>JAJEKV010000036.1:12005425-13205425 GCA_021234155.1 Isoetes taiwanensis
CATGGAGGTTGGTAGCTTATGCATTTGCACTTCAAAAGATGGAGTGCCAGTTTTGCAGCTTATAATTTACAAATCTACTTATTTAAATTGTTTATGTAACATATTAAATTATAATATATATACTTTCCTTTGCCTAGGGTCTAATCTAGCCATATACTACTATTGTTATTGGTATATGGATTATCACAAAAAAGACTCCACACTATTGTTGGCATTTCTTGCCATCTCATGAGTGCATGCATGCTTGGCTAACCAAGTTACAAACCCATTGTGTTGAATTTTACAAAATGTGCACGTGAAGGGTGGTCTTGATCAGTCTTATATGTAAAACAAAGTAATTATGTGCTTCAGCGATACAACTACACAGATACAGCTACACACGTGTGTGTGCGCATATCATAACAATCATATATTCAACAAGCACTAGCTACCTTTTCCTTTTGCAAGATACTTCATTGATACATGTGTAGCTACTAGAAGAGCTTATGATGGACATGAAGAAACAAATGCCTATCTTGTCGTGAAAGAAAGCTAATGCTAAAGCAACAAAAGAGATAAAAAGATAATATAAATTTGTTCTTGGTTCATTGCACATAGAAATTTACTTGGCATATAGAAATATGTTTCACAAGTTTCAATCTGTCATAAATATCAAGAAAACAAGACAAATGGAACATGAAACATGAACCTTATACATGGCACACGGTTTAGTGATTTCCAATGACGTGCTATTTCTTGTTTGTCATATGTTAGCAGTCTTTCTTAGTGTCATATTGGCTATTAGTGTAAAAGAAACTATTAGTGTTTCTTGTTTGTATTCTAGCATAGGTAGGAATGAAAAATGAAGGAAAATAGAGAACCCAAAGAATATGGACCACATATTTTAGAAAAATAGTTTGTTATTAATGGTTGTCATTTCATAAGTATATACTAGTTGATCCAGCGGTACTTATATAACATATATATTATATAGTACAAGAAACTTATCGCGGCGGCCTATCGGCCGCCGCGAACGTTTCTCTTCCCCAACTCGTCTATACACGCTAGAACATGCACAATTTGAATCATCATTTCTTTGTCTTGTGTTCAGTGCCCGCGTAATGTCCTACCCAGGGACATTCCCCCTACCAAAATACCTATCTTACTGGGCAGCTCGCCACTTAGCCGATGGGACCCGGTTCATAAATTTGCAAGCCCATTATTTTCTATAATAATCTCTGCTTATCCCCCCCTAGCGAACATTTATCTCCGCCGACTCACTCATTGCTAGAATTAGAATAGTTGTGGTTGATTTAGTTTTGTGCACTCAATTAAATAGAAAAAATAATGTCTACGTGATCAATCCTTTAAAAAACTCAAAATTTCCAAGGGTTATAAATTGGATTGGCTGAAAAGCTAAATACGAATGCAGTTTATTTTTTGGAAAAACGTTAGATATTTTTGTAAACCAAGTGTCCATAGCAGCAACTATAGATCAGCGCCATGGTCATAAGATATCAAGGACCAAAACCCGAGCACAACCACCATGTTGGCTAACTAGCATGTTGGCTAACCAGCATTGTAGCTTCTGCTTTCCATCCCCATACATATACATTTTTTTATCTCTACATAAAACATTTTCCAAGTTATCCCTTCTTCTTGATAAGAATTATTCAAGCTGATAATATTCTTTAACAACCATCACCGAGGACTGGATTCAAGGGAATATCGGGGGGGGGGGGGGGGGCACTAAAAAGAGATTTCAGCCATACATTGTAATAGAGAACTATATGGTGTATAAACTTTGAAAAGCCATAGAGAAACAACTTCCTAAAAGCATATTACCTGTTTATTCCCAATAGAAACAAATCCAAATCCTCTAGAACGTGCCGAAGATTAACCCGCATAACTCTAGCATCTGTCTGCCACACAACACAGTAAGAGAAGTTTAATGCCAAGCTCATTAACTCGTTACGAGATACTAAGAATGCAAAATTAAGTTCCAACGAATAAGAGCAGCTCAAACACAAAGAAAGAACATCAATAATGTCTAGAGCATTTGCACAATCAGCAATACTCTCAAAGTTTAGCCTAAGCTTAAAGCGCAGATAAACGCACGGATTGACATTCTAGACATGTGCTAGACATCTCCAAGCACTATTGCACATCAGATTAATGAGAATATAGATGCCAATCTCACTATCTCATGACAAACTAAGAATGCAAAATTAAGTTTAAAAAACTAACGCAAGCAAATTTTGAGTACAAAGAAAGGTTAGTCAAAAATGGACTTATATACGTAACAACAAATAGATATCTATTATGCTTTGGTTGTGCAGAGCCATATATAAAGCAAGATAATGCAACAAATACTTTTAAATGTCACAATGATAAGCTACATACCTCTAATTGACCTCCAAACGTGATGCTACTACATCCATTATTTGCTAACTCTCTATCAGATCATGCACCTTTCGCTTTGATTGTCTATGCACGGAAAACAAAAAACATGTCAATGCAATGCATGTGTCCAAGCAAGATCCAAGCAAAAGAAAAAAAAGAGGTCGTCAGCATTGTACAAACAATCTCCAACATAAGGTTGTTCTTGCGTTCAAGAACCATACTCTGGCAAGATGGATTAATTTTCTATCAAGTCTCAGATTGGGTATTCATACCTTCAAAATTTATGGCATGCATTTGAAGCCAAGCTTTAGGACAACAATATTCGAAGCTTAAGGTGGGAAAGATCTTGCATTTAAGACGTCAAAGCATCTTTGCAAAGCAGCAGCCGAGTCCATCCAAGCATCTATCGCACATTCATTGCAAAAACAGATAAAAACAGAGTAAATTTAATTTCAGACCACAAAACAGAGCAAAATCTTAAATTTTGAAAGCCTCACGAGCTTGAAAACCAGCCTGGGAGAATTGTCCTGCATCAGACAAAGGCTTGCAGAGTAAAACTTCTGAATTTGTTGGTTAATAAATCAGGCGAGTTTTTGAAATCGCTAACTTGCACGAATGCATTAAACCTCCGGGGCTAAAATCAAGCGCTTGATCGCCTTTTCTAAGAGCTGGACTCTCCATCTCAGAAAATTCTCTGTTTTAAATTAGTTCCCTGACACGGCTTCATACAGTTCCTTGTTTCCAAATACATTCTAACACACCGGCTATGGCTTGAAGTGGCAAATCAAAATGAAGAAAGCAAGCAGAAGAAATGGAACCTGCATAAAATCGATGTCTTCCCTGTTGAACGTAGAACCCAAGCTCAGCTATGGTGCCTTTAGGATCTCCACCGCAGTTATTCCGACCCCTCTGAAACACCATTGCAGACCAGAACTAAATATGCTCCAGAAGCAAGTTCTTGCCCTGACAGAAAAAGCGTGCTAGCGTAGGTATAACCCAAACTCACCTGATGGAGAAAACCTCACAATGTTGACTGTTGCACTACGATAAGAAAGATCGGCGATTCCACATCTGCTCTTAACTACTACGCCCACCATGAAGATGCTTCCATGGCTCAATATGGCTCTAAACCGCAGATTCCCGCCCATTTTTGCTTTGTGATTTTGGACCAAGTTGATTCTCGCATTGTCTATGCCACGATTTTGTGAGGAATTCCATGGGCGATTGGGTTGTGCAATACATAACCCCTTTGAATCGTTGTTCCCGCCTCATGGATTGTTGTTTTGTAGAGATTATCCACCTGGAATAATGCTTGTAGGCTAATCTCCCATTTCTTGGTGCGGGGAATCATAGACCTCTCAAAGTGCGGTCCCAATCATCCCCCGCAACCACCACTTTGTAGGATTTTTGTGTGAATCCACAAAGCAATAGGTCGCTTTGCCGTTGCAACAAAAAATCAAGCAACAAATGGACCCAATGGCATTCAAACAACGCTCACAAGACACCACAGCAGGGCCCAAGCATCGGGCGAATTCATCCCTGTGCCAGGATAATCAGAACTCCAAAAGCGAAAAATCAGGCTGCGACAGAGGTCATAGCGGCAGAGCAAGAAACAGGGGAAAAGCCCGTGGTGCAAGAATTTTGGGTCATTGTCTTTATTGTTTCTAGACACGTGTCAGCACCAAATAGCTTCAAACAAAATAGCAGCAAATAAATACCTTCAAACAAAAAATGAAACTGACTTATATATGAGTGATATTGGAGTTGTGAGAATACTATTCGACCTATGTAGGAGAAACAAGACCATGGTGGTTCTATTTGTCAAAAGATAACAACATGGAAACCAAGTGGTTCATTTTGTCCCTAGAATGGAAGTCGGCCCTATTCATTAACAGGTAAAAAGTTTAGGTATCAGGTAAATTTTGGTTTCCATGTTGTAGGGGAACTAAGATTGGTCGTAGCATTCCGCAACCTCAGAAGACCCGCACTCGGCCGGCACCCCACTGGTCACAGAATGTTGTATAGGGGAACAGAATGCTGCTCTAAATCTCCGTTCCCCTATACAACATTCTAAAGTTCACTTGTAAGAAAATACAATCTTACCTACCTTCTTTGATTCAAATCTGTAACTTCCTAGTCCAAATCCAATGCATACGTCCTATTAGCCTAATCGCCCAACACTTGGAAGAAGATCAATTTGGATATGTTATGATGCCCCAATATACAATTCACAATATGATATATCAATCTGTGGATGTGAACTAGAAACAAGAATAAGGTTCTTAGACGCAAACACGTACGTATTTGAGGAGCATTGATATGCAATTATGTATGAAGCATTTGGTACATAATGCATACAAGTGAAGATAAACAGAAGGATAAAAGTTTCTTAAAGTAGAAATAAAGTACTTGACTAATATAGACATGACATTTTTATTATGAATTACAAATAGTACTTACGAATCCTCAATTAGACATTATGGACTTACCATGATCATTTTGCTATCATGATGGTGATATTAACTAGTCCTTCTAGACCCCGGAGACAAAGAACATCTATACAACTGACATCCAAACTACCTGTTTCAATAGTTAGCAAAAGCAAAGGAAAATAGGAAAAAAATTAATTTTAGCTGACCAACTTTGGCATGCTGAGTGTATCACATGGACTTCTACATAATAATTAAGCTTTCTTGTGCTTAAAGAACAGATTTAAGTCATAAATATACATTTCCACACTTTGATTATCTAGCAGAGAAAGTGACAGAGCAACTTCTTATTTGTGATTTGCAATTAGGAACCAAATGAGAGATGTTAACTTGGGTGCGAGAGGACTTGACCGATGAGGAATGTTTTCGCGTGACAGATAGGCGAGGATTAAAAAATAGACGAGGAGATGGAATGCATCTGAGGGACAACAGGATGGAAGGGAAGCATCTGGGGAGGGGATTAGATAATTGTTCTTGCTAGCAGTAGCAGTAGATGATCAGGGGGGAGAAGGGGATCGATGCTAATATCGACGGGGACGAGACGGTGGCATACGGGGGGTGCTAGTGGGAACCATGGTGTGTGCAGTCCAGAAAGGCCCATGTTCATGCATATAGTTTTTTCAAAAGAGTGGGTGGACAAGGTGGGCGGGCACATGGGGGTCAGAAACCATGGGAAACTTTTGGGACACCAAAATGGGCCAGCCAGGTGGATTCGGAACAGTCCCATTTCCCGGTCGATTTGGGCCAGGTGGGTTTGGGACACGCGCTCAAATATTCTGGACACCGCTGTGGGGCAGAGCAAGAAGAGCCTCCTAGTAGTGCCGCTGCAGTAAGCCTGAAGCCGAAGAATAAAAGAGTAAAGAATGGTTTGGCAAGAAACCCAAAAAAGAAAAAAAGAGGTGCTGCAGAGTGGGCGTAGTAATTAATCCCCTTCACCACTCTGTGTTTTTGGCGCTCTCTACCTCGCCAATACGACAACCCATCTCTTCATTCCCTTTCCTGCAGATCCCGCCCATCTCCGGCATCATTTGTGGCCCAAATATGCTGTCTCTAGCTCAGAAATCTTCGATCCGGTGCCCTTTTCTTAGGAACATATCTCCCCTGTACTCGTAATGTACATTGTATACCTGGGTATTTGCTCCTTGTATCAGACATGGCGTGGTTGAGGAATCTGGAGCAGATTAGACTGCGGAGGTAGTGGGTCGTCGGACTTAAGGGCTATCTTGGTAGAAATAGCACCATGTCAGCTTCTGTCAGAGCTTGGGCTCTATTTGGCTCATCATATGCTGGAGTTTTGCCTCCTTTTTCTTTCTTGAGTTCCTTTTGGCTTGCATCTGATGGCCTAGCGTGCATATCTGGTAACTAAACTAAAGAAAAGAGGAAGAAAGCGAGTTCCTTAAGAAAAAAGGCGGCGAAAGCTTGGATTTGGAGCAACTGGGTCGGCTACCACACAGCAAAGTTTTGGGTATTATTTGTTCCGGCAATGCAGGATGGAAAATGGGGTTAAAATGGAGAGGGCTCATTTGTTCCGGACTGGATCGAGTTTGTTGGCCTAACAGAACTAACAAGGTAGATTGGTACAATGATGGGGTTTCAAGAATGCAGAGATTCCAGGCGGTTTCTTATAGGCAAGGTGGTTCCGTAATACAGTTTGTCTTCCATTTCCAAGAGCTCTTGAGCTGAAGGCTTGGGGAGCACAGATTTGGAACGATGGCGGATTCAATTAGCAGCATTGAGGAAGATGATGCTTATTCGGAAGGATCTTGGGGCGGCGGCAGAGTTATAGGGACTGAAGCTGTGTCTGCAGGTTCTGCTACTTATAAACTAGATGCAAGAATGAGGAGAAAGAGCTTCAGCAGAAATATAGAGACCGAAGAGATTCTGTGCCAGCTTCATGGTTCAGATCCCGTTAAAGTGGAGCTGAATAGGCTTGAGAATGAAGTTAGGGGTAAGCTTGTGTTTTCTTTTCTTGCTTATGTTGCTACCCTACCTCATTGCCGGAATGCAACAGGACCTTAGTCACTATATATGCATTCTTTTAGATGTTAGGTCTCCCTTTACCCTTTATATCTCAGACAGACCCAATGTATATTATCCTGAAAACAACATACCTTCTTTCATGAAATCCTGGTTCTTGCTTGGACAGCATTGTTTACTACCCGGAAATATGATGCGTATTCTCATTTCCGTTATTCTTCCAGACAAAGATCGCGAATTAGGAGAAGCACAAGCACAAATTAAAGGGTTACGGCTGACAGAACGTGCACAGCAAAAGGCCTTTGACGAGGTACTATAATTTTTGTTTTACTGTGTCCCTCTTTACGTTATTTCGTTGGCCAAAATGAGCTCCTTCATTCAGCAAGGCCTTTTGTCCTGACATTTGCAGGCAATTCGATTTTTGAAATTGTTGTCATGAATGAAGTATTTGCTTTAACGAGTATTTTGTATGCTTAAGAAGTCATGCTCATGCACCTTTTACAGCTTTTTGAAGAACAAGAGAAATTGCAAGAGAAGTTAAAAGGCCTGGAGATTCTTTTGGAAAACAAGGTAAGCTCATTTTAGGATTTTAGTACAACAATGAAGTGATATAACATGTCATATGTACGTGCAGAACTTGGACATCAAAAGAATCAATGATGAGAAAAAGTCAGCTTTAGCAGCACAGGCTGCAGCAGAGGCTACTCTACGAAGACTGCATGCAGCACAAAAGGATGAAGATATGCTACCAATTGAGGCTATACTTGCACCTTTGGAAGCTGAACTTAAACTAGCACGCCAGGACGTAAAGTCTTCACTAGCCCTTGAATCTTTCCTACAAAACAGGTTTTCAGGTTTTCAGATTGTTAATGCAGATGGCAAAGCTGCAAGAAGACAACAGAGCACTGGACCGTCTGACCAAGTCAAAAGAAGCTGCACTGCTTGAAGCAGAAAGAACGGTGCAGATCGCTCAAGCAAAAGCATCATTAGTGGATGATCTCCAGAATAGGAATCAGGAGCTTGTGAAACAAATAGAGATATGCCAGGTGTGCAGACCTTCATACTTGTGTGCTCTTGCAAAAAGCATCTATATTTTACGTGTGTGTACTAACAGTCTTTATCAGGAAGAAAACAAAATTCTCGACAAGATGCATCGCCAAAAGGTTGCAGAGGTTGAAAAATTAAGTACAACAGTTTCTGAACTCGAAGAGGCATTGCTGGCTGGAGGTGCTGCTGCTAATGCTGTTCGTGATTATCAACGACAAGTTCATGAACTTTTGGTAAGATTTAGTTTGTATTGTACCGTTCTCATCAACTGCATATAGTGTCCCTTGTTGAAGGAGTATTGTTGAAATGCTCAGCAAGATTAAATATGGATGGTCTAATGCGGACGGTTCATGCTTCGCGATGATTTACCGATCATTTTTGCTGGTTTTAATGGGGCTCCTACATTTGGCCTACTGCATTTTTTTTTTCAATAATATACTATTGCTGTGCTGAAGAAACACTTGATGATGCTGTTGTAGGAAGGAAAGAAAACACTTGAACGGGAACTTGCACGTGCAAAAGTGACAGCTAACAGGGTAGCTGTCGTGGTTGCGAATGAGTGGAAGGATGCAAATGATAAAGTTATGCCTGTGCGTCAATGGCTAGAGGAAAGACGATTTATGCAGGTAAGTGGTGACTCTTCTTTTTATGCATAATTTTTTGCTTACTGAAATGGTTTCCACGTGTTTCAATTTCATAGGGAGAAATGCAGCAACTTCGGGACAAGCTTGCATCAACAGAGAGAACAGCTAGGAATGAGTCTCAAATGAAGGTAGGATTGTTCTGATGGAAATATTACATTTGATAGGGATTTCTCAGTATTGGCAACTTGTTATGATTCCAGGAGAAGCTTCAATTGAGGTTAAAGGTTTTGGAGGATGGTCTAAGAGCATCTACAAATGGTTCAGCTCGAAGACAGTCATTGGCAGGGACAGATGAGCAAGTGAAAGGAACAAATGGTATTTCACGTCGTCAGTCCCTTGGAGGCGATGAAGCATCAAAACTGATGACAAATGGCTTTACACGTCGTCGGAGCTCTACGTCACAAGTGAGGAACTCTCTTGCAAGCTCAACAATATTGCGAAATGGGAAATTGGGTTCAAAACCTTTTGATGGAAGCAAATCCTTAGATGCTGGTCGAATGAAGGCTTACTCAAATGGATACGGAGATATTAGTGTGTCTAGGAAAACATCTGCGAGTATCTCAAGAACCACAGAGTCGTTTGAGACATCGAAAGATACATCTGATAGTAAAACGGAAGATGCAGTTGCGGTCGATGATTCTGTCTCTGGGCTGCTGTATGATATGTTACAAAAGGAAGTTATAACCTTAAGGAAGTTAAGCCATGAGAAGGATCAAAGTCTGAAGGACAAGGATGATGCTATTGAGGTAATTTCGTTTCTTATTACAAGAATTTCATCCAGAGTTAATGATATGACCATTTTGTTTCATTTGTAAATTGTTATTTCAGATGCTCTCTAAAAAGGTGGATACTTTAACAAAAGCCATGGAGGTGGAAGCAAAAAAAATGCGAAGGGAAGTAGCTGCTATGGAGAAAGAGGTTGCCGCAATGAGGGTTGACAAGGAGCAAGAAAATCGAGCTAGACGGCTTGGCATTGCTAAGGCGAATGTAAATAGTTCTTCTCAGCCGCTTTCCGGGAGGTCAGTTTCATCCTGAGCTATTTTGTTACAGTGGGGGATTTTGTTGCATATTATTTGATCGACTAGGTGAATGCTAGCTCTTTTGCAACGTCCCTTCTCTTTCTTTTTCATAGACCAAAGGCTAATATGGACTCCCTCTTTTTCTTGAAATGCTTAATTACGGCCTTGTCTAGTGGGCTTCCAGCATCTATCTTCAACCAGTCTTATGAACTTGTCCCTGCCCAGTTGCACCAGTAAATGGAAACTGTGTTTTTTTTTGTCAGAGCTATGCCCATGTCAAGAAATGGAAGCGGAAGATTTTCACAGATGAAATAGTTATTTGCTAGCAATGCAAAGATTGCGTGTGCGGACAGGTGTTTTCTTTGAACGGTAGGATAAGGAGGATGGTGCCATTCCCTTATGGAAGAATGTTTTTTCAAATTACTGTAGTCTTCCTTCATGGGAAGAACTGCAGCACAGCAGGCTTTTGATACTGGCATTCATGCATCCATCAGTCAAAACAGGGAGAAGTAAACCTAATTTGCTGATGGCCCTTTCCTTACGCTGTTTGAACATGTGATCAAGACTGTCAGGAGCTGGCTGAATTGTGTATATGCTTATTCTACCAAACCCTTTGATTTTTTGGTCTTATATGGTTGTCTATATCACAAAAGCTTTTAATTCTCTTCAAAATCTTTGGTTGGCTCTACTGTGTGGCTTGTTTTTATACTGTGGGCTGGCAACAGTATTTATTTATGTCTCAGAACTTTGGATAGTACGTGTGCACCATATTCTGAACATAATAATTTGTAGAATTTTAATTTGCAAGCTGTTAATTGTTACTTTGCAGAGGCTTGAGAAGCCCTTAGTGGCGAATGTTCATGCGAGAGCAGTGATCTTTGATATGTCTTCACGGGGATAATATAAAAACATAAAGATGAGAGCTTTAATACTTGCCTGAACGTGTGGCATTACACCAGGCTTATGATTTAGTTGCAGTGCACCTGCAGCAGAGTTTACTATAAACTAAAAAACTTGATCTGTGCTATATTGCTATATGATTTGAATACCCTTCATTATGTTGAAGATTGGGTATACTGTTCTACGCAATCCAAAAGCTTAGTTACAACCATTCATGGTTGATTGGAGGTGTGTTCTACTTTTTACTGTTTGGTTTGGAAATTGTACATGTCAATAAGAACTTGTTTTCTGGATTGTGGTATTTGTTCTCTATGATTTATGCTATAGCCTTATTGTTTACAAGAAATTAGCTGCTTGGCTGCCACGAATATTTCTCGTTATTGACCCATTACCTATTCAAAGCTAAGGAGACTATGGACGAAGAATACATGGTGTAAAATGTTTGCTAATGAAATAAAGGTAGTTGCATTTTTTCACATAATATTTTCAAATAATATTGTTTTGTTATAACATTCCTTTGATAGTTGAGATTTTACTAGAGTTTAGTGTAGCATCAAAATATAGTAAGCAAGCAGCTCAAGTTCCACCATGCAGGCAAGATAACGATTCCAGCATTGGAATATGTTGAATCAAGATCTGCCATTAAATATTTCAAATTTACAGAAAAGGAAACTCTTCACATTGTAGAGTAGCTAGATACCATTGAAGAATTGAAAGAAAGAAAAGCTCTAACATAGAGGAGAAAGAGGTCCAATGCATACCCCCGATAAAGTTCATGACCAAAATGACTCGGCTGTTGATAGAAAAAAAGGCCGACAATTTATGACACAAAAATTACAATATGGGGACATGGGCTTGAACTAAGATGCTACTGATGATGCGTGCCAATAGTTACTGAATCTCTGCGTGAAGGTCATTTCCGTTACACATGCATAACATTGAAGGGTTAGGTGCTTCATACTATCAATCTCTATTTCTAGAGGGATTTAATATAGATGTACAAATGACCATTCTTGGAACCATAGGAGGTTGATATAGAAAAAAGTGTAGACTTGATAGAAAAGCATATTCACGTTAGCTCACTGGTTGTGTTAGTCAAAGCATTCTAATTAGGACATTCAACTATTTTGGTAGAGGTTTGAGTCCTCGTATTTCATATTCCAAATCTTTAGGCGAGCCCGTATTTCATATTTCAAAATCATAGGCGGCCCCAATCATAAATGACCATAATAAAAATGAGAGGCCCCAACATACAGTCTGGACCATAGATCGACAGACGACCGAGGTAGTCTGTGGGTGTACCTCGTTTAGAGTATATAGCTCGTGGATGTCTTGGACTTTACGTGCTGTTCATTGGGTGATATCTTCATGCAACCGACCAAACACTAAATACTATGCTCCATGACGATGGTGTATTCTATAATGCAACAAAAATGTAGAACATTGCAACCGACCAAACACTAAATAGTATCCTCCATGATGATGATGTATTCGGTAATGCAACAAAAATCTAGAACATTGGAGATGCCTTTCTGACTCTGTGGAATCTCTTCAAGCCTGCTTTCTGTGTAGATTCACATCATCAGATAGTTTAAAACCCTGCCACGAACTTCTGAATGCTGTCGCTGTACTGCTCTCAGGAGGCCTGCCGTCAACATCCAGTTAAGCACCCTAGCCAGTCTTTGAAGAAACATTTTGATTCTAAGCAGGTGCGCATCCCTAGTGTTGCCCCCATTGGGCAACATACTGGCCTTTATTTCTATTTGAGTTCTTAGGTTACGCAGATTGAAGACCTTAATAGGGGACATTGATGTTGAAGTCAAATTTGGGAAAAGGGAACTTATTTTGCAAGTCAAACTATACACTAGAGGACTTGGGTTATTTGAAGTTTGAAAGATGCCTATTTGAAGTTTGGAAGACAAGATATTGAAGTTTGGAAGACTCCTTATTATGGTACCTCAAGTTCTAACATCATTTTGCGTTCTTCTTTCCATCCCCTATTTACCTTTGAACTTGCCCTTGCTACATACCATAATTGTTTCCATCCCTACCCTCATGCCTTATTTTTATTCCATGACCACCATTTGGTCGCAAATCCATCCCTTGAATATTTTTGCCTAGTCTATTTTTTTTTTGTTTATTTCCCCATGTATAACCTCTGGGACTATCTACCTTCATCATTTTTGCTTTCCACCCCAACCCTTGTCATGAATTTTCTCAATTTTGCCATTGTGTCCATTATTCATTTCAATCATATTGCTATTTTCTATGGTTTTGAATTTTTTGCTAAGCCATTATTCCCTTTGCCATATTATTCTTCATATGTTTCCTTCACCATTTATCCCTTTGTTGTTGCCATGCCCTAGAGAAAGTTTAAGCTCATTTGCACATGGATAAAAAACCTTGGGTATGATCCTACTCAAATTTGCCTTGTTCAAAATTATTTCCCATGGTCAAAAGCATTGTATTTCTCAAAGCCATAATTATTGGCTTATTTTAAACCCTCTAGACCATGGTCGAAGATCCCTAAATACCCTGAATACAATTAAATAGAATAGAATAGAATAGAATACATTTGTGTCCTTTGTGCCATAAGGCCCCTGGACTTGTGTAGCATGGGCGAGCTCCCTAAAAGGGTGCTACTAGCACAACACGCTGTTACAATGTAGCCTTTTCGGAAGGCTGACTTTTTTCCTTTTAATACCGGCACCCCACTTTTACCTCGGCTTCTTGGCCGTGCAGTGATGCGTCGTTATCAATCAGCTTTTAGCTGAGTAATTTGTGTGAGGCTATATGAGTCGTTTTGTACGGATCATATTACAAGCCCTCTTTCACTGTGTAATCATATTACAAGCCCTCTTTCTCGTGTACTTCTCGGTATGCGGTGGGTCATTACGTGGATCGCGTGCGCTAGATCCCTTAGTGATTCTGTCATCTTCATCGACTTGTGGGCTGGTTCTCCCCACCTTATATTCCTATATCTGCGTCACGATGTCTCGGTATGTGGGCGGTCACTAATCATATGATTCTCATCCTCTATTCTCCCCCCGTCGCAGATTCTGCATATCCTGTCTTCCTTGTCTACCCCTCTCCACCTGTCTTTTTCTATTCTCAGATCATGGCTTCCCATCCTAAATCTGGCTAGCGTGTCCCTTCTGTTTTTCCCCAGTAAGTTATCCCTGTATATCTGATGTCCTATTTGTTGGTGCGGATTAAAACACGTATGAGCCGGTCTGTCTTGGGTCCCGTATGCCTGTGCAGCCATGCTCTTGTTGCTGTGTCTGCCCACTCCTCATTCCACTGCCCCTCTTCTATTAGGTCACTCAGATTCAATCCCATTTGTCTGGTCCATGTTGCCACCTCCTTAAACCATCCTTTGCTTTCGAGGATATGTGATTTTGCTGATTCTATGATTGCAATCTTGGGCGATTTTTCCTTGTGCGTCTCCGCGTTATCTACGGCGGGTATCTTATAGTTCTCTCCCATGCTCTCACTTCCATTGGTTTCTGCCCTGTTTCGAGTACCATGATTGTTAGTGGTGTGTTTGTCCTCACCACGAATTCACAATGCGTGCCATTGCCTAAGAATTCCTTCCTGCTTTTCCCAGTTTCTCTCTGTTAGGCCTGGCCCCCATGCTTCTGCTCCGTATAGCTGGGTGGTGGCTATTACTGCACTGAATAGATAGCATTTGATATCCCAGTCAGTTATTCTACTTCTGTTACAAAAGTTTTTCATGTTGAAGTAGCTTCCTATAGCTGATTGAAATCTGGCATTGGCTCCTTTGGTCCATTTCCCTGTGCCGTGCGTGTCATACCCTAGATATCTGTGATTACTTTTGGTTCCTCTATCTCGTTACCTTTATATTTAAAAGGTTTATGCCTGTTCTTGTGTCCAAAGATGACTATCTTAGTTTTTGCTAGATTCACTGTCAGCCCTGTATCCTCACAGAATTGTTCTAGAATTTTGAGCAGTCTATGCATTCCTTTGTTCTTTGTTGCCATCATACTAAGATCATCCGCGTATAGCATTATTGGTACCTTCGTGTCTCCTAGCGTTGGGGCATGCTCGTCTCCCTTCTGTTCTGCTATGTATCCCTGTAGTGCGTCTATATATATTCCAAACAGTGTTGGGGATAACGGGCATCCCTGCTTTACCCCGGTGTCACAGGTTATCGGCTGTCCTTCCTGTTCCATTTTAGCATACACCTTGTGGTATAGTCTTGCTATGGATCCTACCATATCTCTCGGGGCCTGCATGTCCATCAATCTCTTCAGCAGCTTCTCTCTCGGAACCGTATCGAATGCTTTTCTGAAATCTACAAAGCAGCAGATTACTTTCTTTCCCTGCAATTTGTTCTGCTCTATTAATATCCGTAGGGTCACTAGATGATCTGTGGTTGAGTGCTCCGGTCTGAACCCTGCTTGCCCCTGTGCTCTCATATTTCCTTCTTCTGCCCATTTCTTTAGTTTATTATCCAATACCTTTCCAAACCATTTTGCGAAAATCGAGCTTACCATTATTGTTCTGTAATTCCCTGGATCTTTTCTATTCCCTGTCTTATGTAAAGGTATGACTCTGTTGTATGTCCATCTGTCTGGGAGTCCTGTATGTATGATGCCGTTGAAAATGTCTGTAACCTGTCTGCCGATTTCTAATTCAGCACACTTCAGCAGTTCCGCGGTGAGTCCATATAAATCCGGAGCTTTATGATTGGCCATCCTGTTCAGGGCCATCCCTACATCTAGCAAGTTGAAGCATGGTTTGTCCTGATCATGCTGTAGTGGTATGGATACTGGAGGTGCCCCTGTCTTGTATAATTTATCCAAGTAACTCTCCCATCCCTCGGTTCCAATGTCATCTTGTTCGTTCTTTGCTTTCACATTACTTCCCCCTCCTTTATTTTTGAGTCCTCTCCAAAACCTTCGGGGCTGTTTTTTCAACATTTTCCCCAAATACCATTGGTGCTGTAACAGGTTATTGTATCTCTTCTTCTTCAGTAATCTTATGTATGCTGTCCTTTCTTCTCGGTATGTCTCCTTTCCCCTATGTTTTCTTACTTTCCTCTTGTATTCCCTACACTCGTCATCGTACCATACTGAAGCTCTAAATGCCCTATTTTTCCTGATTTTGATCTTTTTCCCAAACACCTCTGTTGCTACCCTTACCATGATGTCATTCAGGGTGTCTCCATTCTCCCTTGCGTTGTGCTCTCCCCAGTTCCATTCTCCCATTTCCTCCTTGATCATTTGGGTGAAAGTTTCTGCGTGTTTTTCCTGGAACTGAATCTTCACCCTGTCTTTATTATCTTCCTTTCTTTCTGTGCTGTCTTTTTGTGGCTTCTCCCCTAGCCCGATTGTTAGTTTAATTGGTCTATGGCTTTCCCTCCTCCCGGTCGGCCATTCCTGTAGCATCAGCCCTTCTATCTTTTTTGCTGCTTGTTCGTTCACAATTATATAATCCACTATGCTCTTACCATGTGTGTTTTGGCTCGTGAAGCCTCCTGATCCCCTCCATTTTCCCACACCATTGGCTATAATCATCCCTGTTGCCGTGCATACTTCCAGCAGTAATTCACCTCTAGCATTGACCTCTGCCTTATCTTCTGTATCCCTCTGCCACTCCTGTGCCCTCATCGTATACACTGTCTGGCCCCCTATCTCATCCGTGTGCGTACTCTGTGCCTGTTCCTGTCCGGTTCTAGCGTTTAGATCTCCTATTATAATCACTGGTCCTTGTTCCTTCCATTTCGTTATATTCTCTCCCAGATCTAGCAGTTCTAGTTTATCACTGTTCGGCGGGTAATATGTAATTATCAGAACCATATCTTGCTTGTTTTTCATTTGGACACTCAAAACCATATTTCTTTTATTGATATCTGAATGTAACATACATGCATTGTTAACTGCACTGTTTTTTATATAACAAGCCAAACCTGCACTCCCCCTCCCTATTTTAAATTCCCTGTCTTTCCAGCACGTGAACAACTGGTATCCTTCCTCCTCTGGCAGCCTTTTGACGTTATGCTCCCAAGTCTCTGTCAGGCATATTATGTCACAGCCTTGGGCACCTTCTAACCTTTCTCCATCATCCCATGGGTACCCCGTGCAGTTCCAGTACCACAATGTCAACGTCTTTTCCCCCGAGGTTGCTCCTTCTGTATCTCTGTGTTTTCTGTGCCAATGCCCATCCTCCTTGGTCTCCCCCTGGTCTTCATTGTCGGGGTTGGCCCTCCGAACCTTGTTTGTGTTGCTCGCTCTTCGTTTCCCCCGTTTTCGTTTCTTCCTATTGCCCACCATTACGGTTCCCTTCTACCGTGCACGCTCTTGGGCTTCCTTCGCGGTCTCGTTCTCCATTTTGTTGTATAGGCATCGAGGGGGTATGTTTTTCCTTCTCTCGCCTCCGTTGATTTTTCTATCCCACCGCACCCCTGCAGCCCCCTGCAACCCCGCCGTCGTTCTGCGGTTGGGTACTTGTTCTCTCCCCCTCTTGTGTATATAGACCTTGCCATTCTTGACCCCGCTTGTATCCTGCTTGGTTCAGGGTCTCACGGCTTTGGCCAACTCCTGTGCAGACCCACGTCTGCGCATCGCAGGTTAAAGACTCACGTACCTTGATTCCATTCCTTAATCACGGGTCCCATCCGTGGGATCCTTTCCTTGGTGGCCAAATCCCTTAACGTCAAATTTATGTGTCTCGGTCTCCCCTCCATTGGCTTTGATCGTATGGCTTTGATGATGGCGCCCGTGCTCCTTGAACACCGTTTTCTAACACTTCCAGTAACTTCGATATATATCCTCGTTAGGCCTTTTCGCTATACCAATTAGCCTAACATCATGCTTAATTTTATTCTGCTCCTCATATTCCCTTAAGTGTGGCTTTATCCTATCAAATGACTCCCATGCATCCATCTCAACATTTGATTTCTCTAATTCAACCAACCTTTTGCGGGATCTTTGCCTTTTTTCTTCGATTTCATCCATCCTCATTTGCATTTCCTCATTCATCTTCTCCACCCCCTCCTACTCTCCGGGTCCATGCTATTGATGGTTTGTTTTATTGTTGTTGCCGCGTTTTCACCCGGTAGCGTTAAGTGCATCGGGTTGGGATCTTTGATTCCGGCCGCTTATCCATCGTGTGGGAAGTCCGTAGGGTCTGTTGGCTCACGGGGCTCTTTCCACATCCGACCTTCTCTGTTGGCTACCATTGGTGCTGTCGGCCATGGTCTTCGTTTGCAAGATAATCCTGTGCCACAGGACTCTGTGGTGGCTCTTAGGCAGTGCGCTTGTGCTCGGCTCTCAATCTGTAAGCTAGCCGTCGTCCCCCCACTATGACTATATATTCCCTAATTCTAAACGGCCTTTTTATTCGTAATTACCGTAATTACCGTTTTGATTTGAATTTCAAATTTTAAAACCTAATTAATTTCGCCCATCTCTTTTATTATCATTTACCTTCTTTTGTCTGTTGCCCAAGGTTGATCCTTTTGGGTTTTTCGAGGTTGCTTAGTTGGGTATATGCATGCCTGCATTAATTACGTTGGTATCTCGCCCATAAGGAGATACCACTTACAAGGTATTATAATGAGTTTTTTAGTGGTCCGGGGTACCAGTTGGTGGGTCTAGCCCTCGCTATCTCGGTTACGGCAGAGGCTTGGCCTCATTTGTCCGTAACTTGCCCCCGTCCACCTTTTACTCAGGCCGACAGAACCGATGGCTGAGGTATTCTCCATACCTCTGTAAATAAGTCATATGCCGTCCCCTCAGGCGCTAGTGAGTTTTTGGTGGTGGGATTACGGTTGGTGGGTCTAGCCCTCGCTATCCTGGTGTACGGCGGAGGCATAGCCTCTCTGTCCCGTATCTTGCCCCGTCCTCCTTTTACTCTGATGTTCCTCTGTTCTCTGTTTGTTCCCCCGTTGATCTCATTTTGTTTGTGTTTCTATGCGTACGGTTCCGTGTGACGGGGTATTCCTGTTCCTTGCCTATCTGTCCGATATGTGTTGCCCCTCCACTTGTATTCCTTTTCGGCGCGTTCGCCACCTTCCCACTCCCAGCAGATATCTCCCATGATATGATCCAGTTTGTCTATTTACGCATGTTATCCATTGTGTTCTGCAGTGTTCTCTCGCCCACTGAAGCCCGGTGTCTCCTGTAATGCTTCCCTGTTTGTGTATATATCTGCTGGTGGGACTTACTATTTGTGAACTCCATTAGTAACCTTCCAGTGATCTGTTTATGACTTCCCATATATCCGTGTCTTTGTCTTCGTGTAGTATGCTATGGATCAGGATCATTTCATCGTTGAGGCGATTTTTGAGCTGTACCTTGAAGCTAATTTATCAGTAACATATATTACTTTAGATTCATTTGATTTTATTGATTTTATTGAGGCTGCTTTACCCTTGATAGACATTACTTCAAAACTACCTTCCTTCAGAGATTTCCTCCCCATGGAGGTATTACATAATCAAAACATTACATTGACACCACTACATTAATATCATTAATATCATTAATATCATGTTCATGCCTTCAGCTACAGTTAATTCTTCTTTTCTTCATCTGTGCAATCTTCTTTTCACTGCCTTCGTAACTTCATCTGATCGGAATTATCTATTATATATATATTCTTGGCGGCCTCCAGTCTGTTAATGTCGTTGCTGGCTCTAGATAATCTGATCTGATCTTGGTTTATCTTAAACAGAAATAGGACATAACGAGACACGATAGATTAAAAACAAAAATAGAAAGAAAAGTTAGGGCCAAAAACCCCTGACATGCATCCCTATTTCTTAGGAGGAAAGACTAATTTTTGGGTTTCTTTGCCGAAGACGGTTCCCCGATCTTCTGGACCTTTTCCAGATTTCTCACTATGTACGCCCGGCACAGAAAATCGACGGGATTTTTTTCACAGCAGTAGATACAGACTTTCCCGGCATCACATATCAGCAGATTGTGTTGGAAATTAGAGCACCTTTGTATAGCAGCTTGGACCTGTAATCTGTTGAAGCATTGCATGGTTCGATCTATGTCTTGGCGTCTTACAGTGTCGTTCTTGTCGCCCAATACTCCAAGAACATCCAGCATTCCTAGAGTATAACCACTATCTCGCATGGACTGTGCATGATGAATTCGGTCATAGTATAAGCAATGAACGCGGCCGCAGCTGATGCATGATGGTAGACCTCTGCTTAAGCACCTACAGCCGTCAAAGCAGATGCACCAAGGATTGAGCTCTTCTAAATCCGGGTTGAAAGGCACCGTGAGGTTGCCTGGAGCGCCAGAGCTTGGGCGCTTCTTGCCGACCTTTTCGACCTCTTCCTCCCCGCATACATCAATCAACACTTTCTTACCCTTGTCCTTACTCTTGTCCATCCTTTTGCTTCAGAGCTGGGATCTGGGCCGAAGGCTGAGGTTTTTGGTGGCGCTCCCCCTGTTAGGCCTAATTCTCCGGATTCCAATCACCAAGGCGCTGGAACAGTCGAGGCGCTGAAGCAATCGGGCATCCGGAGACGATCTTCACACTCACTCTTCCTTCGTCCTCACTGTTATATAGATGTTAGGGTAGTTTATGTTAGTCCTGTGCCTCCTGGTACAGGACTATTCATGCATACGTCAGACCAGGTCAAGCTCAAAGATCCTCAGTCAACCACGGGTCAGACATCCAAGCCTCCACAGAAGACTAAGCAGGCCACGCAGTCAAAGCCTTTGGCGGTCAACAAGAGGCGCCGCTCAGACAAGTGACGGCCCGTCACCGCCCGCGTCAGCGTCAGCGTGATTCTAGGCACTTCAAGAGGCACCGCCAACATTCCTGCAAATCAGGCCTCCTTCCAGGAGTCGGCACCGAGATCAGTCAGAGTGTCTATATTGGGCCCAAGGCCATTGTACTATATATATGAGTAGAGTTAGCTCATAAGTTTTTTGAGATGAGTTTTGAGTCTTGTCTCCTTTCAGTTTTCTCTCTATTGCGAGAGCTCATGTATTTTCATCATTGATATCAAGGAAGCTTATCATCTTTCTTTCATTTGTTCTGTTCTCTTCTTTTTCTTCTCTTTCAGCAAATCCCGCGTGACATAGTCCCCCGGACTCTCCTGTTAGATCCACGGGTCCTCACAGAGGGCTGTCTTCCAGGAGTTCCCGAACCCAGACCCCAAACACTGGCGCCGTTATGCCGGGTTCGCTCGTGATCACTTTCTTCTCCCTTGCTGTTTGCTGTTGTCTTGCTGCTCCAATTCTTCCCCGTTTTGAAGACCTCTTGTATACTATTCTTCCCCTGTTAGGTTTCCTTAGTTTGCCCAACCAAGTCGATTTGTGTATCCGCTTGGAGGCGTTTGTTTTCCACACAGCTGATGATTCTGCCAGCTGATCAAATTTAATTTCGTAAATCTGTTCTCAAGACTCTGTTTTTCAAGTGCAGCAAGCACAGTTTGCAGTTTCAGGATTTCTGGAGTGGTGACAGCACTCCTCTCTGCAAGATCTTCAGAAAAATCAATAGTTTGATCCTCTTTTCTCTTCTATTTGCTGAAAACTTGTCCAAATCTCATGATCTTTTTCATTATCCTCTGTTTTTCTCTAATTTTTTTTTCAGAAATCGTGCTTCTGCACACCCAAAAAAAAAAAAAAAAAAAAAAAAAAATTCTATCACATGCCACAGGGCCGTTTACATCATCCGCAAGCCTCTGCAAGCCAAGTTCAGGAAGATTTCTTCTTCAGCTTATTTTTCGAGGGCCAGCACTAGGCTAGCCCCCTTTGAGCCCATACATGATTATGGCTTGCTTCTGCAATCCCATAGAGTTCTAAAGCTTGGAAGGAATTTTGAATCTCGCCTGTTTATCCTTTTTCTGCACCAGATTTGTTCCTATCTGCATATCAACGCAAGAAGCAACAAGTTTCGCCATCCGGTTCGATGTCCTGCAAGCAAAAGTTTCTTATCTGCACATAAAATCGATAGCAGCCATTTACACCTTCTTGAAAGCCAGTTCCATTTACACCTTCTTGAAAGCCAGTTCTTTGTTCCAGAAAGCCTATTCTGATGCTTATTGGTATTTTTCAAGAGGGCCAGCACTGTGGCTAGCCCCCATTCATCTAGCCATACAGGCTGCAGAGCAATATTCCAGCAAGCACATCTGCACACAAAGCATTCGGACGGATTTATTAAAACTCTCCAGTCTCCCTCCTCTGCATACAAGCACCATTAGTATATCAAATTTCCAGCTGTAAGTGGCGCACAAACATATTTTCAGAAGAAACTTTACCTGTTGATCCATCTGTCATCTATGGCTTTGAGGCATCTGCAAATAGAAGAGAGGTCAGCAATTTTCATGAACAATTTCGCAGCAGTGGGAGCAGAGTCAAGCACAGACATTCAGATATATCTCTATTTCGACATTTTCCCAGCCAAATATTTGCCTATTACAAGAAGCAGTCGGAGTTACCCCATCGGCCCTTGCCTTATCCGCCCTTTGGTCTGCATCATCTGTCAGCAAGCACAGTTCAAAGATTCGCCATCAGATTTGTGCCCTGAAGCCCAGATACGATCGCAATCTACAGGAAAAACATCAACAGTGTTAACCACCCAGTGGTTAACATTGTGCATGCACATGTTAGGTGCATGCACATGTTAGGTGTCAGTGGTGGCAGACTGACACTTAGCATGATTAGATTAAACATAAGTGTAGGGATTAGATTTAGTTAGTGTACGGCTCAGATTTGCGGTCTACACTATATTAGACCGGAGCCTCTTCAGATGTACTCAGGTTTATCTCATATTTGGAGAGCCTCATTTGGCCACGTTCACCTTCATTCTTTGTACATATTTCTTGTCTTGTTCTTGTTTTGTGATCATGAGCATGGCAGCTTTGTAGCATCCGGCAGTCATGGACTGCTGCTGCAGGGTGTATGCCAAGAATCCAAACACTGTCGCCGATGCCGGGTCTGATTTTCTCCTACTTTCTTCTGTCGCCATGTCTGTCCGCAATTTCACGCCAGAAGAACTCCTTTCTCAGACGGCATCTCGCTTGGAGCGCCATCAGCGTCGAAAGCGTGATTGCGACATGTATGGATACGCTTATGACATAGAGGGAGGCCATCCGGTCTAGGGCTCGAGTCCGCGCCACCCACCCCTCGTGTCGATCCTCGTCCAGTGCCCCGCCCCAAGCGTGCAAACATTGCTCACAACCTCAGTCCCCTCATCATTATCAGGAGCCTTATCTGGCTCAACCTTCTCAACCGTACTTTCATACCCCTGAACATGCCTACATCCATCATTCTTCGGGCCATACGCCACTTCGCCCAAGAACCATCATCTCCCCGGGTGGGCACGGCTATCCACATGTCTCCTTTGCGCCTGCCCGGGAATATCCTTTCCCTACGTTTCCCCCGCTCTTCCTGTTTACAACCTTACGGATCTCAAAACCAATGCTCCGGGCCGGTTTCTCAACCATGATCACCCCTTCATCGTGGTCCGTCCGTGCACAATGCCAAATCCACCTCAACCTCAATATCCTCACTATCCTGATTTCTGTCCAGCCCAAAGACTTTCACATCTACCTTCGGACTACGGCCGACTTATCCCACCTTTGGCAACACGAAAGGCAAACCGTTAGACCAAAGTGCTCGAGGCCCACATGGAAGAATTTGAGGCTCTAGCTGTCCTAAATGGGCGCAGCGCAACCTCAACTGAAATTTCACATCTTTTTCCACCACGCTGCGTGGCTCTCCTCATCAATGGCTCATGTCAACAAAGCCATTGGAAACAAGACTGGTCGGAAATGCGCTTGCGCTTTTACGTCTCATTCTGAGGACCACGGATGATGATCAACTTCATCTCAAGCAACTCAATGAACTTCAACAAGAGCCCGCTGTCCGCCGGGGATTTTTATGGATCGACTTCACATTCGCTTTCGGTAAGCTCAAGGAGTACCCTACCGCGAGCCAGATTTTGGTCCGGTTTCTCCAAGGACTTCCTCCTGCTATTCGACTCATGACTGAATACCTGCGTCCAAAAACTTTGGAGCAGGCTATCGACCTTGTCAATCACTCCGTCAATGTTTCCTCCCGAGGCGTGGCTCTTCAAGAGCTCCCGTTCATTCCACCTGTCATGGTTCCACAAACGGCTGTTCAGCCTCAACACGCTAATCGGTAGCGATCAAATCTGGTGCCATATTTGCAAATATCAAGGCCATTTGGCCAATGAGTGCAACTCCACCAATGGCCCGCCTCATTGCAAGCGATGCAACATGTGCAATCATGCCACGGAAGAGTGCACTCGCACTCATCCCACACCGTTCCGCAACAAAATGGTTTATCAAGTACAAACCACACCTCAGTCCCAAACGCACTATCAGCAGCCACCTCTTGGTGCAGCCCGCGCAACTCTATCGACAACGGGACCAACCACGGGGGATCTAACCAACGTCCTCCTTTTTGATCCTTCTAAAGCTCGGTGGTATCTTTGTCAAGAATGGGGTCATACCACCACGGCGTGCCCTCAACTTCCACAAGTTCAGTCCGGCTTCGGCACAAATCAGACCACATCGGTCCGCCTCACGGCTTACCAACTCTGGCTTGCTAATGGCAAACAAGACCCGCGACCAGTTCTCAAGAAGCCCCCAAGAGCGCCTAAGCAATCACGCTATCAACCAGCTCCAGCAAATCAACCTCAGCTGGATCAACAAGCCCAAGAGGAAATTTTTCAGGCACTTAATCCTCCCGTACAGCCGTCAAATTGGGTTGGTCTAGTTTCACGCCAGACCAAGGCATCACGTCCCTTGACTATTATTCAGAAGGACACGCAACCTGCCTTTGCAGTTGACACCCTTCCTCATGAGGGGAAAAAAAAGGTTCACTTTGCACCGACTTAGAAAAGCTCATGCCAAATGTCATGCCCAAAGTTAAGCCAAAGCATTTTGAATCTCATGCAAGCAGCTGAAGGCCGCACATTGGCAAATGTTCATGCCACCACTCGAGCTCAACAAAGACACGATCCACCTTCAACATCTCAACCTCCACGCTCTCAGACATATCCCAATATTGCAGCCGAGGTTGACTTACATAAAAAAGTTCTTTGCTTCTTCGCCACGCACTCCCGCACCGGTGGAACAAAGCAGATCCTTTTTCTCATGTACCTCTCGAACTCCAAGAGGAGCTTGCCAAGATCAAAATTCCTTTAAGCTTGGCAACCATTTTAAAACTCGTCACGCTCTCAAGGACCGATTACCACTCCCAACTGTTTTAGTTGGGGCTGTGAAAATACCTCTACACCCACGGTCCATGCAGCGGTGGGAAATCAGCAAGTCAACCATGTTCAAATCGATGGAGGTAGTGCGGTCAATCTCATCACGGACAAACTCCGCCAAACAAATGGGCATCACACAACTCTTTCGTGCCCCATATGACATCAAATTGGCTAATGGCCATATCACGAGACCTCAGCGTTACACCTATTCTACACATCAACATTGGTGATCTCCGCTTTCCCATGGAATTTGGAGTTTGGAAAGTCGGTGAAGATCCGGTGACTATGAAATCTTGGTGGGAAGACCCTTTCTCCGCCGGGCAAAGAGTATCCATTATCGGGCCACGCGGGACGGTTAGTCATCACAGATGGTCATCTCAATGCCACAATGGACTTGCAAACAGGCCGGATCATTTCCGTTGACAATGCGGAACCCTCTCTCTCAGACACTGATTCTGAAGACGCTCAGAATATTTATCAAGTTCAGGCTACCCCTGCGCGTCTGCCTCTGTCATCCTACCCCGAATATGCTGATCCTTGGGGAGAAATGACTCTTGATCAGGACCAGGCTGTGGCTGCCTTGCTTGACCCCTACCTGGCTCCTTGCAATCGAATCCAACGCGTTGATCACTTTTCAGATACGGACACTCCAGCAACTCCTGCTGATGTACACGCCGTCATGAAGCAACCACTGCTAGATGACACTGAGCAACCTCTCTTTTTTACCACGCAAAGTGCCACGCATCCGGTTATGCTCCAACCTCCTGCACACATTGTCCAGGATACTGAAGTCATACCCCATATTCAGACTCCTGAAGTCGAAATTGTGGATGTTGGCAACAATCAACCTGTCAGTATTCGCAAACCTTCCGGCTCCTTATCGTAACAGGGCTGTCACGCATTTGTTCAAAAATTCAAACACATTTTAAGCACGGAGTTACAAAGATCTGCGGGGAATCAACAAAAGCTTGGGGAACTCACCATTCCTACCAAATCGATGCGACGACCGATGTAGCAAGCGACGAAGACAGCTCAACCCTAATTACCGTGATCGGCGTCAAGGCGGAAATTGACAAACTCCTTGCTGCGGGTTTGATCTATGAGGTCAAACATTCGAATGGGTGAGCCCTATCGTCATTGCCCTTAAGCACAATGGTAAGATCGGCGTGCGTGTGTAGACTATCGGAACTCAATCGGGCCACGAGGGTGATCATTTTCCACTTCCCTTCACGGACCAAGTTCGGAAGAAGTGGTTTGGACATGAGATGTACTCCTTTATGGATGGTTTCTTCGGCTACAATCAGATCTCCATCAAAGAATGATCAACTCAAGACCACTTTCACCACCGGGTAAGCACTTTTGCCTACAAGGTGGTTCCTTTTGGATTATCCAACTCTCCTTCAACATTTCAACGCGCATCATGCTCTCCGCTTTTCATGATTTCATGAAGGAAAATCCCTTCTTGCAAATTTTTCAAGATGACTTCTCGCCTCTGAGTTCCATGGCTGACCATTTGGATAAATTGGAACTCGTCTTTTCGAAATGTGATGAGTCCGGCATTAGTCTCAATCACGAGAAATGCACCTTTTTGCGTCACTTCGGTGTTCTCGTTAGGCCATGTTGTCAAGAAGCAGAATCACCACCGATCTGCCAAAATCGGTTGTGTGCTAAAAGCTCAAGCACCGACCAATATCAAAGAGACACGCTCTTTCCTAGGAAAGGTCAATTATTACTCCACCTTCATACCGGACTGGCAGCCATTGCAGATCCCATTCATAAACTCACGGTGATTTAATCCACTGGCTTGGAATTCCGGTGAAGTCGCTTTCCAACAGGCTGAAGCTTTTGCTTACTCGTGCACCGGTACTTGTTCCTCCTCAATGGGACAAGCCCTTTCACGTTCATGTCGATGTCCGGCGTTTGCTATTGAGCTGTTCTTTCTCAAGAATATGATCGCACACTCGATAAACCAAATCGCTATGCCACGGTAGAAAACTCAATTGCTGGCGCAACTATTACGCCCGCGGGCGTGAAGCTTTGGGTCTCATTTTCTCGTGTCCAACGCTTCCGTCATTACCTTTGGGCAGTCAAATCAAGTTCTTTGTGGACCACCAAGCACTTCTCTATTTGATCAACAAATCCGCCCGCGGTCGCATTGCTCGTTGGGTCCTTCTTCTCCAAGAATTTGCTCCTTTTGAAATCGTTCATAAAGGTGGCAAATCTCATGTTGTTCGGATTATCTTTCCGCATCCACCACGGATGATCCCGCAACAGGAGTCTCGGGCGCCTTCCACGATGCTCAACTTTTTTTAGTCACGGCAACACCACATTGGTTCCATGATTTTTGATTACCTCCTCACGGGTGCTCTTCCACCGGAAGATGAGACGCTCTCTCCTTGGCGACAATCCCGTCGCCATCAATTTCTCAGAGAGGTCCGTGACTACACCATGGTTGCCGGACGTCAGTGCTTTTGGCCTTCAGACCTGTCTCCTCATGGAGTGTCAGTACATTTCTTGAGGCCGCGCTGCGCGACTTGAAGACATGGTACGCTCTCGTTTTCTTATTGATGCTGATCCTGCCCTTGGCCAAGACACACCTCAAGCTCTTCAATCACGCCAAGATCTCATCAGCCAGTACCATAATGGGGCCCGTCCTCACTCCCGTGAGGATCACTTTCAGGCCCGATGGCTTCCAGCCCTCCAAACGCTTCCTCCTTTTCTTCACTCACGAGTGTCGTTTGGTGGGGGGGAGTGTTAGTCCTGTGCCTCCTGGTACAGGACTATTCATGCATACGTCAGACCAGGTCAAGCTCAAAGATCCTCAGTCAACCACGGGTCAGACATCCAAGCCTCCACAGAAGACTAAGCAGGCCACGCAGTCAAAGCCTTTGGCGGTCAACAAGAGCGCCCGCTCGGACAAGTAATGGCCCGTCACCGCCCGCGTCGGCGCCGGCGTGATTCTAGGCACTTCAAGAGGCACCGCCAACATTCACGCAAATCGGGCCTCCTTCGAGGTCGGCACCGAGATCGGTCGAGTGTCTATATTGGGCCCAAGGCCATTGTACTATATATATGAGTAGAGTTAGCTCATAAGTTTTTTGAGATGAGTTTTGAGTCTTGTCTCCTTTCAGTTTTCTCTCTATTGCGAGAGCTCATGTATTTTCATCATTGATATCAAGGAAGCTTATCATCTTTCTTTCATTTGTTCTGTTCTCTTCTTTTTCTTCTCTTTCAGCAAATCCCGCGTGACATAGTCCCCCGGACTCTCCTGTTAGATCCACGGGTCCTCACAGAGGGCTGTCTTCCAGGAGTTCCCGAACCCAGACCCCAAACAGTTTAGGGTTTACGAAAGTTGTCAGCTTTTCCCGCCTTATTAATTCCGGCCGCCACTTTTTAAACGCCTTAAGCTTTGTCTTTGTCTTATCTGTCACGAGGGCTTTTTCGATACGCCAATCCCTGCCGCATATCCTTGACCCGTACTCTGCCATGTGTACCTTCTCATATTTCCTTTGCATTTCATTATTATGGCTACCGTAATCGTCATGATTATTATTATTATCCGTCACGCTTACTTATACGCGCTAATTCCCGGCAATTTATATTTTATATATGTTTACATATTTTAACTATTGTCCATACGTTTTCTTCAGTATTCCGACCCCGCCACGTGTCTCGCGTCTACTGGTGTTCTACTTTTATTTTTTCTTTTTATTATCCTACCTGTTTTAGCCCTATTATTCTCCAAATTAGTTTCCAAATTTTATTTGTTCTCAAAGTTTTATTCCAATTTTATTTTGTTTTATTTATTTTATGGTATTTCACTGTGTCTTACTCATACGTCTGTCATACGGCTGTTTCTTCAACGGCTCCGAATTTTTGAAATTCTGACTCGCCCATCGCCGGAGCCAGAATCTTGATCTGTGGGTCTTCATATTTCTATTCTACACTTGCTGATCATTTTCCACACCCTTGCTATCCATACCACTGCAGCATGATCAGGACAAACCATGCTTCAACTTGCTAGATGTAGGGATGACCCTGAACAGGATGGCCAATCATAAAGCTCCGGATTTATACGGACTCACCGCGGAACTGCTGAAGTGTGCTGAATTAGAAATCGGCATGTGTTACGACATTTTCAACCAAGATCATACATACAGGGACTCCCCAGCACGGATGGACATACAATGAAAGTCATACCTTTATATAAGATGGGGAATAGAAAAGATCCAGGGAATTACGAACAATAATGGTAAGCTCGATTTTCAGCAAAATGGTTTGGAAAGGTATTGGATAATAAACTAAAGAAATGGGCGTAAGAAGGAAATATGAGAGCATTGGGGGCAAGGTGGTTCAGACCGGAGCACTCAACCACAGATCATCTAGTGACCCTACGGATATTAATAGAGCAGAACAAATTGCAGGGAAAGAAAGTAATCTGCTGCTTTGTAGATTTCAGAAAAGCATTCGATACGGTTCCGAGAGAGAAGCTGCTGAAGAGATTGATGGACATGCAGGCCCCGAGAGATATGGTAGGATCCATAGCAAGACTATACCACAAGGTGTATGCTAAAATGGAACAGAAGGAAGACAGCCGATAACCCCGTGACACCGGGTAAAGCGAGGGGATGCCCGTTATCCCCAACAATCGCTTTGGAATATATATAGACGCACTGAGGGATACATAGCGTAACGTAGAAGGGAGACGAGCATGCCCCGATGCTAGGAGACACGAAGGTACCAATAATGCTATACGCGGATGATCTTAGTATGATGGCAACAAAGAACAAAGGAATGCATAGACTGCTCAAAATTCTAGAACAATTCTGTGAGGATACAGGGCTGACAGTGAATCTAGCAAAAACTAAGATAGTCATCTTTGGACACAAGAAAGTGCATAAACCTTTTTAAATATAAAGGTAACGAGATAGAGGAACCAATGTAATCTGAGATATCTAGGGTATGACACGCACCAAGACACGGGGAAATGGACCAAAGGAGCCAATGCCGATTTCAATCAGCTATAGGAAGCTACTTCAACATGAAAAACTTTGTAATGTATAGAATAACCGACCGATATCAAATGCTATCTATTCAGTGCAGTAATAGCCACCACCCAGCTATACGGAGCAGAAGCATGGGGGCCAGGCCTAACAGAGAGAAACTGGGAAAAGCAGGAAGGAATTCTTAGGCAATGGCAATGACAGAATTGTGGTGAGGACAAACACACCACTAACAATCATGGTAATTCAAACAGGCGCAGAAACCAATGGAAGTGAGAGCATGGAAGAGAACTATAAGATACCGCCAGAGATAACGCGGAGAGAAGACAAGGAAAATCGTCCAAAGATTGCGATCATAGAATCAGCAAAATCACATATCCTCGAAAGCAAAGGATGGTTTAAGGAGGTGGCAACATGGACCAGACAAATGGGATTGAATCTGAGTGACCTAATAGAAGAGGGGCAGTGGAATGAGGAGTGGGCGAACCACAAAAGAACAAGAGCATGGCTGCATTGCATACGGGACCCAAGATGACCGGGCTCATATGTGTTTTAATCTAGACCAACAAATAGGACATCAGATATACAGGGATAACTTACTGGGGAAAAACAGAAGGGACACGCTAGCCAGATTTAGGATGGGAAGCCATGATCTGAGAATAGAAAAAGACAGGTGGAGAGGGGTAGACAAGGAAGACAGGATATGCAGAATCTGCGAAGGGGGGAGAATAGAGGATGAGAATCATATGATTAGTGACTGCCCGACATACGGAGACATCAGGGACAGATATAGGAATATAAGGTGGGGAGAACCAGCCCACAAGCTGATGAAGATGACAGAATCACTAAGGGATCTAGCAGACGCGATCCACAGAATGACGACCAGACACAGAGAAGTACACAGAGAAAGAGGGCTTGTAATATGATTACACAGTGAAAGAGGGCTTGTAATATGATCCGTACAAAACGACTCATATAGCCTCACACAAATTACTCAGCTAAAAGCTGATTGATAACGACGCATCACTGCACGGCCAAGAAGCCGAGGTAAAAGTGGGGTGCCGGTATTAAAAGGAAAAAAGTCAGCCTTCCGAAAAGGCTACATTGTAACAGCGTGTTGTGCTAGTAGCACCCTTTTAGGGAGCTCGCCCATGCTACACAAGTCCAGGGGCCTTGAATATGGTAGAAATACGCATGAAAATATAAAAAGTTGTCGAGCAATTTTGTGAAGGTCGAACCCGGAACCCTAAAGCTTAAATCATGCTTGAATCATGCCATCCCTCTCCCCCTTGCCTCTGAAACCTATCTGTTCTTGGATTCCCATCCTCTCTGATTCTAATAATGCTAAAAGCAACTTCTAAATCAAGGAACCACCAAAATTTGTATTATAACAAAGATGACATTGTTCCCTAAGATTTGAAGGCCCAGAAGCATTGAAGCGTTCCTGATTATTGATGTGCGAGATTATCTGAAGACCTTCAAGCTCCCTGAGCATAGCCATAGACAAAGATTCATGGCTAGAATCTCTTGAAAAATGATTTCTCTTGAATTTCCAATTGAACTTATGGTTCATAAAGCATAAGTGCAGTATTATGATGTATTTTAACTGCTATAGCAATGAAAATCCCATGTTGAGAGCGAAAAAAGTTGAACTTCATAAACTTTGCGCAACCTTTTCAAGCAAATCATTGTTACGGAGGGATTTTTCATGATTCAAACTACTGTTTTATCTTTTGGATGTGATCTTGATTCCTATTCAGACCTGTGTAAGCTGAAAGCATACAAAAAACCCTTAATAAAACTCAAGATACAAAAATTTACTTATTGTTTTTCTATGATAGAAAAAAGTGTAAACTTGATGAAAAGCATATTCACGTTAGCTCGCTGGTTGTGTTAGTCAAAGCATTCTAATTAGGACATTCAACTATTTTGGTGGAGGTTTGAGTCCTCGTATTTCATATTCCAAATCTTTAGGCGAGCCCGTATTTCGTATTTCAAAATCATAGGCGGCCCCAATCATAAATGACCATAATAAAAATGAGAGGCCCCAACATACAGTCTGGACCATAGATCGACAGACGACCAAGGTAGTCTGTGGGCGTACCTCGTTTAGAGTATATAGCTCGTGGATGTCTTGGACTTCACGTGATGTTCATTGGGTGATATCTTCATGCAACGGACCAAACACTAAATACTATCCTCCATGACGATGGTGTATTCTATAATGCAACAAAAATGTAGAACATTGCAACCGACCAAACACTAAATAGTATCCTCCATGATGATGATGTATTCGGTAATGCAACAAAAATCTAGAACATTGGAGATGCCTTTCTGACTCTGTGGAATCTCTTCAAGCCTACTTTCTGTGTAGATTCACATCATCAGATAGTTTAAAATCCTGCCACAAACTTCTGAATGCTGTCGCTGTACTGCTCTTAGGAGGCCTGCCGTCAACATCCAGTTAAGCACCCTAGCCAGTTTTTGAAGAAACATTTTGATTCTGAGCAGGTGCGCATCCCTAGTGTTGCCCCCATTGGGCAACATACTGGCCTTTATTTCTATTTGAGTTTTTAGGTTATGCAGATTGAAGACCTTAATAGGGGACATTGATGTTGAAGTCAAATTTGGGAAAAGGGAACTTATTTTGCAAGTCAAACTATACACTAGAGGACTCTGGGTTATTTGAAGTTTGAAAGATGCCTATTTGAAGTTTGGAAGACAAGATATTGAAGTTTGGAAGACTCCTTATTATGGTACCTCAAGTTCTAACATCATTTTGCGTTCTTCTTTCCATCCCCTATTTACCTTTGAACTTGCCCTTGCTACATACCATAATTGTTTCCATCCCTACCCTCATGCCTTATTTTTATTCCATGACCACCATTTGGTCGTAAATCCATCCCTTGAATATTTTTGCCTAGTCTATTTTTTTTTATTTCCCCATGTATAACCTTTGGGACTATCTACCTTCATCATTTTTGCTTTCCACCCCAACCCTTGTCATGAATTTTCTCAATTTTGTCATTGTGTCCATTATTCATTTCAATTATATTGCTATTTTCTATGGCTTTGAATTTTTTGCTACGCCATTATTCCCTTTGCCATATTATTCTTCATCTTTATGTTTCCTTCACCATTTATCCCTTTGTTGTTGCCATGCCCTAGAGAAAGTTTAAGCTCATTTGCACATGGATAAAAAACCTTGGGTATGATCCTACTCAAATTTGCCTTGTTCAAAATTATTTCCCATGGTCAAAATCATTGTATTTCTCAAAGCCATAATTATTGGCTTATTTTAAACCCTCTAGACCATGGTCGAAGATCCCTAAATACCCTGAATACAATTAAATATGGTAGAAATACGCATGAAAATATAAAAAGTTGTCGAGCAATTTTGTGAAGGTCGAACCCGGAACCCTAAAGCTTAAATCATGCTTGAATCATGCCATCCCTCTCCCCCTTGCCTCTGAAACCTATCTGTTCTTGGATTCCCATCCTCTCTGATTCTAATAATGCTAAAAGCAACTTCTAAATCAAGGAACCACCAAAATTTGTATTATAACAAAGATGACATTGTTCCCTAAGATTTGAAGGCCCAGAAGCATTGAAGCGTTCCTGATTATTGATGTGCGAGATTATCTGAAGACCTTCAAGCTCCCTGAGCATAGTCATAGACAAAGATTCATGGCTAGAATCTCTTGAAAAATTATTTCTCTTGAATTTCCAATTGAACTTATGGTTCATAAAGCATAAGTGCAGTATTATGATGTATTTTAACTGCTATAGCAATGAAAATCCCATGTTGAGAGCGAAAAAGTTGAACTTCATAAACTTTGCGCAACCTTTTCAAGCAAATCATTGTTACGGAGATATTTTTCATGATTCAAACTACTGTTTTATCTTTTGAATGTGATCTTGGTTCCTATTCAGACCTGTGCAAGCTGAAAGCATACAAAAAAAACTTCATAAAACTCAAGATACAAAAATTTACTTATTGTTTTTCTATGACAGTTCACTGACAGAATTTTTGATCCAATTTGAACTCCTTTTTCTCTATCCTCCTAGTTTCAAATCAGGCCAAGCTTTTTTTCACATGTTACTACAACTTTTCTCTGAAATTTATTTCAAAGATCAGCCAAAAAGTTTAGTAAACTCGAGATATCATCATTCGAGTGTGCAGACCTCTTTTTGTCTCAGGGAAGTGCACTAGTCAAAAATTCTATCAACTTTGAGCCCGATTTTCTCAATCATCCTAGTTCCAAATCAGGCCACGATTTTTTCCACATATTCTTCCAATTTATTTGGTTCAAAAATCAGCCAAAAATGTTCAGTAAAAGTCGAGATATCAATTTTTGAGTGTGCAGACCTCTTTTTGTCTCAGGGAAGTGCGCTGGCCAATTTTTTTTGCCAATTGAACCCAATTTTCTTAGTCATCCCAGATGCATATTGGGCGAAATTTTTTCGTAAACCTCACCATAACCGTTCTCTGATTGTTCCTTCAAAAATCGTTTGAAAAAAGATGAGTAAAGCTCGAGACATTCAGATTTGAGTGCAATTGCCTCATTTTTCTTTAGGAACCCTAAAATAAATGATCTTTTTTTGCAAATTTTGCATTGGTTACCTGGAGCTTCTAACCATGTGGAGTCCACTGAGGTTGATCCAAGTGCCAGGTTTTGGGTCAACATTTTGGAGATCCTACCGAGATCTCTCACCTAGTAGAGATTATTCTAATGGCTTTTCACATTCAAGGTCCATCTTTTCAGATTGAAATATGTATTCCTATTCCTTTACCAACATTTGACGGCTCAAACGATCCAGAGAATTTTTCGATATAATTTAAAAAATACTATGAGGAGTATGGATACAAGAAAGGAAAAAAATATGTAGTCTTTGAAAGATGCATGGAAAGTGAAACCGAAGGATGGTTCTTGTTGGAGCAGAATTATAGTTGTGGAACAACTGAGTGGTTAGTTTTGACTCATGCTTTTGTCCAAAGATTTAGCACTATTACAAATGAGATGCTCATTGAGCAACTATATACTTTAAGAATAGAAGAGAAAGAAAATGTGCCTCATTATGTAGAGAGAGTGTGCTCATATAGTCTTAGGTGCAAGAAGAGAAACTTGGAGTTACCAGCTAGCAGCCACCTAATCCATTGTTTTGTGCAAGGTCTCAAGCCATGTCTGGAGTTTATCTTTAAATCAAAACTATAATTATTTATAGATTTTAATTATATAAGTTTATCTTTAAATCAAAACTATAATGGTTATCAAAGAATAAAATTGTTTTCCAAACTAATCTTCACTTAAATCTATTTAGAATTAGACATTTCAAGAACATAAAATTTCAATTTTAAGAGATTTATCAAATTTAAAATCTGGCAATCATGATAATTTCTAAATGAAATCTGATGGTTTGATAAGTGATTGACTTTAAAACTATTATAACAATTTCACAATTTACAAATGTTTATACTTTTAAAAATACTTTAACAAAAGTTTTAAGTTGAGTTTATTATTGATTGGTTTTCAATATATTTTATTTCATTAATAATAAACTATTCAATAGTTATTATTAAAACATAAACGTATTCAATTTCAATCTAAAATTATCTTCTTAAAATGTGTTAAAAAAGTAATATTTTAATCACACAGAGTTTATGAGAATTTAATTCTAAATAGATTAAAGTGAATACTGGTTTAGAAAGCAATTTTATACTTTAGTTTCCGTCATACTTTTGATTTAAAGATAAATTGAACAAATTATTAAAATCAATAAAGTTAAAAAAATATATCATCTTATCATGGCATCCTTGAAGCACATCTATTAGATTTGAATGAGTACAAATTTTGCTAAATATATCATCTCTTGTTTGCCATCTCTTTCTCATTAGAGTTACGACTGTCTGCAAATAAGTATCACTTGAATTTCAATTCAAATTTGTTGGTCAATAGAACTATCACTCGAAAAGAACCTTTTATTGATGTTTCGGTAGGACCTAGAAATACCCACATGAAACTTACTTTAGATACAGGGACTACGATAACATGGATAGCTATCAAGTAAACTGCAATTCAATCTTCTACTAAGATCTATTAAACTATACAGGTCCCTCTTGCGCAGCTGATGGTGGATGTCAAGCTAGTATAGACAATGCAGATAAGAAGAGTGTGAAGACCATATTGATCAAAGACACACTAACATTTGATTATTCAGAGGATTCATCACTTGCTACTTTTGGCCATGGAATTAGTTCTAATGTAGAAAGAGATGATGATGGAGTATTAGAAATGGGACAAGACTTGTCATTATCAATTGCAAAAGAACTTGGTTTCAGTGGGATGTTTTCATATTACCTTACAAATTTTATAATTTGATTATATGAGCCCTAATGATTTCATGATCTGACTTGTTTTGGTTGTTAATGGATTTATTGCAGGTTGACTCTAGCTCGGCTTTGATCATTTCTCCCATGGCACTTTGGATTTTGTAAGCTATTATATCCCTCAGTATAATATATTCAACAAAACTTAGACTTATTCTGATTTGATAGATAACACTTCAAGGATACCATTAAAGAATATATGTATTATTTTCTTGATTGTTATCATTGTTAGAGCCTGAACTCTAACCTTGCAAGAAGGATGAAAAACCCAACAATCCAAGCTCAATCTATCAGATCAAGGCAATGCACAACACAAAGATTCACCATCTCCATAGCTATATCAAGCAAAATAATCTCCCCCAATACACCGTCTCTCTCTCTCTCTCTGCTCAGATAATACAATGCTCATGATAATCCCCCTGCACACCATAATGCATACGTGCAAATATTCTGCACGCGTGCATGTGCATATCTCCCTCCATATACGGTATATAATCTCCTATACCACCTCAATAGTGGTGAGTGTGGTGAGTGGTGACGAGTGTGGTGACGAGTGACCACCCCAACAGTGGCGACCACAGTGGGAAAATGTGCCACTCCGTGGCGGAGAACCCACAACAAACATACTAATATGGTCCTTGGGACATGTCCCCAAATGACTCATTTATTTATGTGTAGAAAGAAAATTACCCTCCTCAAATCCAAATGACTAGCACAAAACAAATTGGTCCAAAAAGACAGTGACGAAACAGAGCCTCTGTAACTATAGCAAACTTTGAAAGCTGATATCTTGAGTTCCAGACCTCCGTTTGACCTGCACCATAGCTCGTTGGATTCGTATCGCCGAAACATATCTTTTGATGTAGGATAGATTGTGTATTATGGAACTGTCACCATCTGTTTTTACAGAAAAACGACCTGCTGTAACCCCAAAATTTGCTACCAACTTCTTGTAATTGGAGCTTTGCCTTAGTTGAATTCCTTAAAATAGCACTTCTCTTTCAAAATAAGGCCTGAGGTCCTTTCCATGCCTGGATTTAGAGAACAATTTTCCTTCTAGAGTCATCAACCAACTCCAACCCTGTTAAGTAAGCATCTTCCAAATAGGAGAATGCTGATAACATGTAACAACAACAAAAAGTGTGGCCAAAGAACAAACCACAGTCCAACAACCTGCTCAAATATTACTGCACTTGCATACCAATGTGGCAAATCTGATGTAATGTAATAGAACTTGCTAAAATGACATATTCCAGCTAACTTGTTAGTCTCAAATGGTGCAAACAAACCTTTAGAAGCATCTTTGACTGCTGCACATTGAGATAAAGTGTTGCTCATGTCCAACTTCCCATCCTTTATCACATAGTCATGCTCAAATTTACTCATCTCTTCCACACTTCCATGCTCAAACATGAAAGGAACTAATTTTCCTTGATTCTTAGACTTCTTCGGACTGCTCAAAGCATAAAACATTAGCAATTCTAGCTCACGGTTTAGTGCCAAATCATCAAAGCGAGCAAATTTCTCCATTTGAGGCATGTAAAGGTCTTGCTCAACTGATATACATGTCTCAAATCTGAAAGTCTCATAAAGAGGACTGTTGTCATGACTGTTACTAAATTCAAAAGCATGTAACATATCGTTAGAGTGCTCAAATGCTGAAATATCCATCCTTTCCACTTCTAACTCACATAATAATGGTTCATCATCATCCAAAAATATGTCACATGTATGAAAAGTCTCAAACGCAGGGCTGTTCAAGCATCTATCACTTTCTTTCTCATAACAATGCCCAAACTTATCATTTTCACATAAAAGAACATGCTCATACTCTTCAACCATGTGAGATGTGATTAGATTTACCTGATTTCTATTTGTCCCATCCATACTTGATTTCAGAGAAATATTCATTCCGCTGTCCATATCTATGTTTGCTCCTTTGACTAAATACCTGTTAATACTCACATCGCAAAGAAATGGCCCAGGATCCTTGGATTGCTGGGCTGGTGGCTACCTTCTACTCTTATTGGTATCATTTGAGATGATTTGTTAGACTGAAATTTATGATTTTGTTGTTTCCCCTAACTCTTGCAACAAATTTGGAGAATACTGCATCAATTGCTCAAGAGTAAGTGTGATCTTAGTGGCCAAAACTTGGCTGATCACATCATCTTCATTATGAACGTCCTCCTCCACCATAGGAGGCATCACTATGGGCTGATTTTCTTCTATATACTGAAACTGTTCTATGGGCAGCACATTGAATTGCACCTTCTTAGGTGCTGATCCCTTCAAAGCTTGTCCCTTCAAAGCCTTTGGAAAAGAGGTCTTAGTCTTCTCTGCAATTGGCACTACTCTTGGTTCTTGCACCACCTTCTGTGATCTTGTAACCACATTTACTTCTCCAATCTCTTCTTCTTGCTGAAATGGGTCACTGTCTACCTCAACAAATCCACAATTTACTACTGATTTTGCCTTTTCTTACTTCTTAAGCTCCTCAATAAGAGCCTTAACTTGAGGATTCTCAATGTACTTAGCATCTTGAATGCGAACATCATTATTAGGAAGAGGTACTGCTTCAAACACTTGCTGCCTTGGTGGATACTTGTTGGTTGCCCATTCCGGTTTCCCATGAATTTTCCAACAAGTACTCTCATCACATAACTTGTAATACAAAGGAGCCTTACTTGGATACCATCCCTGTTTTGGCTGCACCATTGGTGTGGAACCCATTGGAACTTGTTGGGCAATTGGAGTTTGTGGCATCATTGGAACTTGTGGTATAATAGGTTCTGCTTGCATTGGTTGAATAGGAATAGGTGGTGCTTGTTGCATAACAGCAAATACTGGATTGGCCCTCTCAAAGAATCTCTTCTCCCTAAATTCTTGATCATTATGGCCCTTTATTTGGCATCTTGAGCAGAATTTCAGCAATCTACATGTAATATCAGAATGTCCAATAGACCCACAATACTCACAAGTAATAAACTGCACCTCCCTTGGCTTCTCACCAATTGTAAGCTTAGAAATCTTGGCTGCAATATCCTCTGTTTTATGCTCTGGAGCAGCAATTTCATGAATGTATCCCAGCTTATCTTCAGCCTTGAGAGCATACTTTTGTGCCTCTAGTAAGGTTGTAGGCTGTTTGGCCTTCACCTTATGAGCAATAGCTCGTTTCAACCCCTTCACATACCATTGAATATCCATTTCATCACTCCTTGCAATCTTCCAATGAACCACGGCTTTGAGAACCGCAATATACCTTTGATTATACTCTCTAATTGATTCACATTGAGTCCATCCACTAGCATTTGCATCCTCACGTGCTGAATGCAACAGCAACTATTGAAGTCCTTCAATTTCACAACAAACCAGGGTTTTAGCTTCTCAAAAGCTCGAAGACGAATCTTAATTTCTGGATGTTGGTCCAGAAACCTCTTGAACAATAGCATCTGCATGAAATGAACACTAAACTGTTAGGATGTGTATACCACACCAAACCATGCACCATACCATGCCCCACACTCATCATAATCACCAGAACGAGCACCTTAGTGCTGTGTACATTACCACACACCACACCACACCCCACCACACACCACACCATTCACCACACACCATAAACCAAATGGTGGAGTGTGGAGTGGTGGTGGAGTGTGGTGGGGGTGGTGGTGGTGGTGTGTGTAGTGGTGTGTGGTGGTATGATGTGGTGTGGTGGGGTGTGGTGGTGGTGTGTGGTGTGTGGTGTGGTGTGGTGTGGTGTGGTGGAGTGTGGTGTGGGGGTGTAGTGGTTGTGGTGTGGTATTGTGGATTGTGGTGTGATGTGGTGTGGTGGAGTGTGGTGGTGGTGGTGGAGGGGTGTGGTGTGGTACATGGTTGAGTGTGTTGGTGGTGAAGTGTGGTGGTGGTGGTGGAGTGTGGTGGTGGTGGTGGAGGGGTGTGGCGTGGGATGTGGTGGGATGTGGTGGTCGCAAAGATGTGGTGGTAGTCTATGGTGGTGGGATAGATGATGGGGTGTGGTGGGGTGAGGGGGGAGAATAAATAAAATTGAATCCACACATATCATACATTAACATGCACACACCCACATGACACCATGGACATAACGCAACCCACACCACACCACACCACACCATCACGACACCACACATCACATCACATCACTTTTATCCTATTTCGTCTGACATAAAAAATCTGCCTAGCCTGCTCTCATAAACACTTCTGAAATTCGTACACCCTGATAATAATTACATTCCTCGTCTAATCATTAGAAAAGGATCTGGGTCCTAAATCCCGTTCCTACGTCTGATTTTTGGCGTTTCATTCCCAATTCGAACAAGTTCATTCCGGCAACATGGTAGGAGGGATGTTCAGAGATCACTACGGCTATTGTAGGGTGAGCGAGGAGGGCATTCGGCACATGTTAAACAGGGCTCGTGATCAATCTCTGAAGGTGGATATGCCTAAATCCACCTTCTTTGCTGATTTCGAATCCAACCTAAAGGCATACAACAGACTGGATGCTGGGCCTTCAATGGCTATGAGCTCTTAGACAAGGTCCATGAGCTTATGTTACATGCTGCTGCAAGGGCAGCTGGTTTATTTGTTCTCTGTCACTTATCCGCTCTGACTCTGCAACAGCGGGAATTACTGGCAGGGTTGCGTTCTTACCACCAGGGGATGCAGGAAGCACTGGCAAACCTCATCCTGTTAAATTCTGGGATGACTGCAGAAAGCTTAGATGCTTTAGTGCAGAAAACAATAATTTTGGATGCACCAGTTCTCGAGCCAGTCATACCAGCATTTCCTATTGCTTAGGAAATGCATGTAAATTTAGTTCTCGGGTACAGAGCTTTCAATGGAAAGCCAAATTTTGTAAATCCAAATTTTGTAAGATCCTTTTTTTAATATATTATACTTTCCAACAGAGCTGTGCTTGAATCTGACAAAAAATTGTCTTTATTCAACAAAAATTTATATCTTAGGATCAGTTAGTTATCATTCTCAAATATTTTTAGACTGTACACACACCCAGTAAAGGAGTACTCAATTCTGTCATGTTCTAATAATATTCCAAACATTAAATATTGCATTTCAGACTAGAGTCAACTACACACAATTCACATGCTGCATACAGTAGCGATTAGTAGCATATATTGGATTGAATTCCCGTTCTTCATGGTTGAATGTGGAAACAATCAGACTACTTCCCTCCTCCTCAAACAGGGTACCATTTCAAAAGCCAACACCCAATTCTTTTTTCAGAAATGGTATCCCTCCTTTGATCCACAAAACTTTTCTGAGCTTTACCATCCTGCATGGACTTCCCTGCAAGGCCTGAACCCTATGTACTGGAATGAGCAATCGCTGATTACTCTCTTTCACCAAACTGGCAATGTGATTAGCTGGGAGGTCTCCCAAGACAAAGCCCCGAGAGTTTGGGCACAGATAGACCTGTTAAAACCAATTCCGGGGGAAATTGAGTTCGTGGATTATTTTGGTAATCCAAAGACTCTAAAATTAGCATGGCAGGGACTTCCTCAGCCATGTCCTACCTGTGGTATCAGATTGCATGGGGGGAAAGTCTGTAGGGGGGTGAAGGACGAGCCAAAGAAAATCCCACTGGACAAAATGTAGGGAATCTACAGAGTATGGGGGAACAGGGTGAAGGTCTGTGGATTACTCCAAACAAGGGAAAACAGGAAAGACAAAGACAGGACAAAAGGCAGAATAAGAATGGCAGTGAAAAAAGGAGGAAAAGGAGACAAAAAATTAGGGCAGAGAAGGAAAAAGAAAAAGCAAGACTGGAACATGGCAGGAGTTTGGAAAAAAGAACAAGGACAGAATGGAAGAAAAAAGTCCAATTTCTTGAAGATTCTGGTAAGGTCAAGGTTCTCAACAATCCACACTCGAAAGGGAAAGGTGTCTCACAGGGAGATGGAGATGGACCCCAGCATACCTCTGAGGTAGTCAGGTCCATGACCTTAACTATAAGGGAACCAGATTTGTCCCATGGTAAATCTTACTCTTCCTCGGACTCCTCGGGAGGTAAAGAGAGAGGGGGGCCCAGTTTGTCCTCAAATACAGATTCCCCTTTTCCAGTAATGGAGCTCTTCCCTAAAAACCCAGAGAAAACAGACCTGGAACAAGGAATAGAGACAAACCAGTCTAGTCTCGAAAGGGATAAGGGGCAAACTGAGCAGGATCCTACATGGGTTGGGGGACTGACATTGGAGTCTCCTTCAGATAACTTGAAGAGGACCAGCTTTGAGCAAGATCATGATCAAGTGCTAACTGACCAGGTAGATCTTCAGCCACAGCAAGATACTGCAAGGGTCGGGGAGCTTGTACAATTGCAGAAGCCTCAACTGAAGGAGATAATTGAGGAGGATTCAGGTACTCCAACAATAGAAGGAATTTTGTTTGACAGGGAGGGAGACATACTCAAAACCCCAGCTGCTCAGCTGAGGGAATTGAAAGATCCTTCATCTGCCCTTTCAGGGAAATTTTGGGATGATGGAAATGGAAGTGATGAGGAGAAAGAAAATTCCAAGGAGCAATCTTTTGTAACTCCTCTTCCTCAAATTAAGAAGATACAGAAAAAGGTCTATACTCCGAGTGAGCATGGGCCTGTCACTCGAAGCTCCAAACTTAAATGAGGATTGTCTCATGGAATTTGAGAGGCATTAAGGGTCCTTTGAAGAGGAAAAGGGCTTTGATTGCTCTCAAGGAGATCAAGGCAGACATAATCATGCTTCAGGAACATAGGCTCCCTGCCTTTGAAGCATCCAATCTTGGGAATTGGATCTTCCCTGATGGGGAATCTATATGGGCCCCTGCTGATGGCACCAAAGGTGGGATCTGTATTGCTTGGAATGGGTTTAAAAAAGTTGGTTCCTTTTCCCATCCCTCAGGGAGATGGCAAGTAGCATTTTTGGAAATAGAGAAAGAACTGATGGGTGTCATAAATGTATATGCTTCTACCTCCCCTGAAGAAAGAGAGGAGCAGTGGAAAAGTATGACAGATTGGCTTCAGGGGCAGAATACTAGAAACTGGATTTTAAGTGGTGACTTCAACAACACCCCTTCATGGGAGCAGAAAGCAGGCAAGAAGATCAATATGTCAAAGGGGGAAAGACTTCAATGGGACAAGTTAATCCATACTTTTCTCTATCATGCCCCATCCTCTTCCAACGCTTACTCCTGGAGTAACAAAAGGAAAGGAGCAGACATGGTGTATTGCCTATTGGATAGGTATTACACTAACATTTCCAATATTGATGGCTGGGAAAATTTGACTATTACTAATGACTGTAGCAATTCTATATCAGATCATTTTCCCCAGACCCTGAATACAGGCATTCTCCTTCAAAGAAGGCTTGCTGAAACCCCATTCAAATTCAATACCGGCCTACTTAACAATAAAGCCTTTTGTGAGGATTTCACAAGGTTTTACTCTTCCTTTCTACCTGTGAATAATAGTGGATCTATGAAGGAATTCATTTGTAGGAGCAAGCAGATCAAAAAATGGATCAAACAGTGGGGCAGAGAATGGACAAAGAAAAGAAAACAGAAGAAGAATGAGGTGTATATGGAAATTAAAATGGTAAGGCAAAACCTGTTCACAGATAAAGGTAATATGCTGTTGCAGCAGAGAGAGGAAATTCTGGAAAGAAAGGTGAAATTGATTGAAGAACATGATGCAAAGAGTCTGGCAATCAAAAGCAGGGGTTTATATATTAATCATATGGATGACTGCAGCTCTAAATTTTTCTTTAGAGCTGCCAAAAGCAGACTAATGAATAATGGGATTATCTCTGTCAGGGATGATAATCAACAAGAATTATCCAAACAGGAGGATATTCAAAATATGTTCTTCAATATACAAAGATCTTTTTGCTGCTAAACAAACAGATGAATGCAAAATGAGGGAGTTCTTTGATTATCTTGGTCCCAAAGATCAACCTATTGATGATAATCAACTTCTGGCAGTACCAATGGAGGACGAGATCTGGAGAACTATTAAAAGCATGGCTCATGGAAAAAGCCCGGTGCCTGATGGCTTACCCCCGAAATTTTATGAACAGTTTTGGACTGTAATTGGTAAAGATCTTACCAGATTCATCCAGGGTGCATCGCAAGCAGAGAAGTTACATCCAGCCATCAATGCTGGCCTAATTGCCTTAGTCCCTAAGGTAGAGAAACCTGCCACATTCTCGGATTGGAGGCCAAATTCGTTAACAAATGTCACATACAAAATTTTGGCCAAGATTTTTGCCAATAGACTCAAAAAGATCTTGCAGGAGAAGATTAATAATGTCCAATCAGGTTTTCTCCCTGGGAGGAGTATCCTGGATAATTTTATTGGAGCCTATGAAGGTCTCCATTGGAACAGGTTCACTAGTCAAGGATGTGTGCTTCTCAAGTTGGACTTCAAAAGAGCATACGATACAATTGACTGGAATTTCCTTAATAGAGCCATGCTTCAATTGGGATTCTCAAGAGAGATTTTAAACAAGATAACAGGTTTTAATACTACAGGTTGCTCTGCAGTTCTAGTCAATGGCTCCCCTACTTCCTTCTTTGAGTGCAAAAGAGGGGTCAGACAAGGTTGCCCTCTGGCCCCCTACCTTTTCCTCATTGTAGCTGAGATGGTCACCAGAATTATCCTGAAAATGCAGCACAATGGAGAAATCAGTTGCCTCAAATTACCTGTTGCAAATGAGTCATTGTCTGTAATGCAGTATGCAGATGACACATTTGTCTTCCTTGAAGAGCAGGGAAAGAGCATACCTAATTTCCTTTTTGGGAAAGCTTCAGGGGTTTCCCTAAATAAAGATAAGTGTGCAATCATCTCTGATAGCCAAGAAAATCATATTGAAGGAATCAAGGTCTATGGCCATCATACTGCCACAAAACTACTGGGTCTGCCCCTAGCATTAAACATGAGTCTGCATGGCTTGTGGGAGCCCATAGTTACAAAAATAAAGAAGAAGTTACATATTTATCCCAAATCTTTATCTCTAGCAGGGAGAGTAGAGATCATTAACAGTATCATTGCAAGTTCACATGTCTTCTTCTCTTCAGCAATAATTGCAGACAAAAAGTCCTACCAAGAATTGGAAGTCATCATGAAAGAATTCATTTGGCAAGGTTCTCACATGGTAGGATGGCAATACCTAACCCTTCCTAGGAAAAAAGGAGGATTAGGATGTAAGGATCTGTTCCTTCAAGCACAGGCCTTAGCAGCTAAGTTGGTATGGAGGTCAATATTTTCCCAATCGAAATCTCCTGCTTTGCTCCTTACAAAATTCTGGATTAGTAAAACTACCTTGCTAGGTAGCCCTTCCACACCACATCATCTCCCAGACTCTGCTTTTTACCAACTTGATCCTTGCTCAGGAACATCCACTATAATGAAAAGAATTATTCAAGCTTAGAACAGAGTTTCAGTTTGCTTCAAAGCTCATCCCATAGATAAAGTATCAGATGACTTCAATTTCTTCTGGCATCAGGGGCTTACAGATGAGGATGATGGTTGCTTAGCCTTGAAACACCCAAGGAAATATAAGGAGTGGAAAACAAAAGGGCTTTGTACAATTGGCAGCATGTCACATGGGACAGAATGGAAAACCTGGCAGGAAGTCTCTGATCTAGTAAGGAATTCTGTTTGCAACAGGAATATATACAATGTTTTGACACACCATCATCATAGAGGAGCAGGAGACGAGACAAAGGACTGTAATTGGGCTCTGGATGGCAAAGGGTACAATGTAGCCAAGATATATTCCCTCCTGGTGAATGGCCAAGGAACAAAGGTATCTAATCAATGGGGTTGCTCAGAAATAGATGCTGTTGGTGTCATTCGAAAGGGGTGGAAACTGCAAAGTGCTAGGAAAACTATCCTTTTTAGGTGGCTCCTGTTGAATAAAAGTCTTAAATCCAATGTCTATCGAGCCAAATTCAACAGGCAAATTTCAGATAGGTGCCCTCTGGGGTGTGGCCAAGCAGAATCTTCTACCCACATCTTCATTTGTCCTTGGCTTACCCCTTTCTGGAATTGAATAGGAACATATATTGGGTTTGTCCCAAACACTGAGCCTGAATTGTTTGAATTTCTTTCATCAGGATCTGCTTTTTTATGCACAGTCAGAACTCTTTGTCTCTGGACAATATGGAAACACAGAAATGGAGTGGCCATTAATCAGTCGGCTTCAGATATGAATTACCTTAAAACTACTCTTCAACTGGAGCTTGCTGATACAGCCATGGCACATAGATTGCTTAAGGGCGCTAATTATGACAGAAAGTGGGATGCCTTGGGCTCCTATCAGGGTTTTTATTCATTCTTTTCTCTTTATTTTAACAGTCTCTCTGATGTGGCTCGCAGATTATCTGATCAAGAAGCACCATGAAGGTGGTCACTACAGGGAGGTCCCGAAAGGAACGAAGCCCCTTTCTCACCAGGAAGTTTTAGAGGCACTTATGTGGGTCAAAACTGAACTGATCATGGTCCGGACCTTGAAGCGTGTACTGGACGATGAAGATATCTGGCAGTTCAAGCATGAGCTCAAGCACTATTTTGAGGAGAAACTTAGCATTTGTGAATCATGCCGAGACTCATGGATCCTCCACATCTTGGATTCCTCTGCGTATGGAGCTGTGGAGCTGGACTATCTACTTTTCAAATACACTGATCAGGCTTTTGCCATCATTACCTTAGATGGTGTGATGGATGACTGAAGATGCAGGTGGAGATAGCTTTAACAGACTTTAAACTTTAAATGGTTTTTCTATAGTTATGCTATTATCTATCCTGCCTTAAAAACCTTTAAAGCAGTGTTCTATTTTTGATAATATTTCCTTCCCTGGAGTGTATGGCCAGTTTTGACTAAGTCATGGCCTATTTAACAAGAACTCTTTAAGAGCCCCTTTGTTCTTTTGTATTACTATGTATTTACATGTAATATAATATCACTGCCGTTACTTCAAAAAAATAAAAAATAAAAAAACAATCACTGTACAACACAATAACCACCACATGCACCACCACACTAAGCACCATAACTAAGAAAACATGAATAACAGAAATAAACTAACCTGTGATTCCTCCAGATAGTGGGCAGCATGTTCTTCTCTTACATTTCTCTCCAATCTTCTAGTTCGAACATCCTTTGTGTTAGGAGACACTCTGGTGTTCTCAATCCAAAATTTTTGAATCTTTTCTATATGTTCATCTGAAATTGCATCGAATCTTTTAGCCCTCTTGTAAGAAACCCATTTCCCACCATTGTAATCGATCTCTTCCCTCTTTTTCTTTGACTTTTGCAGGTTTCTTGGGTGAACACCTAATACCTTTCCAAGATCTCACTGGCTGATTTTGTCACTTGTTTCAGAATCTGCACGGCGTGGTACAGACATTGCAAGGCAGCTATTCTTGGCTGCTAGGCAGTCATTGCTGGTAGAGAGTTTGACAGTCTGCATGGAGTCCCAGAGGCTCCTTATAACGATGCTCTTGGCTTCCAAATCCTTTAATTCTTCACCTATGAATTTTTCCAATGTTTTATCCCTCAAAAACTCGAGTAAAATTTCTTTCTTCGTGCTATCCTCCATTCTTTTGGTCTTTTTATGGAAAGACGTTAGCAAATTAAGGACAATACGGCGTTTACTGCTTGCACTTCTTGATGAACCGGATCCAACTGCCAATTCTGCAAGCTCCAATTTTTCTTCTCTTCTTCTTTTCCTCTGGCGTCTTTTCTTCAACATTTCTTGTTCCTTGGTTCTTCTTCGTTTTCTCCTGTCTGAAATGCCGGTTTGTGGACAGATTACCTCATTGACATCCATATCCACAATGGATTGGAGCTTGCAGCAGGGAGGGAGCCAAAGAACTGGAACAGGAAGGGGCCAAAGAATAGGAATTTGAATTTGAATTTTAGCTTTTGAAATTAGAATTTCCCCCACAAATCGGGACTCTATTCTTAAATAACGGCAGCTGAGCGGTGCCATAATTATACTTTCATACCACAAAAGTGGTGGATGCAACGCCACATTTTGGGGGGACAGGGGGGACAGCCGAATTGGAACACCACAGCGTGCTTTTACCCAGTAGAGCGACAGCATTCAGAAGTTTGTGGCAGGGTTTTAAACTATCTGATGATGTGAGTCTACACGGAAAGCAGGCTTGAAGAGATTCCACCGAGTCAGGAAGGCATCTCCATTGTTCTAGATTTTTGTTGCATTACCGAATACATCATCATCATGGAGGATACTATTTAGTGTTTGGTCAGTTGCAATGTTCTTTTGGTCGGTTGCAATGTTCTACATTTTTGTTGCATTATAGAATACACCATCGTCGTGGAGGATAGTATTTAGTGTTTGGTCGGTTGCATGAAGATATCACCCAATGAACATCACGTGAAGTCCAAGACATCCACGAACGAGCTATATACTCTAAACGAGGTACACCCACAGACTACCTCGGTCGTCATGTCGATCAATGGTCCAGACTGTATGTTGGGGCCTCTCATTTTTATTATGGTCATTTATGATTGGGGCTGCCTATGTTTTTGAAATATGAAATATGGAAAGATTTAGAATATGAAATACGAGGACTCAAACCTCTACCAAAATAGTTGAATGTCCTAATTAGAATGCTTTGACTAACACAACCAGCGAGCTAACGTGAATATGCTTTTCTATCAAGTCTACACTTTTTTCTATATCAACCTATTCAATTCTCTTAGGGGCATAGCCTATGGTTCCAAGAATGGTCATTTGTACATCCATATTAAATCCCTCTAAGACCCCCGGTTATTGTGCTACATAGTGTTCAGTCAATATGTATAATGAACTTTATAGTTTTGAATTATTTTGTGTATACAACTAAGAATATAGAATCCAACACTGTAAAAATATATGCTGTAAAAAATATTGTGAAACCGAATTCGTATGGTATTACGATATGTTGTTATTTGTAATGCCCATCCAAGCATACATTGGCAAGTTTTGTGATGGACTGAACCAAGATGGGGGGCAGTCCCAAGATGTTATTGCACCAACCAAATAGGTGAGCTCTTTGCCAGTTGATATGCCCTTTATTCTTCTCACAAATGTGCTTTTGCTGCATTTGATTGATTTGGTGAAATCGTGAAATACACATTGGCAAGATATATTAACCTGCTAAAAAGAACGTAATGAGACTAAGATAATATGGCAAGAAACCACTATGACGTAAATTCTTCTAATGAGCAGATTAGTGGACTCTTGATGTGCCAACATAGGCCATCCTATGTTTTGAGCTTTTATAACTGGTCTTATGTGATGTTACAATGCAGGTCAAGAATGCTCGGCTAGAGCTTGACGATTTTAGATCACAATCTAATATAAGGGATAATTCTTTGCACAAATTGGAATATGAGCTGAAGTTGAAATCATGTATTGTTGTTTTTTATCATTAATGACTTCCCTGGCCACATGTCTCATCTTATTGCTCAATGTGATACATGCATTTTTTAGGCTCATCATAATAGACCAGGATTATTGATTAAGTCTTGCTCCCCAACAACATTGTTTTAAAGGTTTGTCGTTTAATACAGATGAAGAAGCATATATGGCAAGAACCGTTGTTTTTGGCATAACTGAAACTATCCAACCAAAGTGTTTTTATAGGGAGGCAATGAGTAGCAGCCCTGAAGATAAAATGTATGAAAGTATGAACCATGTGATGGGGCACAACAGCCATGAAGATAAGCTATATGGCACTCCAAAGCATCTGAGCTTTGTAGAGAGTCCTACACAAAATAAGAACCAACATAACATTATGGAGCTTCCAGTGAGCCCCAGAAAAGAAATAGAGATTGATAGTATTGAAGCACCTGACCCTTCAATGTTATGCATGTGTAACGGAAATGACATTCACGCAGAGATTCAGTAACTATTGGCATGCATCATGAGTCGCATCTTAGTTCAAGCCCATGTCCCCATATTGTAAGTTTTGTGTCATAAATTGTCGGCCTTTTTTCTATCAACAGCCGAGTCATTTTGGTCATGAACTTTATGGGGGGTATGCATTGGACCTCTTTCTCCTCTATGTTAGAGCTTTTCTTTCTTTCAATTCTTCAATGGTATCTAGCTACTCTACAATGTGAAGAGTTTCCTTTTTTGTAAATTTGAAATATTTAATGGCAGACCTTGATTCAACATATTCCAATGCTGGAACCGTTATCTTGCCTGCATGGTGGAACTTGAGCTGGTTAGTTACTATATTTTGATGCTACACTAAACTCTAGTAAAATCTCAACTATCAAAGGAATGTTATAACGAAACAATATTATTTGAAAATATTATGTAAAAAAATGCAACTACCTTTATTTCATTAGCAATATTTTTGGATAAATCAAGCTGGATGAAAGCTCTAGGAGAGCTGGAGGGAGAATAATCAGTGCAAATCTAAGTACCAACGGAATTAAAAAGAAGCTTAAAGCATTCTTCATTCCAATATATAGGATTCAATCCCTGCAAAGTTGTAGAAGCCACACAAAAAATTTGCATGCTCTCTGAGTTTAATTTCGGGTCCCATTTCAGGAAAGCCAAATGATAAGATTCAAAGGTTAGGGAGCCAAGTTTGAGGAGGTAGTTAGCTGTTCTTTGGCTGCCACATTCTACCATTATGTAGGGGAAGTTTAGCCAGTACATAGCATTAATGAGAACACCCTTTTGAAGATTAAGGCAGAAGGACCATAGTTTATCCAGTTGAATGCCAGACTTGGTAACTTTTATACACAACAAGCGCGACGTCTGCGCGACGTCTGACGGCGTCAGCGCGGGGCGTCGCGGCAGCGTTGTTCTGAGGCGTCGCCGCCAGGCGTCGCATGCCACGTGACACGTGAAATATACACGTGGAATATACACGTGGAACATCAACAAAATCCACGCGTCGCGTAAAAAGCCCGCGTGTATCGCCGCATGCAGCGTGACGCGTGGAATGAACCGTGGAATATACACGTGGAATATACACGTGGAATATACACGTGCGTAAAAGCCACGTGTATACGTCGCATGCGACGTGACACGTGGAATATACACGTGGAATATACACGTGGAATATACACGTGGAAAATTCGAAAATCCGCGTATAGAAAAGCCACGTGGCAAAAAAAAGCCACGTGGATACGTCGCATGCGACGTGTAGGGGGAAAAAAATAAAAAAAAATAAAAAATATATTTATATAAAAAATATAAATATAAAAATATTTTTAAATAATCACAAAAGTGTTTTTATATTCATATTTTTAAATAGTCACAAAATTATTTTTATATTTATATTTTTAAATAATCACAAAATTGAATTGTATTTATATTTTTAAATAATCACAAAAGACTCGTTAAGAGGAGTATCCACCCTTTTAGCCTAGAGCTAATCTCTCTCGGATTCGATTGGAGTAGTCATCCGAGTGCGTAGTTAGAGGGGCGCCTCGAATCGTCGTCGGCCCGATTGCGGTTGCGATTGGATGGCTCTCCAGCAATGTTTGCAGATCCCTGTTAGTCCTGTGCCTCCTGGTACAGGACTATTCATGCATACGACAGACCAGGTCAAGCTCAAGGATCCTCGGTCGACCCGCGGATCAGACCATCAAAGGCTCATGAAAACCAAGCGGCGCAGACCACGCGGTCAAAGCACGTGGCCGTCAACAAGAGGCGCCCGCTTCGGACAAGTGATGGCCCGTCACCACCAGCGTCGGCGTCGGTGTGAGTCTAGGCACTTCAAGAGGCACCGCCAACATTCCTGCAAATCAGGCCTCCTTCGAGTCGGCAGAGATCGGTCAGTGTCTATATTGGGCCCAAGGCCATTGTACTATATATATGAGTAGAGCTAGCACATGAGTTTTTAGATGAGTTTTGAGTCTTGTCTCCTTTCATTTTTCTCTCTATTGCGAGAGCTCATGTATGTTCATCATTGATATCAAGGAAGCTTATCATTTTCCTCTCATTTGTTCTGTTTTCTTCTTCTTCTTCTCTTCTTGCAAATCCCGCGTGACATAGTCCCCCGGACTCTCCTCATTAGAGGTAATTTGAGATCTCATTTTGTCCCATTAAGGGATGCTTAAAAAGCCACATCAGCTTTTTAAACTGTCCAATAAGAGAAGAGCTCCAATGTATTTTATTCCAGTATTATGTGGCAGCAGTAATTAATGCAGTTCTAACTAACTTTTGCAGTATCATCTTTCTACTATAACTTTTGATCAAAAACTCCGATTCGAACACTATTTGTGGCAATGGATTCGTCTCCTCAAGATCTTTCTAATGACAACCCATTGTTATATCTTTTGGGATGTAAATATATAAGAAAAGAGCAAAAAACCATATTTTTTAAAGTTAACACATATGGCTTGTATTGAAATACATCATAACCATATATCACTTGAAAGATCTTTTTTCATTGCATCTAATGCAACAAAGCATGCTTGACATTTTTTCATGAGTAGATCAAAAGTTATAGGGAAAAAAGCGGCGGACAATGAAGTTGTTAATCTTTGCATTAATTGCGGTTTGATGTAGAGTACTCATTCTATTGGAGGATTCTTATGGGGACAAAAGGAGATCTCAAATTACCTCTAATGTCTGTTAGATCCACGGGTCCTCCCGCAGTGTCTTCGAGGGAGTTCGAACCCGGACCCCAAACAGCATGCGCCCGGCTTGGGTGCGATTCCATCCTACTTTCTTACATGCGCCATGTAATCCGGTAATTTCACGCCCGGAAGAACTCCTTTCTCGAGGCGACCTCTTGGCTTGGAAGCCATCGGCGTCGGGGAAGCTGATTGCGACATGTATGGATACGCTTATGACATAGAGGGAGGCCATCTTGATCTAGGGGCTCGGTCGGCGCCACCCACCCCTCGTGTCTGTCTCGTCCCGGTTCCCGCCCCAAAGCGTGCAAACATTGCTCACAACCTCAGTCCCCTCATCACTATCAGAGCCTTATCGGGCTCAACCTTCTCAACCGTACTTTCATACACTGAACATGCCTACATCCATCATTCTTGGGCCATGCGCCTCTTCCTTCACAACCATCATCTCCCGGGGTGGGCCGCGGCTATCCACCGCGTCTCCTTTTGCGCCTACCGGGGAATATCCTTTCCCACGTTTCCCCTTTGCCCTTCCTATTTACAACCTTACGGATCTCAAAACCAATGCTCCGGCTACTTCAGTTTCTCAACCACAGTCACCCCTTCGCCGGGGTCCTTGGGGCACCATGCCACATCCAACTCAACCTCAATATCCTCACTATCTTTTGTTCTGTCAGCCCGGCACTTTCACATCTACCTTTCGGGACTCGGCCCGACTTATCCCACCTTTGGCAACACGAAAGGCAAACCGTTAGACCAAAGTGTTGGGCCCACATGGAAGAATTTGAGGCTCTAGCTGTCCTAAATGGTCATGCGCAACCTCAACCTGAAATTCCACATCTTTTCCACCACCTTGCGTGGCTCTCCTCATCAATGGCTCATGTCCAACAAAAGCCATTGGAAACAAAACTGGTCGAAATGAGAACTGCTTTTACGTCTCATTATGGGACCACGGATGATGATCAACTTCATCTCAAGCAACTCAATGAACTTCAACAAGAGCCCACCGATGTCTGCGGGATTTTTTGGATCGACTTCACATTACGCTTTCGATAAGCTCAAGGAATACCCCACCTGAGGCGGATTTTTGGTGCGGTTTCTCCAAGGACTTCCTCCGGCTATTCGACTCATGGTGAATACTGCGTCCCAAGACTTTGGAGCAGGCTATCGACCTTTGTCAATCACTTTCGATCAATGTTTCCTCGAGGCGTGGCTCTTCAAGAGCTCCGTTCATTCCACTGTCATGGTTCCACAAGCGGTTGTTCAGCCTCAACACGCTAATCCACAGTAGCGATCAAATCACGGTGCCATATTTGCAAATACCAAGGCTATTTGGCAAATGAGTGCAACTCCACCAATGGCCCGCCTCATTGCAAGCGATGCAACATGTGCAATCATGCCACGGAAGAGTGCACTTTCGCACTCATCCCACACCGTTCCGCAACAAAATGGTTTATCAAGTGCAAACCACACCTCGGCAACAATCGCACTTTATCGGTGACCACCGCCCAGAGCAACCCACTCCAACTCTATCGATAGCGGGGGCAACCGGGGGATCAACCCGTCCTCCTTTTGATCCTTCTAAAGCTTTCGGTGTTATCCTTTGTCAGAATGGGGTCATACCACCGCGGCGTGTCCTCAACTTCCACAAGTTGAAGTGCGGCTTCACGGCTTCAAATCGGACCACCTCGGTCCGCCTCACGGCTTACCAACTACGGATTGCTAATGGCAAACAAGGCGAGAGACCAGTTCTTAGAAGCCACCAAAGCGCCTCGGCAATCCGCGCTATCAACCAGCTCCAACAAATCAACCTCAATTTGGATCAACAAGCACAAGAGGAAATTTTTCGGGCACTTAATCCTCGATCCGGTAGTCAAATTGGGTTGGTTTAGTTTCGCCCGGACCAAGGCATCCGTCCCTTGACCATTATTAGAATGGGCGCAGCTTTTGCCTTTGCGGTTGACACCATTCCTCATGCGGACGAAAAAAGGTACACTTTGCACCGACTTGGAGAAGCTCATGCCACATGTCATGCCAAAAGTTCGCCAAAGCATTTTGAACCTCATGCAAAAGCTGGCGAAGGCGCACATTGGCAAGCGTTCATGCCACCACGAGCTCAACAAAGACAAGATACCCCTTCCACATCTCAACCTCCACGGCTCTCGGGCGTATCCCAATATTGCTGCGAGGTTGACTTACTCAAAAAGTTCTTTGCTTCCACGCCCGCGCTCTCCACCCGGTGGAACCAGTGAGATCCTTTTTCTCATGTGCCTCTAGAACTCCAAGAGGAGCTAGCCAAGATCAAAATTCCTTTAAGCTTGGCAACCATTTTTTGAAACTACGTCACGCTCTCAAGGACCGGTTACCACTCCCAAGCTGTTTTTAGTTGGGGCTGTGGCTACCTCTACACCCACGGTCCATGCCGCGGTGGGTAATCGACAAGTCAACCATGTACAAATAGATGGAGGTAAGCTTGATCAATCTCATCGCGGATAAACTCCGCCAAACAAATGGGCATCACACAACTCTTTAAATTGCCCCATATGACATCAAGTTGGCTAATGGCCATATCACGCGACCTCAAAGGCGTCACACCTCTTCTTCACATCAACATCGGTGATCTCCGCTTCCCCATGGAATTTGGAGTTTGGAAATTTGGCGAAGATCCGGTGACTATGAAATGTTGGTCGTGAGACCTTTTCTCCGCCGGGCAAAAGAGTATCCATTCTTTGGGCCACGGACGGTTAGTCATCGATGGTCATCTCAATGCCACCATGGACTTGCAAGCGGGCGGGGATCATTTACGTTGACAATGCGGAACCCTCTCTCTCGGACCACGGCATTCGAAGAAGCTCGAATATTTATCAAGTTCGGGGGCTCCACTGCGAGTGCGCCTCTGTCATCCTACCCGAATATCTTTGATCCTTGGGGAGAAATGACTCTTGATCGGGACCGGTGTGGCTGCTTTGCTTGACCCTACGGCTCCTTGCAATCGCATCCAGCAGCGTTGATCACTTTTCCGGATCTTTGAACCTCCCGCACTCTGTTGATGTACGTTGTCATGAAGCAACCTGCTGGATGAAACCGAGCAACCCCTCTTTTCACCACGCAAAGTGCCACGCATCCGGTTATGCTCCAACCTCCTGCACACATTGTCGGGATCTTGAAGTAATACCCCATATTTAGACTCGGAAGTCGAGATTGTGGGCGTCGGCAACAATCAACGTGTCGCATTCTTTGCAAATCTTAGGCTCCTTATCTTAGCGGGGCCGTCAAAGGTACATTCAAAAATTCAAACACATTTTCGCTGGAGTTACAAAGATCTTGAGGGGAATCAACAAAAGCTTGGGGGAACTCACCATTCCTACCAAATCGATGCCGCGATCGGTGTAGCAGCGGCGATCCGGCTCAACCCTAATTACCGTGATGGCGTCAAGGCGGAAATTGACAAACTCCTTCTTGCGGGTTTGATCTATGAGGTCAAACATTCGAATGGGTGAGCCCCATCGTCATTGCCCTTAAACACAATGGTAAGATCGGCGTGCGTGTGGACTATCGGAAACTCAATCGGGGCCCCGCGGGCGTGATCATTTCCCACTTCCCTTCACGGACCGGGGTTACGGAAGAGGTGGGTTGGACATGAGATGTACTCCTTCATGGATGGTTTTTTCGGCTACAATCGGATCTCAATCAAAGAATCGATCAACTCAAGACCACTTTCACCACCCGGGTAGGGGGCACTTTTGCCTACAAGGTGGTTCCCTTTGGATTATCAAACTCTCCATCAATGTTTCAACGCATCATGCTCTCGGTTTTTCATGATTTCATGAAGGAAAATCCCTTCTTGCAAATTTTTCAAGATGACTTCTCGCGCCTCTGGTTCCATGGCTGACCATTTGGATAAATTGGAACTTCGTCTTCCGAAATGTGATGAGTCAGGCATTAGTCTCAATCACGAGAAATGCACCTTTTGCGTCACCTCGGCGGTGTTACGTTAGGCCATGTTGTCGAAAGAAGCGGTATCACCACGGATCCGCCAAAATCGGTTATGTGCTCAAGGCTCAAGCACCAGCCAATATCAAGGAGACGCGCTCTTTCACGGGTAAGGTCAATTATTACTCCACCTTCATACGGACTAGCGGCCATTGCGAGATCCCATTCATAAACTCACGGGTGGCGAATCTACGGGCTTGGAATTCCCGGCGGATCTTTGCTTTCAACGGTGAAGCTTTTGCTTTCCGAGGGCACCGGTGTGGCGCTCCCCCGCTAAACATACGGCGCCCGGCCGTACACTTGGCAGGAAATCCCCATCCCGGCCGACAACGCGCATGGGGATTTCTGCCAATCTGGCCAGATGTTTAGCAGGAGGAGCCTAATGGTATCGAGCAATGTTCTTGGTTGACCAAGAACTAGCACTGACCATAACCATGAAGTAGTCTAACAGGCTTATAGGGGTGTGAAATAAACATTTCCACCATCGAACTGCGAAAATGGGGAAAAAAAATTTCTCCTAGGTAGTGGGTCAGGACTTAGGTTAAGTGTTAGACGAAGGTTTGAGTGAGTCAAACGCACCTTCTAGTAAATTTGGAGTGAAAATCATGCATCTGCATCAAATTTCACCTAAAATGGGTCGAAGAATCATGCCAATCGGAGACCCAGGTGAAAAATGGCGCAAATTCATAGATTGCACTTCGAACCATTAGAAAAAATTCGAAATTCAAGTATAATATCAATTAATATGGATTTAACATATATATTAATAATTAAATAAGCACTAAATATCTTGTAATTAATAAGGGGGGGCTAATAAATAGGGGTAATTATGGTAGGAGAATATTCTCAGGGACCCTCCTCTTTAAATATCTCTGACACCTCATTTTTCCCTCCAAACTTTCCTCTACCTTCTCTCTCTTGACCAGCCTATCCCCACCTTTTTTCTAGGCCGTTAAAGCCAAAACGAACCAAGCAAACCTATAGGAAGGCTGGCCCTAGGCCTACCCTCTCCATGGCGAGGCCAGTATGGGCATGTGAAGAAGATACCGTGAGCACCCACCGGCCCAAGAAGGGGGAAGAGGAGCTTCCCCTACCAGCGAGAAAAAGCGGCCGACGGGTCGCACTACCATGCCGAGGCAGCCCCTTCGCCGGGGAACACAAAGAACCGACGATCCTCGCCACCGGGGCCCTGTATAACCCAATGGGAGGAGCAGAGGAGGAGCAGTCCAGCAGCCAGTGGATTGGGCGGGGCCGCCGGCCCCAAAGAAGAAAGGTAAGGAGAAGGTCGCGGAGTGGCCTCAAGAGAGAGGCCGCAAGGAGGAAGAGGGAACGCGGAGGAGCTGCGGGCGGGAAGAGCGGTGAGGACGAAGAGAAGAACGACGGTCCCCACGAACCGGCCGGATGGATAGAGGAGCCTCCCGGGCGAGAGGAGCAGTGGAAGGAGAGGAGGAGGAAGAAGATGAGCAGGGGGCAAGGGCGGACCCGAGACCACCTTACCCGCCAGGGCCCAAGCCACCTAAGGTGGTAAAGAAGGCGAGGCTGGCCGGGCCGCCGCCTTGAAGGAGGACACGCCTCTACGTACGCCGCCTCAAGGCATACCAAGAATACCGCCATTCGGTGGACAAGGTATAATGATTGAATGCTCTTGGTGAGAACGTCAGGCCCAGTGGAAGGAGGCGGCCGCCAAAAGAACCAGCCCAAACCCACGCCGCCACGGCCGAGAAGCCCGAAGAAGACCCACCATGGGCCTAACTTCGGTACACTCCCGTGTCTTAGGGAGATTAGACACTTTCAGCGATTGCACTAATCTCCTTATTAGGAAGGCACCCTTTGAGCGACTCATGCGGGGAGGTGATGCGGCCGGTTAATCACCAGGCTTCTGAGTGGCGTCCCTCACAACTTTCGGGTGTTGCAAGTAGCGAGGCCGAGCTCACCAGTTGTTTGAGGAAGGAACCCTGTAGCGATCCGCCGAAGAGGGTGACTTTGATGCCCAAGGATATACACTTGGCGTCGCATCCATAAAGGAATACCCTTGAGGATGCATTTTTATCAACTAATGTAATCATTAAGTTCTATAAATATAAAATTTTGTGTGAAACTAGCCATTAATTCGAGTATGAAAATATGTTTAGGTATAAAAACATGTTTGAGTAGCTAAAAAGAAAAAAATTAGAAAAATTGCAAAAGGAACCGAAATCGGATCGTCGGCGCCAAATACGTCTGGCATTTCATGGCCTTGAGACCCGACCAGCAGCGGCGCCACCCGATTCGACATTTTGTACCTAATCCGTGTCAAATTAAGTAAGAAAAGTTGCTAATTAAGTTAGAAACATGCGGGGAATCATATTAGGATCTTCTAACACTCTAAAATTTTTCCTAAAGGTTGAAATAATCCGAAATCCCGGATCCGTCTTTGAGAAATCGTCTGCGCTTCGCGGCCTTGAGACCCGATCCGTAGTGGCGCCACCCGATTTCGCCTCGATTTGCCAAACTTGACCAAATTTTAACCAACAAACCGCCATGTAGTGTTTCTTGCTTTGTTTTGTTTAGAATTGCACTTCATGGTAGCTCATTTGGACACCCAAGGCCATAGATTTGGAGTCTTCCCCATCAAGAACCTTTGTTACCGGCGGAACGAGGCACCACTAGTCTATAAAAAGGGCTCTCATTTGTCATTTTCTCCCCATCAAAAGTGCTCCTAGCTCTGTGGCGATTTTCTAGCCCCTTGCTCAAATTCGGTAGCCAATTTTCATAGCCATCTCGCTCAATGAAGCCATCAAGCTTTGTTAGATGGTACAATGACTCTAATCATATCCGTGAACTCCCTTTGACCAAGCCTTTCATGTCTTCGATCATCTCTTTGATCTTCATGCCACCTTAACCAGAACCCCTATTACCGCGACATCATGTGTCAATATGATCGACAAATTCGCCCTCGGAAGTTAGCTTGCCACCTAGGGGAGGGAAATGGGTCTCCTTAGACACCCTTGCCCAAGCCATAGGTGGGGGATCCAGGGGCAAGGGTAGATTGTGGGATAGAACCAGAAACATGCGGACTACATGACACTGTAAGCATCATAGGCATAGGTATCTTTCGAGGCCAAGCAGCCTTAGCATTGTTCATGCAGTATAGGGCAGTTAACCAACCAGGGGAGCCATCAATCCAACCCTTGGATTTGGCACCACTCGACACCCGAGCAGCACAGATAAGCATCCAGGAGATCGAGACCTCAGCATACGAACACTACGGCTCCACGCCGGAAACACCTATGTTGCGAGATTGAACCACGACTTCTGAAGAGGAGGAGGAAGAGAACCCAAGTTGGGAGATGAGGGAGGCGGGGGAAGAATGGGAGGCGTATAGCTTCGACAACAAGAAGTTCTAAGGCGAGACTTGAGCCACCCGGTAGGTATCCGCGGCCCTTACCCGGTGATTATCGGCGGGCGAGGAGTACATATTCGCCCCCGACATCCTCAACCTTCCCTATTGCCAAGAGGAGAACCTCGGGATAGGCGAGCTCCTAGGTCTAATGGCACGAGAAGCGGGGTAGCGACTTCATCGACTATTCCTACCGGGGAGATCCCAAAGGGAGGTAGCCCGGCGACACTCCTATGCGAGGGGAAACCATGCCGGATATCCAAGCATACCCGGCGAGATAAGGCGGATGTTTCAACAACAGCAACCCGACATTCGAGGAGGAATTCGAGGAGATCAGGCAGATTATACAAGCGGGGAAGGCAGCTCAACGGCGAGCGGTCGCTCGAGGCATGCGCGAGGCATCTAGCGGCATTAATGCGGAAAGCGCAACAACAATGTGGAGGGACCCACGAAGATCTTACGGCAATAGATATCTTGATCGAGGCATTTTGGCGAGCGAAAAGGCACGGGGAGCCTCGGGGCCACATAGGGGTAAATCACTAAAGGTACTATCTTCCGGCCCTCGGCCGAGGGGGCGGATGATAGTCTTTCACAAGGAGTTCAGCCCAAGGGGTGAAGAATCAGTGGCGCTCCTTATAGCACTTACAGGGTTTGGACAGCACGCCAAGATAGATGTCGGAATGGACCATGTTATACTCTTTAAGAGAGCAGTAGCACTTCACGCCCTCGACTTCGCAAGGGGCCACCTCAGAGATGCGCACTTGTCAGTGGTAGCGGCAAGCTGCACGAATTACCGGCACCACGGTAGCAAAAGAGCATTAGAGTCGGGGCGAATCTTGCGAGAACATGGGCAAGGGCACAACATTCAAGAAAATCAAGAACTTCTTCAAGCGACGCCATTGATGGAAGAATTGCTTGCTAACTTAATTAAAGTACATTGTAACTCCTTTTAAGTATTATCATGAAGTCCATTAAATGTATTTCTATATACTAATTAATGTATTACCATGATTTTGACTTGTAAAAGAAATTTTCATATGATTTCTTTTGTACCTAACAACAATTTAATTGTAAGCAAAAATGATCATTGCCTAACCTAATAACATGTATTAATGATCAATCCTTGCAAAAAGGAACTCAAGTGCGGGGATCAAGATCAGCACCGCACCCGCAATTGGGTACCAAGGAATGCATTTTGGCGGGGAACAAGAAGATGTTGAAGCGGGGATATGTCACCGAGGGCAGTCAACGCAAGGTTAGTGCAGATGAGGAATCGGATGCAACACCTCATCAAGCCCTGGGCGACACACCTCTCATGAATGCCGCGGGGAAGATGGTCACCCACCTCCACCTTGTTTTCGGGTGGTGGCGAAGTTCCTCGGCCCCGGGGAAGGGGAGGGCAACCAGGGGAATGTCGGGGATAGGAGAAGGAAGAGGGAGAACGAGGGAGTCCATCATCATCTAGCTCCGGCTCATCGGGGCGGCTCTTCCGGTGGCGGCGGCTCTAGCTCGATAGTGACTCACGGCACACCTAAGGCAAGAAAAAGGGCAAGAAAAGCAGGATGATTACGAGGAAAAAGGTGGATAGTGCTATGAGCAATGTATGGAAGACAAGGAATTTGGGCGGTTTCGAGGGAAAAAGCAGTCGGGCATGGAAGCTGAAGCATGGCTTGATGAAATGGAAGAATTTGGTAACTCTTACGGGATGAAAGACAAGGATATAGGGAAAGTTGCTACAGCTAACCTCATTGGACCGGCAAGGATCTGGTGGAAGGGATATGCTAAGTCTAACAAGCTGAAGAGGAACAATTGCGATTTAAGACTTTTAGCAAGGCTTTTAAAGTAAGCACTATGTACCAAGGTCTCATACTAGTAGGCAGATCCGGCGGTTTTCTGGGTTGAATCGGGGTACATTATCGATTGGCTAAGTATCTAGAAGAATTTATGAGGCTCGGGGCTGAATGTTCACGGAGTCTCAGAGAGGCAAGCCGTGGATACTTACATTGAGGGGTTGAACAGCAATATCAAGAGGCTTGTTAGAGCAATCAACCCGAAGTCAGTCGCGCAGGCCGAAGATAAAGCTATAAGTTTGGAGGAGGCACCAGCAACTCCAGCAGAGAAGCAGTCAACCTTTAGGGGTAAGAGTTCAGAGGTGCTCGGGGGCAATATCGGGGTAAGCAATCAGCGGCTACACCATGGGGGGAGTCAGAGCAAGGTAAGGGTCGAGCAAAGCTTTTGGGGACCGTAAGCCTGAAGGCGCATCGGGGGGCGCTCTTAAAAGCGTCTCCTAGGCGATCTGCTTAGAAGGAAAAGAGCGCAGGGAATGCATTGAGAAGAAGTTATGCGCCAGTGCTTCCGGCCGAGAACCACCGGACACATGATTGTCCATTAGTCATGCGGTCGGCTTTGGCGAGAACTCTTGGATTGGGACTCCCCAGCGGCCCGGGCGAGGGCGATGACCAGCGGGAGAACCCACGACTTCATAGATGGTGAGTGTCACATATGTGCAAACATTGAGTCGAGGGCGAGATAGAGAATCGATCCAAGCTGTCATCGCGGTGATGGGATCATAGATAGTAATCCTTATGTAATCCTCATAGATCTGGTAGCTCTCATAATTTTGCATCTCCTAGATTGGCTGCCCTAATGAAGAATAAGGTATTGAAGTCTAAGCCAAGGCCGGTAGCTATGGCCTTGGCGCCATTCGACACACTAAGGGGAGGAGGATCACCTTTGACATAGACCTTAGTGGGGCTAAGTGGCCGATGGGGGCGAAGTCATGGACATTGGAAGATATGATTTGATAGTGGGGATGGAATTTTTGAAGCCGCCAAAGCCATGATTGATTGCGGACGGAATGAAGTCTCCATGGCGGCACCAGGGCGGCAGACAAGTTGATAGTGAAAGGTAAGAAGCTACATTCTCCTCACGGTGTATTTCTTTGAAGCGACTAAGGAAGAGTATAGAAAGGAATAAAGTGGATTACATCTTGAGGTTGGAATCGGTTGGGCGGCAAGCGGGGGGAAGTGACCCAAAGGGGAATCACTTGCCTGAGGCGGATAGCAAGGCTTATTTCAGAGTTCAAGGATGTATTCGGATGAAATCCGGCGGTGCCACCTTATAGGGGTGTAGAATGTGAGATCACATTGGCCCCGGATTGACGAAGCCTACGATATGGGCGCCATATAGAATGAGCATTCAGAATTGGTGAGCTCAAAAGCATTTGCGAGGAATTGCTCGAGCTTGGATTTATAAGAGCAAGTGTGTCTCCTTGGAGACACCTATACTCTTTGTCAAGAAGAAAGATGGAAGCTTAAGAATGTGCATAGACTATCGCCCGACTTAATAAGCGGGCGATAAAGAATAAATATGCATTGCCAAGGCGGATGACCTAATGGATCAGCTACAAGGAGCAAAGGTATTCTCTAAGATTGATTTAAGATCGGGGATACCATCAGATAAGAATAAAGGAAGAGGACATCCATAAGATTGCTTTCGAGCAGCGGTATGGTCATTTTGAGTTCTGATAATGCCCTTTGGATTGTCGAGCAGCTCCATAGCGTTTATGCGCCTCATGAGCGATATCTTGAGACTTCTTGGATGAGTTTGTTATTGTCTTCAAGCCGGCGACATCCTAATCTCTGACAAGTCCCTTGAAGAGCATTGTCGACATCTCGGGGAAAGTGTTGGAGAAGTTGAGGCGTCATCGGTTGTATGGGAAGCTCTCTAAGTGCCACTTTGCAGCAGTAGCGGGTGGAGTACTTGGGGCATGTAGTAACATCAGGGAATCTCCACAGATCCATCTAAGATTGAGGCAATAGTTGATTGGCCAGCTCAAGGAATGTGGCGAAGTAAGAAGCTTTCGGGTTGGCGGGATACTACTGAGAAAGTTAAGTGAAGGACTTTGCTAAGTGGGCGTCCCCTCAATGGGACCTCACTAAGGCCAAGAAGATTAAGGATTGGGCTAGCCATTGGTTAGAGAAAGTCAAGCTTCTTTTGAGAAGCTTAAAGAGGCCTTAACAAGCGACACCGGTGCTTGTTCTCCGGATCAGTAAGGATAAGTTGATAGCTATGAGATGCAAGCAAGATATAGCGAGGCGGTCTTGATGCAAGAAGGAAGGGTAGTCGCCCTCGACTCAAAGAAGATGAGCGGCGCCCGAACAGCATACCCAACCCATGATCGGGAGCTCCTAGCCATTGTCGAGGGGCATTGAGGATATGGAGGCATTATTTCTTTGGGAAGGAAGTTTGAGTTAGATGCGATCACGAGCCTTGGTATCTTTTCACTGAGCCACTCCTCAACTTAAGGCAAAGGAGGTGGATGGAATTCCTTGAGGAATACGATTTTGATATTATATATAAGCTGGTAAGCTTAATGTTGTAGCGGATGCCCTCTCTAGGAGGCCATTTGAGACAAGGGCGCATTGTAATGCGATTTCCACCCTTTCAGTGAGTTTGGCAAGAAGATTGAGGAGTCCTTGCCAACCCGATGTGGACTTCAAGGAGGTGTGGGAAAGCCTCTCCAAGGAAGCGAGAGCAGGACAAGGGGCGGGAAGCCTTCAAGCATTTTAAAAAGGAAGGCAACTGTTGTACCACAAGCATAAGTTGTGTGTGCCGAATCTTGAGGGGTAAAGGAAGTTAATTCTTCATGACACACATAACAGCCCAATAGCGGGGCATCTTGGCTTCATGAAGACCTATTTCAAGATTGAAGTAGTTACTTCCGGCGGGAATGAAGAGGCGGATAGCTGCATATATTCGGGATTACCCGGTTATGTCGTGAACCAAAGCGAACAACCGGATTCGGGTGCCTTAGAGCCATTGGGGTGCCAAATGCAAAGTGGGAGGTCATAAGCATGGATTTCATCCACGGGACTCCCTAGAACTCTTGAGGCAAGGATGCATTGATGGTTGTCGTAGATAAGTTATCTAAGATGGCACATTTAATTGCCTTGCAAGGCAACGGAACACCGCATTAGACTTTGCCAAGTTATTTGTAAGGGAGATTTTTAGACTCCATGGCATGCCTCGGGAGATAATATCGGATAGAGATTCTAAGTTCATGAGTGCCTTTTGGCGGGATCTCTTTAGCACCATTGAGGTGAAGCTCTCCATGAGTGCGGCATATCATCCCCAAGCGGATGGCGGACGGAAAGGGCCGAATCGGATCATTGAAGACATGCTTGAAGCTATGTGTGGAACAAGCGGTCAAGTGGGATGAGTACATTCACTTGGTGGAATTCGCCCTAGCGATTGCCAGCGAGGAGTCATCTCGGATGTAAGCCTTTCATGGTGAACTCGGCTACCGGTGCTTAACCCAGGATACGGCACAATCACGTGTCCAAGGTAGAAGTGTCCCGGCCGAGATGTTAGGGGATATCGGCGGCTAGTAGAGGAAGTAAGGGGTTATTTATTGGCAGCAAAAGTCGGCGTGAGAAGAGTGTAGCCGACAAAGCACAGGGACCGTAAGGGGAGTTTAAGGTGGGAGATCCGTTTGGTTGAAGATCAAGGTGAAGCAAGCCAAGGCTGCTTGGATTGGGGGCTGCAAGAAGCTTGCCCCTAGGTGGGCTGGGCGTTCAAGATTTTGGAGAGAGTGGGCTCTCAAGCCTACAAGTTGGATCTTCCAGCCCATCTTAAGGTCCACAAGGTCTTCCACGTAAGTTTATTAAAAGGCACAATCCTAACCACGAGGAGGTTTTGGATACTCCAACCTTGTTGGAAATGGCCGGAGGAGCAAGTAGAAATAGTGCACGAGTTACTTCTTGATAAGTCATTCAAGAAGACTAGGAGGTCTCAGTTCCTCCAATACACGGTTAAGTGGAAGCACTTACCCGTGGAAGATGCGACATGGGTATTGAAGCGAGGATTTGGAGAAGCAATACCCGAGTTTATGAAGGAGTTTGATGGGCGAGTCGTCTCAGGCTTGGTGGACCCGACTTACCCGGTGGTTAGCTAGTATGTTGTTAGTTAGCCTTAAGCTGGCGCATGCATTCCGATTAGTAGGGTGCATGTGCGGAACCTTGGATCGTGTGTGCGATGATGGGATCGCCTTTAGGGCATTCTCTAGGCCACGCGCACCAATAGATGCGCATGACCATTAGGGTCATGTGGTGAGAATGAGGCATAGTGGGCGATGATGGGACATCGATCGGATGATCTCTATGCCGCGATGCGGGGATCGCACACCTGGCGTAGGAGGGTCATGGTGAAGCTTAAGTGATCATCTTGGCGATGATGGGATGGTGAGGCGTTCCCTAGCTGAAACCCTCGGGGCATGATGCTTTGGGGTGTACTCGATCGGGGGGATGCGTGTACAAGGTAACACTTCGATCATGGGCAATGATGGGAACATCTTAAATGATCCCTAAGCTCAAATCGAAAGGGCCATGATCTTGGGCAAGGTAGTAGGACAACCTTGAGGCGATGGTTGAGGCTCAAGGAGGTAAGGGGTGGTCCCCTAAAACCACAAATTATTAACTAAACTAGCGTAATGTGCTCCTTTTGCGGGCAAGTAGAAGGAGGACTTCAGCGAAGAGGCGTTACGAGAAGATAGGGGGAGCCATAATTAGATTATGAACCTAATAACTCTTATAATAGTAGTTTGAATTATTATAAGAAATAGCGGTGTTAAGGCTATATAATTTTGTATAAGTACAAATATAGCCTAAAATTTTCACTTGAACTAATAAAACTTGATTGCTAAGCTAAATTAAAGGTTATGACATGTTGTTACATTTGGGGTATAAGGTAGGGTTCGTCACCTTAAGCGCAATCTTTGAGGGCGACATTGTCCTAAGGGGGAGAATGTGACGGTCCAAGGGAATATCGCCATAAATACGTATATTCACGGATCCAGATCACCATACAAGAATCTATCTTTATAGCCTTGTATACCATAGATCGTGGCACTAGGGGGCATGGCTAAGTTATTCTCATAACTTAGCCAACCATAGGTTAAGCCATTATCCACGTGGCCTTAACCTATTGGGGCACCGCCACCACGGGACTCACCCGATTGGTGCCACATGGCATCCTAGGTGGACCCTAACTTATATAGGCATAAACCCTAACCCTAGACCTCTTTTCAGCCCTAGCACCCGGAGACTCACCTACTTGTTTGAAACCCCGTTTGAACATGGATTCATGTGGCATAGGCTGGTGCAAAGAGCATTGGCAGGGGTAGAACCGTTCTTGGAGGGGGAATAGCGGCTTGTGAGTGAAGACTATGGGGCGCCGGATGCGGAGGGAGAGCATCGGGAAGCGGTATGTAGGATAGTAGTTGTGATAGCTCATGCGGGATTAGCATTCCAAGATGTGCTAGTATGTTGTATCTAGAGTAGAGCCATCCTAGAACCCATATTCAACATCTTGAACCCTAATCAAGGAACCCTAACTATTAGTTAGTTGTATGATTAGGTTAAGATGTTCTTCTTATGATTATTCTCATGATGTGATGATTATATGTTGTTGGTTGATCATGTTTGCTCCTCTTGTATTGGGAAGGAGGGTAGAGACCTAGGGCCATATGTAGTATGTTCCTAGAGTAGATCCCTTAGTTCCTATTAGATGCGGCCTGTGCATAGGAGCCCACCAGGCTATTGAGGCTATGATATGACTCAGCACCAGATAACAGGGCTAGAGGGAAAGTGGAGGGAGGATCCCTGCCGAGTGGGGGCTTCGGGGGATCCCATAGTGGGCTAGGCTTATGGTCGGTCACTTTGTGTGGGCCGAGCATGGGTCCGACACCTCACTGGGGGCAATGGTGTTGCCCGCCTCTCGAGCTGCAAGTGATGGCTTGGCTCTCGTTTTGGGGGTTCATCGTCAGTGCGAATGGGTGTGTCGCCCGCGATTCTCTAGCCGCCCGGCACCTCTAGACCCTGGGAAGGGGAGATGCAACCCTTCCGCGCCTCATCGGACGAGGGGAGATGCAACACTGGAGTAGTCCCGATGGGTGATGCCATGGGATTGCGTCTCAGGAAGGCTAGAGTCTGTCGAGCCTGATCTAGCCCATCGCAAAGTATGCACAGGAGGGGCGGATGGAGTGGTCAACCCTAGCCATTGTTCTATGCCAGCCCCGCCATTGCCATGACTTCGGTACGCTCTATCTTGAGGGCCTGCCCGGTCGGTCATCCTCCTTACAGTCCGAGCGGGGTAGGAGCTCTCTGTTTTATGGTTTGTGATTATCATCTATCGTTGGTTTATAATGCGATGCACTACCCTCGGGGTAGTATTTATATATGTTTTATGCTAGTTACGGCGTGTTATCGCTTCATTTTGTTATAGGAGCCCATAGGGGAAGGCGGCATAAAGACACCTTCGTGTTCCCTTCACGCACTAGAGTCACCTCGAGTCGGGGGTAGACGAAGGTCCCATGCGGTTGTCGAGCGGATGGGGATTTCTGCCAAGTGTCGCGGCCGGTAGGTATGTTTTAGCGGGGGCGTCACAACGGTTCTTGTTCCTCCTCAATGGGACAAGCCCTTTCACGTTCATGTCGATGTCACCGGCGTTTGCTATTGGAGCTGTTCTTTCTCAAGAATATGATCGCGCTGGCCGACAAACCAAATCGCTCGCCCGGCCGAAAACTCAATTCTGCTGAGCGCAACTATTACGCCCGCGGGCGTGAAGCTTTGGGTCTCATTTTACGTGTCCAGCGCTTCCGTCATTACCTTTTGGGCAGTCAAATCAAGTTCTTTGTGGACCACCAAGCACTCCTCTATTTGATCAACAAGTCCACGCCCACGGGCGCATTGCTTTCGTTGGGTCCTTCTTCTCCAAGAATTTGCTCCTTTTGAAATCGTTCATAAGGCCGGCAAATCTCATGTCGTTCGGATTATCTTTCCGCATCCACACGGATGATCCCTCAAGCGGAGTCTCGGGCGCCTTTCACGATGCTTTCGGCTCTTTTTAGTCACGGCAACACCACATTGGTTCCATGATTTTCAGCGGTACCTCCTCACGGGTGCTCTTCCACCGTAAAGGCGAGGCGGCTCTCTCACGCCAAGCGACAATCCCGTCGCCATCAATTTCTCCAGAGAGGTCCGTGACTACACCATGGTTGCGGGACATCTCTACAAAAGGGTAAGGACACCATCAGCCCATGGCTGTGTTCTACCTCATGAAGTTCGGATATTGTTCGAGAAGCTCATCAAGGGGCCGGTGGTGGTCATTTTCATGGTGACACCCGCCGCATAAAAATCCTTCTCGCGGGGTATTATTGGCCCACGCTCTTCAAAGATGCTCACGCCCGCCGAGACGTGTGGCGCTTGCCGGTGGTGGGGCCCCATGGCCCGTGGCGCTCTTCCCTTGGCCGGGCCGCCACGCGCCACTTCCCTTGACCAAATGGGGAATGGACTTTGTGGGACCTATAGATCCTCTTGGCGGCACACCCGTGCGTTACATCCCCAGTTCTCTCGACTACGCTACCAAATGGGCGGAAGCTTGTGCACTTCCGGACAACACTGCGGCAAAGCACGGCTAGGGTCCTCTATCAACAAATTATCCGCGCGATTGGCTGCCCCCCGGGCTGGTGGGTGACCGTGGTGTTCATTTCATCAATCATACTATCAAAGGGCGGATTATCTCGATACATCATCACAAGAGCACACCTTACTATCCTCAAGGTAATGGTTTGGCGAAAGCACCAACAAAACTCCGGTCACCATTCTCAAGAAAATTTGTGGCTTTTAATGCGCAGATTGGCGGACAAAACTTCCCTCTTGTTCTTTGGGCCTACAATACTTGTTTCAAGATTGCTACTGGGGTCACACTCCTTTTTAAATTGGTTTATGGTCAGGAAGCTCTCTCATGCCGTTTGAATACATCCTTCCAACACTTTCGGTTTTCAAGCAGCTCTTGCTCATAATCCACTGCGGCACTCAAAGAAAGGGTCTATCAATTAGAACAGTTGGATGAACCCGGACGGGATGCTTATATTCGTGTTCTTCATGGACAACAGTTGCAAAAATCTTTACATGACAAGCGTCGAAGACAAAAACATTCAAAGAAGGCGATTTGGTTCTTCTTTATGATTCGGTACAAAAATTTTCGGGTAAACTCAAGTTTCGTTGGCTTGGCCCTTATCAAATTGTTCAAGTGGTTAGACCAAGCGTTTTCCAAGCTGGCGAGTTAGATGGCACTCCATTACCTACATTGGTTAATGGCTTTTCGTCTCAAAACATTTCATCACCGTAAAGCGAACATCAACAAGCGGTCTGATTCAAGAAGCAAACACCACGAGAAAGTGACTAGAAAGGCGGTATATTATATTATAGTGGAGATTTTTTTTTTACAAAATGGTGACCCGGCTATTTCGCTATAGGCCGCCCTATATACAAAAAGCGGACTCGAGCCCTATCTACTAAGTCCTAAGAGGAAAAACCCTCTACTCCGGGTTGGGCTTGAGAGGTGATCTTGAGAGGAGATGGTAGAGGTTACGCTTTCGGGATCAGCCAGTGCGAGAACCACCTCCATCCGTTGTTGGTCTTGGTCGGGATGTTCAGCCATCCCGGCACACCGGCCGATCCATTCAAATGCGGTTGTGGCGGCGCCGAAGAATCGGACAATTCATCTTGCGGGTAATCCACTCGGCGGTTAGGTGGGCATAGTGCGGTCCTCGTTCAAAACGGCGGTAGCCATGCGGCGCCATCCGGATGCCTTCGTTACTCGGTTAGTCTTATATAGCCAAGCGAGGAACTCCTTGTCGGCGTGGACCAATCACACAAATCGCCAGCGTGTTTTGCAATGCAAATTTGTTTCTAAAATGAGAATCTTTTCTCCGCCGCATATCTAGCCATGGTACCGCCGACACATTCCTTTTAATGATATCCCACTTCGAGGTTACCCGGCATTGAATGCAATTTCTTCTTTTCACGCCCGTCGAACATTAATGTGTGTCCTTTGCCCCTGTCACCTCCGATCCTTCTTTCACGTCTCATCCTCACCGTTCATTGCTTCTCCCTTACGTTTTTGGGACTTAGCCAAATTTTTGCCTCTCAATACACTTCTTGGCATCTTTCGACACTGGCACCATCAGCGGCTCGTTTTGCCCTCTTCATACCTCTTCGTCTCGGTTATTGCGCCCTAAAACAAACCTTTTTCGTTCTTAGCGCCTTTGTCCTCCGTGCTTTCGACTTTCGTCCCTCGCCTTTGGAATCACTCTTAGTTTACGCACATCGTTACCATGGCTGCCCCAAGATTTTCTACACTTCAAACTCTTTGCTCCCCAAGGATCCGGCTCTTTTTGCATGTATCCTTCTTGGCGCCCACTTTCCGTGAAGCCCTTGTTGGCCCAAATAAAGAAGTCATTTGAGCGACACAAGCTTTCTGAATTTCGCCAAATGGAACTTTAGGCTCCAAATCGACCCGGTTGGCCTTGGTTCGCCGCCAATATCGTTAACGACAGCGGGGGCTACACCACCAATGGTCGATGGCACCACCATTTCATTTGACTCAACATTTGATTTACGAGGTATTTCATATTCCCTTGCACACCCCTTGTGTATCATGGTGCGCCATACGGGATCTCGATGTCCGCGAGTTTGGTGCACGCTTATCATGCTAATGTCCATCGTCGACCAATATCGACAAGCCTCCACGAAACCTTTGTTAAATTTACGTGGCGCCAAGTTCCTTGGGTATTCTATCAAGAACACCCATATCAATAAGCCTTTCTATAACCTGGTCCTCACTGCTACACACTCCAACCACCACATAGATTGGCCCCAAATGATGTTCTATCGTCTTCTCCAAGAAATGGACCGCCGGTGCCACTTCCATTTTGAAGTTTTACGTGGGAGGCCACTTTCAAGCCCCTCATCCGTCATTACTTCCCTCCCACACCACAAAATTCTCATAATTCCACTCGTAGCTCCCTTCCAATAACTCACCAAATTTGGCACTTCACGCCGTCTTCCCCCGGTCATGTCCCAAGTCCGCACACCCATGTCACTGTCTCCTCTTCAGCTACACCATCCAGTTCACACCATCTTTCCCAAACATCACAAACCAGGCAACAGCCGGCTCCACCACCACAACACCCTCGTCAGTTATTGTATCATTATCGGCCGGGATGCTCAAGGCTGCTGCTCTCAAGTTACAAGAATCCCAAGGCGGCTCTTATGGAGCGGGGTTCAACCGGGCACTAGAAGCCTCGATGCGGTACACGGGACCTTCAAGCCGCAGCTGCCCAAGTTGCAACTTTGGAGGCCAAACTTCAAGACAAGCATGAAGCTCTCTTACGGGGCTCATGCGGATCTCAAAAGTGCAAAGATCAAGTCACCAATTTGAGATCAACGGGCTCGGCTCAATCAGAAATTCAGAATTTATTGGAGCACAACAAGTCAAAGCAGCTCTCCTAAGTACCAAGGGCCTTGAGATATTGCTAAGCTCAGCGCCTTGTACTCGAACTTTGTGAAAATTTCAGCACTCAAGTTCAAAACCTTTCAAAGACGGGGCGCTCAAGTTGCCTCCTTGGCGGCTCGGCTTTCTACCAGAACCTCTCGGCTCACCTCTCTTCAAGATCAGCTTACGAGGTGCGGCTTGAAGATCTTGGATGGCGGAGATTGCCGTGCTTCGTCTCAATACTCAGGGGAAATCCTCCTCCCAGGTCAACACTTTCGAAGCGGGTCCGTGACCGGTCCACGCCTTTGCTAGAGCGGGACAACCCGGATCACGGGATCTTGAACAGCGGACTAAAGCAAGCTATTGATCTGGCGATGAGGCTCAAGCAAAACTTGGCGGCCATACCGCCATTCTTAACGAATGCCTTTTGACTTCCGGTTCACGCACGCTATCCGCGATTATGTGGTTGCTCGCCGCCACCTCTTCCTTTCGAAGTGGCATCGCGGCGGATGGCCCAATGGATATTCCCCTCGGCGGTCGCAGATTTTCTTGGATTTGGCGAGAACTCTCCATTGAAGACAAAGGGTTGTCTTTGTGCCCTTGTGGTCTTTGATCTCATACCTTTGTGCGATCCAGGCTTTATCACCTTGAGTTGTTCAGCCCATGGCTTACATATTTCATGATTTCTATTTGGGTGATATCACGGGAACGCGGAAATGGGCCACGCCGACTCTTTCGAGGGGTGACCCTTTGTGCAATGGGTGCCGGGATAACAATCCATATCTTGCGGATCCTTTCCGGATCAAACTCTTCATCGGAGTACATGCGAGCTTGCCAATCATTTATCTCTCCGGCAAGCGGGGCGGCTCGCAACGAATATAAGGAAGTATCTAGGACATCAGAGGATCTTCCCCATTGCACAAATTTATATCACGACACCTCCTGGGATACAATTTATTACGAGCTCGTTGGATAGCAAAGGCGGTCCCCACGGGATGGGATAGCCCTCTGTCAACTCTCAACTCTACGCTTCTCTTTGGGATCATTTGGTGTCAAGCTCTTGATCCGGATCTTGTCGATCAATTAGGGGAGACCGCCATTTCGGCAACCGCATACGGGCATGGTTCCTTCTCCCTATGCTTCCCAGGCGTACCTCCCGCCAGGTTCACGACTTACGATTGGCGCCTTCCTTTTTGGACCAAAGTCATGGATGGTCATGCGGATGGACTCCACCTCGGATCTCGGCCGGATCTCGGTGGGATCCACGTTTTGTTCGCCGCTCACATTGGGAAGAAGGTGCCACTCACCCCGGATACCACCGCAATTGGATCTACATTGCTAATGGCGTGGTTGGCAGCGGACGGCGGATGCGCTTCATGGTCTTGACACCTTCTTGCGAGAATGCCACCACCTCACGATCCGCCGGTCCATCTTCAAGCGAGGATTTTGTGCTGCCCTCAAATGCATTTTGCTAAGCTCCTTAAATCGGCGTCCCATTTTTCTTTGCAATCCAAATGCGATTGTCGGTGCCTTTGGCCTCGGACTGTCTCCTCATGGAATGTCGGTACATTTCCTCGAGGCGCCCATCTTTGCCCTTTGAAGACATGAGTGCGCTCTCGTTTTTCTTATTGATGCGAGATCACGCCCTTGGCCCAAAACACTCCTCTGCTCTTCAAACACGCCCGGGATCTCATTAGCTTGATACCATAATGGTGCCCGTCCTCACTCCGTGAGGATCACTTTCGAACGGGATGGCTTCAGCCCTCCGAAACACTTCCTCCTTTTCTTCACTCGAGTGTCGTTTGGTGGGGGGAGTGTTAGTCTGTGCCTCACAGTGCAGGGACTATTCATGCATCTGACAGACCAGGTCAAGCTCAAGGATCCTCGGTCGACCCGGGTCAGCCATCAAAGGCTCCATGAAGACCAAGCGGCAGACCCGCGGTCAAAGCCGTGGCCCGTCAACAAGAGGCGCCCTTCGGACAAGTGGCGGCCCGTCGTCACCACCAGCGTCGGCGTCAGCGTGAGTCTAGGCACTTCAAGAGGCACCGCCAACATTCCTGCAAATCAGGCCTTCCTTCGATCGCGACGCAGAGATCGGTCGAGTGTCTATATTGGGCCCAAGGCCATTGTACTATATATATGAGTAGAGCTAGCACATGAGTTTTTAGATGAGTTTTGAGTCTTGTCTCCTTTCATTTTTCTCTCTATTGCGAGAGCTCATGTATGTTCATCATTGATATCAAGGAAGCTTATCATTTTCCTCTCATTTGTTCTGTTTTCTTCTTCTTCTTCTCTTCTTGCAAATCGCGTGACATAGTCCCCGGACTCTCCTGTTAGATCCACGGGTCCTCACAGAGGGCTGTCTTCCAGGAGTTCCCGAACCCAGACCCCAAACAATCCCTCGCCGCCCCCGAGCCCCATGTCATGCTCTAGACCTTCATTCATATCCGCCACTGCTTCCTATAAAAACCAAAAGAATATGGCGTTAATGTAGTTCATAGAATTATAATAATTTTCTACAACGCACCCCGCATTCCTTGAAGTGGGAGAGTTCCCTCGTCATTATAGCTGTTGATACAGATAAAAGCGGCTCCACGCCCGTGGCTACTTGTACGTCTTTGCTTGTTAGGGGCAAACCCGTATAGATGTTCCTATGACAATATAGCGAGTATTAGCTAGTGACATTTAAAGTTCTTATTAAAATTAATGTGAACTAATATAGCTCTTACGAATCTATGGAAAAACCCTTTTCGACGGCCGTGAGCCCAAATGAGGCGGCTTTTCGGCGTGCTTTTAGTTGCTTTGTCGGTCCGAGCTCTATGTTTGCTTTACGGATCCTTTGCGTTCGAATGCAATCTGATTGCAAGGCACACATACTATCACAAGTTAAAGTGAGCGAATGACAAAAAATAAGAAATACCTTGATATCTTCCTTGTGGAGATTAAGTGGTTTAGGGACTTTTGACCAATCGCCTCCTTCTTTTTCGTAAAGTCCGCTTGGTTCCTTGACCACATGGTGCCTTTGACATAAATCGATAGATCAGCGCAATATCAAAATAATAAAAACAAGACTATGACTAGGTCATGTACCTCCTTTTTAGTATAAGCTCGCCCATCATCTTAAAGTGAGCTTCTTCCGGTTCGCGCCTTTGTTTTTCTATCTACGGGAAACTCTGTTTCATTTTATTTTTGACGCTCTCTATTTGGCGTTGGTCATAAAGCGCCAGGCCCCTCCCTATACATGGGGAGGCCATAAGCGAGAGATATTATTTGTGACGCGTCCCTCGGTGTAGTATAAAGACACTTCCCTCATCATCCTTCTTAGGAAGAGCGTCCCTGAAGCATAAATGGTGGGTATATAAAAGCGTGTTTATGTCTACCGTCAATATACATATCCCGTCCCCGATTAAGAACCTTTTGAGCACTTTACAATGTATTCTAAGTGAAGAGAATGAACAAAACAACAAATTTAGATGACAAAGTACTAATATTTAAGGTTGATATCTTAAATAATATGTTCACATAACTTACATCAAAAAATTATTATTAATATGATAGTCGGGTATATTCGGGGCCAAATCACCCATGAGACTTACGTGTCTAAAACAAAGCGAAATGGGCGCTCTTCTTGGTGACACGTGGGCGTCGTCGGGATCCTTCCCTCTCCAAGTCGGCGGCGACCATGTTCTTGGATCCCGAACCTGTGATGATCGTCGCGATCTTGAGCGTTGTGAGTCTGTTGCTCCACTACTTCTTGACACGGGAAGTAATGAGAGAATGAGCATCTTTAACATCTTTGCAACCAAAGAAATGTTTGGTGCGTAGTGGATATATATTTACTGTTGAAATCTTCCTCCAAGTTCCTTGCATTAGAAAAATCTATTCCCGTCTCTTGCCTAGAGCGGGGAGTCCATACTACGTCTAAGCGTTCTCAATATTCTCGCGAGCGTGGAGGCCGATAATCAACACTATGTCGTGGGGGGAATAGGGCGGGAGGGCTGCCTAGCGGCGGCTGGTGTCAAAGAGGCAAAACATGCTGCAATTTGGTCTCTCTCTGGGGAGACATGTTTGCGAGGAAGGCGGGGGGCGGCGGAGGAGGCTGCTGAAGCACAAATATCATGCAAAAACAATTCATTTATTTATTATTTTTATAAAAGCTATTTTAATACCCAAACCTCTTTGGTGTAGTGATAGGTGGAGGTTGGCGTCTTGGAGGAACATCAGCACGATTGCCCCTACCTCGTGGAGTCCTCCTCCTATTTTCTCTAAACTCGTCCCTTTCCTCTACACAACAAATTAAAACTCCATGCATAAACTCACATACCTAATTAGAGGGTAAAGCGTATAATAAAAACTATATAAATACTTACCTTGCGTCTTGCTCATTCTCAGATGCGATTGCGATTACCTCTATTCATCGTAGAAAAAAGAACACACCTAGATCAAAAGAAATTGTGAGAGAAACATTTGATAACCATGAATGATATTGGTTGCAATAATAGAATGATACTTACAAACCATAGAGATGAAAAATAGTATTTTCATGGTTCGAAATGTGCCACTAATGAGCCCCGGCAGACTTACTGCAGTCTTGACCGTCTTGACCGGGGGCGGAGGGGGAGACGCATAACGCCATGAATATTGCATCAGCAGAAAGAGGGCCACAATGAGGAAAACCGCTAAGAATTGAGCCTCCGCCATGACTATATATATTAATTTGAACATAACGAGAATTAGCGAGAGAAAAGCTTTGAACAAGTGTCTTTGAATAAATACCTAAATTTATATTCTTATCTTCTTATTTATATTAGAAAAGTATCTCGTATATATGTATGGGGTGCATATCGAACTCTAGGTTGCCATATTATCAGGCCATGTATCATGTCATACACCGAACCCTAAATTATCCCACGTGGCATTTTTAGTGCCACATCATGAAACCCTACGTTGCGTGTGGCACATCATCAAACCCTAGGTTGTGTCACGTCGCGACTTCCTATTGCCACATCATAGTAAGTGCCATGTCATCAAACCCTAGCTTGCGTGTGCCACATCATCAAACCCTAGATTGTGCCACATGGCATTTACAATCTAGGGTTTGATGATGTAGCACACAAAACCTAGGGTTTGACGTCTGTAGCGACACTTTATCTACAAGTTATGATTAATAATTTATTTACCATTAATAATAATTTTTTTGATTAATAAATTACTTTTTTCATTAGTAATTTTGCATAAAAAACATTTATTGGTTGCAACAAGCCTCAAATAGGAAGACAAAATTATATTAATCACTTCTTGCAAGCATTTAACAGTAGCTTAGCCATCTCAAGTGGATCACCACACTTCATATGTCGTCTCTCTCTCACAACTATATCAGAAGAAAGCCCTGCTGTTTTGAACACATCGACGACGCGAGCAATAGATGGGCGATCCATGTGCACCAGCTCTCTATCCATCATCATTTGGACCTTCATGTGTTGGATGATGTCCAATGTGCTAGAGTATCGGTCGGTTGGGTTTATCTCAACACACAACCCCATAAGCCGCATTGCATGGACAAAATCAAGGAGCATCTCGTAAATGTAGCCCAGGGAATATATGTCAGATATCTCATGCCCCCATGATGCTTGGTCATCTGATGATGATGTAAAAACTCTCTTCTCCCACCAAGGATATCGCACTGCAGATTCCATCTTGTAGTGTATAACGGCTCTTCAATTTGGGCATTCGCTCCTTGCAAAAAAAACGGAGGGCCGTGTCCCAATCACCAATAGCCACCCACACATTTGTAAGGGAGTCATCAAAATGGAGTTTGACCCTTTTGCAATTGAGCTTTGTGTGTGTCCAAGCTGGAGCATGGATGGCATAGACTCCTTTACGCAAGAGCGAGAGCTGGCCCGGGGACGATACTTATACACGAAGTCTCATTTTGGCTTTCCACTCCGCACTTATCTTCATATCAGCCCTTCTTGGAGCACTATGCATTGCATTTGACCATCTCCTATAAGAAGAGAATTGGCTCGGAAGATGGTCAAGTAATCTCGCAAAGGTTCCTCCATTCATGAATGGCAAGACTACCATTGGTCCCTCGTGGCTCATCTCCACAAAGAAGGGGTGTGGCCAATCTTTGGACTTGGGCTCTTGAAAGCGGATATACTTGTCGACCAACAACCATGATGCAGCTCTATCTTGGCCTCTCCACACAATGCCGGTATAATAATCATCTTGATTAAAGTACGGGGTTCCCAAGATCGGATTTGGTATATCCTGGCGTCTTGTTTACTACCAATGCACTTTACAACTCCAACGGCATCCACGGGAATCTTTGTCAATAAATGCAAACACATTTATCATGAGCATGTAATGATAATCTAGCCCCCGCACCAATAGAGCTCCCACCATGGATAAGACTATCTAACTCCTTCACTGTTCATCATTGAGGGCAAGCATCGGCCATCTTGTGATCTTTGCGTCGGACCTTTGCGCCGCCCACGAATTAGCCCATCGTCGTCCCACGTATGCCTCAAAGATAGGGGCTCATAAGTGGCACTTTATACTTAAGTAGCATCCTCAATTACGCTCCGATTGCAAACCCAAGACTTTAAGTTCTTTCTCATCATATCTTCCAACTCGGACTCATGCTCCGCCACCTCCCACATAATTCAGACCGACATTCTTTCTCAACCGATGCTACAAAAGCGGTTAATTGATCATCGGTTTGCATATGTCGATTCGGCCTGGAATGCGGCGCATATTTGATTGATGAGGATGCGCCTAATTTCACTAAGCATCTCTGTCCCATCGAGGCCATTTTTATGCCTACAAACAAAACAAAATAATGAATACAAAAGCCAAGCATGCACAAAGTAAATGCAACATAATACGACAATATCAAACATGTATGTAGAGATATAATCATTACTTATAACAGCCCTATGGCGACTAATACCTTATCCGAGTCCCAGGTCCCAAAAAGCAAAAAAAAGGAAGAAGAAACAAGAAAAACTAAATAGGTTAGATTAGGGGTATTCGGACCCACGGTCAATTTACATTAAGTATTACTAGTTAATTAGTTAGCGATAGTCGAAATTTAGTTAACTTTTTAACCAAAAACACTACCTAAACTTATCTTAGCACCTTGTTCGGATTAGTTAGCAAAATTAATTAAAATTAACTAAATTAGAAATTAGCACTATAGAGGTCACTTTAAGTTTAGTTAATTGTACATATAATTTTTATGCCTTTGGCTAACTTAACTAGACATGTTGAAATAATTTAGTTAATTAGTTAAGTTATTTTTTTACCAAAGCTTTTAGTGCGAATTAGTACTACATTAAGTTAGCCTAACCTATTTTTTTTAACTAGCACGGGTGTGAAGGGAATCATCCGATTCTTTAACTTAACCTAGCCCTAGCTACCTCTAGCTAAAAGCCCGACAATAAAGCGTGAACTAAGGGCCGAACACCGGTCCTCCCCACTCGCGGTGGAGCCGACCATGTCCTTGCCGTAGCCACATCTACCTAAGAATGAGAAGAAAAGTGGACTTAGACCCGGACACCTAGTCCTCTCCGCAAGGTGGAGCCGCCAGGTGCCCTTGAACAAGCCACTACAATTTTATTTTTAAACCTAAAAATAACAAGTGGAACCGAAGTGGACTTGAACCCGGTGCGTGGTCCTCTCCACTCTAGGTGGAGCCAGTCGTGCCCTTTGAACAAGCCACTCATTAACCTAGGAAACATTTATGATTGTAGTGAAAGTGGACTTGAACCGGGCACATGGTCCTCCCCACTCTAGGTGGAGCCGAATTCGTGCCCTTGAACAAGCCACTTTTAACCTACTTAAAACTATAAAAATAAAATGCAAGTGCGATCAACTACTTACCAAAATAAGGACGGCGTGTACAAGATCCCCGCCGGGTCCAAATCGTAATAGAAAGTTTTAAATGTAAGTAACAAAGCATTAGAAGAATAAGAACAAAGAAGAAAAAGATCAAGAAGAAAGAAAGGAAAAAAGGGGGATAGAAAACAAGAGATAGAAATAAAACAAGAGAAAGAAATAAGAGAATAGAAGGGAAGAAATAAGGATAGAATAGAGAAGAAATAAGAGAAGAAACAAGAAAGAATGAAGAAAAATAAGAGGAAATAAGAGAAGGGAAGGGAATAGAATGGAAGGAAGAAATAAAGGGAAGGGAAAGAAAAGGATCGAATGGAAAGTGAGGAAGAAATGTGAAGAATAAGAAACAAATGAAGAATGAAGAAATGAAATTAAAAAGAATGAAGAATAAGAAATGAAAAAAAAATGAAGAATAAGGAAGGGAAGAGAAGAAAGAAATGAGGGAAGGGAGGGGAAAGAATGAGGAATGAGAAAGCATGAGAAAGAATGGAAATGAGAAACAAATGAGAAAGCATGAGAAAGAAATGAGAAAGAAATGAGAAAGCATGAGAAAGAAATGAGAAAGCAAGAAATGAGAAAGAATGAGGAAGAATGAGAAAGAGTGAGGAATAAAGAATGAGAAAGCATGAGGAAGAAAGAAATGAGAAAGAATGAGGAAGAAAGAATGAGAAAGAAATGAGGAAAGAAGAAATATGGGAAGAAAGAATGAGGAAAGAATGAAGCATGGAAGAAGGAGGAAGAAATGAAGCATGAGGAAGAATGAGGAAGAAATGAAGCATGAGGAAGAAAGAAGGAGGAAGAATGAATGAGGCATGGAAGAATGGGAAGAAAAAAAATCAAGAACAAAGAAGAAGAGGAAGGAAAGGAAACCAAAAAAAGAGGAAGGTTGGGCATGCACCATTCAATCCAAAAAACCTATTCAATCTAAAAAACATGATATACTAACCTTTAGAATAGTTGCTTGTGTAGATCGTGGTACTAGCGCCCATGGATCGCCCAAGAACCTCGAAGAAGTAGGGCAAAAAGAAGTTCCGGAAAAGCCGGCCGCCCGCTAAAGTTTGTCCCTAGGCTTATTTGAACAGTCCTGAGGCATGCATGCAGTCAATCACATTCCGGATTCTATTACTACCGTAAATAAAATTGTATGGAAGTCAACCGCCGCCTCGGGGCGTGCCCGCCCAGACGCTTCAGCGGTTTGATTGTGTTCTCCCGGACCGATCTTGATTTTTTTTGGTCCTGTTCGAGCTGGATCCTTGAACGGAGGATTCAAGGGCCGGATATATAGGGGAACCGAGCCGGAGGGTGTTCATTAGCACTCTGATCCCCTGTGGCGCCAGACAGTCAGCCTCGAGAACGTTTTTGGGGTCCGTCTCCTGGGGACGGGACTCTCCCCTCTACTGAGGTGGCCATTCAAAGTCCTCGCCTTGTTTGACTTGGGGAAGGGTGCCAGTCATGCTTGCCCAACAACGGGCTGCCCGGACCGTTCTAACCCCAACGCTTTGGGTCGGACCTTATCCAGAAAATTTTGGAAATTTTCTGTATCTTTGGTGATGACCATGGAAGCCAGCTGACCAAAAACCATAATTTAATTCCATGCCATGCATTAACTACGAATTTATGAACCATAAATGCAATAAAATGCATAACTAAAAGAGTGTGCATCGAAAAAAGGCGAGTCTTTGACCAGGGGGGCAACAAAAAAGTGCGGACACATTAAAAAATTTCCACTTGGAAAGCAATCTTTCAACAAGGTACAATTGTTTAGAAACAAAACCCGGTTCATTACAAGTTAGTTATGCCATCCATGTCAAATAGCTTTAGGGAGCAGAAAAACCAAAACAAAAACCCTTCTAGAATCGGCAAGTCCACGGGGTTTACGTTTGGAGGCCCTCTCCTTGTCGATTTGGTGGGACCTTGCGCACTTGGCGCGTGTCTTGACATGGAGTGGGGGGTGTTGACGCTTGAGTGGGACCCTAAACTCCCCGGAAGTTGCTTGCCCCGAATTGAGTTCATTACAAGTTAATTATGCCATCCATGTCAAATAGCTTTAGGGGAGCGATCCGTTGAACAAGGGCATTCTCTCTATTCATATGCCTTGATTTGAAACACAACCATCATCACAAGCAACCAAATCTAAACCCCCTCCCCCCAACCCGCACTAGTCTTTTGCTTTTCTGTAATCATTTATCTTCATTCTAGTAGTTATGATGCTTTTTTGTAATCATTTATCTTCATTCTAATAGTTATGATGCTTATATTCTCAATGCAATCTTAGACCAAGTATAACGTCCAGCGAGCCAAGGTCAACCCCAAGTACAACGATCCCACAAACTCCATTCCTTTGACCTTAGCTAACCCTTTGACCTAGACCTTCTCAGAAAATTTGAAAATTGGAACGTGTAGGCCGGAGATGGATTAGGATTCCAGGTGGCAAAAATCAGAATTTATTTTCGTACAATGCATTAATTGCGAATTTATGAATGTCTTGCCACTGCAAAAGCGCCCCCCGACTTCTACTTGCCACATCGGGAGGAGGACAGGCCCAAACTCCGCTTCGTCAGTTCCCCTTGCTCCGTATTCTCTATTGCGGCTTCTCGGCCAGTCCAAGTGCAACAGACCAAGTCTCGGCCCCAAAACGCAAACCCTTCTAGAACACGGCAACCCACGGGGGTTTACGTTTTGGAGGCCCTCTCCTTGTCGGTCGGGTGGGACCTTGCGCGGCGTGACTTGACGTGGAGTGGGGGGTGTTGGCCTTGAGCACGGACCCTAAAATCTCCCAGGAAGCCGCTTTGCCCCGAATTTCCTCTCCCCAAGGCCCAGGGGACGGGACGAGGCGACCTCCCCTCTCCGGGCTGCGATTTGGCTCGCCAATGGACTCAAACGCCGTCGGCGTTGCCCTAGGGACCAAGTTACGGGCGGAAGACCAAAACTTCGCCCCCCAAAACAAAACCCTTCTAGAATCGGCAAGTCCACGGGGTTTTACGTTTGGAGAGGCCCTCCTTGTCGATTTGGTCGAGACCTTGCACCGTGTCTTGACATGGAGTGGGGTGTTGACGCCTTGAGGCTGGGACCCTAAACTCCCCGGAAGTTGCTTGCCCCGAATTCAGTTCATTACAAGTTAATTATGCCATCCATGTCAAATAGCTTTAGGGAGCAGTCCGGTTGAACAAGGGCATTCTCTCTATCCATATGCCTTGATATTGAAACACAACCATCATCACAAGCAACCAAATCTATCCCCCTCCCCCAACCCGCACTAGTCTTTTGCTTTTCTCAGAATCATTTATCTTCATTCTAGTAGTTATGATGCTTTTCTCGTAATCATTTATCTTCATTCTAATAGTTATGATGCTTATATTCTCAATGCGATCTTAGACCAAGTATAACGCCCAAATGAGCCAAGGTCAACCCCAAGTACAACGATCCCACAAACTCCATTCCTTTGACCTTAGCTAACCCTTTGACCTAGACCTTCTCCAAAATTTCGAAAATTGGGTCAGTCTTTTGCTGGAGATGGATTAGGAATCAATGGGCAAAAATCAGAATTTATTTTAGGTACAATGCATTAATTGCGAATTTATGAATGTCTTGCCATCGCAAAGCGCCCCGACTTCTACTTGCCACATCGGGAGGAGGACAGGCCCAAACTCCGCTCTGTCGGTTCCCTTGCTCCGTATTCTCGGCTGCGGCTTCGGCCAGTCCCAAGTGCAACGAGACCAAGTCCCGGCCCCAAAACGCAAACCCTTCTAGAACACCGCAACCCACGGGGTTTACGTTTTGGAGGCCCTCTCCTTGTCGATCGAGGCGGGACCCTTGCTAGTGACTTGACGTGGGAGTGGGGGTGTTGACGCCTTGAGCATGGACCCTAAAATCCCGGGAAGCCGCTTGCCCCAATTTCCTCTCCCCAAGGCCCCGGGGCCGGGACAGGCGACCTCCCTCTCGGAATCGCGATTTGGCTCGCCAATGGACTCGAAACGTCGACATTGCCACGGGAACCAAGTTCCGTGGCGAGGAAGACCACCCGACCTCCAAGAAGCGCCAAAGTAGCTCACTTCCATCACACTCGTGAGTCGATTGGCCTAGGATGTGGATGCGGGATCTTGTCGTGGGAGAGTCGAGTGTTTCTTTCTTTGCAAAACCGACCTTGTAACTTGCTCCTAGGGTAATTTCGCCATTCGGGACGATTTGGCGGTGGTCGATTTGCCATTCGAGAACCTCCCGGTGCGAACGACAAGACACTGCGGTTTCTACAAGGCAGACCTCGGGACATACAGGTTTGACAAGTTCTCCGGGACCGATCTGGAATCTTTTGGGCCTTCCCGAAGAGGGGCCCTCGAGCAGAAGGATCCAACGGTGGGATAGGGGAACCGGCTCCGGGAGGGTGGTCATTAGCGTGCAGCCCGGGAGCGCTGCCGGAAGGGCTGCCTCGGGAACTTTTGGATCCCTCTTGGTGTCCAGGACTCTCCCTCTTGTGAGGGTTCCCTGCAAGGTCCCCGGGCCTCGCTTGACTTGGGAAGGGTGCCGGCTCGGTTCCCTGCAAACGGGCCCCCGACCGCTCTAATGCTAACCCTTTGACCTAGACCTTCTCAGAAAATTTCGAAAAAATTGAGTGTGTGTCTTTGGAGATGGATTAGGAATCCGGGGCAAAAATCAGAATTTATTTTCGTACAATGCATTAATTGCGAATTTATGAATGTCTTGCCGCAAAAGCGCCCCGACTTCTACTTGCCACATCGGGAGGAGGACAGGCCCAAACTCCGCTCTGTCGGTTCCCCTTGCTCGTATTCTCGGCTGCGGCTTCGGCGGTCCCAAGTGCAACAGACCAAGTCTCCGCCCCCCAAAACGCAAACCCTTCTAGAACACGGCAACCCACGGGGTTTACGTTTTGGAGGCCCTCTCCTGTCGATTCGGGCGGGACCTTGGCGCCGTGACTTGACGTGGAGTGGGGGTGTTGGCCTTGAGCAAGGACCCTAAAAATCCCGGCCGCTTGCCCGAATTTCCTCTCCCCAAGGCCCAGGGGCCGGGACGGGCGACCTCCCTCTCCGGAATCGCGATTTGGCTCTGCCAATGGACTCAGAACGTCGACATTGCTCTGGGGACCAAGTTCCGTGGCGAAGACCACCGACCTCAAGAAGCGCCAAAGTAGCTCACTTCCATCACACTTTCGTAGTCGATTGGCCTAGGATGTGGATGCGGGATCTTGTCGTGGAGGGCGTGAGTGTTTTCTTTCTTTTGCAAAATCGACCTTGTAACTTGCTCCCTAGGATAATTTAGCCATTCGGGATGATTTGGCAGGGGGTCGATTTGCCATTCCGGAGCCTCCCCGGTGCCCGAACGACAAGACAACTGCGGTTTCTACAAGGCCGACCTCAGGACGCCCTGCGGTTTGACAAGTTCTCCCGGACCGATCTGGAATCTTTTGGGCCTTCCCGAAGAGGGGCCCCCTGAAGCGGAGGCTCCAACGGGCCGGATAGGGGAACCAGGGCTCCGGGAGGGTGGTCATTAGCGTCGGCCCCGGGAGCGCCGGGGAAGGGGCTGCCCGGGGAACTTTTTTGGATCCCGCCTCTTGGGGTCGGGACTCTCCCCTCTTGTGAGGGATCCCCGCAAGGTCGGCCTCGTTTGACTTGGGGAAGGGTGCCGGCTCGGTTGCCGCAGCGGGCTGCCCGACCGTTCTAATGCTAACCCTTTGACCTAGACCTTCTCCCGAAAATTTGAAAATTGGGCTGTGTCTTTGGAGATGGATTAGGAATCCATTTGGTAAAAATCAGAATTTATTTTCGTACAATGCATTAATTGCGAATTTATGAATGTCTTGCCACTGCAAAAGCGCCCCCCGACTTCTACTTGCCACATCGGGAGGAGGACAGGCCCAAACTCCGCTCCATCAGTTCCCCTTGCTCCGTAATCTCGGCTGCAGCTTCTCGGCCAGGTCCCAAGTGCAACAGACCAAGTCTCGGCCCCCAAAACGCAAACCCTTCTAGAACCTGGCAACCCACAGGGTTTACGTTTTGGGGCCCTCTCCTGTCCGGTCGGGCGGGACCTTGCGCCGTGACTTGGCGTGGGTGGGGGTGTTGGCCTTGAGCACGGACCCTAAAATCCCCGGCTGCTTGCCCCGAATTTCCTCTCCCCAAGGCCACAGGGACGGGACAGGCGACCTCCCCTCTCCGGAATCGTGATTTGGCTCTGCCAATGGACTCAGAACGTCGACATTGCCCTGGGGACCAAGTTCCGTGGCCAGAAGACCACCCGACCTCCAAGAAGCGCCAAAGTAGCTCACTTCCATCACACTCGTAGTCGATTGGCCTAGGATGTGGATGCGGGATACTGTCGTGGAGGGCGTGAGTGTTTCTTTCTTTTGCAAAATCGACCTTGTAACTTGCTCCCTAGGATAATTTCGCTATTCTGGACGATTTGGCAGGGTCGATTTGCCATTCCGGAGCCTCCCGGGTGCCCGAACGACAAGACACTGCGGTTTCTACAAGGCCGACCTCAGGACGCCCTGCGGTTTGACAAGTTCTCCCGGACCGATCTGGAATCTTTTGGGCCTTCCCGAAGAGGGGCCCCTGAACGGAGGATCCAACGGTCGGATAGGGGAACCGGGCTCCGGGAGGGTGGTCATTAGCGTCTGACCCGGGGAGCCGCAAGGAAGGGCTGCCTCGGGGAACTTTTTGGATCCCGCCTCTTGGGGTCAGGACTCTCCCCTCTTGTGAGGGATCCCTGCAAGGTCCTGGCCTCGTTTGACTTGGGGAAGGGTGCCCGGCTTTCGGTTTCCCAAGCGGGCTGCCCCACCGATTCTAATGCTAACCCTTTGACCTAGACCTTCTCAGAAAATTTGAAAATTGGGTCTGTGTCTTTGGAGATGGATTAGGAATCCAGCTGGTAAAAAATCAGAATTTATTTTTGTACAATGCATTAATTGCGAATTTATGAATGTCTTGCCATCGCAAAAGCCCCCGACTTCTACTTGCCACATCGGGGAGGAGGACAGGCCCAAACTCCGCTCCGTCGGTTCCCCTTGCTCCGTAATCTCGGCTGCGGCTTCTCGGCCAGTCCCAAGTGCAGCAGACCAAGTCTGCCCCCAAAGCGCAAACCCTTCTAGAACCTGGCAACCCACAGGGTTTACGTTTTGGAGGCCCTCTCCTTGTCAGATTCGGGCGGGACCTTGCGCCGTGACTTGACGTGGAGTGGGGGTGTTGGCCTTGAGCACGGACCCTAAAATCCCCCTAAGCTGCTTGCCCGAATTTCCTCTCCCCAAGGCCCGGGGGCCGGACGGGCGACCTCCCTCTCCCGGAATCGCGATTTGGCTCTGCCAATGGACTCAGAACGTCGACATTGCCCTGGGGACCAAGTTCCGTGGCCAGAAGACCACCCGACCTCCAAGAAGCGCCAAAGTAGCTCACTTCCATCACACTCGTAGTTGATTGGCCTAGGATGTGGATGCGGGATACTGTCGTGGAGGGCGTGAGTGTTTCTTTCTTTTGCAAAACCGACCTTGTAACTTGCTCCCTAGGGTAATTTCGCTATTCCGGACGATTTGGCAGGGTCGATTTGCCATTCTGGAGCCTCCCCGGTGCCCGAACGACAAGACACTGCGGTTTCTACAAGGCCGACCTCAGGACGCCCTGCGGTTTGACAAGTTCTCCCGGACCGATTTGGAATCTTTTGGGCCTTCCCGAAGAGGGGCCCCTGAACGGAGGATTCAAAGGTCGGATAGGGGAACCGGGCTCCGGGAGGGTGGTCATTAGCGTGCAGCCCCCCGGGGGAGCGCTGCCAGGAAGGGCTGCCTCAGGAACTTTTTTGGATCCCGCCTCTTGGGGTCCGGACTCTCCCCTCTTGTGAGGGATCCCTGCAAGGTCCCCGGCCTCGTTTGACTTGGGGAAGGGTGCCGGCTCGGTTGCCCGCAGCGGGCTGCCCCGACCGCGTTCTAATGCTAACCCTTTGACCTAGACCTTCTCCTAAAAATTTGAAAAATTAGGCTGTGTCTTTGGAGATGGATTAGGAATCCAGCTGGCAAAAATCAGAATTTATTTTCGCACAATGCATTAATGCGCTAATTTATGAATGTTTTGTCATCCAAAAGCCCCGACTTCTACTTGCCACATCGGGAGGAGGACAGGCCCAAACTCCGCTCCGTCAGTTCCCCTTGCTCCGTAATCTCGGCTGCAGCTTCTCGGCCAGGTCCCAAGTGCAACAGGCCAAGTCTCGGCCCCCAAAACGCAAACCCTTCTAGAACCTGGCAACCCACAGGGTTTACGTTTTGGAGGCCCTCTCCTTGTCAGATTCGGGTGGGACCTTGCGCCAGTGACTTGATGTGGAGTGGGGGTGTTGGACCTTGAGAGCACGGACCCTAAAATCCCCCCGGAAGCTGCTTGCCCCGAATTTCCTCTCCCCAAGGCCCTGGGGACGGACGGGCGACCTCCCCTCTCCGGAATCGCGATTTGGCTCTGCCAATGGACTCAGAACGTCGACATTGCCCTGGGGATCAAGTTCCGTGGCCAGAAGACCATCCGACCTCCAAGAAGCGCCAAAGTAGCTCACTTCCATCACACTCGTAGTCGATTGGCCTAGGATGTGGATGCGGGATACTGTCGTGGAGGGCGTGAGTGTTTGTTTCTTTTGCAAAACCGACCTTGTAACTTTCTCCCTAGGGTAATTTCGCCATTCCGGACGATTTGGCAGGGTCGATTTGCCATTCCCGAGCCTCCCGCGTCTCGAACGACAAGACAATGCGGTTTCTACAAGGCCGACCTCAGGACGCCCCGTGGTTTGACAAGTTCTCCCGGACCGATCTGGAATCTTTTGGGCCTTCCCGAAGAGGGGCCCCTGAACGGAGGATCCAACGGTCGGATAGGGGAACCGGGCTCCGGGAGGGTGGTCATTAGCGTGCAGCCCCCCGGGGGAGCGCTGCCAGGAAGGGCTGCCTCGGGAACTTTTTTGGATCCCCGCAAGGTCCCGGCCTCGCTTGACTTGGGAAGGGTGCCGGCTCTTCGGTTCCCCGCAACGGGCTGCCCCAACCGTTCTAATGCTAACCCTTTGACCTAGACCTTCTCCGAAAATTTCAAAATTGGGCTGGCTGCGGAGATGGATTAGGAATCCACCGGCAAAAATCAGAATTTATTTTCGTACAATGCATTAATTGCGAATTTATGAATGTCTTGCCACTGCAAAAGCCCCCGAATTCTACTTGCCACATCGGGAGGAGGACAGGCCCAAACTCCCGGGCCCGCCGGTTCCCCTTGTTCCGTAATCTCTGGGCTGCAGCCTTCTTCGGCCAGTCCCAAGTGCAATGAGACCAAGTCTCGCCCCCAAAACGCAAACCCTTCTAGAACCTGGCAACCCACAGGGTTTACGTTTTGGAGGCCCTCTCCTTGTCAGATTTGGGCGGGACCTTGCGCCGTGACTTGACGTGGAGTGGGGGTGTTGACGCCTTGAGCACGGACCCTAAAATCCCGGAAGCCGCTTGCCCGAATTTCCTCTCCCCAAGGCCCCCGGGACGGACGGCGACCTCCCCTCTCGGAACTGCGATTTGGCTCGCCAATGGACTCGAACGTCGACGCGTTGCCCTAGGGACCAAGTTCTGTGGCCAGAAGACCAAAACTCGGCCCCAAAACTAAAACCCTTCTAGAATCTGGCAAGTCACAGGGTTTACGTTTCGGAGGCCCTCTCCTTGTCAGATTTGGTCGGGACCTTGCACCGTGTCTTGACATGGAGTGGGGGTGTTGACGCCAGACACAGGACCCTAAACTCCTCAGGAAGTTGCTTGCCCCGAATCGGGAGTTCATTACAAGTTAATTATGCCATCCATGTCAAATAGCTTTAGGGAGCAGTCCGTTGAACAAGGGCATTCTCTCTATCCATATGCCTTGATCTTCAAAACACAACCATCATCACAAGCAACCAAATCTAACCCCCAACCCAAGCACTAGTCTTTTGCTTTTTTCAGAATCATTTATCTTCATTCTAGTAGTTATGATGCTTTTCTCAGAATCATTTATCTTCATTCTAATAGTTATGATGCTTATATTCTCAATGCAATCTTAGACCAAGTATAACATCCAAATGAGCCAAGGTCAACCCCAAGTACAACGATCCCACAAACTCCATTCCTTTGACCTTAGCTAACCCTTTGACCTAGACCTTCTCAGAAAATTTCAAAAAATTGGGCATTGTCTTTGGAGATGGATTAGGAATCCGGTGGCAAAAATCAGAATTTATTTTCGTACAATGCATTAATTGCGAATTTATGAATGTCTTGCCACTGCAAAAGCGCCTCCCGACTTCTACTTGCCACATCGGGAGGAGGACAGGCCCAAACTCGCTCCGCCGGGTTCCCCTTGCTCCATTATTTCCATTTGCGGCTTCTCGGCCAGGTCCCAAGTGCAACAGACCAAGTCTCGGCCCCCAAAACGCAAACCCTTCTAGAACCTGGCAACCCACAGGGTTTACGTTTTGGAGGCCCTCTCCTTGTCAGATTCGGCCGGGACCTTGCGCCGTGACTTGACGTGGAGTGGGGGTGTTGACGCCAGAGCACGGACCCTAAAATCCCCCCGGAAGCTGCTTGCCCCGAATTTCCTCTCCCCAAGGCCCTGGGGACGGACGGGCGATCTCGCCTCCCCGGAACCGCGATTCGTCTCTGCAAATGGACTCAGGACGTCGACATTGCCTTGGGGACCAATTTCCCTGGCCAGAAGACCACTCATGTTCACCCAACTAAGAAATGAGACGTCAGTACATCGCATGCGACGTATTTTGTTATAGCGACGTCTTTTAAACTATTTTTATTTTTGTTGTGTACATGTTTGATACTGGGGCATGTTTGAGCCTAGACAATGCTTGAGCCTAAGAGGCTTGTTTGAACCTAGGTGGCATGTTCGACCCTAAGGGAAATGCAACGCCTACACGTTCAACGCCCTCGTAGGCTCCTCATGCTTCATTCTATGTATTTGGACTTGTTCACCCTACAAAATACCATTATTATTATCGTTTGAAAGGTAGAGCGTTGATCCACACAATGTAAAAGCTAGTGGATAGCATCAAATTAAGCAATGATCAGGTTAACTTGGTGGTGGCACTGGTTTAAGGTTAGAGAAAATCGGAAGTAACTAAGATACCATTGAAGACTCTTTGGACGAGTTGAAATCCAAATCCTTACCAAAGATTTGAGTGCTTGTGCAAACTGTTTGCTGGCCTCCATGTCATTGTGGCAACATGTCATTGTGACGTCATGTGTTGTATTTTTTTCTCTACTTTATGTGGCATATATTTGATCTTCTATTGGAGCCTAGGTGGCATGTTCTAGTCTAGAGGCAATGCTTGAGCCTATGTGGCTTCTTTGAGCCCATGTTCCACCCGTTCTTTATTCCTTCGATATAATGTATACCAAAAGGAGGGGGGGGAGAAGAATTGAATTGAATGGGTTTTTATTGCACACGAAGACCAATAGACATAGCCTATCAGAAGGATTGCACTGAGGATGTGCATAATATTTGACATATAGAATTTAATGATCGTCTCCTCTAGGTGCTAACTAGGAGTCGTCATTGTTAGCATTGCCAACATTTGTATTAAAATGCCTGAAGTACATCTGTATTTCGTGGAATTGCTCTGGTGTAAGATGCTGCATGAGAGCTGGTGGTCCAACCTCTTGATGCTCGTTTTCCGGTGAGTTTGAATGCCTTGATCTGCCAGAGGGCTCTTCAGACGTTATTGACTCCTCTAGCACAACACCTTGGAATATTGGGCATCCCCTCGGTGTAGTTTGTATGATAAACCACCATGTTGGGTCTTGTCGATCGGTAAAGAAAAAAATCTGGTCAAAGAAGCTGGACGTGAGATTGATATTGATGGTCTAAATTTTGAAGTGGATATGTGTATGTGTGTACCTGTTCACAGTTGTCTGGAAGGACAAGCGTCTCACTACCAGGGTACATCTTGCTAGAGTTGACAGCGAAAAAGCCACTTGTTCTATCATACTTTACTGTAGGCCTGGCCCCCCTTAATTGAAGGTCAAACCAATCGACATCGAATATGAAGGTCTTAAAATTGCCACCAACATCCACCTCCATTATAGTCTTTAACCTCCCGACCCAATCACAGGTGGCTTCCTGACGATTACGATCGGCAACACTTGATTGAAACTCCATCGTGAATGATGCCATGACTCGCAGTCACAAGTCTTCCTGTGTATGTCAAGAGAACTCACACGATAGTGGGTCCCATGCCACCATATCGAGGAGTAAGATATATACTGTCAAAAGCACCATTAATGTCAATAGATACAATAACATCAAAAGAAAATACTCGATTTCGACATCAACATAATTTGTTGCAACTACCTTTTTCATGACACCTTGTGCGTATGCCCATTCCGTAGCTGTAATATACCCCCCTTTGATATGCATCGGTCAAAGCCTGTAGTACCCATTCTCTTTCCATCTTGTCCGGCAAGGGTTCATATCCATCAGGGTACGGGGCTCGTCTATTATGTCGTCTCCATTCATGCCTCTTCTCTTCCATTTCTCCCTTTGCGTTCTCATAACGAGCAATCCATTTTGCCATTGGTGCCGAATTGTAAAGAAGAAATTGATTAACCTTAATGATCATATCAGGCGGAAATGACTTCTGCATACCATTGCCTTCTGCCACTACCCCCACAAGGCCCCCAAAATTGAATTAGTATGATTTTTGTCTAATGATTTCATAATAAAAAACAATTCATAAAATCAATATCGATTTGTGGGCCAAAAAGTTTACAAACCATGTCTAGTTATACAATACAGTTTACCAATGCAATTGCTTAATGTGACAAACATCTATTGTTTTGGAACATGGTACTGAAAGATGATAATTATAGCTGGTTTTCATGACAACTTAAATATACGATACGTGCTACTGCTTAATAAATCAAGTTTATTGGAATGGTATCTGATCATATCTATTATCTTTGGTTTATTGACGGTGTAATTTTGCATGCATAATTAGTATGATATTTTATAATGATTAATCATCATTGTATTTTTAAGTGCACAATCCTTGTAATATTTCATAGTGATTAATCATCAATAAAATTGTTATCGGTTTAGATAAACTAGTATGTTTCTTTTTCCATGATATCAATACAATTAAAGAATGTTGTAAACATATCTAATTTTGAATGTGAAAAACTTTTCATGATATCAATACAATTCTAGAAGGTTATAAATATACGTGATTTTAATATTAATATCTAATAGTGCATGTATCAGGTTTGGTGATATGGTAATAGCTTAATAAGTTTGAGGGCGTCTCACATGATTTTTTTCATGTGATTCCAAATTGTGATGTCAGTAACTAATCAATATATTTCAGCTATTGTTCATTTGACATTTCTTCCAAATCTGGGATTTCCTTATTATCTGTATTTTTATTTATGAGATGGAATTCAAACGCAAAGACTATCGAAGACAAAGATGCTTAAAAAATTTTCCATTAAAATTTGCTATCAGAGTACAATAGTATCAGGCTTTTACAACCATCAAATACCTTAACGAATACCAAAGGTTAAGTTCTATGAGCTGCCTGGCAATAAACAGGGCTTCAGAACTTGAGTTCAACCTCCGTGCGCAGTTGATCTATAATAACTTCACTTTGCGACCACCTTCAGAGGTTGGGCTTGTTTCAAAATTGCCATAGTGATGCACTTGTTAGAATCAATAGATTGAAAATACTATTAGATACAGAGATGCATTTGACTGCAATCATACAGCTATGAGCAAGTACAACAGCCACACTACAATAAAACATTGAGGTTCTAAGAAGTGTTGCAATTCCAAATAACAAACCCCCCAAGATAGATTTACCTCTGCCTTATGAGCTTCAACAGAATGCAAAGGCTTCTTAAAGCTAGTTCTAGTATCCCATATTGGAAGAGAGCAATCATCTCCAACAGAACCAGATAAATTCTCATGTATTGCATGTCATGCAACATCTTCAACAACTCCATTATGAACCTGTACATAAGGTACAAAATGTCAATATAAGGGAGATAAAGGATAAGGGAGATAAAGACAGTACAACTCTGTGCCTAGGTAAAATATTTCCTTTGCCTCAATAACATAGCTGCCTTTGACGGTAGCATTGCCTGAGAACCGTCAGATCCATGGAGGAGATGACCACCTTTATGGGGATTCAAGAGAGCCCTTTATGGGGGCAATGATGGAAGCAGGAATTTTCTTACCCTCTGCAAGTTCCATTAAGCATGTGCATGAATCCACTATGGTGCTCAAAGTGATGCATCTAAAACATAAATAGCAATATTACATTATTTTTCATAAACTGAAGCACTTAAGCACTTAAGGCCAGGCAGATCGATCCCATAACCTCCTGCATTGTATTCTTTCTGTTTTTCTTTTTCTAGCCAGCTAACCTAGGGTTTCAGGAAGCAAAGCAGACTATGCAAACAAACCACAGCAGTGCCCAACTCACAAACCTAGCTTCCCAACAATAATCAGCTATCCCTATTCCCTACCAAAGCATCCTCGCAACTCGAACTCACCTAATCTAACTGTGCATTAGTTTAGCAAGCATAACAACAACCAAATAAAAGAACTACACTACCTATACGACTTGCACGAATGCTAACAGTCAACCTAGCTGCAAACTTAAAACACACATACTACAGGAGCAGCATGCAGCACCTAACTACTTCAGCATTGGAAAACTCAGCAAACCTATGCCCTATTGCACCACTAAAAGATGCCCTGCACAGCACCAAAGAACTTTTGCAGCCAATTATAAATGAATAAACCCTACGAATCTCTAACCCTGCTATTGCGCCAACATCAACATTGGGAGAATTTTCCTGTTATAACCATTGATTAAAATATATAATGAAAAACAGAACCTATAGGTAGCAGAAGATGAGTTTGAAGTGGTTACCTTTCTTGTATGCTTGCTAAGGAAAAAAAGCTTCCAATGTTGCTCTTGTCATACCTTAGAAACATTCAACATGCAAGGATAATAAGGAACAACATTGTTACAACCATTGAACATTAAATAGAGCTTCGAGCTTGCTGTTCCTACTTGCATTGTTTTAAGTGAAAGAGTCTTTGCAGTTTTTCCTGCTAATAAGGTCCATCTGAGATGATAAAAAGGAAGACAAAACCCTAAATCACAATGACCCTCTTTAAGAAATCTTTCTTCTCTTTAAGAAATCTTTCCTCTTGCATGCATGCAAGCCAACATGAACAAAATAAACAGTATCGATGCTTTCCATGTTTTATTGAATCAAATGCCAAGGACGCAGTAAAGCTCACCCCAGTTAGAACATTACCTGTAAAACCAATAGAAGGAAGCACTACAACAAGTGCACTGCATTTAGTGAAGGCAAGCAAGAAATTGCAATTTATCCTGATCATATAAATAATCTTACCACGAATACGACCGTTGATAGATACCTTACACAGTACCTCTAAGACTCATTCTAGTTTATGCAGCCATCTATGATTCAGATAGAAGGCAATTTAGGCTTCAGATATCACTTCTTATGTGGCCAAAATGTGGAAACATTAAAGCTATCTCAATTAATTTCTCAACTTAAAACTGGATATTGAGCTTAAATAAATGGCATGCAATTTGGCTTTCACGCTCTTTAAGAAAATCCTCCCTCTTGCATGCATGCAATCCGTTTCATGCCAACATGAACAAAATAAACAGTGTCTATAAGTCCCCATGATTTATGAAAGCAAATGCCAAGGGTGCAGTAAAACCCACTCCTATTAAACATTACCTATACAATCAATAGAATCTATGACATAACAAGGATCAAAAAGCATTTGAAAACAATTGAATGCATTTGCATGGCAGAGCTAACATGTTTTTCTGTTGTTTTTTATGTACTACTTTCCACAGGTCTCATCCAATACATGTCTTATATCCTTCCTAATGCCATAGAATCGAAAACAAAGAGAAATGGGTGTATAATGGTTTACTCTCTGGCCTCATTTCTCAAACTAGGCATCTAAGCTGGGTACAAACAAGTCCAATACACTGAATATAGAATAACTTCTTATACAGAACAGACAGGAGAAAAGAGCTAAGAGATGCCACACTGTCTACCAGTAAACAAATGCTCTGCACAACTGGATGGATCTTTAGTTCTCTTTTATATGGAGAGAGCTAAAACCAATGACGGCAACACAAAAAGCTCTGCATTAAAGGTGAAAATGTATAGAAGAAAGGAATAGTGCATGCAGAACCAAGACGATCTCGTTCAAAGGCAAGAAAAGAAGGAAACGGTGTTGGCTCCCGAAATAAGAAAAAGAAGCAGTAGAGTTTGAGAAAATAAAAAGCCAGAATCAATAAATCCCTTCCCAAATCGATTGCCCAAAATCTGCGCCTTAAGACCCCACTTACCAAGAATCTGGGCCGCCATCGCCATCGACGTCCATCGACGAAAGTTCTGCCACCGCATGAAACGATAGAAGATTGGAGGCCTTTCCCTCCAAAAATTACCCACAAAGAAAAGTAGAGGGATGCTTTCGGGTTTTCCATGTCCATATTTGCAAATATTGGATATCATGGGTACCTAGCGATTGATTAATAAAGACATGCCAATTGGGACTAAAATTATTTTTACGTGAGATTTTTGTTAGGTAGGCATATGGAAACTATAACATGCATTTTGTGCAGCTTCATACACATCTTTAGAATTTGAAGACTGTATAGGTTGGGTAATGTAGAGGAGAGTAGTTTTTAAACTTGGATGCCTGTATATGCATGGTTATATATATCGTCACATTTAAGTTGTTAAAGATGTATGGGTTCATGGTATTTGGGATGCCATTCTGGCATGTACCGGTGGGGCCCCGCGACCGGCGTTAGCCGGGAGCGGGTCACCGGTACATGCCAGAATGGCAGACCAAATAGCATGAACCCACAATATGGTATTTGGGGAACAAAATTTGTCTGCGCTTGCTTCCCCATACGATTTTTGAGGCGCCAGACCATCCCCATACGATTTTTGAGGCGCCAGACCATCTTAAGATCCCGCAGGGATGGCGCCAAGCAGAACTTCGCTTCAGGGACGATGTGTAGCCAGTTCTGCAAGTCTTGGCAACAATTTTGAGTGTTTTGGGATAAAAAGGGCAAAAGCTATGGCACGACAACAAAGGAAGCGAAATGAAGGCAGTTCTGCCATTTTTCTTGCATCATTCCGTCTGTGCAAGCTTATTGAAGTTATGTTTGTAAATGTTTTTTCCATTCATTCAGTCTTGCAAGCTTCTGGCGGCTCCAAATCAATGGATTCGTCTGCAGGTAAGAATCTTGGTAAAACTTGTGGATTCGGCCGCAAATCTTACATGTTTTTTACATTTTTCAGTGACATTTGATGGAAATATGACGGTTCAAGCAACCTTGCATGCTTCTGGCGGCTCCAAATCAGTGGATTCGAATGCAAGTAGGAGTCTCATGAGTCATTATTGTAGATTCGGCTGCAAGATTTGAGTAAATCTCATGTGTTTATGGTTTATAGTGATATTTGACGGAAATATGATGGCCGAAGCAGAGATTATTCAAGAAACAGGTAAAATCACATATATTTTGCAATGTTCTTGCATGCCTACCAGATTATAGGTTTTCATTTCGTATTTTCTTGTACTTCAAGCAAAAGGTTTGATCATTCTGCTTCGTCCACATTTCAGATTTTCAGCAAATTAGCTAGAGCTCATAGTTTTTCCTGCATGCAGATATTGCTGAATCCTCTGCTGTTGTTGAAGACAATAATGAAGCTTCATTAGGTATAGATTCTAACTGTTACCTTTACCAAAATCCTAATTTCTAGCTTAGAAATGAAATTATTCGGTTTTCTTACTTTTAGGAAATCAATATATGAGTCAATGTTGAAGGAGCAAGATGCTCTATATATGGACTATATATGGACGTTGAAGAAAGATTAAATGACTTATTCTGATATGTTTAATCCTAGGCTGTGCATCTACTAATATGGCTGTGACATGGCATATGATGATGTGCCATCTATGCAAATAAGAGCCATGCCATAAAATCATAAATAATGCAAAATTAATTTTCTGATTTTCTGATTCTCATTTTCTGATTTTCGTGTATGCAGGTGTTGAAAATCAGAATGCTCCGAATGCTCCAATTGGTGCTACAGGTATGTGAAAATAACATGTTTTTATTGTATTTTCAGCTTTACATGTTTCTTTATGCATATAGGTGTTGTTGACATTGAAGACGGCCCTTCATTTAGTCTTGGTAGTGCAGTTGAGAGAATGGTAGTTGAGAATCTGGAAGAGGAGGCACATGTTGAGAATCAGGAAGAATGCATGGAGAATCAGGATCAGACCGCAGTTGTTAAGCCTGTTGACCGTCGTTTTGGCAAGAAGCCTTTGAAGATTCAGGGTTTTAAGGATTTAGATCCAATGTTATTGGAGAAGGTAAATTCCGTGTCTAGTAGTTCATCCGAAACTACTGATAATTGGGCCAGGGGTCGCTTTGATGGATGGAGATTACATACTGGTTTAACAATTGATAGAAAGATTGAGGAAATTCCGCTTAATGAGTTTGCTGACCAGTTAGAGAGATTCATTCTCTGCGTACAACGACAAGACGGTACCAGGTTTCCACCCGAGACGTAAGTTCTAACTTTCTGAATTTATTTAGGTTGCAGAATTTAGGTTACCGAATGATTTAGGTTTCTGAATTTAGATTTAATTGCAGAATTTAGATTTCTGAATTTAGGTTGCAGAATTTTTTAATAGATTCTAACTTTTTCAATTTATTTAGGTTGCAGAATTTGTATCGTACATTCAACAGAATTCTGCGGCGTGCCCAAGATCTTCGAATTCTCAATACAAGGCAAGATGAAAAAATTATAGATATTTTCCATGATGTGCTATTTGCTAAGGCACGGAAAGCGTTAGAAGTAGCGATGCAGGAATCTGCCGCTGCTGGTAGCATCAGAAAGAGGAAGACTGTTGACATACTAAGCAGGGCAGATCAGATTAGGATTTTGGCACATCCAATGCATCAGGTTGGAGTTAATACATGTTTGCAGAAGAGGTACGCCTTTTATTGCATGACAAGATTCCTTATCCGTGGTGGTAAAGAGCTATGCAAGGTTCGTGATTTTCAATTCAATGTTGGAAAAGATTTTGTAAGGGATTATATTGAATACTGTGAGACCACTTCTAAGAATTGGACATGCACTATAAATAAGTGCAAGACTGAGGATTTTAGGCAGCCAGTCCGTTGTTATGAACCGGATGTTATTAATACTTGGAAGCTTCTATTGTCTCATCTTCCAAATTATGAAGTCAAGGATAAAATAGGCGGTAGGTTTATCTTCTTGTCTGCAATTAATCGTCCCAGGTCTAATATATGGTATCAGACGAACCATGCATCGCAGAAAGCCATTTCTAATTGGCTGAATGATATGGTCAGCGTTTGTAACATTGAAGGTCATTTCACGAATAAGAGCTGCAGGCATACAGCAATTACGCAGATGTCAGTCTCTGGAGTTCCTATAGAGGTTGGTATGGCGATTACAGGGCATAAGAATCCGGAGTCATACAAGAGGTACGACAAAAGTGGTGTGGTAGCTAAGGCTTCAGCGATGGATGTGTTGTCTAGTGGGAAAAAATATTCTGAGTCTTTTCAAGCTAATGTTGAAAATCTGAATGTTGGTCTGGCTGGTACAAGTGCTGGAAAGGCTGCAGGTTTGTCTAAACCTTTGAGCGATGTGACAAATTCTCTTCCACCTATTTTAGAAGATGATGAGTACACGCGGGATTTTGCTGCTATGTTAGAGCAGAGGCCAGAGTTGAAGTATTACTTTCCTGATGTTGTTTCTGATCATGTCGGTACGCGTGCTGCAGATTCTTCCTCTAAGAATATCATTTTGACAGGTAATAAAATTGAACACATTGTCATTAATGTTGGAAGTATGTCTGAAGCTGGGGCATTGGCTGAAAAATTGTAAGTTTCTGTATTGTTTTGCTTTTTCATAGATTACAATCTCATGTGTTTCTATTCTGTTATAGAAAAAATGCTGCTAGTCAGAGATCCTAGAAGATGTAATCTGAAATTGGAGTTGGAGGTTGAAGCTTTAATCTGAAATAGAAGTTGGAGATTGGAACTTGAAAATCCAGCAAACTATTTTCTAAAGTTTTTGATGTGTTGTAAATGTTGAAATCGATTTAAACTTCAGGATTGTGATCTTCAGGGTTGTAAATGTTATCGATTTAAACTTCAGCATTTAAACTTCAAGATTGCAAATATGGATTAAAAAAAAAAGCTCTTGATATGGGTGCAAAAATTTCTTCACAAAACTGTTTTGTATGTAAACCTGCTATAGCCTGTAACCACGGAATGGTAGACTCAACTACCATTCTGCAATAGAATTGGCTGCCACGTGGCAGCACCACAATAAGCCACAACAAAATTTTGTGACCCAAATACCATATTGTATATTGTCATATTCAAGTTGTTGAATATGTATCTCATTTGGCAAATCATGACTCCTCATGCTATTATTCTTATGCACAAATGTTTCAACCCTCCAAGGGCTAACCAAGCTATTGGCTACGAGCAAATAGAGCTACATCTTTCTTAAGCAATGTGTGTGCACATAGCAAATGTTAAATGACATCATTTATATGAATGCCACACATATCATGAGATTGAATATTATTAACATAGATTGAAGATTTTTGGTATATCTTAATCATAATTTTACCTAAGTTGTATCTAAGCAAAGAACTTATCTAATTTTATTTTGGGACTTTAGACAAGTTGACACTAAGAACATGGCCGTAGATTTTCTAGAACAACATGGAAATGGGCTCGCCTTTTTTGTCTGAAGATAAACTACGTGCTGCCATGTGGCATATCCCTACAATCCTTGTGGCTCGTAACAAGTTAGACATCGTGCGACTGGCCACGCTAGAAGCTACATAACGCCAGTTCGACTGCACGATTGCATCCAGAAGCTATAATTACTATAGAACACATGTTTGCAGAGTAGAAAATCCATCAAAAGCCCGGGTTGCCGACTACATGCTATCTTTCTAGGGAAAGGTCCTTTTTAAAACAACAATAACCAGACCGAGTGCATTGAGCAAAAGGTCGGCTCGTTGCCCATAGCGAGTCAAGTTTGGCTCCACCAGTCATAAAGTTGGTTTGTAGAGTAAATTGATGTTACGGACTCATGCGCGAACTCAAAACCACATTCCGAGCTCGCTAGCATGGTGAACTAGGGGAGCACTTCATTTCCCTCTCATGCCCCTACGTTGAAAAGGGGGAAATTTGGGGTTTGGCACATTCATGCAGTGGATGGCCAATTTTTCTTTTTGGAGATGTTCCTCGGGAAATGGTGGGATTAGCAGATGGAGCGGTTTTGGTGCACCGATACTTAAACCCTACGAAATATTTAGGGTTTAGGCTTTGAGAGCCCTCCCTATATCTGAAGTGGCTGGGAGCTTGGGTTCAAAGAGGAGGAGAAAAAAGAAAAAAACCCCTGGCATCGGTTCCATACTTTGCTCCTTTGCGATGGCTCGTAACAAGCTAGGCATCGTGCGACTGGGCATGCTAGAAGTACAGAACGACAGTTTGACTGTGCGATTGCATCCAAAAGGCTAGAATTACCCTAGAACACATTTTTGCGGAGTAGAAGATCCATCAAAAGCTCGGATTGCCGACTACATGCTACCTTTATATTGTAAGTGCACTTGGCAAGGCCGAGTGCGTTGAGCGAAAGGTCGGCTCGTTGCCCAGAGTGAGTCGAGTTTGGCTCCATGGGGGCTCCGTCGGTCATAGTAGTTGGGCCCTAGAGTAAATTGGAAGTTAAGGACTCATGCCGCGAACTTAAAACCACATTCTGAGCTCAGTAGAGTGGCGAACTGGGGGAACACTTCATTTTCCCCTCGTGCCTCTATGTTGAAAAGGGGGAAATTTGGGGTTTGGCACATCCGTCCGGTGGATGGCCAATTTTTCTTTTTGGAGACGTTCGTTGGGAGTTGAGCTACCATTTGAATGGTGGGATTAACAGGTGGAGCGGTTTTGGTGCCCTGATACTTAAACCTTACGAAATATGTAGGGTTTAGGTTTTGGCAGCCCTCCCTGCCTCTGAAGTAGTTGAGAGCTTGCTTACAGGGTTTCCTCTAGGGTTCGAAGAAGAAAAAAAAAAACCCCAAACACTGGTTCCATACTTGCTCCATCACGATGGTTCATAACAAGCTAGACATTGTGCGACTGGGCATGCTAAAAGATACGACATGACAACTCGATTGCATGATTGCATCCAGAAGGCTAGAATAACTCTAAGACACATGTTTGCGGAGTAGAAGATCCATCAAAAGCTCAGATTGCCGACTACGTGCTATCTTTAGATTATAAGTGCACTAGGCAAGTCCGAGTGCATTGAGCGAAAGGTCTGCTAGTTGTCCATAGCGAGTTGAGTTTGGCTCCTCTGGCCATAATAGTTGGTCCTTATAGAGTAAAGTGGATGCTACGAACTCATGCACCAACTTAAAACCACATTCTGAGCTTGCTAGAGTGGCGAATTGGGAGAACACTTCATTTCCCTTTCGTGCCTCTACATCGAAAAGGGGGCAATTTGGGGTTTGGCACATCTGTGCAGTGGATGGCCATTTTTTCTTTTCGAGAGATGTTCCTTGGGAGATGAACTACCATTTGAACGACATTGAATTTTAATGCTTGTTAGGATTGCTTCATTGATAATGTTCTTGAATGTCGATTGTGTCACCATTATATATTAAATGGCTCATATTTCTCATGTTTGAAAATAAAAACTTGTCAGTTGACGCCACTATATTGATGCTTGTATGTTTAATGGTTTGAAAACTAATAGAGTTAATATTTCCATGATGCAATATTCTAGACTTGAAAGTTAATGAATGCACCATCATGAATCTTTGATCTAGTGAAAATAATTTGATGAATGAATGCTCATGACTATTGGCGATCTAATTGGATCCGAGAGGATAAATATGCATTCAGCCAATGAGAAGACGATTCCAGATGTTGATGGATGCAACCAAGATCATGCTTTCTCTTAACTCTCCTTTATTGAATATATGTTAAGCATGTTGATCTAAGTTGTTGCCTAGGTGAAGTTAATTATCTGAACATCTATCACCTTATTGCTAGATGGTACAATGGATATGAATATTGTTTGAGTTTAACAAAGGACTAGTAACGGTGCCCAGCGTTGCTGGGCATAAGTTGGAAGCCTGTAGATATTTTGGCTGCAATGACAAAAGTATGCAGTAATAACGATGCTCAACATTGTTGAGCTTTACTTAGAAACATGTAGATGATACACACGCATGAATTGTTGGGTTTTACTTAGAAACACGTAAATAATACACATGCATGCACCTACTGTCTACATCGCACACACCTAAAACTGCAACAAATCTAAACCTTAAGCCTAGCCACTTGCGAGTTGTGTTACATACAAACCTGGTTACTACAATTGTCCAAGTCTAGTGACTACAATAGTTCATGTCTCTGACCATGATCAAACAGCCAAGTTCAGGATCCTTCAAGGGTGCAACAAGGCTTTGTGCAGTTCTGCTCCAAGTCTATTGCATATGATGAGTTCATTGGGCACTAATCCACCACGTTTTAATGTTGTCCCAGCCCCAAGTTTGTGTTGAATATGTCTAATAATTCCTGCACAACGATAAGCGCATTCAAACGAGTTCTTTATTCTCATTGTTGTTGGCAAATACAGCTTATTACAAATCTGCATCTGCCCATGTTGACACAAAACACATCATGAAACTCCTCTGCCAGTATTCTCTGAGAATCTTTGCAAATCCCTTGCTTAATGTTCATTACAGACCAAATGTAATGCATGAGAAGCTTTAGAATGAAGCTGGACTTACACTTACATTAGTAGCCAGCTTTGCCAAAGTTGGCCGCACCAATGAGGCTCTATGCACAACATGCAAGTAAGCAACCAGAAATCAACCATGTGGCCTCTTCAGCAAGAAGTTAAAGACAAATCTCTGGCTTTCTTGTCTGGTATTCAATAAGGCCCATGGGTTCCCATTAGAGCGGCCATAACTCGAACTTAGAAACCTTACTGGATCTAATAGATCTATAGGCTACTGGACTTACCTCTACTAGATGATCACACTGTGTTGTTGTGATAAGAAGCGAGTTCTTCAGAGAAAATAGAAAGCTCCCAAGAACCACAAATGCTATATTTACACGATTTTGTTTACAACACATGCAAATAAAGCCAGAAACATCTTCCCTGCGTGATATATATATACATCGACATGCAAATGCATCCAGGAGCCATCTTTCCTGCATTTGACAACAAATAAGTTGCTAAAGATATTGAAGAATGTCATAAAAAAAAAATAGAACTATTTCAAAAGGACTCAATATAGATATTCGGCTGACAGTTCCAAGAGAAGCATCAACAACCAACTTGAAATCTAACCTACAAATGCTTGTTTGTGTTAAGTATACACATTTTTGCAAAATGCTGGCAGCTTACAGACCAAGACAACATTAAGGTGCAAGACTAGAATGCATAACCTTGCATCATAGCTTAAGACTCAGCTACTCTAATTGATTGGAACGTTTTACCTGCCAAAAAAACCATTTTCGATTCCAAGCATGATACCCTGCCAATGCTCTATTCAAAGTATGTTCATACATAAAATCTAATGAAGCAGTTCATAAGCAGAAGGCTTTGGTACCATGCCAAAGATACATAGGCTGACTCTTGGACACAATCTCCACCAGCAAAATATGGATTCTACTGTCTCTAGTTGTATCCAACAACAAAATACCATATGTTCTTCATACTCTATGCTAGCCATTAAAGATGTGCACAAAGCATGATGCTATACCATAATTATAAGGTACATACCTCTAATTGACATACCTCTAATTATAAGATACATACCTCTATGCCATAGGAATAGTCGTCAAATTCAAATTCAGCATCATAAAAATGATTGGAAAACTCAAATGCATCTTGGTGCTTCCAAAGATTAATAGGTAAAGCTACTTTCTAAGCACTGCTCCAAATATAGATTGCACCTCAAAAAAGACAGAGTCTTGGTTCTCAAACTCACGGCTCTCCATCTAAGCCATTATGCTATGCAAACTTCTGGTTGCATATACAACTTTTAATCCCACATAATCGCCCAAAGCTCTATGTCCATATGGAGCATCCATCACTAGATCATTCCAAGGCATAAACAAAAGCAACAGAATGTAAAAGTGGAAAAGTATTGTTTACAAATCTTAAAATATGTTTTGCAAGTGCAATGAAGGCAGAATGAGCATCGCCTATAAAAACCCTGCAAACAGCAAACTATATTAGATCTGAATTTTTTTCAGGAAATACCTAGGAGAGCATTTGAATATCTACTGTAAAACATATCTGAGAAGCTTAATATATACCTAGGCTCCCGAAACCTTAGTACGAGGACCGCCGTATTTAGAGTCCGAGATGTGGTATTTCTGGATTTTTTTGTGGTTTTTCTGGCCACCCGTTATCAACCACTGCGCACTTCACAGTTTCAAGCCCAGAATCAACTGTTTTGGGTCATTTGTTGCTTGATCCGGCCCTATCTAAGCTCAAATCACTTCCTCTCTTCATCAAACTAGTGTTAAAAAGGGAGATAAAGCGATTGGAAGGGCTTTTGAAGCATTTCAAGCCGTCCAGGGAGCTGTATGAAGGATCCGACCAAAGATTTTGGCTCCACCGCGTAGTTTTGAGCTTGGTTTTTGGCCAGAAATACCATTTTTTTGGACATAAGGGGCTTTTTTTTTTTTTTTTTTTTTTTTTTTTGCCAGAAACACCACTTTTTTGGCCGAAAATACCACTTGGCTGATATCGGATGGCTGGAAATACCACAAAAAAAGGCCGGAAATACCACATCCCGGACTCTATATACAGGCATCCTGAGTACGAGATCAACCATGACATCAAAAAAATTGAAGAGCTCTGCTACAAAGCTGGCAGATCTATTTTCTAAACCGCGAAGTATCAAGGTAGAGTTTTGGGATGCCGACTCATCAACAACAAGCATCTATGCTCGATTTTGCAAAGCCAGTTACATTCTTCACTGGAACACCAAAACTAGAACGATAATCCTTCAACGTGCACATACCCGGGGCTTCGGGGCGCAATGCGAAGCTGGCAATTGCTAGCAGCTCGATATGCAATGATACGGCTTTGTCGATATCTTTGTTCATTGCCCTTTTCCTTTGTCACGAACCCAAAGTTGTGCAATGATGGCACGCCAGCTTTTTTTTCTTTCTTGGTTTATGTGGAGTTCAAGTTCAAAACTTTTCATGTGAATCCCCTCTTTCAAACTTGAATCCCCTTGTCTAACTGTGATTACCCCATTTCTCCTCATCTCCCAATTCTAAAGTGCAATCCCCTATGGCGCCTTAGTTACCCCTACTAAACCTACTACTCCATTTCTACTCATCCTCCGTTCTAAACTGCAATTTCCAATTCTAATTTACAACCCTCCACTACTCCCTCATTACCCCTACTAACCCTAACTACCCCATTTCTTGTCATCCCCCATTCTTCATTTTTTTTAGTGGAAATTCCCATGTTCTAAATTGCAATCCTCGTACTACTCCCTTATTACCCCTAGTACCCCTGACCACCCCATTTCTCCTCATCCCCTATTCTTCGTTTTTTCACAGAACATCTTTGTGTATTAAATTGCAATCCCTCATTACCCCTTGGTAGAAATCCCCATGTTCTAAATTGCAATCCCCTTATTACTCCCCCATTACCTCTAGTACCTGTGGCTACCCTATTTCTCCTCATTCCCCATTCTTCGTTTTTTACAAAAAATTCCCATGTTCTAAACTGCATCCCCCCTACTCCCTCAATACCCCTAACATAGAACTAGAATCCCTTTCTCCTCAAGAAATTATCCTTTGCTCGTCAATTCCCCATTTCCAAAAGGGGGTATTTTAAGGAGGATGTGGGCATCATTTTTGGTGTGTATCTCAATCTTCTATATATACCTTCAAGATTAATTTATCATTTTTGAAATCATTCCACCTCTTTTTCATTATCAAGATTACACATACATATTACCGCTGCTGCTTTAAGATATAGACCTATGTATTTTTATATAATAATCCGAGTTTCCTCAATACAAATTTGTTTATTTCTATAGCAGACCATTTTATTCTACAAATTTTTCTATTCTATCTACACCCACCTTCGACTTATGCATCTCCCTGTGGCTCTGCCAATAGAAAAGCCTTAGCGCGGCAAGAATAGGTGCTCCTTTGTTGTCTTTCCCCCAAGGAATTTCCCTTGCCAAAACTCTGTTTCCTTCCCTGTTCGTTATCCGATCGTCCAAGAATAGAATTGATTATACAAAAACAGAACAAAATATTTTTACATCTAAATCAACATCCCCACACCTCCACATTTCATCTCCACCTTCTGCTGCAAAAAACCTCGGGTCCATTGGGTTGATTTCTCTGCACATATCCTGCCCTTATTACGTGGCTGTAAATTACGTCCAAAGTTCCTCATCGTCTATTATCCACATTAGATGCATGCAGTCTTTCATTTTGGACAGCTCCCCTTGTAGCCACTCGAATTCACTTCAGTGCCCAATTTATATCCCATAGCATTCCATCCTAGCGGCATGAATGTATAAAAGTCTCCAATATTGTACCCTTTTTCCAATGACTTATGTAGGTGGTGTAATCCCATACATTTGAAGCAGTGAGCCCTTAAGCCATTGCCTTGTCATCTTGGTGCTGTGAGCATGCAAATCAGCAATGTTCTTGGCATCCGATGCAGGTTTGACCATTAACAATTTTCCAAAATTCTTCATCTTTTGGAATGAAGATCAATATGTAGCATAATAACAGGGGGTTATTTTTGTATTTTTGTACGCTTTTCAACACGGTTTTACTATGATTTTGTGATGTATTTGAATAGATGTACTAATGCGTACATCTAGAGTGCAGATACACTTTGCATGAATTTAAATAGCACTTTCCAATGGTCTGATCCGTTATATTTTTAGAACTTGCATGCATATATACATCTTGTATTTTAGGGCACCAAACACACGGGTTCTCTTTACTGTTTATCCATTTCGGAGGAGCACGAGATGGTTGTTCCATTAATCTTGTTCAGTGCCAGAGCCAAGGTATTTTGTAGAGCAAATAGGCAAGAGGGTTTCATTTTCCCTCAGCTTTCTGAGCTGAACATGCGTTATTCGTGTACATATAGGTCATAAGCAAAGCCCCTTCCAATTTCGGGAACACACAACCTCCCTGTTACAGTACAAGCTTATAGGAATAGAAGGGCTTCTTCTTTCTCCTGCAGAGTAGACATGACGATATTTTCAACTTTTAGGGCTTGAACTCGGGCAGATAGAATTGGCGGGAAGAGCTGGTGGTTTGTCTATGGACTTCTATGTTTTGGGGCTCGATTCTTGTTTGTTTCCAGATTTGTCTGCTGGATTATCATGCGGGCACTTTATGTTTTCTCAGCTTCAGCGCTGCTATTCCTCAATATACCAGTGGTAAGCAATGTCATTGCCGCATTGTGTACACTTTTCCTAAGCAGCTAGGACACTGTTTCAGCCGACACTGATAGTGAGAACATGATCTTATTGTCTAGTTGAAATAGCATTTTTTTCCTGTTTAATTGCATATTGTTCCTAAAGTTTATGGTTGTGCATTTGCAGAGGCGTTTGACTCATTAGAGAACATTACCATAAAATATGATGTAATGAGCTGGCCTTCAAATGAGTAAGACCTCTTCCTCTGCTTCACAGTAGGCCAGTCCCTTTGTACTGGTTCTGCCAGATGCGGTAAGGCCCAAACCCTATCCCAAGGATGCAAGCCAACCAGTTAATTTACTGCAGATCAGGCCAGCAGCATTATTGATTTTCACAATCGACTCAGCTATAGATGTGGGTGGATAAAAGGGGGCACGCCAAACTTTGCAGATCTAAGGCAGCAACAAATGCAGACCTTTTGCCCATGTGGAGATAAGAGCCTTGCATTCTGCTCAGGATTGGGGTATGGATTTAGCATCAGGTTTAGCTTCAAATGCTACTATATCAAACCATGGGCCTTTGAACTATTCGATTTGTGTCTAGTGAGCTTTTCTCAGATCCAAAAGCAGTAGGATGGTGATTATATAACATTTGGGACCGCTAATGCGACATTCAGGGTAATTTAATAATGTCCATGTGGGGTGTTGGCAGGTGCATAATCTCTTCAGTACATATTCCACTCCATGTCCAAGGATAGTGAATGGCATGAAAGAGATTTACCCATATGCTTCTATATGGACGATCATGTGCATAACAGTCATCTCTGGTTCTGCTAAAAGATGGAGTCCCTATGCTTCTTGAAGTCCCTATTGCTTGAGCAGCCCATGTTCTGGAACGTTTCATATGAAAGAGTTTGATACAAAAGAATTGGCAGTTTTCTAGTTTTCTTGTTCGGGTGGGGGGTTGGGGGTGTGTAGAGACTGAACACCGCCACCAAGTTGAACACATTTGAGACCGTCTTTTGATAAGTTCTCTTGCAGTAGAAGTTTGCAATAATGTTTAGAAGGCTGGCTTCTACAACTGCTGCTCTCAGTAAGTGAATAACTATATTTATGTCAGGAAGAGACTGAAGCATTTCTTGTGGGAAGTACAAGCTTATGTGCAAAGCCATGAAGATGCTTTGTCTTCCAAATTGTCTTGGGTAACCAATTGTATCCAATATATGGAATATATAGCTTGAAGAAGGTAGGTATCAGTTATTGTGATTTGACTTCCCGGGTGGTTCATTTTATAGGCAAAAAATTTACAGAAATAGAAATTTCCATGATGGTCGTCTTGTCATTGTTAGCATGTTTCTAGATTCTTAGTTTTGTTGTTGCACTTGTTCTATTCAGATTTGGTCTTGAACTAATGTTTTCTGTTTTTTAAATGTGTCACCATTTGTCTATTATCTATCATGGTATTATGTCACACTTAATATTAGGACTTCGAATGTAATGGCTTCCATTCATATGCACTAAGGAATCTCCATGCACAGATATTATATGCACAATATTACATGCACTAAGGAAACTCCATGCACAATATTACATGCACCCCTACAACATCCTTAAGGCCCCGAAGGGGCCAAAATTTTTTTTAGTTAACACAAACCATTAACACACAACTACCATTAACATTATTTATCAACACAAACCATTGCATTTGACACATTTAAATTAAAATCCCCCTTAAACCCCCTTTGGTTTGGGTGCATATTCACACGGGGCATTAACATTATTTATCAACACAAACCATTGCATTTGACACATTTAAATTAAAATCCCCCTTAAACCCCCTTTAGTTTGGGTGCATATTCACACGGGGGGTTACATAGGGCAGCGAGAGCCCCAAAAAATTTACAATACATGTACAAAATTAACACCATTAAGTACATTCTTTCAATCCTTATATTGTACATGCATACCCCACAAACGAGGATCTCTATGTACGGTCCAGATCTTGGAATAAAGGGCAAATATGCCCATCCGACAGCTCTCGTTGCCCGGAGTAACCCCCCGTGTGAATATGCTTTTCTATTGCTGGTCAAAGTAGAGATAAGGGAATGCACACCGATATTCGAGAGCGCAAGCTCCCAAAACAAAGGCAAAATGAATTGTATTGAAACGTATGTGAGAATACAACGTATATAAAAATGACACTCAATAATAATTGCTCCCATAACTAACCACACTAATCATGCCGTAGATAAATATGAAGTGGTGAGTCGGTGCTAGATGTTGATTAAATGCTTAGTCCGCACCTATGTGCTGAGTGCTGTAAGTGTTGATACATCATGTCCAGCAGCAAGATGGTGGTCTCAATATAACATATATCTTAATAAAGAGCTTAAATGACAACTTAGGCTAGTATTTGATCTCGCTCTCCGTTTGCAAGCAGTCAAATCTTACATAGATTTCTTCAAGGAGAAGAAGACACAATACATTATGTAGCATCAACATGACACATTTTTCCTCCTCGACCGCCACCCCAAGATATTTTGGAGGAGAATATTACATAAACCTACGTAGCCTCTTAACAATATCTCTTTAAAGTAGTGGGTGTAGGTTTTGATTCGGCTCTAGGATCCTTACACGACCTCGAGCATAGTGCCAACACAAGTTCCACATTGATTATAACAGAGGTGTTTGCCAAAGCTTATAGGGCTTTGCTAATGGCAAGACCGTGGATCTAGAGGGTATAAATGCAGACTTATTGAAGTGGATTGGATCTCAAATTGTCCTAATCTTGACTGGTATGTTCAATAGGACCCTCCAGGAAGGCTTCGTCTCACAATATACCGTGAGTAGAATGGTTCCAATCTATAAGGCAGGTGATGGCCTGCTCTGCCAATTACTGCACAATCATGGTCAGCCCCTTGTTGGTAAAATTGTTTGCAAGGATTTTTGAACAATAATTGACAGCATGGGCAGAGGAATGATTGTTACTTATTGGATTTTGCGGAGGCTTTCGACACTTTTCTAAGGAGAAGCTACTGGGGAAGAATGTCACAATTAAGTGTCCATCAAGAGCTATAAATATAGTCTACAGAACATGGGGGATAGTTGACTTCCAAACTTTGCCTACACAATGGACATGGGTAGCATCATAAAGCCTATTGGAAGGAGAAACACATAGATTGGCTCTCTGAATAGAATATGCAGGAAGATACATATGTACGAGTGCAAGTCACACTTGATTGAAGCAAATATCCCGATGCACATTTACTGAGCAAGCTTTAGGATGCTGGTCCTTGGAGGTGATCAAGACATCACATTACGAAAGCCAAATTTATTCTAAATTTGCCAATGGCCCATAACAGTACACGTTAACACATTTGCCTATGAAGAGATGTAGGGCAATTGCATCGGTTCGCACTGGGGCACACGGAGCATGAAAACATGATATGTAAATGTTGGCATATGGGATCTTTTGAAGATGGATTCTATACCCTTCCAAATTGTCCAGCGTTTACGACTAGTCGAGTACGATATGTCTATTTGATTATATCTTATCAATTGTTGTGCCTGCTTTTGCATATGCCTCCTGTGATGGAACTAGCATCTTATATCGAGCCCAATTATATATATCTTTAACTCAATGATATGTCTAGATGTACAGTTCAACGCGAGCTTATTACGGTCAACATTTTTTCCTCGAAATCTTGAATAGTAATGGGTTTCCTTTACTCTTTCTTGTGTTGGGCTTCAAGCCTCTTAGTCTCATGAAAGCAAAATCAAAATAAAGTAAAAATCAATATATATGGAGAAAGAAGTTGCAGTAGTGGAAAAATAAGGAACCGAGTTGATTTTTATCGTCTATAGAATCACATAATGGTTTTTGAGGGAAAGACCTTAACATTAATAAGCTTATTAATTAATATCTATAGAGTATGAGATTAATGTATTTGGGGTGGACACAACTGGACCTGTTGGTCAAGAACCTCCATGATATCAGATGTTAATACCACTGCATGCGATATAGATTAACGGCAACCAAAGATATTTGGTGAATAATCTAAAGATGCCAAAATTGTCAATCAAGTACTACCTGGTGCTCAAAATAGTGTAACCAGATCATGTCATAAACTTTCTTTTACCTTGACCTCAATAAACTTCTATGTATCCCATCAAGAGTTGATGAAATGGCAAATGGCAAATGGTGGACTTACTGTAAAATAAAGAAGATTATAAAATTAGGGTACTATTCTAGAGAAGCTTAGATTAGGGTACTATTCTAGATAAGCTTAAAACTAGGATTATTCGAGGCAGATGTCTGATCTAGAAAATCATTTTCAAATTCAAAAGACAAGATATAGTTCTTCTGACATTTGATTTGTGTTCTCATTTGTTTATTAGTTTTTGTAAGTTGCTTTGTTATTGTTTTGAAATGCAACTATCCTTGTCTCTTATAAGATTGTCTTTTTGGTATTGCCAGTTAAAGTTAGTCATAGTCACAGTGCTTAGTCATAGTCATAGTGCTGACACTATTTTATATCAAATTCAGTATTAACATGCATATTGCCAGAGCTCAAATTGGGATGAGCAAGCCACATATAGAATTTCAAGAAAGGAGCAAAAAAAAACATAAGCTTGCCTTTTTCTAGAGCTTTTTCGGAGGTGATAAATCTTTGTCTATCTCCAAAGTTAGTATGTTGCTTATTGTTGTTACGGTCCAAGGGCAAGTCACGCTTGCAGACCTTGGGAGGTGGAGTTGGCCTTGGAAGTGCCACTGGGTGGCCTGGGAATGTTCCAAAGGTCAGTTACCGCCTAGGGGCAGTATATGGGTTATTTTCAAATGGCAATTGTTTCATATGTTAACATGATATTAAAGGAACTTTTTATTAAACCTTAACCATTGGATGGAGGGATCCGCGTGGCAGAACCCCATTGGTTGGGGCTTTCCTTTTTATCGCGAAAAGCAGCAAGGCTGCTGGATCTACTGAAAAGGTCCCAGATCTGTAGAGGGAGGACGTATTTCGTGGATGGAAAAATGCCCAAAGCCTTTTCAGGGGCTAGTCTTAGCCTTGCCACTAGGATATAAGGGATTGAGGCCATTTTGAGATGGACAATCAATCATGGAGCATAGCTTTTGGTGCTGCCTTGAAGATCGATTCTCTCTATTCCTTTGATATGCTGCTGTGATTCATCTCTAACATCTTTGGGTTAGTTACAAAGCTTCCCGACAGCTTTGAAGCTTTTTCCATTGATTGTGAGTTTGCTATGGGTTTGAGCAATAGTGCAGTAGCAGTATTGGTTCTTTTGATAAGAACTATTGAAGTTGGGCTTCAAACTAACCCTGGGGATTAGTGTGATTGTGTGTTCGGATTTCTGGGAACTCAAGGCTGAGGGGAACTCTGGGAGTTCTAGGTAGCACAATCGACCCTACTTCTTGTAGGTCTTGACAATTTGGTATCAGAGCACGGTTCTGAGCCATGGCTGATCCAATGCAAGGAATGGAACAACCAATTGATGGTCTGCCAGCTCTGGTGTTGACGCTGGTATTATACTAGCACTCCAGGATATCCACCTGGAGGATTTGCATGTATTTGACTTTGAGATGTTACTAGAGGCACGACCCAGTGTAGAGTTATTAGTACCTTCTGTAACTCCAGTTAATCCAGTACCTGCGGTAACTGCTATTAGTGTACAACCTACTAGTAGAACCGAACGCCCTGGGGTATTTTAGTTCCACAAAGAGGCTTAGCAGCTAGTAGGGAAGGTGCTGTCACTCGTGGGGTAGGCTCTGAAAGCAGTACTCCTACAACACTAATAGTGACGACTGCAACAGTAGTGACTGCAAAGTAGTTACTCCTACACAAGGGGGTTTCCAGGATGAACAATCTCTGATTGCTAAAACCTTGGATAACATGCAAAGGCAAATGAACTGGTGGATTCTTGAGAGCGCTACCTAGGAGCAACACTTTAATAAGTCCCTTGAACGGTTCATGCAGAATTCTAGAAGTGTTGGCAACAGCCCTCCAACCCAAGCGGTACGGGGTACTGCTAGGGGATGAGCGGGTAAGAGTGCACCACCTGGGGTTGGTCGCATTGTGCCAGATACAACAAACCCAGCTGTTGGTGAGTCTTCTAAAGGGACCTTGAATGGACTTTCTGAGGAGGAGATCAATGCTCTTGAGAAGATGAAGATGCCAGAATTCGATGGAATTGGTACGCCAGAGGATGCCATGCTCTAGTTCAGTCGCATGAGATTATATTATGCGGCTACTAAGAAAGGTGATATAGCAAAGGTGTTGCACGCTTCTCTTAAGCTAAAAGGTGCTGCTGCTTCATAGTATCTTTCCGTCTTGGACCGATTTTTGTAAGCGATTTAAAGATGAGTACGCACCTCATTTTGATAGATGCACTTAAATTACTCAGCGAGTCAGTGCAAATTGGGACTTTACAGTAGTATGTTAGTAAGTTCCGACAATTGTTTGCGAGACTTCCCGACCTTACCCCTCAGATGAGGGTAGACCACTTCGTGAATGGTCTAAAGGAAACCAGTATTAAGACACACCTCTTGCAAGCAGAACCCAAAGGGTTCTAGGAGACCGTTGAGCTTGCAAGAAAATTAGTTGGTCTTGAGGAACCTCAAAATACCAAGAAAAGTTTTGATCGGAAGTCAAAACGAATTGAAAATTCTGCAGATGGAGCGTCATCTGCTAAGAAAAGAAAACAAAATCAGTCAAACAAAAAGGTTGTGGGACAATCTAAAGATTCCAGTCAGAAAAAGGCAACTCTGAAGTGTTATAATTGCCAGGGCATGGGTCATTACGCAAGGGAATGTCCTAAGCTGCAAAAGCAAAAAAACGAACGGTAGCTGCAACTTCCAAAATACCATCGGATATGTGAGGGCCTGAAGATGCTGTCGACTATCGCGAGGGAAGAAAGCATGGTAAATGTTTCTTCTAAAGTTTTCTTTGGTAAAGTTATTTGTTTTCTAGGTAGAATCAAAGAAAGAAATGTGGTTGTTCTTATTGATTCTGAGAGCACTGACAACTTCTTGTCTGCAGACTTAGCAAGGAGCTAGGCCTTGAGCTGACGAGGGTGACTCCATATGTGGTTGAAGGAGAGGTGGGGCCTCAACTTCAGTGTGGGGATCAACAAGCACAAGACGTGGACTTGATATTTCAGGATAGAAGTTCATTTAGAGCAGTACAGTTTAAAATTGATGTTGATTTGATCAATTTAAAACGTTATAATATCATTTTGGGGATAAAGTGGCTTCAAACTGCACGTCCGCTCATTGACTGGGCATCCCCTGTATTAACTTTTGAGTTAGAGGACTCTAAGTCTGTTAGTATACAAGGATCACCTTATGTGGGGTCCGGGAAATTGTTATCGGCCACTCAGGCTAAAGCTGCTTTTAGGGTGAATAATAATCAAGTTTTTGGGTTATAGATGATATATGTATAAAAACTTGCAATTCACTTGTAGAGCAACCAGATGTAAATTTCCAACTTCATCCTCAATTAGTTGATATTTTAGAAAGATACAAGGATGTCTTTCCCGAGGAGTTACCTATAGGGCCACCTCCGTCAAGGGGAGTGGAGCATGAGATTGATCTTGAGCCTGGAATTAAACCAATGGCAAGAGCACCTTACCACGTGAGTCCTTCTGAGTTGGAGGAAGTTAGAATGCAAGTTAAGGAATTGCTTGAAAAGGGATTTATCCAGCCAAGTAATCTCCTTTTGTAGCTCCAGTGTTGATGGTTAAGAAGAGAGATGAAACTATGTGCATGTGCATAGATTATCATGCTCTTAACAAAGCAACAATTAAGGATATCCTTTACCATGAATTGATGATACCTTAGATCGTTAGAGTGGTGCAACTTGGTTCACCAAAATTGATCTAAGGAGTGGATATCATCAAATTAAAATCCATAGAGTGGCGAACCAAAGACTGCCTTTCAAACTCATCAAGGCCACTATGAGTCCTTCGTCATGCCGTTTAGTCTCACCAATGCGCCGATACGTTCATGAGATTGATGAAACGAGTATTCGCTGATTACTTAGATGATATACTTGGACACTCGAACTCATTGGAAGAACACTTTCAGCATCTAGAGCAAGTGCTTAAAGTATTGCGAGCCAATAAGTTGTATGCCAAAATTTCTAAGTATGATTTCTTCAAGCAAAGGGTTGCTTATGGGTCACATTCTGTCGGGGGAGGGGGTGTCTCCAGACCCTAGCAAAGTACGAGCAATACAAGAATGGATTCAACCTGAGAATATTCATGAGTTGAGAAGTTTTCTTGGGTTGGCTACCTACTACCGAAAATTTATACCGAAGTTTTCTAAGGTAGTAGCACTGCTCACCGATCTTTTGAGAAAAGATCAAGAATATGCATGAGGTCAAGCTCAACAAGAGGCCTTTGAAAGGATCCAAACTCTTTTGGTGAGTAGCCCAGTATTGAAGGTACCTAACCTCAATGAGTTGTTTGAGGTATACACGGATGCTTGTGGGCAAGCTCTGGGAGCCGTGCTTATGCAATAGGGTTGTGTTATTGCATATGAAAGCCGTAAGCTTAACCAAGCGGATTGGAATTATGCAACATATGAGCAAGAACCATTGGCTATAGTTCATGCATTGAAGACGTGGTAGCACTACTTGAGATGTGGTACCAGTAAAGGGCCGCGCAAGTTTATTGTATATACTGGCCATAAGCCTTTGAGATTCTTCCAAAGCCAAGCTGAGATTAGCCCTAGGCAAGCTAGGTGGCTTGACTTTTTGCATGAGTTCCATTTTAGTATTGAGCATACTTCTGGAAAGAATAATCCAGTTGCGGATGCCTTATCCACGATTAAGCATTTGAATACTTTGATTGTAGGGGAGAATGATCTCTTCCAAAGGATTAAAGAAGCATATAAAGAAAAGCAACAACCTGCAGTAACCAAGTCAGGGGATTGGTGGACTGAACAGGATGGGTTATACTTTTATAATGTAAGGATTTATGCACCATTGCATGCTAATCTTCGAGAATTGATATTGCGTGACCATCATGAAACCCCACAAGCTGAGCATGGGGGTGAGTGGAAGACCTATGAGTTGGTCATGCACCACTACTATTGGCCAGACATGGAGGAACAAGTCTGGGACTTAGTTCCGCATTGTTTGACGTGTCAAGCGGTTAAAGCCGACCATGGTCGTACACCGGGACTATTACGACCTTTACCTATACCATTGCAAATATGGGAGTGTATAAGTATGGACTTTATAGTCGCTTTGCCTAGGTCCACAAGACAAAACACTCACGCGTGGGTAGTTGTTGATTGTCTACTAAGTACGCCAAATTTGTGGCCTTAAAGGGATATGCTACCGGTCCAGATGTAGCAACTGCATATATGAGATGTTTTTCCTATTTTTTGTTTGCCTTTATCTATCATAAGTGATAGGGATACCAAGTTTATGGGTCACTTTTGGAAAGACCTTCGTCATGCTTGTTCCAGTTATAGAGTTTTTCTTTGCTTGGCCTGCAGCTTTGATAGCTCTCTCAATTACCTGTAATACATTACGCCTTCAAAAGTTGTCCCTAAAGAGCATATGTTTTGATGGTTAATATATGTTACGGTGGCGCCCGGTGGCGACCTACTCTTTTTTTTTTTTAATTTCCCCAGACATGGTACTACTTCCATTCTAAGATGTAGTCTTGCACATGTTTTCTTCGTAATGCTTAAAGCAATGGCAGACTATATGGTGCAAATGGACTTGCACTATAAGTACTCAAGTGTTTCTGAATCTATGCAACTCAATGGATTTCTTGCAACTGTTGTTCCTATCACCTGCAAGAATGTCTTACGATTGAGAATGAGTAGTGGTAACCACCCACAAACAGATGGGCAAACCGAGCGGATCAACATGATATTGGAGGATATGTTGAGAAGTTTTGTCCATGAATGCCAAACTCGTTGGGAGCAGTATTTGCTTTACCTAGAGTTTGCATATATATGCTGTGGCAAAATCCCAGAACTTATGCCGGTATGCATAAGTATCTAAAGACAGATGCCGCAGTGAATATGTTGGATGACATGAATGCAATTTTGCTTCAGTGTCGACAAAACTTGCGTAGAGTGCAAGATCATGCTCAAGTTTATGCTAATAAGCGTAGATGTAATGTTACCTACGAGGAGGGTGACTACGTGTTTTTAAGAATTGTGTATCCATCATCATTACGAACCAACACCCTTAAGTAGTTGGTTAAAGGGCGAGTGCCTAAATTAACCCCGAGATATGCTGGACCTTTTAAGATTGTTAAAGGGTTAGGTACAACAACATATGAGTTGGCGTTACCACAGGATATTGGGATCCTTCTTGTATTTCATGTTAGCTACCTTAAGCGAGCTATACTAGATATGAACAATATTGTTAGTCCTGAGAGTATACTGCCAGGTTGAACTCCGCTATAACACCCGAACGGATTCTAGATACTCATGTTCGGCAGTTGCACAATAGAGATATTCATGAATATCTGGTCTTGTGGCGAGGCCAGTCTCCTGCAGATGCCAGTTGAGAGTCAGATGAGTTTGTGCAATGTTTTCCTCATTTGAAACTCTAGACCTTGAGAACAAGGTCCTAAGGGGAGGGGAGGAAATTGTTACGGTCCAAGGGCAAGTCATGCTTGCAGACCTTGGGACGTGGAGCTGGCCTTGGAAGTGCCACTGGGTGGCCTGGGAATGTTCCAAATGTCAGTTATTGCCAAGGGGGGCGGTATATGGATTATTTTCAAATGGCAATTGTTTCGTATGTTAACATGACATTTTAATATAAATGTTAAAGGAACTTTTTATTAAACCTTAATCATTAAATGGACGGGTCCACGTGGGGGAACCCCATTGATTGGGGCTTTCCTTAAGGGAATTCGCTTTCCTGTTATCGCAAACAGCAGCAAGGCTGTCGGATCTGCTGAAAAGATCCCGGATTTGTAGAGGAAGGACGGATTTCGAGGCTGGGAAAAGGCCCAATACATTTTTAGGGGCTAATCATAGCCTTGCCACCATGATATAAGGGATTGAGTCCATTTTGAGATGGACAATCGATTTTGGAGCATAGCTTTTGGTGCTGCCTTGACGATCGATTCCCTCTTCCTTTGATATTCTGTTGTGATTTGTCTCTAGGGATTACTCCAATATCTTTGGGTTGGTTTCAAAGCTTCCTGATAGCTTTGGAGCTTTTTCCATTGATTGTGAGTCTGCCCTGGGTTTGAGCAATAGTGCAGTAGCAGTATTAGTTCTTTGATAAGAACTATTGAAGTTGGGCTTCAAACTAACCCTGGGGGTTAGTACAATTGTATGTGGGGAGTTTTGGGAACTCAAGGCTGAGGGGAACTCTGGGAGTTCGAGGTAGCACTATCGACCCTACTTCTTGTAGGTCTTGACAATTGCTTATTGCAACTTGCCATTGTGAAGTATTAGTTAACTCCAGCGCACATCCTCATCATATGCAACTTGCATTAGAATAACTCTAGGGTAAAAAAAAATAGATTCTAAATGGTTGTAAATTCCTCGCTCCAACTGTCTATATATATGCAAAAGGTATAACCACATTTGGCGACTGGTACAGGTGACGATCAAACATGAAGGACAAGAGCTATCACAAGAATGCATGGAAGGACACGAGCTATCACAATATGGAATGTTTAATTGGGCATTTGGGAGTTCAAATAGATGGTATTCAAAGTAGATTATTTGCTTGGGAATTGTCAATTTGTAGATTCTTATGTCAATTTAGAAAGTTTGGATTGTTGCGCAAGGAAGGCAAAGTGAAATCAATTTAAAAGTGTTCAGTATAATAGAAGTGTACACAGAACTTTCAAAGTCTCATAGTACATTCAAACATGCAAATTAAAACAAATTTAAAAGATTAAAAGAAATTTAGAAGATAAAGTATCTTTGAACTTGGTCGCAACAATGTTCAGCATAATAGAATACATACAACTTGCAAAATACGTGCAAAGTCTAGTTCTTTAATAGCATATGCACTCTAATGTGTGAATCATCTCTCGCACTAATTGCACATGTAATTTTGCAATTACTTTTTCTCTTACGAGTTCTGTACAGATCTTATCTATCTTTGTGTGTGTTATGTGCATGGTTGGAGTGAATAAGCCTCGATGAAATTGAATCCGTGCGTCTTGCATTAAGATGCTATCCTTGTCAATTGTTTGATGATTGCTATTATATTGTCGACATCTTTGTTCATGGAACCTGGAGGACCTTTACCAGCTACTTCTTGACTTAGTGGCTTGGGTGTAGCAGATTCCTGGAATGGAGATAAATAGCAATATTCCTAATCAGGTAGAAGTATTTAATGGTTTGAGTGATTCAACGTGTTTATGCTGTTAACTTTTTACCTTTGATGAGCATATTATTCTTATACTTGGGCCTTGAGGCTCATACTATAGTAAGAATGAAAAAGTTTAATTAGCTATTGAGGAATTGAAGTTATTTGAATGGTGTAAAGGATACAGACCCCTATGATGGACCAATGCAATCTTTTGTTTGAAGATATAGTTGAAGACGTAGCTACTGGTGGTTATCTGATGGTAAAAGTAAGCGTCTTGAAATGCAGCCACAAAAGCATTTCCTTTTCTTAAGCCTCCTCACCTATATGTATGGCCAAATGCATGCTTAGTTAGAATTGTGAGAAATGGTATTTGTTGAAGGCATTCAAAAGGCAAGAATTACAATACTTTCAATATCCTCTTTTCCAACCATAGTTCTGTTGCCACACGACACACATGGCTGTGGATGCCAGAGATATTATCGAGCAAGATTCACATAGATGGCAGATGCGTAATGGCCTTTACAACCCCTTGTACAACTCACAGGTGAGATAGCTACAACAGCAATGGCCATCATGGTAATTACTTCATGATATTATAAACAAATGAGAGACTGGAGATAGAATACCAAAAGAATACCTTATTCTTGGTTGCAAGCTCTATGTACATTTTTACTATGGTGAACACGTTTAAATTTATCTGAATTTGCCTTCCTTGCGCATCAATGCAAACTTTTTCCATGCATTCCCGTGATAGCTCTTGTCCTTACCCATTTGATATGCAAAGTAATCAAACGTGCTTTTGACTAGTTGTTTTTATCCTTTTTTTTGGCATTCTACAAATTGCTGCTACAATAAAGCTTGATCCATTGAATTTGTAAGGAGATCATTCTTGCCATTTGGAAGTTGCTCATACTGGCGCATACTCTTGTAACATTCCAATTTGAATGTAGCTTCCCTAAATGCTATGATTGTACCATACTCTAAATGAAGAGGGTACCTTTCTAGAGGTCCCACCTTTCAATATGGCGACTGTACAACTATTACCAGTTTTCCTTTTCTTGCTCTTGTCATTCTTTGCTGCCATCAAGGTGGAATACCAACATAATAAACTCAAAACACACACCAGCCCTAGTTCAACCTATGTAAATGCAAGCTAGTTACAATTCAGCCCCGTTAACCAATGACGTCTTGCCACGTGGCAGATGTTCTTTTTGGAATTTTATAGCAACTAAAGGGACGACGTCGCACAAACTTACTCGACATTCCCTATGTTTCGCGTAGACATTCTGCGATTTTACCTGCATTTTGGAGATTTTACCTAACATTCTAAGGCCGAATTGAAACTAACCTGGATTCAGGTTGCAGGATTGTCACCTTAGATGACATTCCGAGGAGTTAACAGACGCCCCCGCCTACCGGTGTCATCCCTCGTTTCCTCCCCGAAATGTCACCCGCATAATGCCGCATTATGTCCCGAAGATTTAAGTTGTTTTTCTACTAATTGATATATACAAATTCCTATCTAGTCCAATGCTCATTTCTAATTGTTCGTTGCACATCTGTTTCAACAACAGAGATGTTTTTAGCAAGGAGAGTCTGCATATTCTTGCTGCTGAGATTCTAATACCAATTATAGATGTCATTGGCTAAAAAATACATCCGTTCTCGACTTTGAACTTGTGAAAGATCGCCAAAGGCCAGCCATCTCAAATGAATAGACACTTTGTGTTGTCGCACGAACGAATTCAACTGTGTTTTGAAATAAAATATTATCGTGAACTTTGGTATTTGTGAGAAGATTTTCTATTAAGTTCACGTCCTGTTAGAATAGGTTGTAGACATAAGATATTGCTAGAACAGGTTGCCCCTGTCTATAGTGTCCTAATGCATCGCCAAGAAAATTATTCCCACTAGTATAAGTACCCCCAATAATTCATGACTACACATGCACTACACACACTATACCACACATATATTGCACACACTACACATCCACTACACTATGCACAACACATCATTTCAGTACATATGCATTGCACTACACACACTACACTACAAACAACACACGACCAGTACCCAACTATTAGCAACAGATACTTCCCCTTTGGCTCCTCATTATAAAGATTACATGCAGAATAAGCTTCATTAACCCAAAATGAAGATATCATGGTCATTATTGCATCCCACAATTATTCAATCTAACTTCCCACAAATCGTATTGTTGTATGATTATCAAACTTTTAATCTTTCTTAAATATTTCTATCGTCTCTTTGCTTTGGAGAGGACCAAAGTTCAACCAAGATTTCGTGTCAGGCCAAATTGCAATTTGCTTTGGAGAGGACCAAAGCTCAACCAAGATTTCGTGTCAGGCCAAATTGCAATTGGCATATCGTTGATTAGAACTTGGCAGCTTAACCAAAAAATGGACCTAGAATTTGACCAAATGTTCAAGCATGAATTAGAACTTGAACGAGAGTTTGACTAGAAGGTGAACAAATAATTGACAATAGTTTGACTAGGCTTCATGGGCACATGGGAGGGGAATCTGGATATATATTATATTATTTATATTCTTGTATTGTATATAAAAATGATCATAAGTCTTCAGGCCACAAGAACTTCGAGGTGAAGTTAGGCAAGTTCCCATGTTCATATTCATATTTAACGTCAAAATTTGAGGTCATTTCCAAGGTTGGCTTGGATTTTTCAGAAATAGATGGGTTTCTGAACTCCGATTACTTGCCAAGAATCTCGAATCCTGGTGGAGGCGCATGGGAACATAGCCTAACAATGGGCAAAAGTGACCTTTAATTTATCAATTTGCCAAAGTTTTTCAAGAAAATGTAGCAACACGGAAATGTCTTTCATCAGGGGAAAGGAGAAAGCGGGGACTATACAATGCTCGCCCTTGGAATTGAGGCCCCAATGGGAGCCAATACAAGCACCGAGAAAATTAATAAGCATTGCAAGAAATTGAGTTACTAACACAAAATTCACAGAAACTTTAATATATATCTTCCTTTATCTACCAACACAATGTATCAGGAGCCTATGAAGGATAACTTACAAGGTATTACCTTTCCATGAAATTTGTTCCTCCATGGAAGGCAAAATCACAAGAGATTACTTTCACCAGGAGCTTCATTCCAATACACGGCTCAAACAATCTGCATCCCTTTTCTTCTTTGATTATATTCTCTTACCTCTTTGAGCGTTAGAATTTAAGGATGACAGGGCGGTTAGCTGGCACACGCATTTCACCTCCCAACTAACCGTGCACACATTTCACCTCCCAATATATCCAAAATAATGAAGAATCATTGCAAGGATCAACATTAGAAAAGCAATAAGAAGCCCTGGTCTCCCCATGATCCAATTTTTTACTCTCTTTGCCTGCTCAGTAACAGTCTGCGCTCTTTCTGCCCAGCGCATCTGCCGTAAGAGAAATAAAAAACAGGTTATTTTGAAAGAAAGAGAAGACACCGTAGAGAAACTGAAACATGAAAAGTACAGGTTACCAGTTTGTCTAGCTGATCTGGGCTAAGGTTTGCCATTGCCTTCTGAGCTTCAACTGCCTGCTCCGGTGTCAGCTTTAAACCTAATTGCTCACTCATGCTGGCCATTGCCTCAGGAGTCATGCTCTTGATCATTGCTGACATCATCTGACATCAAACCGTCTTCTTTTAAATATAGAAGAATACAAAAATTCCAGGACGTTGGTATTTTACTAGCATACCTGTTTCATAGCTGGGTCTTTCATCTGCTTGCGCATCTGCTCTTGTAATCCTTGATCTAGGGGTGCTCCTTGTGCACCAATGCTGCTAGCACCTTGGCTTCTTTGGGTAACCTCTATATTATCTAACATAGAATCATAATGTCTGGCTGAATCAGGCACATGATTGCTTGCCTTATCCCGTTGGAAAGAACTAGCCATATTCAACATCTTTTCAAGATCCTCAGGTGACATTTCCTTAAACATATCAGCAGCAAGCTTTGCCATATCCGGTGTTATTCCACCTCCACTTAAAGCTGCAACTTGTTCCGGCTTCATATTTGACATTAAAGATTGCATGCTCCTAAACACATTTCCAGTGTGATAAATCCCAATTGCAAAACATTACCATAAATTCTTACGAACGAAAAAACCACGTTCACGATTGCATGCCTAAACCATACCTTAGCATTTGAGGATTCTGCTTCAGGCTAGTAACTGTATCAGCAAAAACCTGACCATCTGGCATAGCAGGCATGTAACCACTAGTAGAAGACTGTCCGAGATCACCTTTTTGCTCGACCGTACTAGGAGTTCTGTTTGGAGTACTTCCTTCTATGTGAAGAGCCTCCTCCTCTGTTATCTCTTCAATAATAAGACCTAATCATTGAAGTTTCATATCAGGAACAGATCCTCTTAGGTACAACACAGATCCTCTTAGGTACAACATAGGATGCGTAAACTCACCATTGGCAACTGGCACATCAGCTTCACCAGAGCTTTCAAGCTCTTCCCTTGCTTTCCTGACAATTGTAACCAAATCTTAATCACAATATACAAAAATAACAGCAGCATTCCATCTTTTCTAATGTACCTCAGAACTTCCGCTACAGTATCATCTTCGGGGGAAATTTCAGCAGCTTTTCTCAGATCTTCAACTGCTTCCTGAAGATAAATGTTGAAAGGTAAGACTCGTGCAAGGAAGCAACATTAGTCAGAAACATCAAAGACTGATAATAGCATAACAGACTTGCAGATGCTCAAAGCCCCCAAATGCCATAAGCTTTTTGCCATCTAAGATATGCTTTGACGACAATGTCACCATTTTTGTAACGTGTGTTTGTTAAGCCTACATATTATAAATAAAACATACTCTATGTGTACATTTATATGATGCTATTCACTCTCCAGTAGTTGCCAAACCTCATAACCACAGAGGACTAGAGCACTCATACAAGAGTTTACAGCAATATTAGGCATTACTATAACCTTTACTACTTGTGACTCCTTCGGCTACAATTAACATAACTATGCTCCATTACTTGTGGTGTTTGACGACGAAATCACGTATATAGTACCATGCTTCAACACTTTAATACAACACAACCTGAGTAGCATACCCTGAACTGTCCTAGTTCCTTGTATGCTAATCCTCTACGATAAAATGCCTTCAGGCTCCTTCGCTCGAAATTCAAAACCTGTAAATCTACAAAAAATTAGCTACTGTTTAAACAGAAGCTCTACTACCCAACCAGTGCATACCTCTGTTCCGACCTTAATAACATCATGAAATTTATTGATCTTAAGATAACAGGACATCAAGTTCAAGGAACATGCCACACTCAAGTTCACTGCTGCTTGTGAGTCAACACCTTGTAAATTTTCTTTTGCCTGGATGGATAAAAAGTTCAACCACATGACATGTTAAGCCGATATTTATTATTTAGATCATTATAAACTCTAAATGGGAAATCGATAAAGGAATAACCTAGCCCACCTAACAACTACCTTTTCATACTTCTCTGCAGCTTCTGCGAACTTTCCACTGGCATGAAGCTGGTTTCCCTGTCATCACAATTTGAATCAGCTGCTAAATAAATCTGAACATGCTATTCTATTTAGGAATAACAAGAGCTTTCACGTATCCCCCAAAGCGGACATCAGAGAAAGAATAGGATTAAAAGGTAAAGATGATGCCCAATTGACAATAGGCAGCATATACATATTATTCATGCAGCAAAAATTGTTCCCTCACTACGACTCTAGTTTTTTTGGTCTTAGATTGCAAAAGTTACCTGATTTTTCAATAACGATGCTCCTTGAAACCCATACGACTTTTGTGTTTCATTTGTTGCTTGCATTGCAGCAAGCTCTTCTGCAGATGTTCGTGACATTCGCTCAGTCATCTTAGCCATCTCTTCAGGTGGGATATTCTTCATTTGTTCTGCTGCAAAGCGAAAGTCCTCTGGGCGCATGTTTTTCATGCCTTCAGTTGCCATACGAAGAAGATCTGGATTTTTCATCATCTGGACAAAGCAAATATTGCAACAGTGAATCATTACATAATTTAACAGTATAAACCACTGAAATGTAAAAGGGAGCAAACAGATATCGGATTAATCTTGACAGAAACTTAACAATGAAAAAATGGCATATAAAATTCCCCCCTCCAATTTCATCCACAAAGCACGAATCATCAGCAACTTGCCTTCCAGCTATAAACAATAAGCAAAATACGGTATTGCAATCAATTGAGTCTTTGATGTTTGTGGAAAAGGCACTCAATATGTTTTTTGAAAACAGATATCCCTGTCTGATGTTCAACATCTTTAACAAAAGGTTCTGGCTGAACAGGTTTTCCAAGCAATATGTTGCACTATAGGTTGTTGATATCAGGATCCATTCAAAAGTTATGTCCTTTCTCAATGACTTGACTCGCTTTAATAAAAGGAGACAATTTCTTATGAGGACAGAATATGAGGGAGTATTAAAAGCCATATGAATCAGCTAGCTTGAAGTTCTAGCCCTCGGACCATTCCACCTCTGCTCCCCTCCCCAAAAATTAATCTACTACAGTAGAATCATACTATTTAATAGCAAAAAGAAGCATTTGCGTCCGAGTTACTGACTTTGGTAAGTTTCTAATTCTGCCTTTCTAGGTAACCCAAGTGAATTTTATCCTGATCTTATTATACCTGATGCATTTTCAGCCCATATAAAACGATCAACCTAGCAGACACAAAAACAACCGAGCAAGTAATTACATCACACCTGTTGTTGCATTTTGGCGAGCTCTTCAGGAGGAATCCGGCTCATCTGCTCCTGAGCGAGTCTCATCATATCGGGATCCATCATACTTCCGAACATCCTGAAAATACCGGGGGAGCCTAAACCTTCTACAACTTGAATCAGACAATGCTTTCAAACTTCCTTTGCTACAAATTCGAGCAAACCCGCAGCACACTGATCTGACACAGGGCGGCCAAGTCCAGAGGAAATCTGGGTCAAGCACTCCAGGAAGACAGAATTAAGAAGAAGTCCAAGACCATAGGTCATAATCGTCAGCTCCCAAAGGACCTTCCTACCACTTTCAGGAGAAAGGCAAAGAACTATCCGGCAGCTTCCCTCGTGTTGCTCACGGTTTCGATGCTCTCACGTGTCTCGGCGGGTTGAGATCGCTGGATAACGGGACGCATGCCGCGTCTCCATGTGATAACCTCTCCCTGTATCCGCCACGAAGACATTGGTAACAATGGTTAAACTTTAAAATTTCCTACCACCTCAATTATAACAATTCCAGGTATTTATTAGTACTCAAAGAATTTGTTCCTGAAATTGCCCCTAAAGGGCAAACCCTTGTTTACGTGGGTTTTGAAATATTTCAGGTATTATGCCGATATATACCTAGAATATTCCAAAAACTGGCCTAAACTTGCTGTGACCTGTAATTTACCGGTCGGCCCTGTTGCTGGGCGAGCCCCGTCGCTGCCGTTAAAACCATCTAACTAGCCTGATGGATGAAAAGGATGTCCGAGGTTTCATAAAGAGGCATGAGTTTGAAAAGCTTGCGACTCCCAATACTAGATCGGATTAAAGCTCCTTTTCAGAAGGCTTTAGATGAGTCAGGTCTTTCTCGACAAAATAATTCACTTGAGGTTGTTAGATCTGGCTCAAGGATCTCAGTTGCAGTTCGAATTAGAGGATGAAGTTGTGAATCTGGATGGTGTACAAGTTGAACCAGAAAGTGAAGATAAGAACACTGATGTAACGGACCTAGGATTTTGAGGTAAATTGTGGATTATTTTATTTTAAAGATGCAAAGGAATATTAATCAAAATATCACGCATGCAGAGAAATACGTCGTATATGTAGAGATTATACGGACAAAATACTGTGGTTAAAAATAAATATAAGTACAGAGAAAAGCATTGGGGAAAAAGATTGATTGCAGAGGGATTGCTGAAGGAGCGAATCGCGTGCAGAGCTCTGGGAGCGTGTTGGAGCGCAGAAAAAGCAACAAGCGGGATTCCAGGTGGGGATTAAGCCTTACACCTGGGGTTTTGGTGCTTGATTAAGTTGTGATTTGAGTATAGTGATGGTTGTTCTTGTTATATAAGTTTGGAATTTACTCATGTCTTATCTTGATTTTGGGATAGTAAGACCGCATGTTTATGAACTTTTCACTTGAAGCCATTCTATGTTTTGAATTAGGGAAGTTCTTGAACTTGGATATGATTTATTAGATTCAATCAATATAGAAATGAGCGGAAACATCATCGGGAATGAGAATTGAGCGTAATAATTTAAAAAGTATGAAGAAGCGCCAAGGAGATGACAAAGATGTAGAAAAACATGGGATTCTTGTTTGTGTCGGAATGCTTAAAAAGTTAAGGATTAAAACCGGAATGGGGCCGATTTGGAACCTAGGATGGCCGATTTGATCTAAAAAGTTGGATTTAGAATGATAAGGATGGGATTCGTGAGCAAAAGCTTGCCTTCTTAACTCTGTTTCCATGCCTAGAACATGCCTAGAATTAAATGTTTCGGACCCCAAGCGGATCGATTCCAGCCAGGAAACACCGTAGAGGAAGATTTGGCGGTTAGGATCAGATTGATGCCAGATCCGGCAGTTCCTGGTCTGACTTTTATCAGGAAGAAAAATCAGTAGAATCGTCTCCTTCGGCCATAAATGATAAGATTTGGCCTGGAAATCTCAGTAAAAGCCAGAATCGGCAGGATTTCAGAGGTCTTGGCATGGAATCGATGGCCTGGAGGCCAAATCGGCAATTTGCAGCCGAAGTTCGTGGGTCATAACGTGGTTAGGGTTAGGTTAAAATCAACGAAAATGATAAAAACGTTAACAATTGAGTAATTATTAGTAAAGTAGCATAAAATAAGTTAAGTTTAAGCTAAGGCTATGAGTTAAGGTAAATATCAAGGGTTAGCTGGAACCACGAGTTGGGTGAGGAATTTATTTGAGATTGAGGCATAAGTAAGGAGTTTATGCTAATGGATATACGTAATTTATGATTACAATATGAGTAGTCTTAATAATTAGCTAGCTATATATTTAACCTTGGAATTAGCTAAATTGAAGTGGGAAAAGAAAATACAAGGCATAGGGGTTAGAATGTTATGGATTAATATTATTAAAGTCTCTAATAACCTTAGTGTTAGTGAATCTATGAAAGATATAGACGTTTATTTTTAATAGAATGGTGATGGTTGCATTTTTGCATTATTAAGGCTATGGTTAGACATTTCATGTGTGAATTATGGAATTATTTGATGTTGAGTATGTTAAGGCATGGGCATGATGGTGAATGGTATGTAATTGTATATGGTGAAATTCTTTGATATAGACCTGGGGGGCGGAGTCTAGGTGCGATGGTCTAGACTCACGCTTTTACCAAATGCTATGTAAATGGTATTTTGAACATCGGGCGTTGGTACCGTAAGGTACAACGTCATGCACAGTAAGTGGTCCTCCAATGCTGGACGCAGCGTGGAAGGGTGTGTACACACGTGGTTACCCCGCCTCTATGTCACTTGGCCCGATCGTACCGAGTTGACCTTGCTCGCACCCGTGAGGAATATTGGTTGCTATGTTGATGCTATGGTTGCTTGGCTAGTGTATATGTGGTATTTAATCTTTGGAATCAAGTTGCAATGGTTGTGCTTTAGCGTAATTATGCATTGTGTTTATGTTGGTTGGACTAGTAACTTGGATTGCGGTGGGCGAGGTTACGGTAAGGCTAAGTTCTTCGTTCTAAGTTAATGCTTGTGGTAATTGATGCTTGATATATTCTAAATCCCCGATCCCCACTTAGTCCGCGGTGACTAACCCCGTGGTTAAATGGTGTAGGTAGTGCGCGAGATGCTCGAGAGCAAGTAGCCAAGGCTGCAGAAAGGCTTGAGAGTAGGAGTGTGTGAATTGCTAGATAATACATTTGATTAATATAACTATTATTATTATGGATCGGTTTAAACTATAATTTATTTGTAAACTTGGATGTTGTGTGGGATTTTGCCGAGCAATGGCAAGTATAATATTTTTTTTTTGGGACCTTAGAGCACGAATAAAGATTAAATTCTTTACCTAAGTATGTATGTATTAATTTTTTGAGTCTAAGAGCTAAGTAGATCCAACGGTAGAGATCGATGGGATCTCCAGTTACCGAGAGGTTAACTGGCCAGGCCCGTCACATCGAGTTCGAGTCTCCATGGGTGCCTATATGCATGAGTAATTTGCAAAGACTTGGTAATCATTGTGACATGGTATAGCCTTGGATGCTCGAGGACGAGCATAGTTCTAGTGGGAGAGACTATAACGGGCCCATGATAGACCGCTCGAGTATTCGAACCTTGAATGTGCCTGTGGGGCGTTCCTGAGACACCGGCATAAATGGGTAGAAGCGACTACTCATAAACGTCTAGACGGTTTTGCCCAGTTGGTTAAGGGCATGTCGGTTAGGAACGTTACAGTTGGTATCAGAGCAAAGTTCTGGTTAGTGGATTATGAGATTTGTGATTATTGATGATATTTGCTATGGTTCCAGATTCTTGTAGAGATGAGTTCCCCGGGAGGATCCCCGGGAGGAGCTGGACAGCCTGGTGGAGCTCCCCGATGTAGCCAATATCTTGCGTGCTATTCAAAGAAGTGTTGCAAAAGCAGAGTGCGCCGCAACAAAAACACCGGACAAGGCAAAAGAGAGAAGGTGCCAAGGACACTAAGAGGGAAGTATTTACCTTGGAGAGAATGTTACAGGGGATGATGCGCACTGTGGTTTCGTGGAGTTGAGTTTTACTTTAAACTCATTAACTTTGAAGATTCATTAAAAGTCGTATTGGCTCAAGCAATGTTGGGTGGATTTGCTAGAGTATGGTGGGAGAATTATTTGCGGGATATAAATAAGGCCGCAGGCGTGCAACTTGGCAAGAGTTTAAGACCGCTTTTGAAGGACATTTTATGCCTCCTGGGTACAAAGTTGACAAGATGAATGAGTTCTTGGACTTGACACAAAAAGGGACGGTGGCTAAATATAACGAGAAGTTTAGAAGGTTGCAGTATCATTGTCCTTTTGAGGATAAGGAGAAGCTTTGTGCTCGATTTGTAAAGGGTTTGGTGTTGATATTAAGAGCACAATGTCAGGTGTGTCCTATAAGGATTTGGAGGAAGTATTCCGAATTGCTAAGAATCGTGAATCTGACCTAGCTGAGAAAGCAACCTTGGAGAATGCTAAGAAGAGACAAGTTCCTTCCACATGGCAGACTGGTGGATCTGCGAGTAGAGGTAGATTCTCTAGTAGGGGTGGCATGGTCGCAGTTGTTAGTTAGTATGCAGGAGGGTAGTCAAAATCGAGGATCTCGGCCTATGTATGCACCTTTGAATGATGAGACTAGGGAAAAGTGTCTTAATGAGAATCGATGCTTTAGGTGCAGAGAAGTTGGTCATTATGGACGAGATTGTCCGAGAAGGTGGATGGATAGTACTCCGCCGCGTGCATCTTCTCAACGTGGAGGGCAAACAAACCAGTGGTCCAGGTTGAATTCTAGTGATACTTATGGACGGGGCCAAGGCAGAGGAAATGGAGGCCGAAGTAACCGTGGTGGTCGTGGAGGTTTTTGGGACAATAATAGGGGTGGCAGAGGACAAGCTAGAGGAGACAACAGGATTATAGCACAAGCTAACCCTGCAGTTGAAGTTAGGGCTGCTCGAATCATGGACCCTCCTGTTGAAAGAATGTGCATGTATGCTGCAGTGGACCAGGGCCGTGTAGATAATCAAGCTGTGGTTATCAGAGTTCCAGGTATTATTCATGGAGTCCCTATTCTCTTTCTTATTGATTGTGGTAGTACACATTGTTTTATTTCCCCAAGGCTGGCAAAGAAACTAGATTTGAATATGATTAGTCGGGACCCTAGATATGTGGAGTTGGCTGATGGTAAAATTAAGACTTCTTATGCTAAGGTAGACAATCTTAAATTCCAAGTAGGAGATCTTGAGTCCCATACTAGTTTTGAAGTATTGAGCCTAGGGAAGTATGATGCTATTCTTGGAATGTCATGGTTAAGGCCATATAAAGCTTGCATTGATTGCGGAGAGCAAACAGTTACATGCCAAAGTCCTAATGGAGATAAGCATGTGCTGGAAGGATTGCCTTCGTCATTAGTGGTTACACCTTTGTCTCGAAAAAGTTTTAAGAAACAGATTAAGAACGGGTGCATAAGAATGGGATGTGCATTTTTGGGTACCGCCGAGTTACAGGAACAACCTATTGCTCCTGAGATCCAGAAAGTGTTGGATGAGTTCTCTGATGTGTTTCCTAAAGAATTAACAGAATTGCCTCCACATAGAATGGTAGATCATGAGATAGAACTTGTTCCTGGGGCTGAACCCACATCAAGGCCACCATATAGATTTCATGCATTAGAGATGGCCGAATTGAAGAAACAGTTGGCGGAATTATTGGAACAAGGGTTTATACGGCCGAGTGTTTCTCCATTTGGTGCGCCAGTTTTGTTTGTAAAAAAGAAAGACGGGACTTTAAGATTATGTATTGACTATCGCATGCTTAATCAGATTACAGTGAAGAATAGATATGCATTGCCTAGGGTTGATGAGTTATTTGATCAGTTGGGACAAGCTAAGTACTTCACAAAAATTGATCTACGATCTGGATATCATCAGATCCGGATCAAGGATACAGATATTTACAAGACTGCCTTTAGGACACGCTACGGACATTACGAGTTTGTTGTAATGCCGTTTGGGTTGACAAATGCTCCTGCCACTTTTATGCGCCTAATGAACGAGATATTCCGATCTTTCCTGGATAAGTTTATATTGGTTTTCTTTGATGATATTTTGGTATATTCCAGGACATTAGAGGAGCATGTGGAACATGTAAAGCAGACATTAGCTATTTTGCGACGAGAAAAGTTGTATGGTAAGTTATCTAAGTGTTCTTTTGCACAAACTAGATTGGTATATCTCGGGCATGTAATTTCAGAAAAGGGATTAGAGCCAGATCCTTCTAAGATTGAGGCAGTTAGAGATTGGCCCACACCAAAGACGGTGAAGGAGGTAAGATCATTTTTGGGATTAGCGGGGTATTATCGCAAATTTGTTCCTAAATTCGCAAAGATTGCTGCTCCTTTGACTTCTTTGTTGGGTAAGAAGAATGATTTGCATTGGACTGATAGTTGTCAAGAAAGTTTTCAAAAGTTAAAGGATGTATGTGCCTAGTCAACCAAAGGTATGGGATTCATATTTGTATTTGGCTGAGTTTGCATACAATAACACTTATCAAGATTCCATTAAAATGAGTCCTTTTGAGGCAATGTATGGTAAGGAGTGTCGTTGTCCTCTTAATTGGAGAGATCCTCAATGCAATGTTGAAGCAGCTAATGAAGTAGCGGAGGACATGGAAGCTCAGCTAAGGAGACTTCGACAGAATTTGGCTGTGGCACAAAATAGACAGAAGCAGTATGCCAATAAAAGACGTAGACCACTTGAATTTCAAAAAGGGGATTATGTGTTCTTGAGGATTAATCCCAAGCAGAGCTCACTGGCATTTAAAAGTGCAGGTAAATGGGCTCCTAGGTATGCGGGTCCGTATGAAATTTTGGAACGTATTGGCAAAGTGGCTTATAGGTTGGATTTGCCCTCGCACTTGAAAGTACATAATGTCTTTCATGTGAGTAACTTGAGGAAGTATGTTTTTGATCCTTCCCATATGTTGGGGGACGATGATTTGGTAAGCAGAGAGAACTTCCTGTACCCCCGACCAGAACGTATTCTGCGAGAGGAAACCCGTCGCTTAAGGAGGCGAACAATACGTAGATTTTTGGTTCAATGGGCGGGTTGTCCTGAGGAAGATGCCACATGGGAGGATGCCAATTGGATTCTTCGTGAGTTTCCCGAGATGCGCCCATGAGGACATGGGTTGAATTTTTGGAGGAGAGACTGTAACGGACCTAGGATTTTGAGGTAAATTGTGGATTATTTTATTTTAAAGATGCAAAGGAATATTAATCAAAATATCACGCATGCAGAGAAATACGTCGTATATGTAGAGATTATACGGACAAAATACTGTGGTTAAAAATAAATATAAGTACAGAGAAAAGCATTGGGGAAAAAGATTGATTGCAGAGGGATTGCTGAAGGAGCGAATCGCGTGCAGAGCTCTGGGAGCGTGTTGGAGCGCAGAAAAAGCAACAAGCGGGATTCCAGGTGGGGATTAAGCCTTACACCTGGGGTTTTGGTGCTTGATTAAGTTGTGATTTGAGTATAGTGATGGTTGTTCTTGTTATATAAGTTTGGAATTTACTCATGTCTTATCTTGAGCTGGGATAGTAAGACTGCATGTTTATGAACTTTTCACTTGAAGCCATTCTATGTTTTTGAATTAGGGAAGTTCTTGAACTTGGATATGATTTATTAGATTCAATCAATATAGAAATGAGCGGAAACATCATCGGGAATGAGAATTGAGCAGAATAATTTAAAAAGTATGAAGAACTGCCAAGGAGATGACAGTATGTAGAAAAACATGGGATTCTTGTCGGTGTCGGAATGCTTAAAAAGTTAAGGATTAAACCTGGAATGGGGCCGATTTGGAACCTGGGATGGCCGATTTGATCTAAAAAGTTGGATTTAGAATGATAAGGATGGGATTCGTGAGCAAAAGCTTGCCTTCTTAACTCTGTTTCCATGCCTAGAACATGCCTAGAATTAAATGTTTCGGACCCCAAGCGGATCGATTCCAGCAGGAAACACCTGTAGAGGAAGATTTGGCAGGTTAGGATCAGATTGATGCCAGATCCGGCAGTTCCTGGTCTGACTTTTATCAGGAAGAAAAATCAGTAGAATCGTCTCCTTCGGCCATAAATGATAAGATTTGGCCTGGAAATCTCAGTAAAAGCCAGAATCGGCAGGATTTCAGAGGTCTTGGCATGGAATCGATGGCCTGGAGGCCAAATCCGGCAGCTGCAGGCCGAGTTCGTGGCTGTAACGTGGTTAGGGTTAGGTTAAAATCAACGAAAATGATAAAAACGTTAACAATTGAGTAATTATTAGTAAAGTAGCATAAAATAAGTTAAGTTTAAGCTAAGGCTATGAGTTAAGGTAAATATCAAGGGTTAGCTGGAACCACGAGTTGGGTGAGGAATTTATTTGAGATTGAGGCATAAGTAAGGAGTTTATGCTAATGGATATACGTAATTTATGATTACAATATGAGTAGTCTTAATAATTAGCTAGCTATATATTTAACCTTGGAATTAGCTAAATTGAAGTGGGAAAAGAAAATACAAGGCATAGGGGTTAGAATGTTATGGATTAATATTATTAAAGTCTCTAATAACCTTAGTGTTAGTGAATCTATGAAAGATATAGACGTTTATTTTTAATAGAATGGTGATGGTTGCATTTTTGCATTATTAAGGCTATGGTTAGACATTTCATGTGTGAATTATGGAATTATTTGATGTTGAGTATGTTAAGGCATGGGCATGATGGTGAATGGTATGTAATTGTATATGGTGAAATTCTTTGATATAGACCTCTGGGGCCGGAGTCTAGGTGCGATGGTCTAGACTCACGGTTTGCACAGTGCTATGTAAATGGTATTTTGAACATCGGGCGTTGGTACCGTAAGGTACAACGTCATGCACAGTAAGTGGTCCTCCAATGCTGGACGCAGCGTGGAAGGGTGTGTACACACGTGGTTACCCCGCCTCTATGTCACTGGCCTGATCAGCCGAGTTGACCTTGCTCAGACCCAGAGGAATATTGGTTGCTATGTTGATGCTATGGTTGCTTGGCTAGTGTATATGTGGTATTTAATGCTGGAATCAAGTTGCAATGGTTGTGCTTAGCGTAATTATGCATTGTGTTTATGTTGGTTGGACTAGTAACTTGGATTGCAGGGGCGAGGTTACGGTAAGGCTAAGTTACTGTTCTAAGTTAATGCTTGTGGTAATTGATGCTTGATATATTCTAAATCCCCGATCCCCACTTAGTCCGTGTGACTAACCCCGTGGTTAAATGGTGTAAGCAGAAGTGCGAGATGCTCCGGCAAGTAGCCAAGCTGCAGAAAGGCGAGAGTAGGAGTGTGTGAATTGCTAGATAATACATTTGATTAATATAACTATTATTATTATGGATCGGTTTAAACTATAATTTATTTGTAAACTTGGATGTTGTGTGGGATTTTGCCGAGCAATGGCAAGTATAATATTTTTTTTTTGGGACCTTAGAGCACGAATAAAGATTAAATTCTTTACCTAAGTATGTATGTATTAATTTTTTGAGTCTAAGAGCTAAGTAGATCCAACGGTAGAGATCGATGGGATCTCCAGTTACCGAGAGGTTAACTGGCCAGGCCCGTCACAACTGATGATGATAAAAGGGCAAGCATAGGTTGGAATAAAGCTGAGGTGTTTCAAATAAAAAGGAATTGGCCAGGTATATGGCTTTTATCACCTTCAGAATGTTTGTATGCTTGTTATTGCATGTCTAGAACTGTATTGCTATTTATAGAAGATCAATTGTCTTTAATCCGGGTGGTTTTGAAGTAATTGGTGGGCGATGCGTACATGGCTCGAGTGCGTATTCACTAATCGTTCGTGGATGATCGAACATGATGTCTTTCTTTCCATGATTTGATAGTGATAAGGTGCCCAAAAATGGTTGAAATAGTTGAACTGGAGAATTGCTATGATTATAGCCATTGGAAGGTTTTCCAAAGAGTAAAAATATTTATTTGATAACATGGGCAACTGGCTAAGGAGAGACCGTTTTTGTATTCATGGGTTGGCTTGGTCTACATAACAATGTCTTATATTAGCTCTTCCTTTTGATTTTCCTACTTGGTAAGGAATTGTTTGCTTTCTGTTCTAGTTTGCATTCTGCCAGTGCAGGTTACGTATGTGCACGTTACGTTTTTTGTACTTAAGGTACCATACTCGAATGTACTATATGAACTTATTCATTTTGTGCATTAAATAAGAAAAAAAAATGTTTTTTGTTTATGTATGCGTAGGATACGTACTTTACAGGTATGAGGTACAGTACGTACTTTATAGGTATGATACAGGTATTATTCAAAAAAAAAAAGGGTTGACGTACGTACCGTATATATTTTGTGGTTCGTATGTACCATACACGTACTTTAAACAACAAATTTGACATACATTTGTACGTTAAACTGGCTCTCGTACGTTATCCCATGTTGTACGTTGCATACATATTGTACACGTACGGTATGGGAAGCACGGTACTACATTGCTTTTTGCATATATTGATTTCTTTATTACATGTGGCTAGCAGATCAATCCAGATCCTTCTATCTCCAGCAAAATCCATCCTTGCAAAACAATGTCTTTTTTATTAGCTCTTTCTTTCAATCTTCCTAGATAAGAAATAGAGTCCAGAACAAAAATTGCATGTTTTCCTTATATATTGTGTTTGTCATGAAGCTGCACAGGATGAATGAAGTTGTGCTGTTGCATTTATAATATGTTTTGAATAGGTAGACTGCATTAGGCCATCTTAAAACATTTTTTCAAGGCATGTAATCAGTAGGTCAGTTATCATTATTCCATTCATCCGTTGCCATTGTTTATGCATTAGACTAAGCTTGAATTTTATTCATTCTTATCTTCATAGTTGTAAAATAAGTATGTCTTGATTGTAATGCTCTCAAGTGAAATTATATGCTATCCAGTAATGTAAGTCCTTATGGCTCGATATTCTCATCAGAGATAGTAACCAGAAATAGCAAACATGGTGATTTCTAAATGATAATTAGCTGAAGTTGAACATTACAAATATTTAGTGGAATAAGTGAGACAAGATATGACATGTGGGAGGCGGGGGAAGAGGGGGGGGGAGGGGGAGGAGTGTAGAATTTGATCATGTGTAGGCTTCCAATTATCACGTATAAGTGAAACAGAGGTGGCAGTCGCATATTGTTGTTTATTTTTTCTGACCAGCTTCTAGATACATTAATCTTTATTTTTATATAGTGTCAATTATGTCGATATCGTTTCTTCTGACAGTCCCAATTCCCAAAGTCTACTCTAGCCTTTTGATCTAAGAACATTTTTCTCTGCAAGTTCATTAATGATTAAGTCTAGCGTGCTTCCACATAATATTATCACCTGTCTAATTGCAGGAGCATAAGTGAAGTGACTTAAGCATATACACAATAGAACAGCAGTTTACAATGGGCTAGTACAGCTACTACTAATAGGATAAAAAAACCTCCCTGTTTCGAAAGGTTTTTAAGTGAAAAACCTTTGCAGTAATGATGATACTAAACAGTAATAAATACGTTTGTACAAAGAAGAACATAGTGACTGCTGCTGGCTTAGCAATTGAAGACGCTCATCTAGAACCTCAAATATGTATAATGCCAAGTTATGCACAGGTGATGCTCCGAGAAGTTGTGGAAGCATGGAATGTATGCTAATGTCCAATAACAATTCATGATAATCTCAAAGGGAAGACATAATCCTACATCTAACTAGGAACAACATAGAGATGCAATATTAGAATCTCCATCTCTATGAAAGATGCTCAAACTCTTCATTGTGCTCCACACAAAGATGCTAACCCTCCCCCCCCCACATGGGAAAAAGAGAAAGCCATGTCAGAAGAGGAAGAGGAAGAGGAAGAGGAAGAGGAAGAGGAAGAGGAAGAGGAAGAGGAAGAGGAAGAGGAAGAGGAAGAGGAAGAGGAAGAGGGAAGAGGAAGATTTTCAAGCACCCTAACGTACCGTCCAAACCTTTGAATTAAACATCTACGCACTCCAAAATCCATGCTTTTTCGACCTCCAACCACCTTACAATCTGTCCAAACCTGTGAATTCAATTTCAAAGAGCTCTAAATTTTGAGGCGGGCATGGATTTTTTCGAGTACGTGGAGCAGGAAGTGCTGGAAAGAAAAAACCACCTGCTGCTAACATCGACTATTAGTTTTCAATTAAACATTGTCTTCCATACAAGAAAAATAAATGCTTCTGGTAGTCTGATATCCATTGCCATTGCATCGCCAGTGTTCAATTTTTTTTTTAAAGTTAAGGATGTTGTGTAGTAGTCATCAAAACTTTAAGGACGTTGCATGACAAAAATTCTTAAGTCAAACTTTTGTCCCACTATGTATATTTCACCCACAGATTTCATGGAGACTAGGACCTTGCCATTTCTCTTCTCATTTAATCATAAACACGCATATCCTTATTTTACGTTGACGTCTATGTATGCAATCTAGGCTCACCCTTATCATACGCATAAAAATGTCTTGCTATACCCTTATACCCCTTAAGATACAACTAGACAAGTGAGATTAATGGTAGATACCCCTTATTGTAAGTACATAATATGCAATAAAAAGAACCACTTGGCATACACTCAAAGGATTTATATGCCCCCAAAAAAAAAAAAAAAAAAACAACCAAAAGAGCCTTCTTTTTGATGTGCATGTATACTTGCATATGTAGAAACAATCTACCTTTAATCTAGAATGTCTAGATCTTTCAAAGAACAATGCATGTATGATAAAAACATCTCCATTGCGATGTTAGAAATTTATCCCCACTGGATCCAGTAGGAATTACTTCTAACTATTTCATATAACACTATATCCAACAGACATTATAAAATAGCAATTCTTACCAAAGTTTCATGTTTCTTTTGTGATTGTTAGGCCTTGAAGGACTATGTTGCCTCTCATTTTCTCACATTTGACCTTTCAAAGAGAATCTTGACAGACTTTGGGAATATTGAGAACTTGACCAAATCTACGGGAATTTGGTGCAATGTTGAGGAAACCTAAGCAAGTCTAGAGGAAATGTTCGTGGTAGAGGATCTTAGTTGCCTTATTAAATATTATTGACATTAACAACCAACACATAACTACCATTGACATTAATTAACACAACCATTGGGTCCAACACGTTTAAATTAAAATCCCCCATAAACCCCCTTTGGTTTGGGTGCATATTCACACGGGGGATGACTCCGGGCAACGAGAGCTGTTGGATAGGCATATTCACCCCTTATTCCTTAATCTACACCGTACGTAAAGTTCCTCGTTTGTGGGGTATGCAAGTACAAAATTTGCTATACTATATAACAAGATTCGCAAAATACTATAAGATTTCAAGCAGAATACTATATGGTGTTGATTTCGTACGTGCAAAATACAATTATGAGGGCTCTCGCTGCCTTACGTCACCCCTCGTGTGAATATGCACCTAAACCAAAGGGGGTTTAAGGGGGATTTTAATTTAAATGTGTTGGACCCAATGGTTGTGTTAATTAATGTCAATGGTAGTTATGTTTTGGTTGTTAATGTCAATGGTTGTTATTTGTTGGTTGTTATGTGTTGGGGGATTTAATTTTTATATGTTAGATGTTAATGGTTTGTGTTGCAAAAAAAAAATTTTGGCCCCTTCGGGGCCTTAGGGACGCCCCCCCCCCTGTGACAAAATTTTTAGAATTCAAACCAGAAAAAAACTAGAATTCATTTGAGGCTTTCATCACCTGTAGCTTTTGAATTTGATCACAATAAAACAAATAGAACATAAGTAAAAGTTACCATAAAGATAGAGCAGATTGATCCCATTATTCTGAAAGTCATAAAGTTTGCAACACCCATACACAAACATTTTTCAACTGGAATTTAATAGCAGCCTTTGGTCTCCATGGATTCTTGTGGTGAGAAACCAAAATGGAAAACTTTTCTGCTTGTTAGCACAAGGATCTAGAAGCCTTGGAATTTGCTTAATAACTGCCTCAAAATCTAAAAATGCATGGTAATTTTTTGCAAGCTTCATTCGGAATGAGCCATAAAACAATATCCAATAGCGCAATCCTGTATTAATCAGCTGGTAGGATGTGAAAGCCTACCAAACCCGGCCGCAAAATTGCTATTTTAGCATAGATAACTTAACCAAACATATCCATATCATACACTATCAAAAAGATCTCGGAGAGAGCTTTCCAACGCAATAAAAATCATCTCAAACAGAGCTCTAGATCAAAAGTTATATAAGAAATGTGTTGTCGGCGGGGAAACTGCACTACATGTGCCCTTCAAGCCCTTCATGTGCCCATTATGCACCACACACACAAAAAGAGGGCTTTTGTTGTGAGCCATTGGTTGTTGACCACTGAAAAAAAAAGGCTAAAATCAATGGCCCTTCAGGTGCCCATTATGCACCACACGCACAAAAAAGGGCTTTTGTTGTGAGCCATTGGTTGTTAACCATTGAAAAAAAAAGGCTAAAATCAATGGCTCAGAAATGGTGCACTCTAGATGTACGCACTAGTACATCCATTTGAATACATCACGAAATCATAGGAAAACCTAGTGAAAAGCGTACAAAAACACAAAGAAAACCCCATGTTATTATGCTACATATTGGACAACAATGAGTTCAATCGAATGAGTCGACGTAATCTAGAACATGGACTATTATATATTCTTGTTCCAATCTTGCTTTTCAATAGTCAAATAATCCAGTGGTCAACTTGTATAGGATGGATAGGAAAGTCTTATTAGATGAACAGAAACCTTGATTGAGCAAGATGTCCATGGCATGCTGCAACACAATTTCCTACTATTTCTAGTGGAGATTTATTCTTAACTTAGGGGAACAAATCAAAATTGCTGCACTCACAACCTATCAGATTTGGGTTGCCAATGTTAAACAAGTGCCACGGCCTGTCTTCAATCGACCACCGCGTGCCCCGAGACAATAGCAACCCCAATAGGCAACGCAGCAAGTTCCTCCTGATCAGCAAGTGCAAGAAGAGATCTTTAATCTCCTCAACCCTATTTTACAACCATCTGGTTGGGTTGGTATCGTTGCACAACAAGCATAAGGCACACACTCTTATGCTCTACAACTCAAAGATACCCAACCTGCTTTTGCTGTGAATGTTGTTCCTCCTGTTCGCTCTGTTAGATTTGCATGCCGAGGACCTTATGCCAAATGTTATGCCTAAAGTCCGCAATGCTCTTCTTCAGCCAATGGAGACTGCTGAATGTCGCGCTCTTGCCAATGTTAATGCTACTATTCGCGCTCAACAACGTGGCCAGGCATCATCGTCTTCCACGCCATCTCCTCACGCTCAGCCATATCCAAATATAGCGGTAAAGGTTGAGCTTTTAAAAGAGGTTTCGGCTTTCCTTCCCTAGACGAAAGCTCCCTTTGATCCTGCCTCTCCTTCAGCTCATATCCCGTTGGAATGACAGGAAGAACTGGCTAAAATCAATATTCCTCTGAGTTTGGCTACTATCATCAAGTTGTGCCACGCACTTAAAGAACAACTGCCACTTCCCACAGTGTTAGTTGGAGCTGTTGCCACCTTCACGCCCACGGTCCACGCTACAGTTGGTAATCAACCTATTGACCATGTTCAGATCGATGGTGGCAGTGCTGTGAATCTCATCACGGATAAGTTACGACACCAACTTGGTATCACACAGCTATATCGGGCTCCATATGACATCAAACTTGCCAATGGCCATATCACGTGCCCTTAAGGTATTACTCCTCCCCTCACCATTAATATAGGGAGATCTCAAATTTCCTCTAGAATTTGGAGTTTGGAGAGCGGGAGAAGACCCTGGTGATTATGACATGCCGTGGGATGACCTTTTATTAGGCAGGCCAAAAGCATCCACTATTGGACCACTGATCAATTGGTTATCACTGATGGCACTCTCAATGCCACCATGGACTTGGAAATAGGTAAACTTATTGCTATTGAACACCTTGAGCCTACGCTGTCTGACAGTGACTCGGATGTCATTCAGAACACTTATCAGGTCCAAGTTCCAACAACACCACACCTACTTTCATCTTACCCTGAGTATGTTGACCCGTGGGGTGATATGGAGCTTGACCATGACCAAGCTATTGCTACTCTGATTGACCCATATTTGGTACCATGCAATCATGTTCAAGTTGTTGATCATAATGAGGAGAATGTTTAGCTCCTTTCAATAAATTGGCTACCGCATTTTTTCTATAATGGCTACTGCATAACCACCAGTCCTTTTGCATCCACCTGCTCATATTGTCATAGATGCTGAGGTTATTCCTCATATTCGGACTCCTGCAATGGAGATTATTGACTTAGGTACTAATCAACCTATTCGATTAGCAATTGGGCTACCTAAATCTTACAGGACCCGAGCCTTGAGATTATTTTACAAATTCAAACATATTTTTGCATGGAGCTACAAGGATTTACGAGGCATCAAGAAAGAATTGGGGTAACTCACCATTCCTACCAAAATAGATGCACAATCTATCTATGTAACGGACCCATGGGAGACTGCTCGAGTAGATCTTCGTGTGTGTTCCCGAGACACCGGCATAAATGGGTAGAAGCGACTACTCATAAACGTCTAGACAGTTTTGCCCAGTTGGTTAAGGGCATGTTGGTTAGGAACGTTACATTTGGTATCAGAGCAGGGCTCGAGTTCGAGTCTACATGGGGGCAAGTATGACCTGGAGTATCGTTGGACGGTAGGTCATGACTTGGTTTGTGATGCTCGAGCATAGTCTAGTGGGAGAGATTGTAACGGACCCATGGGAGACTGCTCGAGTAGATCTTGATGTGCGTTCCTGAGACACCGGCATAAATGGGTAGAAGCGACTACTTATAAACGTCTAGACAGTTTTGCCCAGTTGGTTAAGGGCATGTCGGTTAGGAACGTTACAATCTAGTAACGATAGTACCGGCTCAAGGCTAAGATCGATAAACTCCTGGTGGCAGGACTCATTTATGAGGTAAAACATTCTGACTGGGTGAGCTCTATTGTCATTGCTCTAAAGCACCCAATGGTAAGATCCCTGTCTACATGAACTAGTACCTGACCATAAACCATGACCATTTTCCACTTCCCTTCACGGACTAGGTCCTTGAAGAAGTTGCTGGCCATGAAATGTAATCCTTTACGGATGGCTTTTCTGGCTATAATCAAATTTCAATCCGCCCCGAAGATCAACTCAAAACAACTTTTACCACGTCGTGGGGTACTTTTGCATACAAAGTGGTACCTTTTGGGTTATCAAATTCACCATCCACCTTTCAGCGCATCATGCTCTCAGTTTTTTGGGATTTCATGAAAGGGGATGCTTTTCTTCAAATCTTTCAGGATGATTTTTCTGCTTACAACACTATGGATGCACATCTTTCCAAATTAGAGCTAGTTTTTCAGAAATGTGAAGAATCAGGTATCAGTCTCAACCCTAAGAAATGCACATATGATCTTACTTCTAGCATTCTACTTGGTCATGTCCTCAGTGAGAATGATATTACCACAGATCCAGCAAAAATTAGTTGTGTTCTCCAGGCTCACCCGCCACATAATATCAAGAAGACACACTCTTTCTTAAGCAAAGTCAATTCATTCCTGGCTTGGCTGCCAAGGCTGATCCTATTCATAATCTAGATGGTGACGAGTCTACTTGGGCTTGGAATCCTCAGGCAGACGCGGCTTTTCAAGAAGTCAAGGTATTACTCACTCAAATTTTGAACCTTGTTCCTCCTTAGTGGGACAAGCCGTTTGATGTACATGTTGATGTATCTGCATTTGCCATTGGCGCGGTTCTAGCTCAAGAGTATGAACCCAACCTGTTGTGGCCAACAACCCCTCATATATGACGCCCATGAATGAAAGCAGATCTGGAAGGAAGAGACATTTGGCACGTAAGCGTGCTGCAGAGGCTAAAGCCTTGAGGTTAGAATATAATGTAAATGCTACAGAGATAGTTCATGTTGGCCAATCATCCAATGTACCAGCAATTAGGGAGATAATCATGTCAGCACCAATGCATTGTCTGTTTGGTCAAGTAGATAAGCTACCGACACGATGCCAGCATTTGAATGACATGGTTGCAGAAGGAACTGCTGCACATACGGGAGATTCAAATCTCATCACATCAGAAGTAAATGATATTAGGATGCAATTATTTTCCACAATACATGAACAAATGGGTGATTATACAGTGTTACTGCAAGTTAGGGAGATCTCACACGAACATGTACCAGGGTCTTATATGGGAACATCTCACAGAAAAATGCCACCTGTTGTGGCCAACGACCCCTCATATATGACACCTGTTGATGAAAGCAGGTCTGATAGGAAGAGACGTTTGGCACGTAAGCGTGTTGCAAAGGTTAAAGCCTTAAGCTTGGAATATGATATGAATGCTACAGGGAAAGTTCATGTTGGCCAATTATCTAGAATACCAGCAATTGGGGAGACAGTCACGCTAGAGCCAACCCGTTGTCTGTATGGTCAAGTAGGTAAGCTAATGACAAGACACCAACATTTGAATGACATGGTTGTGGAAGGAACTGCAGCACATACGGGGGATTCACATCTCATCACACTAGAAGTAACTGATATTAGGGTGCAATGTTACAAAGTACAAGAACAAACGGGTGATCATGCAATGTTGCTGCAAACTACGGAGATGAATATTGATTGTTTTAGCACACATGTCAAGCATAAGTCATTGGTACCTCCCATTGACTAAAACCACATACCATAGCAAATAATATCTCCTATGCGACACCTGGAAATGAAAGTAATACCCAGAGAAGGAGATGCATGTAGCGCATAAGAATGGCAAAGTGTAGAGCCTTGAGGTTACTATGTACTTATGATGCATGATTGGTAAATGCTGGACATTTGTCTACAACAATAGAAAATAATCCATCTACCATCAATCTGAGCCATCGGATCGGTATTCTCGAATAGGGCGAACATGCATCTCTCCCATGCATGCATGCATTGCATGCATTTTCTGGGGCCCTGGTTCATTTGGGGATCGCTATTTCTTGTTGGTTCTTCATCGACTTCTCATCGGCATTTTCTCCTCTCCTAGTAGTTCCCTTGACTACCAACCATCTTCCCTTAATTTTGTATATTATTGTACATGTTATTTTTTTTTGTCGTGTAGCACGCGTGACCAACCCCTCGCTTTTCGAGGATGTTGTTTTCTTATCTTTGCGTTCTGGTTTGTTGTTGTGCAAGTACAATGGGATGCGCGAGTCCATCTTTTTTAGGCTTCGTGGGTCTCTTTGTGGGAGCATTTTTTTGCAACCTTGTGTCCAAGTCCCTTGTCGAGGACTTATCATTAGGGTTTTCCCTCGAAAACCCGAAAGGTCGGGGTTTTTTAACCCATGTGATAAGCTCTTAGCAAGGAGCTTTTATTTGTTTCATGCGAGCCCTAATTCGAGAATCTCATAAATAGCATCAACTATCCATTACGATCACAATTATTATGGCTAAGGATTAAGAGATACTGAAAGGATTGAATGATTCTACGAAATTGGAATACAATTAATAAGGTTTTAATTTGTGCTAAATAGTAAGTTTTTAGATTTAAAGAATGGATGAGGCTTATGAAAAAGTAATGGATTTTTGTTGAATTACTAACCTCAACCAATAGCACCAACTATTACTCAAAATTTTAGATACGAGTCTTAAATTTTTGAAGTCATCCATTCATATTCAATACTTATGGCATCAACCATAATATTGTGCAAATATTAGTGGAATGGACAACCATCAGAAGAGCAATACAATCATATAATCAATTTACAACTTTCTTTAAGGCATGAATAATTCAAAAACATTTAATAGATTCTCATATCCTCTACCTTTTTAAATGACCCCAATATCCTACAGACAAATTTTAATCAATATTAAGACACCTTAATGGGAACAATGGGCTATGATTTACATTTGTTCAAGATGTGGATAGATATATTTATCCACCATAGATATGCTCTCCGTAGTTACAGAAGGAAAAGTTTAAACCATCTTGGCCAAGGAGATGGATTGTTAGTTTTTGGTTCAGCTTGATTTGAAGGAGATTCATTTTGGCAAAATAAAATGGATTGATAAGATAAGATAAGATAAGGTCGGTTTGCCCTTCTTATTCCAAACCATAAATCACTTGTACCCACTAAATTCATATCTATGTTTTCTGCAATAAAAAGAATTGCCATACAGGTAGTCAAGGATTACTCTGGAATGCTTCAACAAGATCAAAGAGCAGACCAAGGAATTTTTAATTTAAATCCATAGAGAGAAATTATCTGGGCTCTCAGAAGAAGGATTTCTATTTCAGTTTGCAATCTCCACCACCAACTAGATGACTTGCAAACATCAAGAATAGTCAGGCCCTTGCAATCCTTAGATTATCTACAGAAGCAAAGAAACCTCAAGCCAAAGTGTTAAGTAAATATCAAATATGTAAATACAAGATAATTAGAAAATGGGGCACATGTACACCAATAATTTGAGATCTTAATTAGTTCACCAAAATCGTCTTAAGATTCTTCTGATAGAAGTTACACCAATAACTTCTAGTAATCAGCCTCCAATTCACCCAAATCGGAGAGTGATTTTATTATTTGAATTAGTTAAGGTAGTTCACTACCCAATGGGGTCAAACGGTGCTAGGAACTGGCAAACTAGGCAAGGCATCTGGCAATTAAAACTAATTCACTAGCACAGATCAAATTCACTAGCATAGATCTTCCTATCTAGTAAAGACTTCAGGTTGAGTGGCGGCTAAGAAGGTTGTTGTAGATAAATCTGGCAGATTCGATGCAGCTATTCATCTCAATGCCACTGCAGTAGTCTGTCCTGTTGCAATCAGAGATCCCAGAACCCACCGGTCTGTTTCTGACTATTTCTGAGCCCACTGAACTATTCTGGAGTGCTTCCGACAGCCCAAGCACAATCCAGATACTCAGATTTCCCTGCACAGATTTTTCTTTTCTCCTTCCGACCCTCTTCCTGTTACCCTCTCCCGACTATGCTCTCAGTTTCGATCTCGCTCCTTTAGATTCTCTCAGCCACTTCGTGCGTCTCTGTCGCTTCCCCTTTTTACTTCCCGTTGGCGCGTCTGCTGGATTCCCCTGATCGGATGTCCACCGCTTTCCAGGTTCAAGCCACGTGTACACGTCTTCCTTTTCCTGATTGTTCTACATAAAGGCTAATTTCAACAAACTCCCCCTTTAGCCTTTATGGTCTGCAACCCCCACTAGGTTCTTCGCGGTCACTAGTTTGGGCTCAGACAGCGCCTTTGTTAACATATCTGCCTGCTGAAGATGGGTGGGAATATATGTCACATTTATCTCCCCCTTTTCCACTTCATCTCGTATGAAATGATGGTGAATGTCGATGTGCTTAGTTCTAGAGTGTTGAATTGGATTCTTCGTCATTGCCACCCCGCTCTTATTATCACAGTACATCACGGTAGCTTCGCTTGGTGAATTCCCCAATTCTTTAAGCATTCTACGCAGCCAAATTATTTCTGAAGCTGCCATGGACACCGCTACATATTCTGCTTCCGCACTAGACTTGGCAACGCATTCCTGCTTTTTACTTGCCCAAGATATTGCTGCATCCCCAAGTTTGCACAAATAACCAGATGTGGACTTCCTGTCATCGATATCTCCTCCCCAATCTGCGTCTGCATAACCAACCAATTTGTTCTCTGCACCCTTTGAAAAACAAATTCCGTGTGTTGCTGTTCCTTTTAAGTATCTGAGCACTCTTTTTGCCGCTACCCAATGCTGTATTCCAGGGTTATTGCAAAATCTGCTTAGCAAGTTAACCACATAAGTGATGTCTGGTCGAGTGCAATTTGCAATGTATAACAAGCAACCAACCAATGATCTGTAAGGTCTCGCCTTCATTTCCTTAATCTCCTTTGGGGTCTTAGGGCACATATCTCCGCAGATTCTCACTCCCGAAGCCATAGGTGTTTTTGTTGGATTGCATTCAAGCATCCTGAATTTAGCTAATACTCCCTTAATATTTTGTTCCTGCGTAAGATAGAGCAATCCCCGTTCTTTATCCCTACAAACTTCCATTCCTAGCAATTTCTCCAAATCTCCCATGTCTGTCATCTGGAATCGACCATTCAGCAATGCTTTGCAATCTATCAACAAACTTCTGTCATTGCTCACGATGACGCAATCATCCACATAGAGGGCCATAATCAGACATTTGTCCCCATTCCTTTTCATGTATAGATTACCCTCAGTTCTTAACTTTGCAAATCCTGCAAAAATAAGGAACCTGTTTATGCACAAATACCACTGCCTGGCTGCTTGCCTCAGTCCGTAAACCGCCTTTTTTAATTTACAAACCATGTTCTGACCTTGTTCATAGCCTTGTGGCTGCTCCATGTATATTTCTTCGTCTAAATCCCCATTCAAGAATGCAGTCTTAACATCCATATGGTTTATCTCCATATCATTCTGCACTGCAACCGCAAGAAGTGTCCTCAGACTGGTTACTTTGACAATAGGCGAGAATGTATCCTTATAGTCCACGCCTTCTTCTTGAGTATACCCTTTTGCAACCAGCCTCGCTTTATACCGCTCTACTGATCCATCTGCTTTTCTTATAATTTTAAAAAGCCATTTACTCCCCACTACATTCTTATCTTTTGGCCGCGACACGAGTTCATAGGTGCCCGTCCTTTTAAATGAATCTAATTCACTTTGCATGGCCTCTTTCCATCGATCTGCATCCTTTCTTTCCAGGGCTTCTTCTACTGTTTCCGGCTCCACTGTACAAGACAATATCTTAGGCTTCCTTGGTCTGGTTGTCTTCCCACCTTCTGCTCTGCCATACAAACTTGTGTCGAATGAAACTCCGGCTTTTAGATGTTCCGCATCACTACGTCGAGTTCTCCTACTTCCTTCTCCCACCTGAGGTCCAGGTTCTGGTGCACTATTGGTATCAACAACCTCATGCACCTCCTCTGGCTCGACTTCCGGTTCATGAGGTGCACTATCGGACTCAATGACCTCATACACCTCATCCGGTCCCACGTCTGTTTCTTCAATCTCTGCACTAGTCTCCGTGTCCTCTTCACTTTCTGACTCCACATCGATTTCATCTTCCTTTAAAATCGTGGCCTTTGTTTTCTCTTTAACATCTGCTTGCTCAGTCTCCAAGTATTCGGTTGGCACCCACTCATCTGCTTCATGCTGGCTTAGACTTTTCCTGTCGTTGTATAGAACATTCTCATTAAAAACGACATCCCTACTAACATACACTTTACGTGTGACTGGTTCATACAATTTGTAGCCATTTGTCTGCTCATCGTAGCCCACCAGGAAGGTACAAGTGCTCCGATCATCCAGCTTTCTCCTTAACTCTTCCGGTACCATCATATAAGCTAGACACCCATAGACTTTAAATCTTTTCACTGATTGTTTCCTGCCTGTCCAATACTCTTCTGGCACTCCTCCTTTCACTGCAACTGTCGGCAACCTATTTTGAATGTAGCAGGCAGCTGCGACAGCTTCTCCCCATAGACTGTTCGGCAAACCTGCATGCTTAAGCATGGATCTAGCTGCATTCATGATGGTGCGATTTTTGCGCTCAGCTACTCCATTCTGTTGCGGTGTGTACCTGCATGTATATTGTCTCCGTATCCGTCGCACTTGACAATACCTACAAAATTCAGATGATCTATACTCTCCACCAAGGTCAGACCTTAGACATTTAACCTTCAGTGATGTTTCCCTTTCAACCTCCGCAACATATAATCTAAATGCATCAAATACTTGATCTTTGGTCTTTAAAAAATAGCATTTAGTACGTCTACTGTAATCGTCAATAAAGGTAGCGAAGTAGGATTTCGCTCCTCTACTCTCAACCTGCATAGGCCCGCAAACATCCGAATGTACTAATTCAAGTAATTCATGCGCCCTTTTCCCTTTATTTCTAAATGCCACTCTATTTTGTTTTCCCAACATGCAAGCTTCACACACGTCATCAACCTCACAATCCTCATAATCAAGCTCATCTAAAAGATTGTGCCTTTTTGCTATTTTAATGTAGACATGCCCTAACCTCAAGTGCCAAAGCCTTAAGCTATCAAGGGGAGATACCTTATTGATGGTATCATTCACATCCAATTCAAACAGATTTCCTCTTCTTTGAGCTTCAAACAATTTAATGCCTCCTCTGATGAATTTGCATCCATACTTATGAAAAAAATAAATCATATCCATTATCTACCAAATTGGCAACTGAAATTAAATTAAACAACATTCCCGGCACAAATAATGTATCTGGCAAACTCAAAACATTCTTGCCTTTAACTAGAATATGCAAACTCCCTTTTCCAAGCACCTTTTGCATTGCTCCATTGCCCATCTGAACAGCCTTGCAATCCATACTTGGCTCAATGCATTTCAACATGTCAGGCGAGCTCACTATGGAGACTTCAGCTCCAGAATCTACAGTCAAGGTATTAGTTTTGTCCAAATTTTTCTTTGAAACATTAATTTTCGAGATGTGCTGCTCATTTTTGAAAAATGATTTGCAAGTACTTACTTCTTCTTCTGTGAGAGCTCCCACGGTCGGTGCTTTTGCCTCAGACGTCTCTCCAACTGCTGCCACCACAGTGCGCCCCCTTCCACGACCAAACGAACCACGACCACGTCCTCGAGTCCATTTCTCTCGATTCGGGCACTCCGCCTTGATGTGACCAAACTCCTCACATCCGTAGCACTGTATCTCGGCTCTCCATCTTCCTCTGCCTCTTCCGCGTCCTCGACCTTTCTCTCTGCTCGATTCTCCTGCATATAAGGTAATAGGGTGTTCTTCTGTCTCCCCTGGCACTGGTTTCACCAACACCTCCTGCTCAAGCTCAGTTCTAATTGCTTCTATTGCTTCATCCAGGGTGGATGTGGTCCTTCTTACTAGCATAGCTAAATCTTTAAACGAAATTTGAAATGCTCTGGTTAAGGCCAATACCTTCTGCTGCTCACTATAACGCGCTCCAGCTCCATCCAAATCGTGCAAAAGCAATCTTAGATTTCGTATCAAGCTCTTTAGATCATCACCTTTCTTGAATTGCAGGTTGCGCAATTTCACTTCCAGGATATCTATCTGAGTAGACGTCTTCTCTTCATATCTTTTTAGAAGATATTTCCATATCTCTCTGGCCTGTTTGTGCTGAATTTCAAGCACAATGTCACCACCCAGTTTTGCCATGATAATGGCTTTGGCGATCTCCTCCCTTTCATCATCTGAAATTCTAGCTTCCTCAGATCCTGATGCTTCCGCTTTCACTTTAGATTTAGGCGGAATCTCCCTCTCTTTGACTGGATCAACCAAATCCCACAGCTTGTCTACCTTAAGGGCCTGCATGATTTTGGCCTTCCAAAGCTGAAAGCCAATGTCTCCATCAAATACTTCAGTACTGTTGAGATAGGTCAATGCCAATCGGCTGGCCATATCCTTCTAGCTCTGATACCACTGTTGCAATCAGAGATCCCAGAACCCACCGGTCTGTTTCTGACTATTTCTGAGCCCACTGAACTATTCTGGAGTGCTTCCGACAGCCCAAGCACAATCCAGATACTCAGATTTCCCTGCACAGATTTTTCTTTTCTCCTTCCGGCCCTCTTCCTGTTACCCTCTCCCGACTATGCTCTCAGTTTCGATCTCGCTCCTTTAGATCCTCTCAGCCACTTCGCGCGTCTCTGTCGCTTCCCCTTTTTACTTCCCGTTGGCGCGTCTGCTGGATTCCCCTGATCGGATGTCCACCGCTTTCCAGGTTCAAGCCACGTGTACACGTCTTCCTTTTCCTGATTGTTCTACATAAAGGCTAATTTCAACATGTCCTAATTTAATTGTAGCAATTAGTCCGAGTTATCCATCCAGAATTCGATGTAGCAGTTAATTTCAGAAGTGTTTGTTCCCCCAATCTGTCGTCGCCCCCTTCCCTTATAATAGATATGTTCCCTTTCTAAAAATGTCATATGCACTTTTTCTTTGATTCAATTATGGCACTAACTATATTTAGACTTTAGACCATTAAATAATATCTTGGCTTTAAGATATTATTTAACCATTGCTTCTATTCTATAAGGATAAAAAATCTATTCTATTCTATTCTATAAGGATTATATTTTTCAATCATTTGCCTTGCTTTGCCATTAATTTGTCATTCTTACGCACCTATGCTAGTCCGTCAAGATTAACGTTCAACCCCCCCAGCTACGATATTCGTATCGGGATCCATGCCCACATACTAGTCAACATGGATGTATTTAATGCAACAAAAATCTAACCACCTGATGCTACAAGGATCCATGTATCCCATATGTCATGCATTTGATGGTTGAAATATTCTATTAGAGCAACATGTTGCTAGGATACCTGCAAGAAATGATGTAGCCCTTGAAGAGCAGCCATGTGTTGGTCAATCAAATGGAGATAAACCACAATAGATGAAGTGAAGAGCAGCTAGAATAGGAGGCTACAATTTAAGGAACAACCATTTGAGGTTTTCAACATCCATGAGGTTGAAGTACAAGCTTCCTGGATGGTTCCTAACCTTGTATTGCTACATACACCGACTATCAATATCTCATAGAGCTGACACCCTCTAAATAAATTGGCAAGAAGAGGGGACTTGAGAGGTAGGGTTCATATTAATAGTGATGGATTTTACGAGACATTGAGATTAGAAGGGAGAGAGGAAGGGAGGAGCTGAAAGTTGAGGGTTGAGCATCAAACAACCAAAAGATTGACCATGCAAGGAGGAAAGAGCAAATGGAGGAGGACAAGATAAGCAAAAAAAAGAGGAAAGAGAGATCAAAGAGATGAATGAGATGCCAATGAAATCAGCACTAGGAGGCTTAGAGTGTTGATGTATCCTGCAAGTTTGTCAAGGATTGCAGCCACATTTGACTACCAGAGACTTCTTGATATAGCGACCAACAAAGGAGGGAGGTGGTTAGGAATACGCTATAGATTTCAGTGCCAGATTGGACAGATCAGGAATATGTGTCATGCAGTGGACAGCTAGCTTCAACCACCAGATTTAAGGAAAAGCCATGCTTGAGAGGATCAAGAAGAAGGGCATGCAATAATTGCTGTAAGATAGCCCCAATAGAAAATCAAGGAGTCAAATTTTAGGGACCTTCAAATTCAACTCAAATCAATGAGTTTTTACAATCTAAAACTTTCTGTCAATTTTTGCTGTATGATGCTCAAGCGACAATACCAGAGAATGCTGCTGAAAAAACTAAGGAAGGCATGCTGGAAACACAAGATTTGAAGCTCCCTAAAATTTCGTTGAAGAATTTTCAGGAGCAAGAGAATTTTGCTCAAAACTTTTTGGCGGCCGCTTGTTGACATGGCAGTGCTGCTCGTGGCTTCTGCCCACGCGACCTGCCACGTCAGCAGGGAGCCGCTAGAAAATTTCTTTGCGAAATTTTCTGCTCCTGAAAATTACTCCTTCTTAAAATGCAAGAATATATTTGTAGTGTGGGGGAGACATATTAGGTGCTCGGGTAAATTCTTGCAAGGGCAGTCAATAAGCATTGATGGTCAGCTTCCTTTGATCGTACATGTTCCAAATAAGGCCAACAATATCCAATCAATTATTAAGATGTGGGACTTGCATATGCAACATCACATTGGCAAAAAAATAAAAAATTGGAGTGGACCTTAGCAATTCATTGAGGTTTGACACTCAATGGTGGGTAAACTATGTTGAGGCATACAATGGCTCAGAATATGAATGTTAGGGGCATCCACAAAACAAGGATGATCAAGGACATGGTAGATGTGGGGGTGGCATCAACTGTAGTTACTAAGGCTAGGTTAGAGAGAATAGATGGACGAGGTATGTGTCAAGCTAGTGGAAGAGGGTTTGGGATATAATTGTCGAAATTCTAACATTCGTAGTTAAATTATGCAGGCCACGTGTTCCACCCATGTGGTTGGAGATGGAACAATCTTGACTATGATTCTGAGGAGACTCGAGAAGATTATAGAAAGGAGCCACGCTACTCTAATTGCTCCATATTTTGACTTGAGTTGGCACTTTTATTTTAGAGAGAGATTTTTAGGAATATATAATTTAGGAGATTGTTGTATAACTGTGTATCAAAGACAAATCAACATTTTTTGAGAGCATTTTTTTTTAGAAACATGCAGATCAACAATTTTGTATTAGAAATGCGGGGACTAGGATGGAGGGCCACGCGAAGGCGCTGCTACAGAGCGGCTAGGGCAGACGGCTAGGTCGCCCCAGTACAACGGATTCATGCTCCTTGGTTCAACGTTGGATGCTAGCAGGGCTGAAGAGGTTTATTTCTTCCATCGGCAGCATTTCATATATGTCTACGGTGCCGGTTTATTTTTCTTCAGGCGGCCCTAATCTGATGCACCAGGTATTCTTTCTTTGGCAGTATGCTCTATGTCTCATTGACACGCTGAAAAGGTATGGCCCAATTGGGATGCTGGCCTATAAGGTGTAGAAGGGATCGCTTCTTTAGTAGCCACTAACATGGCTCCTTTCTATAGATGCATAGACCAAGGCAAAGAAAGAGGATGTATCAAATTTGTGAAGTTCTTTAGATTGGTAACTTGAGGCAGGGAATACCATAAGCTGTAAATAGAAAAGTAAGCCCTTCGTGTCTATTTTGCTCCCTTTTTCCTTGCTAGCGGGAAGAATTAGTTCATTGATAAAGTAGATTAAGAGACAAGCCAGTGAAGTTTTGTGTTGAAGGCGTTCTTGGGCTTCTCGTAGTGCACCAGAATGATGAGTACATAATCCCCACAATGCAGCATTCTAGTTACTAGGGTCTGATATTCCAAGAGGAAGCTGGCTTATCTTTTCTGCAGGAGGGGCGGCGAATTCAGTGGGGCTGATTGGTCTACATGCCATAACGTGACATTATGCACAGCTAGGGATTTTTAAATGTTCTAACTTGAACATTTTTACCAGGGCACTGATATGCCCATTGGTGCTCAAGTACTGATAAGCTTGAGCATTTTAAATACTTAAGTGCTGATGCTTAAGTAAAACTCAAGTACTAATATGCTTGAGTGGGTCGTATCGACGACAAAGATGCCTTCGATGTCATTAAGGAAGGGCTACTTGGCAGCCTTACTTGGGAGCAACTTCAAAACAGGATTCGTGTTCTTGCTTACTTTCCCTACTTCATCAGGGGCTGTTCAGGAGTATTTTGATGTATATATTTCCTATCTGGCTGATTAGGAGTTTAAATAAGCATGCCTGGGGGAGATGAAGAAGTTGAGGTGTGAGCTCCTATAGTAATCTCCTCCTGTGCTGTTCCATGTACTCTTATTTCAGAAAATAAAAAAAGTGGTACCTCCGTTTCCTCAAAAAAAAAAAAAAAAAAAAAAAAAAAAAAAAAAAAAGGTATTAGAAATCAAAATCACAGATTTGAACATGTTAAAGAATAAATAAACAACTAATTCATGTTAATTGTAAGTGTAGTACTAAATTAGAAACCTTCATTTTTAGAAACTAGTAAAACATATGATTCAAAACCCAATATTGAAGCCTTTTCTTGGTGCTTCACCTTTCTTGAAAGGCTTAAGGCATGGGAAACAACTAGAAATTTATGGCAATTGAGCATAGAAAATTGTGACTCAGTTGCAATGCATGTCTGGTGGCTAGCTATAGAAACTAATAACGATTTGAACCCCTTATTCTCTAATGGACATGAGGAGTTAAAGGAAATGGACATTATTGGGTATCAATTATATTGGTGACTGATATTGGCAAGGTACTTTTCTAGCATGGTACGACTTCAAAATAAGGTTCAACATGCACTTAAAAGGATTAAAAATAAATAAATAAATAAATAAATAAAAAATCTGGGAGAGGGCCGCTAATCTCTAATGATAGCCTGACCTCCTTTGTGGACTGTCCATTTTCATTGCAGGCGAGGTTCACATAGCCGACATAATTCCTCTTTCTGTCTGCAAAGCCGTGTTGGGGTTAGATCTCCTTGGACTGAAAAGGTGGTCCCTTTCAGATGTATATCACCAGGACATGGCATCCCTAAAATGGCCTAGGAGATGACGAGGACGGTTGGGTCGTGTTGCGCCAACACGATGTGCCAAGATGATGCCGCCTGCCTATATGTGCATCAACTAGGTAAAAAAACGTACTGTGTCATCTGTAGTAGGAGAACCACGCATCTCCTTAATATCAACGATATGTAGGTTCAGGGTCGGTGTGTGCTGAGCATCCTCTGGTGGCCTATTTATCTCATAAGGGGGAACCTTTAGTTGTACATTGCACAACATGTCCTCAATTGAAGTCTATGTGAACATGTCAGCCTTGTCCACACGCCCAGGCACTGTGATAGACACTAGTGGCGGGACACCTGCCATTACCTGCTGACTCTAGGAGTAGCTTCAAGTGCTATATGCAACTTCCCAAGGGTAGCTCATTAGATATCTCTGTGATATTGGTGTTGGATTGGACCGTCTGAATTCTGGCAAGGCTTGCTGGTGGCAGGCATTGAATTTGAGCATCGAGCTGATCAAAAACATTAATCAAAACTGTATCGTAAACTTGTTGTGCTTTTGTTTGCGCCAAGATAGTGTTTAGATTCTCCTTATATAGAAGACGTGTTCAGATTCGTCTTATATATATAGAAGACGTGCACCTTTATCTTTTCAATCTTTGCTTAATTTATTTATTTATATTTATTAATTAAGCCATTTAGGCCCCCAGGCCTCTATGGCAAAAGAATACAAATTAGTATGGCACTTAATTTAGAGCGCCATCAATGTCGAAATTACTCATAAGAGTGAAAAGCTCAGTTATATATTCTCTTTCTTTCAAAACATCTCTAAAATATGAATATAAAGTATGTGCAGACAAAAGGAAAAGTTCACCAAGTGTTGAAGATGTAATGTCATAACGAGCCCTTACCTGTTCATATGCTGCGCATTTCAAGAGTGCGTGTTCTTCATCTTCAATAGCTGGATCTAGGCAACTTGGACAAAACCGCTCCTTATGGGGCATTTCATCCCACCTACCAGTCTCAATTCACAAATTGTGAGATGACAATCTCATTTGAGAAATAAGCATGTGTTTCTTTTGCTAATGCATGAGAGTAATCTATTCTATTCTATTCTATTTATAATCTGCCATATCATTTAGTTTAGCCAAGTAAAACTTCCTTTTTACATCCTTTTCATCGTCTACTCGCCAAAGTTTACGACTTGCTCGTGCAACCACATAATCATGTATCTCTTCAAATTTCTGGGATAGCGGCCAATTGTCATCAGCAAGCCATTTCACTTGCCCATCGCTTGGCATCAGCATACCAACCTTTTGTGTTATACATAAGGGCTTGAAGTAATCGGTCAGTGTCCGTAGCTAGAACCTTGTTAACAAAATGGTTTTGCACAATGCTTCTACTTCAAGAGGTAATAGACCTGTTTCAGCCAGCATCATGCAATAAGGAGTTTGCACTTTGACTCCCAATTCACCTATCAAGAATCTTTTCTGTATCTTCTCTATTCTATTCTATTCTATATCGCTCCACCCCTTCAAAGACAAACTTGGCTCCCAAACCGGACTTCCATAAAGAACCACTATTTTTACTTGTATTCCAAAAAAGAGTTTCCTTAGTCACCAATGTTCAAAATTGTCGATTTTACACTGATTCATCACACTATAAAACGCTCTGAGACCACCCGATGCACTTTTCTGAGCTGCCAATGTCCACTTATAATTATTTGACACTTCAATTCCCAAATACTTATACTTCATGACCTGCTCAAGCGGAACACCACCTACATAAAATATTGTGTTATCCCGGGCTCCTAGCACCATTATCTTTGATTTATCCGGATTAATCCTCATGCTTTTTGCTTCACAAAAAGCACATAACACTCTAGATGGCGCTGCAATCCAGCTGGATTCTTTGAAATTAGCACAATATCATCAGCAAAAAGCAAGAGCTGTAAAATATACCTTCCCAAATGGACTCCTAAACCCCCAAGCCTCATCATCCAATTTTCTAGTTCATCTATGAACAATCCAAAAAGAGTTGGAGAGCAGGGGCAACCTTGCTTTACTCCAATCATATTCTGCACTTTTTCTGGCCCTGTAAATGGGAAAGATAGTTCTACTAGCACTCTTTCATATAAGCACGCAACTGCATGACGAAGTTCCTCTGGAATTTGTAGCATTTCCAACCTGCAAGCAAAATCCTTTCTCTTAACTGTATCAAAAGCCGTTGTGAGATCTATAAAGGCAAGGTATCTTTTATTACCAGCACCCTTTGCACATACAGATAATACTCGCATTATAACTAAATGGTCGAGTGGAGTGATCAGTTCTAAAGCCTGCTTGATTAAAGGCTCGAATCTCATTTTCATCAGCCCATAAAGACAATTTCCATTCTAGTATAGACGCAAATAATTTAGCAAATACATTACTCACCAAAATGGTCTGATAGTTCCGCACATCATCTCTACTACCAGCTCCATTCTAGTATAGACGCAAATAATTTAGCAAATACATTACTCACCAAAATGGTTTGATAGTTCCGCACATCATCTCTACTACCAGCTTTATGAATAGGTATGATCCTATTTAAGCACCATGCATCTGGAAATCCATTTTCCAAAGCATCGTTACATAGATCCGCAAGGAATTCATGTAATTTGTATCCTCTCCATTTCAGAAGCTCAATTGTCAGCCCATTTGCCATGTTTCTAAGCGCATCAGAAACATCTGTGCTTGTAAAAAGTAATGATGCTTCACCACTAAATGAAAAACCTTCTACATGTGTAGTGTAATATAAGGCCTTTACCAAATCATCTATTTGGATATTACCTATCCCCGTATGTTTTTTGAATCTGCTGAAAAACTTTTTTGCATCTTGTTCTGTCATGACCATCTCCAGATGGTTCTATAGCCACTCTTTTTTCTTTCTTTTTACTATGTTCTTGTAATGTTTCAAATCTCGGGTCCCTTTACTCTGCTTAAATGTCCTCTTTGCGTCAAAGCATTCTTTATCAAACCATTTACTATCTCTTTTCCTTTTTTCTTGTGGGTTTGTATATCCAAAAACAGGGGATGCAACATCCTGTATCAAATGCTGAATATGCATAGTTCTTTCTTTGCTACCTTCCCATTTTATGTTTTCTAGTTTTTGCGTCAACATATCTTCATACTTGGATGCTAGTTTGTAGCTCACCTTTAATTTCGGCTGTGGCAGAAGTGGTGGCACTTAATTGCATTTCATATCTAAGCAAATGTGCAAGGGTGCATAGTCTGAGCCTAGATTCCTGTCCATAACAATGAATTCTGACACGAGCTGTATACTTCTTGGTCTGGATGTGGCAGATAATCGTGTTCTCCAAGAAGCTCAAGGTTACATTGTAAAGTCGTATCATTGTTCTTCACTTGCCCCTCGCAAGAGGCGATTGATTTTTGAGGAGTATTTGGATGTGCACTCTTATGCTTAGGTAGGTTGCTTCACTCGGCGGGTCTCTGCTTATCCGCTGAGATTTTATTCCTGTCTCTGCATTTATACTTGTATTTGACTCTTTGATTGAATAAAGTCTGACGTCCTTCAACAAAAAAAACAAATCCACGGTGCAACAACCATTGGGTTGGAAACATGTAAGTCCTCCGGAGCCAGGATATTTTTTAAGGCCATTGTAGATTATCGTATTAAATGATACGCATAAACTTCTGCGATTTTGGTTTGGTATTTGGAAATCAGTGGTTAGGACTATGATTTTGATGCCGTATTGTATAAAAAAGGGTATATTTTGGCATGTTTGAGCAGCTTGTTTCCATTTAGTGGTCTACTTTCTAATTTTAATATGTTTGCAAGTTTATTGCTGGCTATTTTTCATGCTAAATTGTGGGGCGTCGATAGGGTTTCACGCCACTTTCTTTTTCGAGGCTGGGCTCCCTGTTTTTTGCAGGTGCGGCGGAGCAGACGAGGCGCAGGCATCGTTGAAGCCAAGAAGGGCTCTTGGTTGTTGCCAAACAGTGGCAAACAGTGGCAAAAGGATTTGGGTCGTTGCTGATTGTTGGGAAACAGTGGCAAAGGATTGATTCTGGCAGAGCAGGGGCGGGCAGTCCTATTGTTGGAGAGTTTGACTGTGTTCGTGGATCCAATGGAGCTATATTTCCTGCAAAGTTATGGCAAGGGTTAGATTGTGCCGACAGGAGGCCTTGTAGATTGTGGCATCAACCACAAAACCCTGCTTTCCTCTGTGGTTCGAAGCTTTAATAAGGAAGTGGAACAGATTTAGGCCGAGAGTTAAACTGCATGTGCTAGTTTGTGAGCAAAGTTTCGAGCTGCCGTGTACCAGAAAGCTCATGGGGGGTGTCAATCCTTGAGAAATATTCCGATCTCTGTTTCTGTTCTGGCGCAGGTGGGCGCTTCTTATTCTAATCAGGAACTACACTTCTGGGTTTGCATGCAGGTGGAGCAGGGGATTGGTTCCGGCAGGGTAGAGTACGTATGGGCTATGGTTTTAGCCCATACCTTCGGTCCATATTGTGGCAGGGGTGTTTTTGTCTGCACCATGGGTTTGAAAAGGACCTTAGAAAGTGGCAGAGGATTTTCCTGCCAAAACGACGTTAGCCATTGATTTAGTATGATGCTCTGGATATGCTGGAGATCAATGGTTCATATTCAATCTTAAACCAAATCCCATAAACCCTTGAAAATACATAATTCATAAATGATACGCATAATGCAAGAACATGCCTTCCCATCTTATTTTGCATGCAATCTACGGATGTTCTCGGCCAAGCATCATGTTTCGCAGTTAACTCATGTAACCACAATTCATTGCTTTCTCCTAACAACAATATGGCTTGCTTGTTACTGATTCTGTCATTTAAGTCACCCATTATGAAAACAGGTCCTTTTTACTCACTTATTATAGATTGGATTAATGTGATTTAAAGCTTGTTAGAAAGAAAGCGTCTACTTTAGGTAGTAACAATAATCAGCAAAAAAAGATAAGAACTTTTTGAGTTATTGAAATTTTAGTGAGAAACCCTGTTTGAAGACTGTTTCAGATATGAATTTCAAAAAGATATGTCTCACTAACTTTGTGACATAGTTACAAACTAAGATATTTGTTAAGTTAAGCATGCAGCATGAAAGTAAACCATGAAAGTGTTTGCAAATCTTGATTATTGAACAGTAGTCATGTGCTTGGTATAGTAGTCATGTGCTTGGTATTTCTAGTGGTTGGATTTCTCTGCTAGTTATTGAAAGTGCATTTTGATAACGCATGTGTGTGTCTGTATGTTCTTGGTTGTGGCATGGTGTGCATGAATTCTTATGAAAGGAATGGCAGCTTTTATGTTTATAAATTTTGATCTGATAGTTGTTGGGCCTGCACCACATTATGCATATAAGTTAAGACTGCATGATGCATTTGTACATGCTATGACTGCATTTGCTTACAATTGCATGATGCATTTGTACATGCCATGACTACATTTGCTTACAATTGCATGATGAATTTGTACATACTATGACTGCATCTGGTGGTGATGCTAACATTTTATGGAATCGCCATTTGGCATATTATATCATGGCATATATTTTGTTGTTCTACTATCTCATTGGAGAGTGATTTACTAGAAATTGGCTAGTGCAATAAAAAATCTCATTGGAGATGCTTATCGAAAACTGACAAGCATGTCATTGCAGACTAGATTGACTGGAAGTTGGCTAGTATCAAATTGAAAATCTCACTGGAGATTGATTGGAACTTGGTTAGTATAAAATTAAAAATCTCACTGGAGATTGAATGGAAATTAGCTAGTATTAAAATGAAAATCTCGCCGTAGATTGACTGGAAATTGGCCAGTATTTAATTGAACCTCTTGTTGGAGATTGACATAATGGATATTAGAAAGCCTCACTGCAGATTCACTGGAAATTGGTCAGTATCTAATTGCAATCTCATTGAGATTGACTTTGAAAAATCTCATTGGAGATTCTATTTGAAAAATATCATTGGAGTATTGAATGTAAAAAATCTCATTGGAGATTACCTTACTGGAAATTGGCCAGTATACTATTTATAGTCTCACTGGAGATTCTTGCACTCTTTCATTGGAGATTGTTATACTGGTAATTGGCCAGTGCTTACTGGACATTGGTCAGTATGCTATTAAAGTCTCATTAGAGATCCTTGCAATTGGATATTTTGCTTTGATGAATTATATTTTGATATATATTAATTCATCTCATTGGAGATTTGAATGCTACATCTCACTATGTTTTATGGTGTCATTTTTGTCATAAACTCATGGATGGACATGATCATGGATGGATGGAGGCTCAAGTTTGAGAATGGTTGTTCGAAAGACTCTTGAACTGCAATTACTACTATGTTACACATTGAAACTAAAGTGCTTGGGTTTTTTCCTTTTCACCCACAAAAGGTTTTTTCCATCCAAGGACGAGACTAATGCTGCAGGGAGGGTGACATGGTGATGCATCATTTAGTCTCTCTCAATTGGGATACATTTATTCTTATGAGATAACAATATTTTTCGTTGAAAAGACTAAAGTTGCAGGGAGGGTGTTCGGATTCTCCTTATATAGAAGACGGTGTTCAAATTCGTCTTATATATATAGAAGATGTGCACCTTTATCTTTTCAATCTTTGGTTAATATGGCATTGCCTAATATGGCTCATACAATTGTATAAATATGAATCTCATATGAATAAACGATTATTTTGTCTTGTGGGAAAAGTCTTGTGTGTCTCATATTTCTAACAAATAGAACGTTGGGATCCAAAAAAGGGTGCTTCCAGAAAGTATAGTTCAATGGTAGAGTCATAGTATTTCGCAAGGGGTGTATTTGTCATGTTCTTGGCTTTGGAGGTCTCCCTTGCACTAGTCATAACTTTGGAAGTCATGGTAGGTGTCTCTATACTTCTACCTAGATGCAAAGTTCAAAACTAGCAAAATCAAGGGGCCTGTGATGTGCGGGGCTCCTTCATGATACTATCACCTGTGCGACCTGACATTAAACGAGTCTAGGCGCTTGGCGCGTAGGCGATGGCACTGAACGGGCCACTCATGAGCAATAAAGCAAGGACTTGGATGAAACAGGTGAATAAAAGTAACTTTGTAGTAGAGATCTGTAACAGATACCTTCTTTCAAATAAATGAATACCTTCTATCAAGATATTGCCTCCTGACCAAACTCAGAACTGGCCGCACTATTGTGCCTTGATAAAACTGCTGCTGTTATGAAATTTGAGGCTGCGAGATCTATTGTGGCTGTGATGGGTCTGCGTGATGCTCGAATGTTATGAGGAGTAACAGATCTACGGGGATCAATTGTTTTGAAAAGCTTCAGATCTGGGGGAGCAACAAATCTAAGATAAAGATTTCAAACTATTTGAATGAAACCACCACAAGCGCTCTAAGGATGCTCATAGGCATCAAGGAAAGGAGAAGATAAAAAAATGGAGAAAACTTTATTACTATAAGGGAAATAAGGATACATTGATAAGGTCACTTAGGTTGTGCACAACTTGCTAAGGGGCGATTTACACTTGACGATGAGGAGAGTCATCCACAGTGTACCCTGGATTGGGGGATCCTAGAGGTGTGATCCCGGAGGACGGGATCCCCCTTACTGCGTAGTAACTGCGCAAAAAACTGAACCCTTATAGGGAAAATCAGGAAAGTATCTTTGTGGCCTTTTCTTGCCAAATTCTCCTCCAAATCGGAGGGCGTCTGTGCTAGGGTGTTCGAAAACAGTGGCAGGATAGGATCAGGTATTAGCGGAGGAGGAAGGAGGGCGAGCGCCGCAGTGATGGCGCTGCCCCAATCCGGCCAAAAAATGGCCTACGAACTGCATAGTAGCCTTTAACTGCGCAGTTAATTGTGGGATCCCGTCCTCCGGGATCCCGTCCCGGATCACACCTCTGGGATCCCACAATCCAGGGTAAGATTATCATGAGCCATCATCCACGAAGAAGGTTGGCCGTTATTCACGATCATAACCAGTTTTTCTTCATGTTCCTCCAGGCAAAATAGGGCACCGTGTTGTTGCATGTAAAGCACCCCAAAGCCACCCCCTAAAAAAGCAGCTCACCAATAATTATCCATAACAACCAAAAATATTCTCGAACGTTGACTGTAAAGGGAATTGCGAAACAAAATGGCAAAGGAAGTTTTTGATAATTATCAATCCATGACTAGTATAAATAACATGGGGAGCACCGTATATATCGGACGCTGTCATGTTATAGCCACGGGCATATCCGTGGTATATCCGTGTCTTTGACATGTTATAGCCACGCTAAAAAAAATTACACGGCATTTTTGTGGACAACAGATTTTTTGCCATTTAAGGCTGGCTATAACATGCCCACGTCCGACATTTACTGCGATGGATAACATGGAGGCACCTTTAAAAGGCCTATAAAAGTGTTTCAATGGAGTATGGTCCAAGACTCCAAGTTTTCGGGCTCTTTGTGATGGTTTATGTTTGTGGGCATGTTGTTTTGCACGTTGTTGGGTCAAAACTATCACCTCCTTTTGCTTTGGCTTTAAATTTAAATAAGAGCACCATGTTGGCAAGACACGCAAATTGAAGGGTTAAAAAAGGCAGATTCCACCCTTACATGCAAAGAAATGTTTCATGTTTACACTTACTTCCTTGGGAATATTGCACCATATTCCAAAATACATTGTCTTGTCTAGTAAGAAGCTAGCATTAAGAATTAAAGACGAGTTTTTGTAAAGAAAAAGAAAGAAATATCCGATACCATTTCGTGAAGCCGCCTAATTAGAGAGGATGCATCCTAAGGCCCTTCTGCATTTGCATTCAATTCAAGGACATAAAACAAAGATTCAACTGGCATTGGAGCAAGAATTTTTGAATCGATAAACGAAATGGCAGATGAAACAGTATCATACAGGAAATTTTCACCACAGAGAGTATGGAAAAGCTTGAAATTAAACAAGAGCAAAAGGCTCTTCTATGTTGATATTGGATTGAGGGGTTCGGCCTGTTTTTTTTCGCTTCTTGCCTTTGCTGTTATGGCAATCGACAGCAAATCGGCAGCAGAAGACAGCGTGCATCTCAGTTTCTCTTATTTTGACGCCTTTGTGTGAGATCCCATTCTACAATACCAAAAAAAAAAATTAGGGTTCTCAAAACTAAACAGAGCTTGCCCTCTTTGCAGGTACTTGATCGCGATAAATGTTCTCGTTTGGATGTACAGCGTGGGGCAGATTATTTATGTATTACTGAATCGAATCAATCCAGAATTATTTGGCAATTCTGAGCTGCCGAATTTCTTGAGTTTTATGGTAGATCTGGTAAGATTTGCTATTTAAAGAACAGAGCATGCGATGAAATACCTGATACAAATTGGGGTGCAGGTGCTGTCGTATTTGCTGATGTCGTGTTCTTCATCGGCGGCAACGGAGGTGCAGATTGCAGCAAACGGGTTCAAGAACGGATTGTGGATATCGCTGTGCCAAGACACAGGCCTTGCTTGCTTTTGCACACAAGCACAAGCCTCGGTTGTGATGAGCTTTCTGGTCTTTTTTATCCTTGCCATATGCACCATACTTTCTGCCACTAGATGGGCTATTACCCAACATGCTGCTCTAACTTGAAAAACCATGTCTCATTATTAGAAATGCCTACCTTTAAACGAACTTGCGAAAAAAATCTAGGCTAATGCCATCCTTATTGGCTATTTTTGGGTTTCCTATTACTTTTGCTCATAGGCCTAGTAGTGTGCTCCGAAGCATAGAATCGGACGCACACATCATTGCTGACTAGGATATAAAGTCCATGACCGGATTCTACAGGTCATGAGTAAGAATGGCTTCCCCCATGCCATTCTACATCATGTCAAGGTAAGTGAGCATGCATTCCTGCAGATTCTTGAACCATTCTTATTAAGAATGACAAATTGTCGCCAAAAACTGTAGAATCCGGTAAATCTTACCTTGATGTCATGGAACGGGAAGGGGTCAGACATTCTTGACAGCCCCCCTAGTGTTCCCGAATTCTACAGGTCAGGGAGCTGGCAATAATGCCTTCCCTCTTCCCCTTCCACATCACTTCATGTATGCCATTACCACCAACTTCCAAACCAATGGTTTAGGCTGAACGTTAAGATCACGATATCATACCGGGAGGAATTGATTATCATAAATTTGATAGATTCAAACAATTTGAGTTTCGAAAAGAATTATTTTTTTATAATCCTTCGGGGAGACTAAAAGGTCTATGCGACCTAAAATATAAAGGGCACAATAAGCACATTAAAGTCACGACCATACACACATTATTTTACATGTAACTAGAAACGATGCCTAGCATTACTGGACGTAAGGTAGGGACTATAAATGATACACTAGTGCAATTCTAAATTATAACATTTACAAAATCGCACAATGAAGAGCATTCGACCACCTTCACTTTTCCCCTTTCCTTGCCGTTTCATGCTTTTCCTTTCTTTTATTTTTCCATTTCCCCTGTTCCATTTTTCCATTTCTTATCTCCCCCCCCCCCAATTTTCCCTTCCATTTTTTTTTCAAAGGACTATCTTTTTATATTATAAAGTTTTAATGTGTGCATGTCTTCAACCAAAATGCAAATCAGACGACCCATATTTACCTTGGAGGCTGGACGGATAATAGCTTATGGGACAATGGTCCAGATTCATTTAATTGGATGGCCTAGGTTCACTCAATCAAAAGGATGAAGGGGAAAAGAAAGAGGGGAAAGGGAAAAGGGAGGGGAAAATGGGAAAGGTAAAAAGGGAAATCAATGACTACAAGAATGATATCATTCCCCTTCCTCGTGGTTGAGAGCCCTTGATAAAATCTAAGATAGATAAATAGATAGATAGTATTTTAACGTCCACAAGAAGCCATAGCTTATGGGACAGTTTACAGCACGCCCACATGGATCCTGCATACTGTACATGGGTGAAGTAGGTCCTTCCTCCACTAACTTTACAGCGATACATAGCCACTTTCATAACGAGGCATCGAACTCGTGAAACTGGACATGACAGTTTAGGATCTTGCCACAGGACCAATGTTGTAGAAGCGATATTAGTTCACAAAACTTGGCCACTTCTCGAACAAGCCTTTAGAAATGTATCTTCTAGATTAGAAGGTATGTGCTCTTCTGCAACTTCTATATCTCCCTAAAGGCAGTTGTAGCATGGACCTTAAGCGCCTCCTTGGTGGTGGTAGTGGTGGCAAGTTCTACACTCATGCTCCCTTTCCACAAGGTCTGATGCTTGTTGAGCTGCTATGTTAGCTGTTCTTGCCTCAATCTGCAAACGAATCAGGGTGCAAAATCGGTACTGGGTAGCAGAAATCACCGTCCGGACGCAGCTTACAAGTGCTTAAAATCGGCGTGTTTTAAACACGACGTGCGTGATTGATCAATTGACATGTAGGGTGCGCGCCCGTCAAATGACAGGCTGAGAGAATCATGAGCTTGAATGGTGCCGGAAACATGAATGCCTGTAGCCCGCCATATTCGTGGATGGCGGGCTTACCCATCTTGAATTCAAGCAAAATGGAGGGATTAATTGTTTCCAAGAATTGCCTGAACCGAAATTCAACAATTTGCCCTCACCAATTTTGCAATACACAGAAATCCGGGAGAGATGAAACCCAATTCCTCTCCCCGTTCACTTTACAAAGCCATTGATGCAGCAAGGAAGAGAGATCAGAGGCAGAGATTGTATGCAAAGAAAGTAGCAATGAAGAAGAATTCCCCTTCTAAAGATTCGCCTTCAAAGAAGAATAAGAAATTGAGACTGAGTAACCGCAGAATAAGAGAAATTTCAGGAGAAATTTTTGAAGTATTCAACCAAATTAGTACAAATGTTGATGACAATGACAAAGGTCGTATCCTTGACAGTCTTCTTTGGAGGGCAAGGGATTTACCAATTGCTTCTATAAAGAAATCTAAGCAGGTTACTATGGCCGAGCAAATGGTGAAGAATTTGAAGGAAGCAATGCAAGAACATAAGTATGAGAGGAATCATGACATGCTTCGTGCAAGGAAGTCCACCCTGATAATGGCAGCAGCAGGTACAAATGGTGTCAAGCCATTGAACCAAACAGAAGTGGCCAGATTGCTCAGCATCCCAGAAAAACAATTTCAAATGCTTTTCAAAAAAGGGTGCAAGCTAACAAAGGGGACGGACCTTGATCAATGTTCAGGAGGAGGAAGCGGGATAGCATGTTAGATTACAATAGAGAAGCCGTTCTCAAGTTCTGGACAGAGAATACAAGAGCTTCTCCATACAAGAAAGACGTGGGGAGGTATGTATCAGAGACAGGAATAAAGATGGAACATCCAATTCACCTTCTTGAAGTCAGCCAAGTAAGTATTCATCCTATATTGTAGGGTTCATTATATGTAGCATTTATTTGGCATTCACACGATTTCCCTGCAGTTGCAATTCTACCTCAGGTTTAGAGAGGAGAATCCTGATATCAAAATTGCATTGCAGACTTTTGAGAGGTTGAAACCGAGTTTTGTAAGGAGGATGCGTGGAAGGCATACATGCTGTTGCATTTGAAATTTGAATACATCATGCAGGGATTGAACAGCATGAGAAAATCGGGTGGAGTTCATGACAATTGCAACTGCCACTGTGATATTTGTGGCCCTGGCCCAGAATGTGCAGCCAAGGAGCATACAATCAAGTGCACTAGTGATTTATGGAGACAAGTGGTCTGCAGCAAAGGTGATGATGAGGAGTGGTTTGATCATAACTGCTTGATGTTGGCGTGTAAAAAATGTGGGTTGGATAGAATTAGAAAATGTCCACAGGAAACGGATGGCACGGGTTCATTACTAGTTACTTGGAAGACATTTGAAAAGCAACCTGTGGACCAGGACAGAGAATTCAGGGATCTAAGAAAGGCTTTGAGGTACAAACCTATCTTAAGATTAGTACAGAAGGAGAGAAGTCCCAAAGAGTTTCAAGAGGATGTGAAGAAGGTAATATCAGATTTTGTTCCACACAATTACATAGCACATTGGCAGGCCAATCAGTTTAAACAGTGTGTGTCATCATTTCCAGAAGATACAATTGTATCTGTTATTGACTTTGCAGAAAATTACAGCATCAAGATCCAGAATGAGCCCCAGTCAATGCACTGGCATATAGACCAAGTTTCTATACTTGTTCACATAACATATAGACATGACAAAAGTGCTGATATTCCTATTCCTGTGCAGACAGAAGAAGACTGTCCAAAGAAGAAAAAAAAGAACAGAAGATTGGAGCAGATTAGGAATAGACTCAACAATGGTAGGAAGATCATAAAAGAGACTCACTTTTACATTTCTGATGATGAAGTGCATGACTCATTATTTGTGGAACACTGCCTACAAAAGCATGCTGCATGGCTTAAGGAACAGGAAATAGAGTATGAGAAGCATTGGGTTTCAAGTCAGCAAAACCTTTTTTTTTCTTAGGCAGGTACTTCACAATGAATGACAAGGAAATAGTGTGGAACTACTTTGCCACTGCTCATGGTAAAGGTGAACATGATGGTGCAGGTGCTGTTATCAAAAAGCTGCTAAGTAAGGAACAACTCAAACCCAATGGTGTGCAACTGAGGCATGCTAAATATATTGTAAAATTTTTGTGTACATATTTCAGCAGTCTACCAGTTGATGAAACAGATGAGATCAAAAGATATTTTTGGGAAATTGAACCTGTTGTTGTGGCAAACATGCAAGAATATGAAATTGAAACACTTAAAGGCACAAAGAAGATTCACTGTATCAGACCTGTCAGCAGGAGTAGACCAAACATGCTTGCTCATAGATGCCTATCATGTTTCTGCTTGTTTTGCATGGATCAGAATTGGGACTCCTGCATCAATACAGGTAGATTTGGAAAGTGGGAGGTAACTGACTTAAAACCAGGAGTTGAGAAGAAAAAGGAGACTCTTGAACAAGCCAATGAATGGATCAGTAATTTGGTAGAGGTAGGTGACAATTTTGCAGTGAATGCTGAGGTAACCAATTCAGAGGGCGTGGACTCAAGTGCACAGAACCCAAATGCACACTTGAAGATTCATACAAAGATAGATGGGGGCAAAAATTTGGAGTGCATGAGATTATCTTAAGTGGACAGTATTATCAATTCTTGGGTAATTTCAAGTACATGTTGCTCACTAAACAACCCGAAGCCTCCGTGCACAGCCACGTGGTAAGATATCCTAAAATTGATATGGACAAAATAGAAGGCACAGACATGTACAAAATTTCACAGGAGACCCATGAAAACATTATGGTCAGTCTCCCAATAACATTGTAATTCTTTGACACTTAACCAAATTGATGTAATTCTTTGCAAGTGATTTGTTGTTCCAGCACCTAAGCACGTAAGCACACATTTGTATATATTAATAATAGTGAGGATGCACAAGGGTGGTGTGCATGGACATGTACTTCGAAATGAAGATTGAATTGCTGTTTAAGAATGTACATTTGTGACATTGGAATAACATTCAATTATTTATTTTGGTACCATCACTATCCCAACATTCTTGACAAAAATATAGTGTCAAGGCATTTCCTCGATGTGACATGTGTCAATTCCAATGGTTATACGAAATATTTAAGCCTGATTACGAATTAATTGTTCTGGCGCGTGTGAGGTTTTTCGTACACTGACGCGCCTAAGCATAGGATTTAAGCACTAGGTGCCTAATCATAGGATTTAAGCTCTTCTTACAAGCTCACGCTTCCGCCTTAAGCCAATCCTTCGTCCATCCTTCGCCCAATCCTTCGCCATGAAGCGTGCAGCTAGTGAGGAGCCGGAGGTGACCTCCAAGAGGCGCTTACTTGGCCTCGAAGAGGTGTTCCCTCCACTCTTACCTCCACACTTGCCTTAAATCCTTCCGATTCTTCTGATACCTCTGATTCCTCTGATGAGGAATCAGAAAATGAGGAATCGGAGGAACTTTCTGAGCAGGAGTTTGTCACAGCTGTTCTTGAAGCGTGGGAAGGGGATTCCTCACAGAACGAGTGGTCTAGTGAAGAAGAAGAAGCCGAAGCTGACGAAGCAAATGAAGAAATTGAAGACGAATCCGCTGAATTCGAGGAGTTCATGGCGCTGATAAATGGTACATGCATGTTTTATTTGTTTTCTTGAACAATCAACTAACGGTTATTTCTTAATTTTTTGTGTTGCAGATGGTGATGCAAATCAATGAAATTTGTTAGGGCAGAACACCTTTTTTTTTTCATTGTTCTTAGCCTCCAGCTTGCCTCCAGCTTCATACCAACTTGCCTCTGGAATGTACATGCCTACGGGCTTTTTTTTTAACATATGACTGCAAGCCTCCGGGCTTTTTTACTGTGAATAGTTGAAGCCTCCGGGCATTTAATTTTCAAAAAGAAATGTTATGATGTAAAGCCAAACGGCCTTGAAAACATTTTGAACGGGTGACAAAACATTGAATTCTTGTACAGTCCATTCCAATTCTGCTTGAATGTAACAGTGCTCTAGCTCAAACACTAAGCACTTTAATTAGTTTCAGCAGTGCTTGTGAGTAAGCACTGATTAACACGAGCACTTATGCAATGAACAACTAGCTTTAAACAGTTATATAGCATAACAGTAAGCACTGCACCTTAACTGCATGAGTAAGCACTTGATGACATTAACACTTCTGCAATGGCTTTCTAGTGTTAAGCAACTACATACTTAGTAATTGTCACTACATAACAGTAAGCAGTATCTGACATTAAAACTCGTACCAGACTAGCACTTGCAAGCAATTTTTTTTAAGCACTTATAAGTTTTAAGCACCCCTTGCAGTCAGCATTGAACTAGATATAAACAATATAGCAAAAACTTATAGACAAGTCTGCATTGAACTATATAAACAATATAACAAAAACATTCTTAAATTAATATAAGATAAAGATGGTACATGAAAAGTGTAGGATTCCTTGGCCTGAATAAATGACAATCAGGCCAATAATCATAAATGTCTGAGGCTTAATCACAGTAATGGAGGATAACAATCTTCATCACCATAAACCTTCTTCAATTCCTCATTCACAAGGGTGCACAACTGCAATTGTTTTCCAGAAAGTCTTTCCAAGCATAACTTCATAATCTTTCTATCTGTCATAGGCCAGGGCATGCAATTGTGTGTGTTCTTCACCAGTAACTTCATTTTTTCCTCAGTCTTGGCCTGCAGTATTCCTTCTATCTTTGGGGTGAGTATTGTTAGCACTTCATCAATGACATCCTTCTTGAATGCAGGTAGTAGCAGAAGTTTCCAGGGGCTGCTAAGGTAAGACTTGTATAACGAATCATCAAGAAGCAAAGTCTTACCTTTGAATCTTGGGTATGACTCATATGTTTTAAGCAACACTAAGTTGTGGCCTTAGCCAGCACTTCCCACACTGACTTTCTAGGTTTTGTAAGGGCATCAATCACTTGTTGAAGATCAGGCTCACCTGAAACTTGAGGGCCTGATTCTGCATTTTCTTCAGAAAACACTTTGATAGGTGTGGTGTCATGATTGAGACTGCTTCCTGCATCTTTCACAGTGCTGCTTTTTGTTCTCTTTCTTGTAGCCTGAACAACTTCTTTGCTATCCTCCAGCTTACCCCTCTTTGTTCTTCTAAACTTTCCTTTTGACAAAAATTCACCCAAGTTGCCCTCATCCAATGGAATTACTCCCTCAACTTCCTTAAGTGCTTCAGTGTGTACAATCGGGTCTGTTGTTTTTTCCACAACTGGTGCTGTGTTTACAACTTCTTCTATAGCTTCTTGGATAGCTTCTTGGACTGGTGGTGGTGGTTCTGCTGTTACATTCAAATCAGTCACAATTGACTGTACTCCTATAGGACTTTGCAGGTGTTGTGCATCTTCAAATGAAGCCAATGTCCTTCTTTGAACCCTGTAGAGTGAGACCTCAATTGCAGGACGGATTAACACATCCTTTTTTGGTGTACTATTTGAAGCACCTGCAAGATGGCCAAAACCTAGCTCGTCAAATACACCATCTGGCACCTTTCCAGGGCAACCATGAATACATTGTCCTCATCTCAACAATGAACAACAAGCTATATGATACTCATGTTGGCAATTCAGTGCTAAACTTAACCTGTAAGCTTTAGTGAATTCCAGACCACATGCTGCACATGTATAAAATGGATCTTGCACTAACAACTTATCTCGTATAATAGTAGAGATGCTAAATGTTGCAGGAGTATCCATTTTCAGCTTCCACAAATTGTTTATGTAGAATATGCTGATGACACCTTTGCTTTCTTAGATGCTGATATCTCTAATATTGAGTTTTTTCTTGATATAATTAAACAATTCTCTGCTGCATCTGGTGTTCATTTAAATCTGGCCAAATGTGTGATCATAGGTGATAATATCCAACCCAATTTTGCTGATATTAAGGTTCTAAATTCCAACCAGGCGTCTACTCTTCTTGGTATGCCTTTATCTCTAAATCCTAATCTGAAAGGTCTTTGGCAACCAATCATTGATAGAATAAAAAAGAAGTTAAATAATTTCAAAGGTGGCTTATCTCTAGCTGGCAGAACTTTAATTGCTAATTCTGTTCTTGCTAGCTCTCACATCTACTTTTCTTCTGCTCTCGTGGCTCCCAAGGCTGTTTACTATGAGATTGAGAAAACAATCGGAGATTTATATGGAGGGATCTCATAAGGTTGGTTGGAAGTTTGTTACCAATCCTAAAGATCGGGGGGCTTAGGGTGCAAAAATCTACATCCGCAAGCCCTGTGCTCTTTCTTTGGTAAATACATCCGAAATCCTTGCCGGGCAATTCAAGTTCCTCCTCTCTTTTCATTAGAATCTTGGCTACTTTCCTCTCATCCCGAAGGTCACCCCTCTATTGGCCATATTCTTCCGATTCATGCTTTAATGTCCTCCATGCCGGTGTTAATACTTCCCTCTTATGAGGAACATTATCCGTGCTTGGAATAAGGTGCATCTTTGCCTTTGATTATGCTCCCCCTCGATTTGAACTCGCATATGTCAATTTTTGGAATCCTATCCTCAAGAATCATCCAAATAAAGTTCTGGCTTTGAGACATCCGAGGGTGTACAAAAAGTGGTCTGATTATGGCTTCAAATCTATACAAGACCTATACATAAACAACAAGTTGATTTCTTGGACCTATCTGAAGAACACTATCCATGGTACTTCGAGTGATAAAAAGATTTATTTTCACATAAAATCTTGTCTGCCTCATATCTGGGTAAATAATATTGTGCCAAGGGCAACTAATTGGACTCTGGAGGGCAAATCTCATTACAAAGTTAGCAAGATATACTCTTTGATAAGTAAAAATGATGAACCCTCCAAGGCAAGTTCCAAGTGGCTTATCTCAGAGGAAGAAAGCAACATTCTGTTCAAGGAGGTCTGGAACTCCTATTGCTTCCCTAAGACCAGTCTCTTTATCTGGCTGATAGCTAATAAAAGTGTCCCCAATTTACAATTGCTTGCCATTAGGAATGCTGATATTTACGCTCTCTCGCCATCTTGGATGCAATAGGGAAGAAAATCTTGAGCACATTTTCTTTTGCCCCAAGCTAAACCCCTTTTGGTCTTGGTTCTTTGATAATCTAGGACATCTTTACTCTAATAGGATTCCGTGTAACTGTTGTCTTATATTCAAAATAAGTGTGCCTTTGCTAACTCTCTAATGTTTATTGCTCGTGGAATGTCCGAAAACTAGAAATAGAGTGGTTTATGGTATGAAAAATTCTCAACTTTTTGGATCAAGGTCCACTTTCAATTTGATGTTGAGTCCTTTGCATCAGCCCATAAAAGGAAATATGCGATAAATACAACAGAAATGGAACTCAATTGGTCTTTTTGGGGGTCTTTTGATTTATTTGCATCCAATCTTGGTGTCATTAATTCTAATTCCGTTTTTCATGATGATGCTAGCTTACTTGAAGATATGTAAAACTAGTCTGGGGGAGATTGAAGACAGCCTTCTTAAGAAAGACATTGGTCAAGTTTTCAGTGTGTTATTTAGCAATATGTCTTTGGTGGAAGCAGAGGCAAGCAATAGCATCAAGTTAGTAAGATTATTCTGCAGGGAAGTGGTGCAGGTTTACAACATGTTCGACTTTCTCTCCATGTACCATCACTTCATGACAGAGAATCAGTTCTCAGGATACAGGGAGCAGTATTATACACATAGAATGTTGGCGGATCTATATGGCTCCTTGCTCTGTTTGAGTGGGGTTGATCCTTCTTGCATTGAGGAGATTGCTGAACAGACTACTGACTCTTATACCTTTGATTCTGCTGCTCCTTTCTATGCTTACTTCAATTCTAGACTTGACTCAACATGCCTTTAGCCTACCTTCTCTCTTTCATCCATCTTGAACTCATTACCGGCCCTACTCGGTCATCAATTGCTCAATCTTATTTCTTAATCTGGCTGGAGTTTTTGGTTGATTGTTTCAGGTCCTGTGTTGGTTGGGGTCGAGATTCCTCCCTCTCTGTTGAAGTCATCTTTATCTTATAAGTTATTTTTGAGAAAAAGTTCACGACTCTTTGAAACTTGACTAGCATCACATATGTTGAGCAACACATTTTGTATTTATGCTATATAATTCTGGTGATAGACCTTGCTAAAATGTATTCTGCGGCTATAAGCAGAATCATGTACTGTTTTTCTTGATTAATGGAAAAATCAACTCTTACTCTCAAAAAAAAAAAAAAAAAAAAAAAAAAAAAAAGTCTCTGTTCTTCTTCGAGAACTTTTAACTCTTCCTCAAGTTTGATTTTACATTTGACCTGCTCATTAACAGATGTAGGGTTCATTGCTTTTTGTACTTTGTTCCTGTGCCAAGTTTCCATCTGGACAGTCTGCTCCAAATCTTTAATTTCTGCCTCCAACTCACAGTTTGGATTAAGCTTGAACTCCTCCTGTTTTGTAGCCAAATCATTTGTGGCCTGTCTTAAACTGTTCTCAGCCTCTTCCAACATCATTTTCTGTACTTCAGAGGCCTTGTCATTGCTTTTCAACTCACTTCCTACTGCTTCCAGATTCTTTGTGATAAGTAAAATTGATTTTCCAATCTCCTGTACTGCATTCTCTAAGGTTTTTATGTTTTCATCACATGCACTTATCTCATTTGATCCAGCTGCCACCTTTTGGCTTTGCCTTCATTTCAGTTTTCCTAACATGTGCTACAACATCTGCCTCTGTTTTTACTTGTCTATTGTTGTGGTATCTTTGGCATTGCACAGCAAATGCAGCCCAGTTTACTTTGTGTTCCTCAGGTGCAACTATTGATCTAGTGCAATTTTCAAACGCAAAAGCAAGGGCCAGTTGCTTTCTTACTTCTTTGTTGTGACAATTCTTGTAGATTTTTCGGCAGAGTGTTTCCAACTTCTCTTGAAGATGCTCCTTTGCACATTGTCGTTTTATCTTTCCCTTGTTCAACTTCTTTGTCCAAACAGATTCCCAATCTCGATCCGTCACATTATTTTCCAACCAAGTTTCTTCCTCGTGGGGCTTCACCCCCGAATTGCACAGACCTCTGATGCTGTGAAAATCATCTGCGCTCCATGCCTCCATCATCAACAGTCAAACACTGATCTGAGTTTTCGCGCGCAGGGGAAAAGGAGGGAGAAGGGTGTGACAGGCTTCGACGTCCGCGAGTTTTAGCACTTAAAGTGCTTAAACGCTTCGCCAAAAGTTGTACCCCACTAGTGATTTTACGTTTAAGAGATTCCCTTCTTGTAGAACTTTTGGATTCCCTCCTTCTTTGCTGTATTGGAGACCCGGGGGATTCACCTATATACAATATGGATATGCCATCTGCGGTACTAGGGTAGCAAGAAAACCCATAGTATACGGTCCAAAAGAACTAGAAAAATACCCATATCGAAAATGTACAGGCTTAAAATATTGCAAAATGTGATAAAAACCACCCCTTTCCATATATTTTCGTACGAAAGCTCTCCAAAAATAACCCATTTCTTATAACTCAGATGGTTCATACGGGATTTTAGGGTGAACCCCCCTTGATTGGAGACAGTGGCGGTAGTGATGGTGCACTTCCTAGCAGTCTGCTCCCATTTCTAGGTGCTTTTCAGTGTCATCCTGAGCCCTTGAGCTAGATGCGCTATGCTTGGCTTTACCCTTGTCGAACCTTGCTGACAATGATGTACCTCCCTTGTTGTTGCAATCATCGTCTTCATCTCCATTGTTATCTCCATCGATATCTTCCTCCTCTTCATCCAGTGCTTTGACGACCATACAGATATTCGTATCATACGAACATTATACTTGTATGTACAAAAGATGGTCGTCACACGGATGCAAAATGGTAGTTGCAGAAAACAGGATTTAAACTTGCAACCTTCTAGTCGCAAGTCACACACCTTTGCCAAGTGCGCTACCAATACTTGTTGAAGTCATTCCCTCACGTGTTCCTATATGTGGGGCTATTTTTAGGAGGCTCTAGAATATTCTAGAACCTACATGCATGAGTGATAGTTGGCGTGATCCTGACCGTTGGCCTAGATATATAAGGAGACACCTCCTTCTTGTCGAACCATTCCAGTTCAACGCCAATCTTGAGCCTTCTAGGCATCTGTCTCATGTTCCTGCTTGCCTTCGGGCCATTGCACTCTTGATTCTTGTTTATATATTAGATTCTTCGCTGATCTTGGCATATTTCCTCTGTATTTCTTGCGTATTTTCCAAGTATTTTCCTTGTCTTCACGTAGGTTCATGACAATTTGAACTAGAATCCCTTATCGGCTCTTGTATGCTCTGATCCTAAGCATTTCCTTATCCATATTTGGTAGTTATTATCTCTATGGAAGAGATTTCATTCTTATTACAGCAGGTCCAGTAGCTTGTTCAAGTATGCCAGTAGTTGCAGCCAGATAATAAGGAGCTCAGAGAACGGGTTGATTCACATGAATCTGCTTCCAGCTTTGGATTGAGGCCATTAGAGCCGAAAATTAGCTTGCCCGAGAAGTTTGACGGTTCTCGGTCCAAGCTTCGTGGTCTTTTGAATCAAATCAAGCTTGTGATTCAGCTCCATCCTCATAGATATCCCATGGCCCAGGAACAAGTTGGGTTGATTGGTTCCCTCCTCACAGAGCCAGCTCTAAGTTGGTTTGCTCCTTTATTAGAGAAAGGAGCCCCAGAATTGCAGGATTTTGCTGCCTTCACTGCAGAGCTCGAGGCATGCTTTGAAGACACCAATCATCAACACACAGCAGTCACAAAACTTTGCAATCTCAAACAAGGCCCTCGTCCAGCATCAGTATATGCATCAGAATTTTGCCACATTGCTGTAGATACAGCCTGGCATGATGTTGCACTTCGAGATTTCTTTGGAAGAGGTTTACGTAAGGATGTCAAAGATATGTTATTATCTATGGAGGACCCTCAGAGTTTAGAAGAAGCCATCAGATTGCAGTCCATTGTGATAATCGGCTCTTCGAATGTAGGCAAGAGAGACATAGTCATGTCTTTTCAATCTCACAAGCACCTGTTGCTATGTCTTCCCTGGTCCCATCTGTAGAATCCAGCAGGTCCGAGTTCGAGCCTATGCAGATTGATCGGTCGGTTCGAGGGCCCTTGTCTGCTGCCGAGAAGCATCGTCAGAGAGAGGATAATCTTTGTCTCTACTGTGGAGGAGCTGGTCATATTGCACGTGGATGCCCTGTGAAGCGCTGAAATAAGTCAAAAAACTCCAGGGGCCGGTCCGAGTAGTAGGAGTCTCTCGTCGGCGGGCTACCATTTCTTAGACTCCTTGCACGCTTCATGACAGGTTTATCCCATCAGAAAAGGTTCGCCAATTTGTTTTTAAGGCATTAAGGGGCATTTATCCAGTGGTTTGACATAAGATTGTTGTGCTTGTATATATTTATTTTCGTATGTTTGTGGCCTTGCAAGGTGATTTTTGGCAGGCTCTATGTTTAACACCAAATTCAATGGCACTATATTTTTGGAAAGCAAGATTTTATTCTCTGTATTTTTTTGAAAAGCAAGGTTTTGTATCCCCTGCTGCGCTCAACAGGCGGACAACCTGTTGTGAAGCGGCCGACAGATGGATGGCTTTTTAATTAGGCCTGTAAATGGGCATGCATGATTACTTGCCAAAACATCGATCTGTGACTAGTTCATTAGCTTAATGCCCACAAATCTACCTTGAAAAAGGATAAAACCATTTTTTTTTTTTTTTGCTGTGATCCCAACGGACAGGTGGATGGCTTTTTAATTAGGCCTGGCAAATGGGCATGCATGATTTCTTGCCAAAACATCGATCTTTGACTAGTTCATGAGCCGAATGCCCAAAAAGCTACCTTGAAAAAGGATAAAATCATTTTTTTTTGCTGTGATCCCAACGCCAGAACCTTGCAGTTGAAGCCAAAAGCAGAGCCGATATCATCATGATCTGAAAATATCGGGAAGGGCGACAAGTCTAATAACCTAGAGTTTTTATTCAGGACTGAACAAGTTAATGCTGAAGCCAACAAACAAAATTAAAGAAATAAACTATTCCCAAGCCCCAACTACCGGCAACATTTCAAAGCTATCATTCTTGTGAACTTTCCAGAATTCGAAGATGAAAATGAATAAATTGCATATAATCCATCTTCAATATTTATTTGCAATAGATATGGTGCACATTTGCCTTCTTTTTTACTTCTTTTCCCAGTCTGCGTTGAACAGGCGGACAACACTGGGATGCGGCAAACAGGCCGAGTTATGCAGCTGGCTACGATGGTTTGGTGGCCTCTATTTTTTTTTTGCTTCTTATCCCTTGTGGATAGAGTTGCTGATTTGGGACAAATCTCATCCTTGTTGTATTTGGAAGGAGGCATTTTGTCCGATTGAAATCTCCTATTGCAGAATATTTTCTGGTCTCTTTAAGGAGCTAGCATTGGTGCTGTGATGACCAGTGCCCATGGATATTAAAGAAGGTAGTTAGCAAGCTGTTGTTGTTTTTTGGTCTGTTGTTTCTTGTGCTATCTTTGTTGCCTGTGATAATGCTGAAGCAAGAGGCCCGCTCAAGGGGCATCGTGTTTAAGGAGAGCGGTGTGTATAGGCCCTGCAAGCCCAATAGTATCTCGTTTGGGATTTGTGAGAGATCTAGAAAATTCTTTGGTGATAGTGTAATAGATTGCTTAGATGACGAAGGCCGAGCACCGGAGAGTAGCGAATTCGCAGAATTGAGAGGGAGAAAAGGAGCTTCATCAGAGAGGCACATTTCTTGGGCTGTCGAGATAGGTGGAGGAAATTTAGTTGAGCCAAAATTTACAAGTTGCTCTGATAATGTGATTCGGCATGTTAGTAGCAGTGTTACCATCTGTGATAACGGCAGGTTTGATGAATGTACTTCTGAGGGTGCCTCAATTTTTATTCAGAAAGGTGGAAAGAATACTGTGGATTTGGGTGTAAGCTTTGCTGAGGTTTTTGAGGATAGGAACAGGGTGGCTTTTCGTGCAAGTCAGAGAGAAGAGATTGGAACTAGGAAGAGTAGAGGTGTTGGGTGCGGAAGAGGAAGAAGTAGGAAGGCTGTTGAGGATGTTTCTTGTTCTGTGAATGACTGGAGCACTTGTACGTTCTCAGGCGGTGGCGAAGGAAGTAATTCGTATTACGTGAGTAATACGGATGGAGGTTCTGGTAGTGGGGAGACTATAAGAGGGCGTGGTCATGGTCTTTGACGTGGACGTGGAACATGTAGTGGGAGAGGAAGGGGGAGAACGAAAACAAATATGCTGGAAGAACATCTAGGGAGTGACACTGCAGGTGGGACAGGAGAGGAGGCCATTGAGATGCCGAGTCTTCTTGATGTTTCTGTGACGATTGTAATGACTGGTTGTGACACTAACCAAAACTTGTATGTTGTGAAGTTGAATTGCCAGTGTGCAGTTGTGGCCTTGGAGAAGGGATCCAACTTAGATAACTTACATCCTCAGTGTGTTCTTCGCCTGGATGCAAAGACACCGTCAAGTGTAAATGTTAGAATCAAATCCCGTTTTGGGTGGAATGCATGGAAGCCACTAGGAGCAGTTATAATGTGCAAGGCATTGCGTGATACGAAGTTGCACTATTTTGAAGGAATGGTGGGCTACTGTTTAAAAGACATGGGGAAAGTTCATTTCAAAGTGCATCTGCATAATGTGACGGAGCGACAGATTCAAGTGGGCAAGGATTTATATGCATTGTATGGAGCGCATGACATCAAGCATTTAGTTACTCTAGACAATAGAAACTTGATGCAAAAGGCCAATCATTTTGTGGTTTATCACGGTAAGAGGTAGAAGACTGTGCCATTCATAACAACTTTGAGGAACATGCTATGGACAGGGAAATTTGTTTTGTCAAGCATGTGGGTGCTTTGTTTGAACACTGCTTTTCTTTCCTTGGATCGAATGAAAGCAGCGTGTTGAATCCAGAGACATGCAAGTACAAAGATGTCAAGATGTCTCTTTTTGGGATGCAGCCAGGTATTTTTCCTGTTGAGCATGTTGGTCGAAGAAGGAAGCATTACTAGGATGTCGTTAGCATTTATGAGGAGGAAATAGTGAGCGAAGAAAGGGGCAGTAGTGAGGATGACTTCACAGTTGATGATCGTACATTTGAAGGGCGCTCTACTGTTATACCCGAGCCTTTTAGTGATTTTATTCCTCTAGATATTTGTGATGAAACTATAGATGCAGCTTAGGCTTTGTATGCTGTTTACAAAGTATTGCTCTAATTCAGCTTTAGATTGAAGCTTACTTCTATTCTTTTGAAATCTGATAATTGCTACATTTTTTTTTGGTTCTGTAGGATTTGTACAGAGTGGTGTGGGCGATGAGGCAGCACGACCATCCTGTGGAAGCTTCAGAATTTGTAGTTACTGACGAGAGTAGTGGGGATGATGGGAACGCGGCTACATCTGTTAGAAGAAATGCCCTTGATATACATAGGGGGCAAATAGGTCAGCACGTGATGGATTTGGAGCTGATGTGTCGAATTGTTTCTATCGCTGTTAGGAATGTGCGCTTGTCTCTCAGTCAGCTTCTGGATTACTTGCAAGAGGTGGTCAATTCGCTTGAGTTGGAGGAGCTACGTGCATCCCAGAGAGAGAGGGGCATGCTACGAGCACAATGAATATGACAAGAGGCATGATGATGTGAGAGTTGCGAGAGATAGAGAGTATGAGGCGATGGCATATGCGTGGCATGAGGGGATGAAGAGAGGATGTTGAGAAGAGACGTGGGATGTAAATATATTGTTCTGTGTCATTATGTTTATTTTTGTTCTTAGTACGGATGTAATGTGGGAGCGATACAGCTTCATTGTATGTGGACTAGTATGTTTGCACAGATGTACATGTGACTTTGATTCTGTTTGTGAGTAAATGAAGCTTATGTGAATAAATATACCTTATGTGAATAAATAAAGGCTATGGATCTCTTGTATTCAAGTTTTCACAATTGTTTTTATTTTAAATTCAGTATTGACCGTGGATGTAGAATATTCTGCTGGATATGCTCACATCCAAGGGTTCAATAACGATAGCAATAAGGATAGCAATAAGGTCAGCATGGAATTTTTTATCTCTATATCATTAGAATCAGAGGTTGGGAGGTTGGACGCATTGGTGCAACTTGATTGTGGTGCAAATGCCTGCTTTATGGATAGTGCTTTTGCCACTAAGCACGCCATCCCTAGAAGCAAGGTTGAGCATCCCAGTTCTGTCAGTGCGATTGATGGACGTGAGATCTTCTAGGGCGCAGTCATAGAATGTACTGTACCTCTTCAGGTTTTGTTCGAGGGAGCTTCTTGTAGCATTTCCTTCAATCTCATCGCTAGCCCACATGCGCCAGGAGTCCTAGGTCTGCCCTGGCTCGAGCTACACAACCCACAGATTGATTGGCGCACGATATCTTTTCGATTTGCTGGGGCAGTTCAGACCTCTCCACTAATATCTATTTCAGTCCGTACAGTATCCTGGGCTCCCGATTCCATCATTGTTGTTCCTGTTTTGGCTCCACGTCCTGATTTGGCTCTTGTCTCTGCTCTAGTTCATATCCCATATTCTGACCATATTCTAGATGATGTCCCAGCTCCAGTTCGGGCTCTAGTTTCTATTCTAGTTGCTCTTGCTCCTGTTCCTACTTCTGTTCTTGCTCTTGCTCCTGTTCTTGCTCCTGCTTCTGTAGAAGCTTCTTCACGCCCTCCATGATCATAACTTAGAAATTGGCAATCCTTACCTCATTGGAAAGCCCTTGAAGTCTAGTTTCTAGAATGGACTTGGTTTTCCATAGATTCCCTACGGTTTGAAAGTTATGCCCAGAAAGGCTCATAGGGGTCTAAGCTGACTGCACAGCTGAATCTGCTTCTTCCTACCTTGATGATGAGCCTAGCCTTGATCTACAATATTTTCTCTAGTTTCTTGCTTGATCATATCATTAGAAGGAGTTCATGTAACACCAGTGGTTGGTGGCTAGAGAGAGCTTGTTCTTTTACAGTCTTGCAGAGTAGCTTGACTTGGTGACATCTCTTCTAGTTGGTCCGGTTGGGTGGTAAATCGGGTACCCTGTGGTGTTTTACTTTCTAATAAGTTGATGAATTTGCAAGAAGAACAAAGCATTCGTAACAATTGCTCTGATACCAATTGTTACGAATGCTCTGTTCTTCCTGCAAATTCATCAACATATTAGAAAGTAAAATACCACAGGGTACTTGATTTACCACCCAACCGGACCAACTAGAAGAGATGTCACCAAGTCAACCTACTCTACAAGACTATAAAAGAACAAGGTCCGGGAGTTGCCTTGCATGGAACAATATTTATTCATATGATCAAGTAAGAAAGCTATCTAGTATGTCTAAGCCTTGATATTATCAAAAAGAGAGCTAACAATTAACCTTGACCTTTATTTAGAAGCAAAAAAAGCAAAAAAGGGTGTTGTTACCTATAAATAAAAGGTCACGTTTGAGACATGATATCTCCGTGATCATAACTTAGAAATTGGCAATCCTTACCTCATTGGAAAGCCCTTGAAGTCTAGTTTCTAGAATGGACTTGGTTTTCCATAGATTCCCTACGGTTTGAAAGTTATGCCCAGAAAGGCTCATAGGGGTCTAAGCTGACTGCACAGCTGAATCTGCTTCTTCCTACCTTGATGATGAGCCTAGCCTTGATCTACAATATTTTCTCTAGTTTCCTGCTTGATCATATCATTAGAAGGAGTTCATGTAACACCAGTGGTTGGTGGCTAGAGAGAGCTTGTTCTTTTACAGTCTTGCAGAGTAGCTTGACTTGGTGACATCTCTTCAAGTGGGTTGGGTGGTAAATCGAGCACCCTGTGGTGTTTTACTTTCTAATAAGTTGATGAATTTGCAAGAAGAACAAAGCATTCGTAACAATTGCTCTGATACCAATTGTTACGAATGCTCTGTTCTTCCTGCAAATTCATCAACATATTAGAAAGTAAAATACCACAGGGTACTTGATTTACCACCCAACCGGACCAACTAGAAGAGATGTCACCAAGTCAACCTACTCTACAAGACTATAAAAGAACAAGCTCTTTCTAGCCACCAACCACTGGTGTTACAGGAACTTCTCCTAATGATATGATCAAGCAAGAAACTAGGGAAAATACTGTAGATCAAGGCTAGGCTCATCATCAACATAGGAAGATGCAGATTTAGCTGTGCAGTCAGCTTAGACCCCTATGCACCTTTCTGGGCATAACTTTCCAACAGCAAGGAATCTATGGACAACTAAGCCCAATATGGAAACTAGACTTCAAGGACTTTCCAATAAGGTAAGGATCGTCGATTTTTGAGTTGTGGTCGTGGAGATATCACGTCTCAAAATTGTCCTTCTATTTATAGGTAACAATACCTTTTTTTTTGCCTTTTTGCTTTTAAATAAAGGTCAAGGTTTATTTTTAGCTCTCTTTTTTATAATATCAAGGTTTAGGCATACTGGATGGCTTTCTTACTTGATCATATCAATAAATATTGTTCCATGCAAGGCCACTCCCCCGAGCACCATATCAATTCCTTCCCTTCTCAAGAATGATCGTCCTTGATCATCTGCCCTGCGGGTCTTAACAATTCCTTCCCGTCTCAAGACTGATCGTCCTCGATCATCCGCCTTGCGGGTCTTAACAATTCCTTCCCGTCTCAAGGTATACGAATTAGGCCGATACAAATATAGAATATATACAACCAAATAATACACAGACATATTAGAACCAAAACGTTTTCATTAATAAGAAAGTAATCACTTTGCCTACCTCGAAAGTACTTCGTCAAGGCAACATCCTGCCTCATTATTGTCATCCTCTTTCCATGCACAACACATTTCACATAGTCTTCGAAAAACCTGACCATGTGATTCTCAGCTGCCTCTACAGAGTATCAAGGGCATTTGCAGTGAACCGAGTCACCTCTTCTGGTATTGGAAAAGCTCTACCAGAATTGCGGTACCTTCTCCTATCCGCCTTCATCTAGCATACCTGATTTGAACCTCCTTCCTGCAGATTCTCGCCATCGTGAGTTTTGGAAGTACCCACTCCATATGATTCTGGAAGTGCCGGATCTCCCGGATCCATCTACTGGCCCTTCTTATTAAGCTTCGAAGGGTCTTTACAGAGAACCTGCTTCTTCTGCAGCTGCCTAGGCTGAGTTGATTTCCTCCTACGTTGACTGGATTGCCCAGTCTCAAAATTCGTCTCAACCACAGGAGCCATCACTGTTTCTGGTACTACGGTGACAGGTACACCATCATGGGAACTGAAGCTGGTGCCCCATGTTATCCAATGATATCACTCCGATCTGAAAACTATCACAGCCTGGACATGGATATCCATAAAATGAACATCCCGAACAGGAACATCCTGAACAGGAACATTCTCAGTCTTTTTAGCATCCTAATGTTCATCCTGGTTTTAGCATCCTCAGTGTCTGTCTGAATTCCAAGCATATCTGGCATGCCTACTTTTAACAAACCCACCTCCGGCACACTCTGAGGACGTCTGGTTAGGTATTCCATCTCGCTATTTAACACATTCAAAGTGCCTATTGTTGACGTCAAGAATGCCATCAGTCTTGGCCACGTGACGAAGACCCGAATGCCTCGTTCAAGTTGTCAGCTCCTGCCGAAGGAACATGCAACTGAGTCTCTAGTTCAATTACAACAATGATTGCAATGACGATGCAATCATCAGGCACAGGCACTCCATGATGCAGACCTGTCTTCATAAACCGGCTTTCAGTGACTAAATGGCCAGAAGAAAACAGATATACATGCCTTGGCTTGGACGACGTGTCTCTGTATATCTCCTCTGTCGCATTGGCAACATTTTGAATTATAGTATTGAGACCTGCTTGCTGAATAACTTTTGGTTTGGAAGACTCCGCTCTGTGCTAGTTATCATATGCACTGGCATATAGTTACTGGCGCTGCCCTCAGAATGGTGCCCATGTTGTAAGCGCACAGACATCGCCTTTTTTTGTGATGTTTGGTTGTTGATAGTAAACTGTTTTGAAAACATCTTTGAAATATTTAATATTTGATGACTCTCTGACGTGGTTGCTCCTGCAGCATCCAAATCTACTCATAATGAGTCGAACTTGTGAAATATATCAGTCAAATCCATTTTGTCTTCATATTTAATTTTCCTGATTTCCTTCTCAAGAACATCTATCTGAGATGAACTTTTGGCTTCGTAATTATTGATGAGTCCAAGCATCTCTTGGGCTCAACTTCCTCAACTTCAGCATTATGCTGGGTGCTATTTTACACATTATGATAGCCTTTGCTTGATTGACTCGTAAGTCATGACTATTGACTTCACTTTTTTTAACAGAAACATCAGTAGACTGAGCAGTAGCTACCTTGGGAGCAAAAGAGGTTTCAGGTCCAGTGAAAGCAAAAGAGGTGTACAAATCCAGTGGGAGCAATGTTTGAAACTTCAGTGGGTGTAGTGTGCGGTTGTATCTGTGAAGAACTTTGTGCATACGGTGACAGTGGGAGTGTTTAGAATATGTTCCCGATATGCGCAGCGGTGATCTTGCTGATGTAGGCAGATCAGTGATGTGGCCCAAAGGGCGTGACCCTTCCAAAAGCTGTGTCTCTCTGTACAGAGTTATGTCTATTTGCTTAGGTGTCTGCGTCTCTTCGTAACTATATAATGTATCTGCGGTGGGCAGAATTCTCAACCAAAATCAATCTATTACTTCTGCTATTCTTTTTGTCACCTCTGACCCCAGATTGATGAAGAGCAAAAGTGTTTTGAGCTGGAATCGAGGGAGATCAAGGGAAAATGCCAATAAACCATGGTTTTCTAAGTTTCAAAACCGAGCAGGGCAAAATGAACCATTGCCCAGCCGATGGTCCAATATGCTTTCTGCCTAATTACCATAGAAATGTTTCAAAAATGCAGCAAAAAATATAGGCAACGTTTTATTTTTACTCATTTTAAGAGCACGGAGTAATGTGGAACAAGAAAGACACATGCTTAGGTTGCAAGAGTCTCATTGACAGACAGGATGCTGTCTTATAAATGCCCATGCTTTGGAAGTAGACAAACATCAGGGCATTATGGTATCCAAAATCCTTGATGCAGGTGGTAAAGATGGGTGACAGAACAGGGCATACGTATACACTAGCGATATTTGGGGATGGATACCAGTTCGACACTCTTAAAGAAAATAATCTTGCAAAAATAAAAGTTCACCGTGAGAAGAATGTTATAAGGCTTCACATCCAAATGCACTATTTTTACATTGCACGTTCCTTTCATATTGTCTTTCTCGCAAAAAAGGGTAGGACGTATGTCAATGTGAGTTCCATTTGAACTTTGGGCACCAAAATTTTGGGTGGGAATTAATTTCGAGTCCCCAAATGAAGTGTTGCTCATTTCATGGACAATGTGAACAAAGTGTTTTTGCATCATACATCCTGTGGCCATTTTTTTGAGTTTTCAATTTCTGCTACCTGATGCATCCTCAGTCGTATCTGCACTTGCTACTCTACAAACACTAAGCAATGTCATCCAAGATGTTTGAGTGGGCTGAAATGGCATAATTTTGATCAAATTCTCTGCTACTTCAACATAAGCTGCTCGTCCAAGTAGGTCAATGATGGAATTATAATGCTCAACCACTGGCGTTATATTGTAGTCTTGACTCATAGAAACAAAAAAATGACAGCCTTCATTAACCAGACCAGCATGGCTGCAGGCAGAGAGGATACTAACAAACGTAACTTCATAAGGAGTCCTGCCATCTACCTGCATTTCGTGAAATAGATGGAATACATCTTTTCCATGTCCATGCTGCGAATATGCCCCAATGATTGCATTCCAGGAAATTTCATTCCGTTCAGGCATTCGCTCAAACATAGCACGTGAACTTTCCAACTTTCCACATTCTGCAAATGCAACAACCATCGCAGTCCATAGAACTACATTCTGCTCGAAAACATTATCAAATATTGAGCATGCATTATCTATGCACTTAAACTTCCCATAAAAATCAATAAGAGAAGAAGCTACAATAACTTCTGCCTCAAGACCACGATTAATGATGTAAGCATGAATCCATTTTCCTTTAGTCATGCTAGTTTGAACAGAACACGCATCCAGAATCGTTGCAAAAGCAACATTGTTTGGCATCACGTTCTCATGCTGCATTATCCGGAAAAGTTCAAGAGCTTCCTTATCATACCCATTCTGAACATGTCCTGAAATTATGGCAGTCCAGGAGACAATATTCGGTTTCAAGATTCTCATAAAGACTTCCAATGCTTCATCCAAACATGCACAATTACCATAAGCATTGACAAGTGCGGTAGCGAGGATCACATCAGACTCTGAATCAGTGCCGATAATCTGCACATGAACCCACCTAGCTATTCCTAAGGCCACCTGGTCTGCAGATGCATCAAGGACACTAATAAGAGTAACACTGTTATGGCTCAATCCATGTAGCTGCATTTGTTGAAAGAGTTGAAGGGCTTTTTTAGAATCTCCATGCTGGGCATATGCTGCAATCATAGAGTTCCATGAAACTAAATTCTTATCTGGTATTTCTACAAACAATTCCCACGCATCATGTAACATACCTCTGTGGCCATAAGCAGCAAGCAAAATATTCCAGGAGTATATGTTCCGATTGTATATAATGTCAAAAACATATCTTGCATCCCAAACAGCTCCGCATTTACCATACATGAGCATGAGGAGATTTTGCAAGAATCTAAGATCATTTTTATTTCCGTAATGCAAAATATGGGAATGTACCAACTTGCCCTCTGGAAGAGCTTCTGTATTACAACATTGATTTAGAAGAGAAGCATAGCTAAGAGGAGTAATCTTAAATCTGACATGCTCAGACTCCTTGCTTACCTTTGAGCTTCCGTGTGAAGAAAACAGTCTGCTACCGAAAATTTTGCCGTTAGCATGGAAGGGAAAGGAAATCCATATGCAACATCTGAGATTCCGTTTCTGCCAGCATCCCCGAAACTTAAACCAGTGCATGAATTTGTCATGTCCCACTTATGAAATTAGGGTTCCAAAGCATTCAATAATGGTCTTAAACCAGCCCATTGAGCTTATGGAATTTTGAGCTTATAAGCTATTAAAAATTGATGTGTTATTGGTTGGGTTATTCGTTGGTGTGTGCAACAAAGTCCTAGGATTGAATCAAACAATCCGGTTCAAATTAAAAAGTTCGATCCATGTAAAATATTGTAGGATATATGGCCGGTCCAAAAAATGGCGTATAAGAATTTGGGCCGGTTGAAGCCATAGGTTCTAGGGTTTTTTTCAGTTATATTTTATAATAGTAGGATTTTCTAACTAAGCTACTTATTTATGGGGAATGCCAATATTATATTTAATACGCCTACAATATTAGATGCTATTAAATAACCACCTCCAAAACATTTTTTCATCATATAGTATATGCATTATAGGTTGTGCAATGTGCACTACAACACTGATGAGCTTGTAGAATGGCCTGAAATAGAAAAGTTTGATTTTGTTTCTATTGTACGTGCTTAAAGAACAAGTCTAATACATGATTCTTTGTAAATTTTGTTAAAAAGAAACTTCAACATTTGTTAGAGGAAAGTTCCTAATGGATTTCGTAACAAAAGGGCCAATCCGGTTCAAATTAGTATAATCCTATTAATTTGATAAACAAAAGGCTTTTTTCCTATTGGGAAAAAAAAAAGTTTGTTATACACTGATTGGTGCTCTTCATCAAAAAGCATTTTTATTATGGGTTATTCTCACAAGTTAGAAGCCTGGAGCAAAGTATTTGGAACTTACAACTTAGCGAAGTCTTTGGAGCAAAGTATTTGGAGTTTACAGCTTAGAAGCAAAGTATTTGGACAAAGTATTTGAGTTTAAAACTTAAAAGCAACGCAATTGAAGCAAAGCATTTGGCATTCAACTTTGAAGGAAGGAAGGAAGGAAGGTAATCGGCCTATGGGACCCAAATTACACGGGTGCAGCAAGCCCGTTGTTACCCGGATTAAAAACCCCCCCTTAGGAGGGAAAAACCATCGCAGCAACAAACCTGCTGGCAGCTGTACAAATATACATATATACACATGAATTCCCGGCACCTCAGGTAGGCGCCCGGGGGCAGAGGTGAGTCCGCAGATCCAAAACCTCCTGGAGGTAGGAGCCAAGGGATCGAACTGACGGTGTACTGAGTAGCTCGTGCAGGGGCAGACCAGGTCGCACCAAGAGAATGTAGCGAGCCCGAATCTGACTATAGGCTGGACAGCTCTGGAAGGCATGGCTTTCATCCTCAACAACCCCCAGCGGGCAACACTGACAAAGCCTGTCCTGGCGCGGCTCTCCAACCCACCGACCCGTCTCAAGCCGAAGATGGTGGGCCCCTGTTCGAATGGATGCAATAAGCATGCGCTTCTTCATTGGCAACTGAGAACGCAGGTAGAGCTGTGGGCCTCGAACCAGGGTGGGGTTTATGTGATGTTTGTAGTGTGCCACCTTTACCTGTTCCAGAGCATGGTGGTCCCAGAGCTTCCCCAGGAAACAAGAGTCCAAGTACCCCCTCAGCCTATCCCGGCCGGCGTCTGTGTGCACCTGGACGCACCTATGTGCGTCTACGTTCCAGCGCGCCAGCCACTGGGCTCTCTTGTCCTTCCAACAAGCCCTGAGTCGTTGCGGGCTCATCGCCACAGCGTAAGCCAAGTGCGGGAGCCGAGTGTCGCCCATGTTGGAAGGGTGCCAGGGTTTTTCTTTTTGCTTCCCACAAAAGGTTTTTTAACCCGAACACATGATCAAAGCTGCAGTGGGGGATGTTTGGCGTGTATCATCTCCGGTCACCTTCTGAGTACTTGTATATGATATTTTATATATTGTATTCTTTGGTTATCTTTTATTGAGAGACCAACGTTTCCGGGGGGGGATGTTGAGATGCTACGTTGGCTCTCGTCCAAACTTAGACACGCTTTTTCCTTTGTCTAAGTAGACGTGCCTTGTACATATATAAGTGTTAATTCTATTCAATGCATTACTCTTGGTTTTGGGATTACCTTCTTTGTCTTCTTATCTTGGATGCTTTTCTCTGGTTTCAACAAGAAAGGCCTCGTCCGCGTCTCTTTCTTCTTTCTACTTATACATGATGTCATTAGATGCTGCATGGTGCAGGTTTGGGCCATTCTGAGTTTAAAAGTGTCCTTAAACCACTAGTCTCGAAAATTATCAAAATCCAACCTTTGATAACCGTCTGATTGAATTGGGTTAAAAAGCATAACAATGCAGAAGATTATCGTGATAATCCAATGTAGATTATTATGATAATCTGCTCATCCAGATCTCGTTGTTGATATTTGGATCGTGTGGTTGCGGCATTGTCGATTTTTGCTCAGTCTGATGTTCTTGAAATTGTGCGGCGAGTTTAGAAAATCTGCCACCAACTAGAGATTTTTTCCTTCCACAGAAATATCTTAATTCCAGGCAAATTCTTCAATTTTGGCAAACCGATGAGCTATGCAAACAAAATCTGCACCTTGTTGCTTAGATTTAGATGTTAAAGATGCACATAATTTACTAGATGCAAGAGTATAGATCCTGAGAAATTGTTTTTTGCCAGAGTCAAGCTTTACGAATTTTGAAACTTTTCAATTTTTTAGCCGAGCAAATTTTATATCAGAGAGATCAATATTTCAGCTAATTTCTGACAATCTATAGGAAAAGATTACAGCCCATTGCATGCCTTGGAGTTGAAATCATCAAAGCTTGTTACAAAGTCGTCTGATCTTGGATAATTTTCTCGACCATGTGGTTTAGGAAGGTCAACGCCCTCCGCTCGATGCTATGTAAAAAATAATCTGGGCTTGAGGGTTATTTTGCATAACTCCCTCAACCTACCAACCCCAAGGGTTATTTTGCATAACCCCCTAAGGAGGAGGTCAACCTCCTCTTCGCAAGGTTGTCGCAGTTCTCCATGGTTCTTTAAAGATGAAAGATTCACTTGTACGACGAGGGCATTAATGCAAAGCATACTTGTAGAGATGTAAAGCATGGCAATAATGCAATACCTGAAAATGTTTAAAAATTAGCCGCACATCAAACAAATGTTGAGCGGTGTCCACAAACTGTTGTAGAATGCTAAACAAATCACAAGTTAATAACGGACATCCATTAGATTTTACTCTAAAAAAGTTTGGTCATTGTGAGCAAGTAAAAGTAACTCATTGCTTCAAAATTTCAGCATTTGATGCTTGTCTAGGTCCTTTTGTATGCAATATTTCTAACAAGAAAATATCAAGGCATTTCGTGATCTTCTAATGCTAGAGAGGCAAGGGGAATCCATCTCCAGCATGTGGACTGTAGCTCATTATCGCTATCAAAACGTTCTAAAAAACAAATCTTTATTTGTACTCTAGTTCTTTTGTAGTTGGTAAATTCATTGAACATTGAAAGTATTGTGGAAAATGCAAACCATCTCCCAATGGGCACTATACTTCCGGAATAAAAGTGGTTTTTACATGGAACATTAATGGGTAAATCTGCCCTTAAAAAATTTAACAAGACGTGTTACTTACTACCAAAACTTCAATCTCACATTGGATAAGGTTAAAAGGGCAACACCAGACACCAAAACGGCCATGTAAGCAGTGAGTACCAGGAAGGACTGCAATGGAGGAACAAATATTGTCTCAATGCTAAGATTGAGGAGGCCAGTTATGATATTTGCCTGCCACATAAATCCAAGGCTGATGTTGGAAGTCAGGAAAACAAAAAGATGCGATGAGAAAAAGTGATACTTACCAACAAAAATGTAACTAGAAGATTCCGATTAATTATGTCGATTAGCAACAATCTAGCTTTAAAAGATAGGTCCGCTAAAGCAAAGAAACCTATGACCTGAAGAACACATAATCATTACGGATAAATGAAATGCTGGATGGGTTTCAATGGTACGTTACCTCAAAATTTTGAGCAAGCACAAATACGACGTAAGCCATATTGCACTATCAAAAAAGGTGATGGAGCTTCAGAAGAGGAAATTTATTAAGGCATGTGCATATAGAATACCGTTCTACGAGAAACCCTCTCCACAAATCCGTCCAATATAATAACAATCAACCTGCATAGAAAATTGCTTTGTCTAGCAGCCGAGTATAGACAAATGAAAAGAAGTGCAGAGTCAGAACACGGATACCATAGGAAAAAGTCCAGAGCCCATATTTCAGCAGCAACGATCCATCTTGCTGAAGACTCAGACTTGAAGGAAATCAATGTACAAAATTTCCTTCCAATGGCTCCAGGACTTAAAATAAAATGGCGACCAAGTTGTACACTTATTAGGTATAAGCTCCAATAACCTAGAAGAAACTAGAAGATACGAATTTGAGCTAGAACATATCAACTATGTATAATTTGAATTCCAAAATGTTTTACCAAACAAACTAAAGACGCCTTCCTTATTAAGACTAAAAAGTCCAGGCCCTCGCTCGTTTGATAAAAGATAGTCATTCAACCCACATAAAAGAACCACCTGATATGCTGCTCAAGAACATATTTCTAGATGTCAGACAAACGTTAAGAATTAAATGCAGCAATGTAAAGCATTAAATACCAGCAAGAATGCCAAGCCCCAAGAAGGGCACTGTGATGGGAACAATTGATGTCAATAGAGCCACCATTGCCAGTGTAAAAAAGAAGTTCCAATGAACCCCATATTCTCCCACATGCACCTTGTTATTTAGGAAAGCCAGCATCTATTAGTACTGTACTTGAGAATGTGACGTCTTGAGGGTTTCATCTGATATCCATGAACGGCAACCAATATACATAGAACTTTTACTTCATGACACCTGCGTATGGAATCAAAACAGACTATCCCCATGCCCAGTTCAACCACAGCCTATTTCTACATTTCTGCAAGTATGCATAACGTTGTGTTTGTGGGAAGGACTCAAGACCAAGAAAGGAACAAAAGTCAGAGTTGCATTGCCTGGGTTCGGAGGAGCCTATGGAAAGTTGCTTGATGCTTGATCATAAACAGAAAATGGTAGTGAATCTGGTACAAATTCTCAGTTAAATAAGATCACTTCCCCATTAATCCTATCCGATACAGAGGTCTGCGTTTGCATTGTTTCAGGCCCATGATTACATGTTACAGCCCTACAACCCATATGCATTGACTTCTTTTATGGACAGAGATGCATGAAGAAATAAAGCTCAGACTTTTTTATAACTCAATGTCATTGCATATTTTTAAGTTTTAGCATTTTTTAACGAACGAAGTATAGACCTGATAGTCAACACCGCGGGTGACTAATAATCTTGTGATGCCAAGGATCAACAGGGGGCTCGTGTTCCGGATGACCCCACCATGCTGCCTGAGTTTAGAAAAACTAATTAACATCATTTTATATGGTGAAAGGTTACTCCTCACTCACAAAGTGAGCGGCATTACTACAATAGATTCTAGAGATATACTGCTTTTGTGTTCTGTGATAGAAGTCTACATACAGAGGTGACAGATTTCGAGCTTGTCTTGAAACCATTCCATTGGCAGCAACAAAAGACCCTACTCCAAGGTCCATCTACGGATAATAGACATAGAGAAACAATAAGAAAGAAATAAAAAGAACAATTTCCTTAAATAAATAACATCCTCTCTAACTATGTAATGAATGGGCTGCACACTTGGCATGCAAAACCAGGGTTTCCTAGGTTCTAATACCATATTACACCCAGATTGGCTCGTCAATCGAGGAAGGGACGGAAGTGAGGGGGGAGGAAGGAAGGTTTATTAACGTCAACCGAAAACCCTATAGAGCCCATGAGACCAAGGACATACAAACTTGAGGATCTGCAAGGAGGGGTCAAAGCCTTCAAGACACTAAAAGCTCTTATACTGAAACAACTAATCAAAGATCAATAAAAGATTCCTAGGAAGATAATCCAATTGCCATCCTGCCTGCTCCAAGAAATTTTCTGATATCAGCATTTAGCTTTTTCTGAACCCTATCTCATCTTCTCTTCTGAAATAAATGCTTATGCATCTGTTTTGCTGTCCCCTTCATCAGTAAGAAGGGAAAGACTTGATTGATGTGCACCCAAAGGCGACGCCTCAGAAAACATAAGTAATGTGCACGATATATGAGCAGTATATCCCTTGCCATGCTCGACCCTTGGCAATCATTCTCCTGACACTTTCAAAGGAGTCCTCTTTGGATGAGGAAAGGGGAAAAAAAAACTATATGTAGGCTCTTGGAAAAGTGATTGGAACAATCCCTATTTGACTAATTAATAAATCATATAACATTAGGCTATAAAAAACATCTTCAGTTTCCAGCCTTTTCTCCTTTAGTAAGAAAGAGACAAATGCTAAATTGAATTTAAAAAGGCTTAGTGAGATTTGCCAGTCACTTCACTCAAAAATCATTCGATATCAATTGTATCAGCTCATGTGTTTATTTGGATTGAACTGCAATAACTCACCAGGCTTTTACCATATCCTTCTGCCTTGGCATATCGTCTTGGGAATATAGTGAAGTCCACAGCAAGAATGGCCACACACGTAACAATCATCTTCAACATGCATTAAGAAAATAAACTAATAAGCTGGAACTTAGGTTTCAAGATGCTAGATATAAGAGCATAATAGACTTAACCGTTACCATAACAAATCGATAAGATGAAATAAAAGTACTGTGTTCAGAACCTGCCGTGTCCACTTTCTTCTCCTCATTGCAGGTAGATGAAGCATATTGAGACGGACCCGTAATTTTACTGGAAACGAGAGTTAGAACCTGAATACAAGACCAAACCTATCTTTTATCTGAATAAGGCTAAGGAAATTGTGGCGCGCACCTCTTTTTATGAATTAGTGTTGCAGCAGATAACAACAAAGTAACTACTAAAATCATGTACACATGATCTGCAAGCACCTGGAAAGCAAAACCTATGCCATCTTACAAACAATGCCTCTTATATTACTTTACGGTCTGAAATACTTACCGTTAAACAAGCAATGGTCGGAAAGACAATGTACATGAAATCACCTCCCAAGCTACTCCAAAATTTAAAGGAAAATTCCCTGGGGCATTGCGTGACATTGATAGCCTTCTTGTTTGATGCCTCCCTTTGAACTTAACAATCAAAGCACGAAATTAACGAGACATAACACAGTGGGAAGATGTAATGCACAGAGTACCTTGACTGGCCATGCGGATGATTACAAATACCTAGTTAAAGACACTTCATTAGCTAAGATCTTCCATCAGCTCTAAAAACGTTCAACAAATCACTACTTTGGTACGTATAAATGAAATAGTTAATCAACGAAAAACTTATTGAAACTTACAGGCACCAATGCTGACAAAACTGCGATCTCTGGCATGGACGATCCATTCAGATTACTTACAAACCTGAAATGAATATAAGAGTCATGCAAAGAAAAGTGGCAAACGACAAACGGAAACAGCGGGAAATGTTGTTTACTCTTCTTTGAGGCGCTTGTAGCTGCTCATGGTGATGTCGGATCTAGTAAAATCCCGAACAAGTATGCATTTTGCTTAGACAATTTTGTTCAAACCCATTGGCTGCGTTAGACGAATCATATTTCGCCTCGTTCCATCACGCATCATGTAACTCGTATAACCATGGTACATCCAATAAAACTATTAGTAAGGAGCTTTAGGCATCATTTGGTCAATGCATACTCTTTTGCAAAGCCTTGCAATTCATTCTCAACTATACCTTGAGAAATCATGTAGTTGATCATATATGTATTTGGAAACGTGCCACCAAGAGGTGGTTTCCAGCTGGAAACCAGTTGGCGGCGCCCACGGTTTCAGCTGGAAACCACCGATTGGTGGCACGTTACAAAAGGTAAGCCACGTGTACCCTATGATTTTTGGACACATGGCATATTCTCCATGTCAGCAAGATTGTTCTGAAAACAGAGTAACATAACATTCTGGCGGAGGTTTATAGAGCGACGATCATCGGCAGTTTTGCGAATTCTGGCGGAGATCTTGGCCTTTAGCGATGGCCCTGGCATAGATTTTCCTTCTGTTTGTCTACAGCAATGGCCATCTTTAGAAACAAAAGTAAAGAATATTTTTGCCTCTGGCTATAATACTGCGCCAGAAATGGCGATCATGAGCTTGTTTTGAAGCTTACGACGAGCTGAGCAACTGCGCGAGAAGGATTCTGGCAGGTAGGAGGTGGGCAACGCCATAGCCATAGCCAGGGACAGAAAAATCTCGATGCTTCGGCAGTCTGCATAGCCGTTAAAAATCTTAATGCTTCAAGAAACTTCCATTAGGGTAGGTCTGGGCGGCGCTGCTTAGAATAGGGAAACCAAAAATTATCCAGAAATAAAAATACAGGAAAAAAAAACAGAAATCATTGGGTACTCGTGGTTTACTCAAAGGATGCACATGAGGAATAAACATAAGTATTGCCTAAGAAACCATGTCTCTTAAAAGAACAAGTTTATTATCATTCCCATCTTCTTTGCCATATGACCCTGGCATGAAATCCGTATATATGTTGGCACCAATAGATCTATAGACGAAAGTGTGCCTAATAAACCATGAGGCAGTGGCCAAGAAGCATGTATTTGGTGTAGATGAATAGGTAGATGATCTAGGATATAGGTAGATGATCTAGGATATATCATTCCAGATAGGTTAGCATGTTATACCTCTTGTAGAGCTATCCTAGAATGCTTAGTTCTAGTTCATGAAGCCTAAGAACCCTAACTGCTTTCGTCAGTAGTGTAGCTTAGCGCACTCGTGTCCCATACCAATATCAGAGAATAACAATTGGGAAGACAAACTCCCAATTACATGTAGCTTGTGCATAGGAGCCCACCTCGTTGTGGGTATCGAGATTTGACGGGGATATACAAGGTAGGACTTGTCTTCTGACGCTCCCAGAATATATACGACCCGCGGACGTATACATACGGGGACTTTCCCCTCCCATGGCAATCATCTCACCATGAGCAGGGCCCTCCGTCTATTTCGGGCCATCTATGAAATGAGGCCCGAAAGAAGGACACGAAGGGGTCATTCGGCCCACGCCTTCAATGGGACTCCTACGTTGCGGAAGCATGAATACAAGGGTTAGCACACAGCATGAATATACATAAATAACCACCACGAAGGGTGGCGAATCCATCCAATATACCAACGGCACAGAATATGCATCTAATCCTAAGAAAACACCCAAAACCTGTGTTCTACCCAGGGCTCGGACTCCCGGTGAGGATCGACCGACTACCGGGCCTCAAGGGATCGCCAGACCGAAGTCTTGGCATGGCGCTGGCGGCATAGAACATTGGCTAGGGTTGTCCACTCCATCCGCCTCCCGTGCACACTTTGCGGATGGGTCAATTCACGCTATGGCTTCGCTTATAGCCTTCCTGAGACGCAGGTTCAAGGTATCACCGTGAGCCTACTCCGTGTTCATGACGCTGGTCCGATGAGGCGGCCTGGGAAGCGCCCCTTCCGAATCACAAAGTGGTTCCATGGGTGAGCTAGAGAATACGCGTGCGCATCGGCGACCCCCGCGATCCGCACCCGACTTACTCACCCTAAATCTACTCAAAGTGCAAGGTGCTCCATACGGATCACACCTCTACACCTGTGGGAGTGTCGACCCATACCCGCCCCTCTACTTGACCGGCCATCGCCTAGCCCATCAGGAGTCGGGGAGCCTTGTATGCTGCAAGACCCCACCCCTCATGTCACCATCTGTGTCCTTTGTCCGGGTGCTAAGCCGCACCATAGCATCTAGGACCCGGTGGGCTCTTGTGCACAGCCGCATTTAATGGGGACTGCATGCATTATCTAGGAGCATACTACAATACACGGTGCCTCGAGGCCTCTACCCCCCGTAATCCCCCGCTTTGAGTCGATTAAACAAAGAACTAACAATCCATCCTTTCAGAGTAAGAACCGTAATTGAATATAAAGAGAACTTGTTTGTACAATCAAGGGTTAGTTTCTATGATTGATTTACAAAGAGAACAGAGAGAGACGGACACAACCAAGTGTTAACTAGAATTCACATAGCCACCTACCTGAATTCCTGGCTTTGGACTCGTTTCCATGGGCCTCCATCTTTTGGGAGTTGAGAATTCAGTTTGTTACTTCACGTGGGGGCATCGTTATGGTGATCTTCCGCAAGTGTCCGATGGCCACTGCGCCCCGGCCTTCCTTGGTCGATCTTCAGGAGTCAATCTCGGGGGATAGGGGTCAAGTTGGCATCCAAACTTGGCAATCCCCATGTCGCCCAATCGATTGGGGTGTGGCGCCTTCCCAAATGGTAATTAGCCTAATTTCCTAGGTTATAGGTTATTATTATTAATGTGTTAAATTAGCATAGCTAATTTAATCCTTTTAAGGTAACCCCTAGGTTGCAATTAAGTTCCCATACCCCCATGGTAGCTGCACCTTTAGGGAGTGGCGTGTTTGTATTTGTAATGTCCCGTATAGTAAACCGTGATAAATACGTGGAACGCCACATTCTCCCCTCCTTAAAAATAATGTCGTCCTCAAAGATTGGGGTTAGCTAATTGAATACATATACGTAAAGCTAATCGAATTAGAAAATGAAGTTAAGAATATAACATTAATACGTTGAGATTATAGTAATTCGGACAGTAATACATTGAAGTTAAAATATCAAAGTACAAGCACTAAGGTGCCCGATACAAACTTATGATCAAGGGAGTTTAGGACCGAAGTCCCATTTAAAACATTATGACAGCAAAAATCACACATGTAGACAAAACCAATACGGGAAAAGTTGGGTCATCAGCAACCCTCTATACAAGGCAGGTGACGACTTGTTCATTGGCCTGCACATAACCATATACCCGTAGGTTAATAATATGATTAAGTTGTGGTTGAAGGGACCACCCCCTACAATTAAAATAAAAATTATCTAGAAGGGAATCTATCATGTGTACGGCTTGCAATTCATTGTGGCATAAGGAATGGTGGAGTTCCCAGTGTAGCCGGAATGAACGCAGTCTATTTACTAGATGCCTCTCTAGCAATTCGCGGTCATGTCAACATCAACAATAAACCACGTCCTAGAGAACACGAAGGTGATCTCATCATCGGTTATTATTATCATATACGATGCGTCTACCCCTCTAAAACATGATTCTCGGTCAATCAAGCCTTCAAGCTTACCGCCGGGAGCGGGGTTGATAGCATCGTTGATGGTGCGGCCTTGAGATTCCCGCATGAAGTCCGGATAGTGCTTCTCAAGGTCTATCTTCATCACCCAGGTAGCATCTTCAACTGGTAAGTGCTTCCACTTGACCAAGTATTGCAACATTTGAGTTCTTCTGGTTTGTTTGTAAGCTCGATCAAGAAGAGCTTCGGGCACTATTTCCAACCTGCTCTTCATCATTTCTAGGAGGGTAGGGGTATCCGTAACCTCCCTCGGATCAGGGTGTCTTTGCCGTAAGACTCACGTGAAAGACCTTGTGGATTTTCGCCGGGTGGCAAGTCCAAGCGATATGCCTGTTTCCCCCACACGCTCGGTAATCCCGAACGGCCAGCCTCTATCCGGGTGCCAACTTCTTACAGTTACCAATTTTAAGCTTGGCTTGTTTTACTTTGATCTTAAGCCAAACCGACTCACCCCACTGGAAGATTCGTGGGGTTCGGTGCTTATCCACTAGACTCTTCCCGACGATGCGTCGCGCCAATAAGTAATCTCGAACTTCTTCCACTAAGGCCCGCATTTCTAAAAGGAGTTGTTGCGAGACCTCCACTTTAGAAACAGGATTATGCCACGGTCCGAGTAAGACATTGATAGCCATAATTTATCATGAAGGGAGACATTCTAGAAGATTCCTCGCTTTAATAAAATCGTTGTAGGCTTAATTCTACCAAGTAAATATAATCCGCCCATTGTGACTTTTACTCCATACATAGCTTCTTAGCATATCTTCGATAATACGATTGACACGCTCGCTTGACCATCCGTCTCGAGGATGGTAGGTCTGTACTCATGGCAAGCTTGGTCGGATGGTGGCTAAGAAATCCTTCCGTAATGCAATCGACAAACTTAGGATCCCTATCCGATACAATTACTTCGGCATCCCGTGTAATCTGAAAATTTCCTTTGCAAAGAGCAAGGCGGTGTCGGCGGTGTCCGTGGGTGCGACATGGCGAGAAAGTGAGCCATCTTTGATAATTTGTCGACCACGCACCATTAAGGCATCATATCCACGGGAGAGTAACGCGGGAAGCCCCACAATGAAATCCATGGTTATGACTTCCCACTTGGCGTTGGGCACATCCAAAGGTTGCAACTCCCCGTGAACTCTTAATTGTTCCGCCTTGGTTTGGCCGACAAACCCGATTAATCATTTGATGTACCTAGCAATATCCTTCTTCATGGAAGGCCAAAAATAGCCGGAGCGGATCTTAAAGTAAGTTTTTATAAAACCCGCGATGTCCCGCTATAGGGTGTTGTGTGTGTCATGGAGAATCACTTTTCGACCAAGTCATTTGGAACACACAACTTAGCTTTGTAATATAATAAATTGCCCTCCTTCTTATATGAACGGAATGCTTCACGTTCTCTATCCAGACGGGCTTCCTTACCCAAACTTTCCCAAATATTACGTAATTAGGGATCTGTGGCCAAGGTCTGTTCTATCTGCTTCCCAAACTCGCTGGTGAGTGTGGAAATGGCATTACAATGGGTGCGGGTTATGAAGGGATGACGTGACAAAGCATCCGCAACCACATTGTGCTTTCCTGGCTTGTATACAATCTCGAAGTCATATTCCTCGAGGAATTCCATCCATCTTCGCCGACGGAGATTCAAATTTGGCCGGGTGGATAGATAGCGGAGACTCGATGATCCGTGATCCAGCTGAAATCTTCTACCAAGAAGGTAGTGTCTCCAAACACGAGAGCACGCATAACCGCTAGCAACTCCCCGATCATGGGTAGGATATCGCGCCTCTGCATCGTTCATCTTCTTTGAATCGTAAGCAACAACTCTCCCTCCCGCATTAAGACTCCACCAAAGAGCTATCTTACTAGCCGGTGGCTACCGATTTATCCTTTCAGGATCGGGCAAGGTAAGGACTGGTGCAGATGTTAAAGCATCCTTGAGTTTCTGAAAGCCGACTTGGACTTTTGTTTTCCAATGTTCCATCCAATCCTTTACTTTCTCATGCCTTGTGAGATTAGTAAGAGGTGCGGCAATTGTTGCAAAATCCTTAACAAATTTCCGATAATATCCCGCGAGTCCCAAGAAACTCCGGACCTCTCAAACATTAGCTGGAATGGGCCAATCCTTCACTGCTTCTATCTTAGCTGGGTCTGTAGCAATTCCTTCTGCTGAGATAATATGCCCCAAATAGTCTACCCTCGGAGTGGCGAACTTGCATTTAGAGAACTTGGCAAAGAGCTGATGGCGCCTTAGCTTTTGCAAAGCTAATCGAAGATGTTGTTCATGTTGCTGCAAGGTTTTACTATAGATGAGAATGTCATCAAAGAAAATGACAACAAAGTCATCCAAGTATTGGCGGAAGATGTCATTTATCAACCGTGATAAACGTTGCGGTGGGCGTTGGTCAATCCAAAAGGCATGACGCTGGAATTCGTAATGCCCATATCCGTACGCAAAAAGCAAGACTTATGGATGTCCTCTTCCTTAATCCTTATCGATGGTACCGGAGCGCAAATCAATCTTTGAGAAATATTTTGCTCCTTGTAATCGGGTCCATAAGATCATCGCCTCTAGGCAAAGCATAGCGATTCTTGATGGTATGCATATTGAGTTGCCTATAATCAATACACATCCTTAAGGAGCCATCTTTCTTCTTGACAAAAAGAATAGGGGCCAAATGGTGAAACACTAGGCGAATAAACCCCAAATTCAAGAACTCTTGTAGTCAATTTGTTTTCTTAAGCTCGCTAACTCCGGGAGGACTCATTCTAAGACGGGCTTTTTGGTAGGCTTAGTACCTTGGTTCAAGAGTTATCTCACATTCCACCCTCTAAAAGGAGGAAGTTTGTGGATCTCATCCAGGGGAAAAGATCGCTAAATTCTCAAGAAGGGTAGCAATGTCCGATGGTAAAGCCGCCGATTACTTGCTGGCTGTTTGGAGTCCGACTCAATGGAAGCAAGTTTAATGAAGCAAAGAAGTTCATTCCGCGCATAGCTTTTTCCTAGCTGCTTTTATCGACATTGACCGCATGACGGAGTGTAATGAATCACCTTTTATCGCCACACGCGTGCTCCATTAGCGGCGTTGAAGGTGACCTCCCGCCGCAGCCTATGTGGGCCCTAGCGACGCTTAAAAACTCCATTCCCACAATAAGATCATATTTGCCAATGTCCATTAACTTCGGCACCCAAGGCAACCGTGCACCGGCAACCGTGATTTTAAGGTTAATACGGGCCATGAGTGTGTCTCGATCTTACCGCTAGCTAATGTGATGGGCTTAGGTCGGGATTTCAAGCGTTTCCAAGTGCTAAAAGACAGGCCATTCTAGGAGAAGCAAAATTATGTGTACTACCCGTGTCCATCAAAAATTATGAAGGGCTTACTTGTCTACTTGGCCTATTGTAGAAATACCAAGGTATGACTTTCGGCCAAGGTTCTGTTTCTATAGCGGCAAGAATATGAGACGCACCATGAATGTACTCGGGAGCCTCGTCTTCCGCAGCAAGATTGGACTCCAAATCTTCCCAATCCAGGTCGGCCATGGCCGGTTCTGAGGAGTATCAAGGTGGACGACACGGGCCTCGCATGAAGTGTCCGGGCCTCATGCACCGTAGCATGCCTTATCCCTGCTGAGCTGTTCTTCCGCCTCTTTAGGAATGGACCGTAAGAGGCCCCGAATTTTACCAAAGCATTGTTCTCGCTTATCCGGGCGTGCTAAAAGCAACTTTCTTCTCCCCGGCCCATAAGAATTGTCAGGCCGAGAGGGCCCCGGACTTGGGGAACGGGTTTGTAAGGTGTGGACGGCCGTGGTTGCGGTAGTAAGGAGCAGTCGTGGATCTGGCTCCTTGGCGTGTCTTCCTCAAGGCTTAATGCCTTAGCCTCCTCTCAAGCATCGACTTTTGGGTGATAGCCTTGACCATTCGCTTAATAGATGGGGCCAACCCTTCAATGTAGCCCCTCACGCTCTTTTCTCATTCATTCACGCACATACAACCCTCAAACGCATGAATTCAGAGTGGTGTAGGCCCGCACTAACATGCCCTTCTCGCTCCAACCTCAGAGAAGGTCAATCACTTGGCATTTCAAGACGAGGCACGTGAATCGCGATTTAAAAGCCTTAGCAAACTTCCCTGAACTTGCATCCGCTCCTATCCGGTGTTTAGCTCTGGCGTAACCCTTCCACCAAATACGCAGCTCGGTAAGGTTCGTGGTGGCGACCTTCCCTCAGATCTTTCTCCGAATCATTCCATAGGACTTCGAATTCCTTCATTTCGGTCCAACCAAGATTCCGTGATTCAAGCCTCCTCTGGATTTCCCATCAAAACGGAGCCAACTTCCGGTTCTTCCATATACTAGTGATAGTCAGATCAACAGCTTTTTCGGTATTCCTTATCCTTACGCCTTGAATGGTCACTGTCTGATAGCGAGGAACCCGAAGAACCCGAAGTGGTTGAATGTGAGGAAGCGGCGCTATCCTTAGAGGAACTTCGTTGACGCTTAGCATGAGTCCTTCTCTGTACAGGTACAGGGCTAGCTCTGGGAGGAGATGGCTGTTGTGCAGGTGGACTCAATGGTCGCGGAGGTAATTCCGGTCCGTCCTCCTGAGTATGTGGCAGTGGATTGGTATGCAACACATAAGCACAGTAACTTCGCCGAGTTGCCTTTTCATTAACATCAATTCCTGTTCGGGGGTGATTTTAGCCCGGGCGTTGGAGGGTGTTTGCCTGTTTGCCGTTACATTTACACCGTCTATAGGAATCATTCATGAATATATAAGCAGATTTACATTAATGTACAATCCCTTTTTAAGTTAATCGAAACAAAAGTATATACAAACAGAAGACAATATTTGTATTTCATTCAAGTTGATTATAACAACGGGTTGATTGATACATGGATTGAGACAAAAGTAGGTATGATACAATGGGAACTTTTAAAGTTTTGCTTGCACACAGCGTAACCACAACAATGAAAACACAACGGAAGAGACCAAGCCTAGGGGTTGGCGAAGGGGTACAGGATCGCGTAGCGGGTACTCTCCCGTACAGCCCGGACGAGTTTATAGCGTGCCCAGGCTTGGACAATGATTGCTTGGTACTCCCATGTTGGGCTGATAATCAGAAGGTTAAAGAGCCTTCGCATCGCATAAAAGAGTTGCCAAAGATGGTCGTTGGCGTCCTCGAAGGCTTCGTGCCTGGTCATATTCCAGTAGTCCCAGGTACGACACAGTGTCATCTTCAGATCCTCGAAAGCTCGATCCCTGAGGATGTTAACTATCTCCAGCCCTTTGTCAGGGTCGTAGAGTTCCCCTGGTGGCGGTGGTTCGGTTTCATAGCCTTCCTCCCACTCTGGATATTCACCATATCTCTGGCCATAGTCCTGGTCTGGCGGCCCGGGATCGTCCCTCCTAACCATATCGGTGATTCTCTCCTCATATTCCCAAATGGTTTCTTCTGCAATATAGTTGGAATAAATAGAGAACATTTTTGTAATTCCATTATTTTCTAAAGTTTTAATACTTTTGAAGAGGATGTCATATATAAAAAAACACACAATCCAATAATACTCCTCAAGAGAACTTTGTATTTAATAAGTAAATAAGGTACACCATTTGTCAATATGGTCCATTCAATTGCCAATCGAAAATCCCAGAACACACATAGATATATATATAAGAAAAACTAGCAAAACATATATATATATATACATTTCTCATAGCAAAATTATACTAGGAACTAGGCTCTGCCTCTTGATCCTTAGCCCTAGGAGGTGGTGGAGGCGGTCGGTGTCGCAGCCAGAGTAACCCGGGGTCTCTGTGGCGGCCCGCGAACGGATGCAACCTCGGTGGATAGGCAACGCCAATGGGGCTGCCGTGAGGAGCTTCATGCCCATCCAAGGCGCAATGTCCCGACCCAAGGCCGTCGGGGGCAAGATCCGTCGTCAGACGAGTACATACGTAAACGCACGATAGGGAAGCTTCTTGTGGCGGCGGGTGTAGAGAGTGCACCTGAGGCCCCACCATGAAGCTTCACCCGGGCGCTAGATCGGGGGCTATGAAGAGGACTTGTCCGTATTTGAAGGCCGCAAAAAAAGCGGGTAAGATGGTTACCCGGCACTTTCCCATGGAAGTCTCGAGATCTTCGCCACTTCTTTATCCAGGTCCATGGGGACTTCTTCCTCCTTGAGCTCCTGTTGCTCCTCCTTCTTGTGCGCAGGGTTATGGTATAAATCTTCACCCTCATCATCTGAGTCGGAGGGAACCTCCACCATATTAATGTTTGGGACGTGAGGTCCCATAGCCGTGAAGGCATCTGGTGCAGGTTGCGAAGCTGGTTCCTGCATCACGAAGTCACGAAGACGTAGTAGAGTCTCCGCCGGCTCTAGAGTTTCCTCACGGAACTGAAGGAGCTGGTGCACCTCCGGAGGAAGCTCGGTAGAAGTGAAGTCGATGAAGTCATCCATACAATACTCCGCAAGTTCATAGAGTACATGGTCTTTGCGCTTGCGTCGAAATCCGGCCACCACGTGATACGTCCAGATAATATCATCCAAGAGAAGGTATTCCTGCCCCTGGTGATAAATAACTGGAAGGCCGTCTAACCCTGACAAGCCTATAGATGGGTCACGGCGCGGTGGTAACTCCTCTGCTAGCTCTTTCCAACGGGCAAAGTCGCCCATTCCGATATGCTCGTCATCCCCCTCCTCGGAGGATTCTGGCAGCTTGCCCTTCTCTGCTGGCAAGGTTTCATCCTCAACGTATTGGTCCATGAGGATGGCTAGAGCGAAAGTAGCTTCCAGATATCCGCTGCCCCACGATCTTTGGACCAGCGGTAGGTGTTTACCCCATCGGAGTTTCCCGCCGGGGACATCATAAGCATGTGTGTCCCCGCCTAGCATCTGCCGAACTATCTCCCGCTCCAAATACGAGTGGGGAGGATCCCCTAGAGGAATACACAGAGGAAGCATTTCCTCCATGTAAAAGTCAAGGAATCCGGCGTAGTCCGGATGCCGCTGCATGTTGGCAAGGAGATCTATGCGTTGGCATAGCAAAGGCTGCAGCAGGTCGAAGGGAACCTGTGGATCCCATTTCTCTCCATCAAGGTACCAGGCAGCAAGGTCGGCGGCGGCAGCCATGTGACGAGCCTGCCGAGTTGACCCTCCTGGCAACTCGGGATCTTGTCAAAACTTGCGAAAACTCTTACTAGGTTTGTGTGGCAAACAGTTGAGTATGGTGAAGAATTGAATCTTCCTTGACAATTGAACTTTCATTCTTCATATTCAATGGACAAATTCTATAAACTCAATATCCATCAAGTACAATGTGAATTCACTACACAATACAATAAAATGCAGCAGTTTTGCTCAGAATCTTCTAGCGCGACCATGCTCCCAAGCTCCATATCTATGCTTGCTTGCTACTTCACTGCACATGCATTCACTGGGGTTAGTCCTCGTGACTAAGTGGGGATCCCTGGCTGCCACTGCATGCATGGAAATACTCTGGAAATCTTGGATAAGCACAAACACAGACGGACGGAAAATCCACGTGTGGTACAACGCTATCACAATGACAACATAATCCAAGGAAATACCAAAATGGGAGAACATTAGAAGCAAACAACATAGTCAAAATACCAAACCATCATGACACATAGCTCCGGGACAATGGGAAGCTCAGCCAGCCTACATGCAGGCCCTGTTAGCAGAGAAATGCCCAGCCAGCTCACATTTCGAGCCCCGTTGGCGGAGTTGGTGGGGTAAACCTCGTATGCGCATACCCTTCCCAGAAATTTTAAAGCCCACGTCTGGCGCTGGAGGACCTCTTACCATGGAGTTCACAAGAGTTTGGACGAGTAGCAATCCCGGCCCGGAGAACTAACGCCCCGGTGTCACAGAGCACAAGAATACCCACGAGAGAATCACAGATGAACATGAGCATGCCGGAGCAACCTAGGCCACCGAACCTAGAAGTCCGACCCCGGAGGTTTCAATAGACATCAAATACCAAGACAACAGTGGACAATGCAAGACCAAGACATGTGAAGTTCATTAGGATGTTTACTATCATGTGCCTAGATTATATTGTTGCTGATGTTGTCTATACAACCTGTCCAAGTTGAAGTAGCTAGGTGACTGATGAAGATAATGATCGCAATCCAACACGTCGAGGAAGCCATAAGCCTAACTGTCCTTGATGTAGCTCCAATAACTATGTACGTTACTGATCAAGGAAAGATACTAACATCTTCTATAATGCAAAACTTATCTTGAAACCATCTTCTCATGAGGAATACAACGTTCCATAACGTTTATACTTTGAATCCATTAGCTATGATGCTCTTGATAAAATACAATGCAACAACTTGAAAACTTACAATTACGCACTCAGACTAGCGTATTTCATGCTATAGTCACATTCAGAAACCCCCAAGCTTCACATGGCTCTCCTTGTACCAATGTGGACCCGTCTCAATCTCAATAATCCTTGATGTCAGATGACCGCTTATTCCTATTTCAAGATCCACATGCGAACTTGATGCTGAAATCCTTGACGCCGAGGGGTCGTTGACGCTCTACGTCTGTGCTGGGCTACTTCTCAGCATTAGCCCCATCTCCATGAGCTAAGAAAGATACTTTATCCCAAACCTTAGAATTTTACCATAGTTAGACAATTATCAAACAATGCATATTCTTACTATTATGATTATTCTGCTCAGCTCTTCATGCTCCGATCTCCTCTGCTGCTAAGCTCAAATGCAACCCAATTCCATCTATGAGGACTTAGCTTCATATTAGGATATGCAAATAAATTGAAAAAGGCAGCAAATACAAGACCAACAAAATAAAGCACAAAACCAAAATGACAAAAACATATGAACACAAAATGGCATTGGAGAGCTCGGTGCCGACCAGATTTAATCTAATTCTGCCTTTTTTAAAGTTTCCATGCTGAATCGGTGCTCTTCATGTACTATTCAGCCATTCTTGACTTAAAATCAGCCTTACAGGGATGTTTCCAATCATTGATTTTCTTCTCTAGCCTTATGAGTCTCCAACAAATTCATAATCTATCATATTTGCATGCAAAAATCATGTGCAGACTAATCATGGCAGCTCATAGCACACCTCAATTGATCAAAAGCAAAACCCCACCTGATAATTTCTTCGCGGATAGATCTCTGGACCCCTTGCAATTGATTGCGCCTCCAAAGATCGTCTTCTAACTCCAAGAATCAAACTGCAGAAGAACATACATAGTGCAGTCAATTCTGACCCAGCATCACAATTTCTGTTATAACTTTCTCATACGGATGAGTTTCGGCCTGATCAGACCCATTCCGGAAAGCTAACTTTATGATCTTTCCAGCAAAAGAAAAATCACCTGAAACGGATCTCGGGTCGCCGAGATATGATGCTTCAAAAATCGGGTTCTAAAACTGCCCAGAATTGCTCCCTGCCTTCATGCTCTGCAACAATACTTTCTCCAAAGACACAAAACCCTGGTCTCATGCTGTATACATGCCATGAATATGTATATACATACATAAATATGTATATTAACCCATCAAGTGGCCAGGATCTCAGATCTCCCCTTCTAAAATTTAACCCATGTCCTCATGGGTCGATCATTGATTTGGTGAAGCAATTCTCCAGCAACTTATAAAATCGATATAACTTATTCACTAATTCATACCTCAACATCATCAGGAATTGTTCTCATTGCTTATATGGAGACTTCTCTCTTGAATACTTCTATAGTAACCACAAAGCCTCTAAATACTACTCCTCCTCTTGAGGATAGCACTTCTAAATCTCTCTGCAATCCACAGATCATAATGTCAACATCCAAAGATCCAACATTGCTCTGATACCAATTGTGACGAGCCTGCCGAGTTGACCCTCCTGGCAACTCGGGATCTTGTCAAAACTTGAAAACTCTTACTAGGTTTGTGTGGCAAACAGTTGAGTATGGTGAAGAATTGAATCTTCCTTGACAATTGAACTTTCATTCTTCATATTCAATGGACAAATTCTATAAACTCAATATCCATCAAGTACAATGTGAATTCACTACACAATACAATAAAATGCAGCAGTTTTTTGCTCGTAATCTTCTAGCGACCATGCTCCCAAGCTCCATATCTATGCTTGCTTGCTACTTCACTGCACATGCATTCACTCGGGTTAGTCCTCGTGACTAAGTGGGGATCCCTGGCTGCCACTGCATGCATGGAAATACTCTGGAAATCTTGGATAAGCACAAACACGCGGAAAATCCTAATGAGTACAACGCTATCACAATGACAACATAATCCAAGGAAATACCAAACGGGGAACATTAGAAGCAAACAACATAGTCAAAATACCAAACCATCATGACACATAGCTCCGGGACAATGGGAAGCTCAGCCAGCCTACATGCAGGCCCTGTTAGCAGAGAAATGCCCAGCCAGCTCACATTTCGAGCCCCGTTGGCGGAGTTGGTGGGGTAAACCTCGTATGCGCATACCCTTCCCAGCCCACGTCTGGCGCTGGAGGACCTCTTACCATGGAGTTCACAAGAGTTGACTGACGTAGCAATCCCGGCCAGGAGAACTAACGCCCGGTGTCACAGAGCACAAGAATACCACAGAGAATCACAGATGAACATGAGCATGCCGGAGCAACCTAGGCCACCGAACCTAGAAGTCCGACCCCGGAGGTTTCAATAGACATCAAATACCAAGACAACAGTGGACAATGCAAGACCAAGACATGTGAAGTTCATTAGGATGTTTACTATCATGTGCCTAGATTATATTGTTGCTGATGTTGTCTATACAACCTGTCCAAGTTGAAGTAGCTAGGTGACTGATGAAGATAATGATCGCAATCCAACACGTCGAGGAAGCCATAAGCCTAACTGTCCTTGATGTAGCTCCAATAACTATGTACGTTACTGATCAAGGAAAGATACTAACATCTTCTATAATGCAAAACTTATCTTGAAACCATCTTCTCATGAGGAATACAACGTTCCATAACGTTTATACTTTGAATCCATTAGCTATGATGCTCTTGATAAAATACAATGCAACAACTTGAAAACTTACAATTACGCTTTTCGGACTAGCGTATTTCATGCTATAGTCACATTCGAAACCCCCAAGCTTCACATGGCTCTCCTTGTACCAATGTGGACCCGTCTCAATCTCAATAATCCTTGATGTCGATGACCGCTTATTCCTATTTCAAGATCCACATGCGAACTTGATGAAATCCTTGACGCCGAGGGGTCGTTGACGCTCTTACGCCCGTGGTTTGGGCTACTTCTCAAGCATTAGCCCCATCTCCATGAGCTAAGAAAGATACTTTATCCCAAACCTTAGAATTTTACCATAGTTAGACAATTATCAAACAATGCATATTCTTACTATTATGATTATTACGCTCGACTCTTCATGCTCATCTCTCCTCTGCCGCTAAGCTCAAATGCAACCCAATTCCATCTATGAGGACTTAGCTTCATATTAGGATATGCAAATAAATTGAAAAAAGGCAGCAAATACAAGACCAACAAAATAAAGCACAAAACCAAAATGACAAAAACATATGAACACAAAATGGCATTGGAGAGCTCTCGGTCGCACCAGATTTAATCTAATTCTGCCTTTTTTAAAGTTTCCATGCTGAATCGGTGCTCTTCATGTACTATTCAGCCATTCTTGACTTAAAATCAGCCTTACAGGGATGTTTCCAATCATTGATTTTCTTCTCTAGCCTTATGAGTCTCCAACAAATTCATAATCTATCATATTTGCATGCAAAAATCATGTGCAGACTAATCATGGCAGCTCATAGCACACCTCAATTGATCAAAAGCAAAACCCCACCTGATAATTTCTTCGCGGATAGATCTCTGGACCCCTTGCAATTGATTGCGCCTCCAAAGATCGTCTTCTAACTCCAAGAATCAAACTGCAGAAGAACATACATAGTGCAGTCAATTCTGACCCAGCATCACAATTTCTGTTATAACTTTCTCATACGGATGAGTTTCGGCCTGATCAGACCCATTCCGGAAAGCTAACTTTATGATCTTTCCAGCAAAAGAAAAATCACCTGAAACGGATCTCGGGTCGCCGAGATATGATGCTTCAAAAATCGGGTTCTAAAACTGCCCAGAATTGCTCCCTGCCTTCATGCTCTGCAACAATACTTTCTCCAAAGACACAAAACCCTGGTCTCATGCTGTATACATGCCATGAATATGTATATACATACATAAATATGTATATTAACCCATCAAGTGGCCAGGACTGTTACAAGCCATGGCGCTAGAAGGGAGGAGAGAGGAAAAGAAGCGTTTAAAATAACTTACAGTCCCCTTTTAAGCCCTCTTATTAAAGCTGACGTCAGCCTTTTTAATTTTAAAAAAACATTAAACTTTTAATTCAAAATAAAAGCCTTTTTTATTAATTATCACAAAAAAAATATGTACAAACGCGGATCCCCGCAAGTAGACTAAGGTTGCTCCCCCCGTATCCTACGGGCGAGGGCTAAATCCTTAGGCATTATGGTGACCCTCTTTGCGTGGATAGCGCAAAGGTTGGCATCACCAAAAAGTGCTACCAAGTAGGCTTCAGCAGCCTCTTGGAGCGCCAAAATTGCAAAGGTCTGGAAACGGAGATCGGTCTTAAATTGCTGTGCAATCAATCTCCAGTACCGACCTGCGAAAAGGCGACTTTCGATCGGAAGGTCCGTGGACTTCTGAAATTTGCGGATCTCCCGCAATGCCACGGTACCGGGTCGGAACCGATGAGGCTTCCGCTGCGGCCGAGGCCCCGACGATGTTGGCACCGTCTTAGCCCCGGCAACCGGCCGGGAGTTATCCACTCTCTGCTGCCTCCGGTCGGAGCTGGTCTTCTTCCCAAAAGCCCCGACAGTCTTTAACTTATCCTTGTATTGACTGCCGGCCTTATGGGCAACTCCCTTCCTCCGGAGCTTAACAATTCGGATCGTCGGTTTTGGGTTTGAGCCACTCCCGGATGCACCTCCCCCGTTGGTCCCGGCTCATCTTGCTCCAACTTTCGCGCTTCCCGAAGCTCTCCTTAGGTCTTCTTGGATCCGAGCAAAAGCTGGGGGCTGCGGTACGGCGATTAAGTTCAGCGTGGTACCGTTGTGGCCTTGAGACCCATATCTATCGAATAGTTGTCGGATAGTCTATGCTAATGTCGGGGGATTTCTCCCGGACAAAGCTGTTGGAACCCTCATGCGGTGGTATGGGGGAACCTCAATGGCTTTCGCCATCAATGGCCGGCAAAGCCGCCCCCGAGGTACCGTACTCCCTACCCCGAAGAAGGCGTGGTCACCGGCTCAATCTCCCCGGTGGTCGCGTCCTCCCCGGCAAAACCCTAATACGATTTCGGCCTCGCCCCGACATCTTCCTCCTCCTCCGTATGGCCTTCTGTTCGGGAGGATAAAATTTGATGAGCATCATTACCATATCGGGTTGCTCAACAAGGGTATATGGGAGCCGGGCGAGGTTCAGGTAGGATGAGGAATGGCTCGAGAAGTGATAGGCAGGATATGGAATCCTATCGTTGTTCTCAAACCTATTGACCAGCTCATCCAACAAGATGTCGATGAAATTTTGGGTCAAGAGCCATGTGCTTAGCAATCATGGCGTAGATCTCCACGATGCTCATGGTGGGCCGGATCCGGAGAGCTCTTGGTAATGGCCATAGCGGGTAGCGGCGGCGGGCGCTAAGGGGATGGCAAAGGGGGGGCTTAAGATGCACAAGGCACAAGGGCGCAGGATCAAGGTCGGCCTCGGTGGCGATGGCGAGGGCGGCTCAAAGCGGTTGGCGCGGAAGCAAAAGCAAATGACAGGAAATGGTTTGCTAAACGGCCAATTAACTTTTAAAATTTCAAAATTTTTCTTATTAACTTCAAATTTTATTATTAAAAAAATTATACGGGGCGAAAATACGGCGCCACATACGGTGGCGCCCGATGGCATTATATGGGTTTCCGCCGACCGGGTGTCATCGAAATGCAAGCGGGCCGAAGTTGACTGGCGGGCCCGCGTTGACTTCGGACGGTCGGGCGCCCAACAAAGATTTCGGCGCCCGAACTTGATCAGCAAAGCGACAAAAGGCAAGCGGCGCCCGAATTCGTTTTTGGGCCTGCCCTTGACCATTTTTCGCCTGGAGTTGACTGTTCTAGGGTAATTCAAGTACGCCCGATCCAAGGAAACCATCTCCTTCATCATTTGAGCTACCCACTGACACCTGTTAGGCCTCCAATCTTGGCCCCTCCATTTCAAAGCTACAATTTCTTAACTTAACCTAACACCAAGCCAAACAACAAAGAGAACTAATGACACATTGACTTAGCCTCCTCCTAACTACTGGTGCTACGAAGTTAGTGTTTGGCGGTGCTATGATTTCGAAAGCAACCGAAATCACGGCTCTCGATACCACTGTCGCGGCTCCCAGAATATATACGACCCGCGGACGTATACATACGGGGACTTTCCCCTCCCATGGCAATCATCTCACCATGAGCAGGGCCCTCCGTCTATTTCGGGCCATCTATGAAATGAGGCCCGAAAGAAGGACACGAAGGGGTCATTCGGCCCACGCCTTCAATGGGACTCCTACGCTATGAAGCATGAATACAAGGGTTAGCACACAAAGATGAATATACATAAATAACCACCACGAAGGGTGGCGAATCCATCCAATATACCAACGGCACAGAATATGCATCTAATCCTAAGAAAACACCCAGAACCCAGGTTCTACCCCGGCTCAGACTCCCGGTGAGGATCGACTGACGGCTGGGCCTCAAGGGATCAGCAGACCGAGTCTTGGCATGGCGTTGGCTGGCATAGAACATTGGCTAGGGTTGTCCACTCCATCCGCCCCTCCGCGTGCACACTTTGCGGATGGGTCAATTCACGCTTATGGCTTCGCTATAGCCTTGGGAGACGCGAGGTTCAAGGTATCACCCCGGTGGAGCCTACTCCCGTGTTCATGACCTTTGGTCCGATGAGGCAGGTGGGAAGCGCCCCTTCCAGAATCACAGTGGTTCCATGGGTGAGCTAGAGAATACGCGGCGCGATCGGGCGACCCCGTGATCCGGCACCCCGACTTACTCACCCTAAATCTACTCAAAGTGCAAGGTGCTCCATACGGATCACACCTCTACACCCGAGGGAGTGTCGGACCCATACCCGGCCCTCTACGCGGACCGGCCATCGAGGCCTAGCCCATGTAGGAGTCTCGGGAGCCTTGTATGCGTGCAAGACCCCACCCCTCATGTCACCACTTGTGTTCCTTGTCCGGTGCTAAGCCGGACCATAGCATCTAGGACCCGGTGGGCTCTTGTGCACAGGCCGCATTTAATGGGACCGCATGCAGCGCTATCTAGGAGCATACTACAATACACGGTTGAGAGGCCTCTACCCCGTAATCCCCCGTTTGAGTCGATTAAACAAAGAACTAACAATCCATCCTTTTGAGTAAGAACCGTAATTGAATATAAAGAGAACTTGTTTGTACAATCAAGGGTTAGTTTCTATGATTGATTTACAAAGAGAATGAGAGAGACGGACACAACCAAGTGTTAACTAGAATTCACATAGCCACCTACTGAATTCGGCTGGACTCGTTTCCATGGGGCTCTCCATCTTTTGGGAGTTGAGAATTCAGTGTTACTTCACCGGGGACGCATGTTATGGTGATCTTTCGCAAGTGTCGATGGCGCGCCTCCCCGGCCTTCCTTGGTCGATCTTCGAGGAGTCAATCCTGTGGATAGGGGTCAAGTTGGCATCCAAACTTGGCAATCCCCATGCTGCCCAATCGATTGGGGCAGGTGGCGCCTTCCCAAATGGTAATTAGCCTAATTTCCTAGGTTATAGGTTATTATTATTAATGTGTTAAATTAGCATAGCTAATTTAATCCTTTTTAAGGTAACCCCCTAGGTTGCAATTAAGTTCCCATACCCCCATGGTAGCGTACCTTTAGGGAGTGACGTGCTTGTATTTGTACGTGTCCCGTATAGTAGACCGTATAAATACGTGGAACGTCACATGTCTAGTGTCAGTCAAAACCATGGTGTGTAGAGTTATCGTGCACCATAGCGTGATAGGCTCAATGGTCTACCATTACTTGTGGATAGAGTATCTAACCCCTCCCAAGTGGTGTGTTGTCTTTGTGAGGCTAAGTTGGGAACGATCGGACGAGTAGTTGTGATGTTTTAATATAATACATGGTATAAATACGTATATGATATGATATACATCACGAGTACATGTTAAGTACGACGATATGTACATTGATATCGGAAGGGGTTGCACCATAGGATGCAACCATTATAGACCATTATATTGCACATGTTAATACAACATATGAACATAAACCATATTGCCACGTGCAATTCCCAAAGGAGCCAAATGGGCTTTTTAAAGCATGGAAGGTCAAAAGGGCAAGAACCCTAAATGTTACCTTTCTGGGTTCCAGCCTTCTCACATGCGTTGGAAGCAATCCCTGATAGCATTCAGCCTTGCAGCAGCAGCCAAGCTCATATCTCAAAGAATTCTAAGGACTTCACGTGTTTCAGCAGCATGGATGCATCTCAAGGAATTGGAGCCAGTCAAGGATCCGACGAGTGAAGAATTTGTCAGCCAATGCTAGGGCTGTTCTTAGATCAGAATAGTATCTGATCTTAGTCTTAGATGATCTCCTGAGCCTAAAAACTTAGACCTGTAACCTAGACTAACGAACAAATCCTAATCATGTTGATTAGATTAGTTAGATTAGATCTGTTATTTCAATTCATTCGGCTATGTGATGATGGATTGTATCTCTAATTCAAGCCTTGGATACCACCTCTTTGTTTGGGTATGTTGCTTCTTATAATACCTTATAGCCTGTGAGTTTCAAGTTTTAGAAATTTTGGAAAGTATATGATGGTACAACATTTAGATGTTGTGACATATCATTCACCATGTTGAGTGCCTGAGATCGTTTCTCTTAAGTATCACTCATAAGTAGGACCTTCTAAAAGACTTCATCAATCTTTAATTTAAGAATAATAATATATGGGTAACATATTATGCATTTGAAAGAAATTTTAGCATGTACTTAACGTTGCGAGAGGTAGCAATACATATGTATTATGTTGTGGTTCATTATCTATCATTGTACATACTACTCCTGCATTTATTATGTCCACTACACTATACATATTCTCTAAGACTACATCACACCATCGTTACAGCCCGACAACCTTAGTCATTGATCCAAAATGTGGCGTTCAATTAATTATCCAATTTCGTCTCACTCTTTATTTGAATGGCTTCAATTATTGGGTCCCTTTGAAGTACCCGTTTTCTTTTCTTTTCTTTTATATACTTTATCGATTATGGTTTGATTGCTTTATTCAAATTGTTAGTGAATGTACAAATTAATACAATTTTTTACATGTCCTCTTATATATGTCAACTTTACCAACTTGAAGCCAATGAAGTTCCAAGCATAGAATAGAATAGAATAGTTTTTTTAACGTCCACGGAGACCAATAGGTCATGGGACCCATACAATGAGCTAGTACAATCATTACTACTAGGATTAAAAAACCCCTGCCTCGAAAGGTTTTCAAGGGAAAAACCTTTGCAGTAATGATGATACTAGACAAGCAGAGATAATGACTACTGAGGGCTCAGTAATTGCAGACGTTTATCTAGAACCTCAAGTATGTATAATGCCAAGTCATGCACAGATGGTGCTCTGAGAAGTTGTGGAAGCGTGGAATGGAATGCTAGGGTCAAAAAATGATTCCGGACTATCTCAAAAGCAGGGCAACTGAGAAGAGTATGGCTTTCATCTTCAATAAACATCAGAATCGGGCACATAGTCACATAGTCTCGCGGCAATTGCGGTCGCTCCCATCTACCTGTCTCAATCCGTAGCCTGTGGGACCCCGTGCGAATTGATGCAATAGCTACAAGCTTGTTCCTGGACAATGAAGCAAGCAAATAAGCTTGGGGCCCTGGTGCCAAGGTGGGATTTATGTGTGCATGATAATGACCAGTTTTCACTTGGGCCAAAGTAACTGCGTCCCATATCTTTTGAGAAAAACGACCATTGAGATATTGTTGCAAAAGCTCGGGGATCGAATCGGCAAGCATCGAGCAAAAGATTGCTGGTTGCACAACCCCAACGAAACCATGTAGTGCAATGCTCTTTCCAACATCGTTTCAAACGCTGAGGAGATTCAGCCATGGCAAGTGCAAGAACAGGATACCTAACATCATCCATGTGGTGCACCTTGCAGATATAGTGGAGATGGCGCTTCATGGCAGAATGTTGAAGAGGCCAAAAACCTGTCTCTTGTAAAAGAATAGCATAGGGCACCGTTGTTTTAACTCCGAGGCTGTAAGTGAGAAAGCATAAAAGTACTCCAAAGTGATTAGATGATGTCTTCTAGATATGACGGTCACCTTTACGTATAAGAGAAAAGATAGCTAGATCTAATCCAACCGAGCCACCTATCATGCTGCCAGGTGAAAAAAACAGAAAGAGCATAAAAACAACGCAGAATGACAGTGAAAAAAGCAGAAAGTCAATAAAAGTGCAGAAAGCAGCATAGAAGTTATTGCATGCTCTTCAGAAAAAGAAGAGATGACATGTGTCACGATGTTATTGCACAAGACGACTAGATTGGACCCAGTCGTCTTTTCCGATATGCAAAATAAATTGCAACATTGGCCCCTATTTTTCCTATTGCATACATGTGTGCTAATTACAATATTGGTATCTATTTTTTCTATTTACATATATTTTTGGGTTGCCCCTAGGGGGGCAAACCCTCGTTTATGTGGGTATGTGGGCATATTCAAGTATATGCTGGCATATACCTAGCATATGCTGATGACTGCTAAAAACTGGCTGCTGCCTGTAAATGGTCGGTCATCCAGCCCCGTTATTAGCCTGCTACACAAACGCTATCCGCCGGACTTGGCTATGGCTTCTGCACCTCGGATTCGCGCCTCCCTTCCGCCTTCCGTCCGTGGTTCCGGGCGAAGTTGAGCACATGTTTATCCCTTCCTTATACCCTCTAGGGCATAATCTTAGGGCATGGGTTCTGGGAAGGGCGTGTGATGTTCAGCGAGCCACTTAGAGAAAATTTGCACCGGTTCTTCCAGATTTGGTTTTGGCAATCGGTTATCGACATTGCAACCATAATGCTGGTTATGGCGTCAGATAGTGCTTCTATTCCGGTATCAACATTGCATCAGTAATGCCGGTTATGGCATCTCGCTTCTGCAAGATTGTTTGCATTTCAAAGATACCCCCTTTTTTTTTCGTTTAAGGCATCGGTTAGGGCATGGGTTCTGGGAAGGGCGTGTGATGTTCAGCGAGCCACTTAGAGAAAATTTGCATCGGTTCTTCCAGATTTGGTTTTGGCAATGCAAAGGACTTTCCAGCAGGGGAAAAAAATGACGTTTCTTGGTGCTGCGACCTCTGCTTGCTGCTAGGGCGACTGTGGGACCGCCCCTCTCTCTCAAATCCGGGATTGTTGCTTCATATCCAGGGCCTTCTGCATGATTTCGGAACTAGCAAAGGATTTCACCATCGTGGAGAGGATTTTTGTGCAAAAAAACAGTTGAAAGTTGGATTCCTTATTTCATTTTTTCTGGAGACTTCTCTGGCGATTCTTCTCTAGCGATTTCTCTGGCGACTGCTTCTCTGAGGTTAGAATTCGTAATGCAATTCCTAACTTCTGCATGCTATTCCTGCTTTCTTATTTCCTTTCGCTATCGTTGGTTCTATGGGCGAAAGTTCCAGTATGCTAATCCTATTTCCTATTTCATTTTTTCATTTCCTATCTCTTATTTAGGGCTTCTAAGTTTAGGAACAGAGTTTTTGTTGAATGCTTTTATCTTCTATTTAATGCTATTTCCTATTTCCTATCTATGGTTCTTATTCTATTGAATAGGATCCACATTCCTACAGAACATGTAGAGTAAATCAATGTAAGAAAACTAGCAGTAGGTCCTTAAGCCCTAGCATTTGCTTCATGTATAACAATAGAGAATAATAATTGCATATTCTGACCCATCTCATTTAGAAGTTTATGATTTTGATGGACCATTTTCCGAAGGGGAGTCTCCTGGATATGCTGAAATTAACTTCCTTAAATACAAAGCAGAAGAAATGTCTGAGCTCTGGGTTCCATTTTCCGGGAAGCGTGCTTTGGCCTGTGGATCTTGATTGCACCTAAGAATTTTTCTGACCAATACTAAGCAATCTGACATATTTGTTGAGTATGTGCAAAGGGTGGAGAAGGAGGTTGGCACAAAGGTAGGAAGTATACCTTTCTGGTTAGGCGATTGTTTACTAAGATAGGGATTGATAGGATAAGAATGGCAGCAAGGAGAGAACTTTTTCTTACTTAAAGACCTTGGTACATAAAAAACTGCTACACATACTTGATAGGCAAAATGAACATTTTCAGAAGAAAGAACAAAGCATGTTTCCACAAAGTTATTTAATAACTATGTTTGAAATTTATATATTCAGATTTACAACAATTTGACGAATCACAGAGCTTGACTATTAACTTCATCATGTTTGTTTTTATGTTGTTTGGCAGATTGTGAAAAGATCAACAGAGAAACCATTCTTTTGGAAGCTTTTCTCACTTCCTTCTGAAGAATTTCTAATAAATGACTTTGCCTGCGCAATAAAGAAGAAAATACTACTTCAGGTTGGCAAACAACAACTTCATGTCTTAATGTTATTTGGTATTGGTATCTGACCTTCCAGGAGCATTACTTTTTCTCACTTTTATGGGAAGATATCGAAGAGATAACTGAGACACTACCACCATTAGGCTATGTTGCTATAACAATCCTTGTGTTTACACGCAAAGGGCGTGGTTTTGATGCGCAGCAGAGTGCAAAAAGTATGGACTCACGTGGAAGACTCAAGTTTCAGTTCCAGTCCTTTGTGAGACCGGATATGCCTTGTGTAACTAGCTTGTAACACTAGCAAGTGCAAATTTTTGTTTTTATACATCTACTTTGGCAGACCATGTATGCTGCCAAAAACTTTTATAATAAAAATGACTGAGAACACATGTTACGAAGGTCTCAGAATTCTTTTCTTCACATGAAAATGTGTATGAAAGTAGCTCTCATGGCTCTTCAAACTGGGAAGGTTTAAAGAACATTCTGACCTAGATGGACAACAAGCATTTAGTAGAAATTTTATGTTTTTCGGTGCCAAAGGTATCTTAATAAGTGACGTCTGTTCTATAGCATGCATCTGCTGCAACTTCTTCTATAACATGATATAGCTCTGGCATTTGTAACATCAGATTGGATGCAAAACGGTATGGGTGGATATTCTTACCAGGATTTTGTTATACCAGCTTGAGCATGTAAATCAGTCTGATCTTTGCAAGTTAAAGACAAGCATTGAAACGTGGAAGAAGATAGGTATAGCAGACAAAATATCAAAATTGTCCCTTTGGATGGAATGATATATTTCTTTGACCGCACACATAAATAAATTGGAATTACCAATATGTTTTCTTCTATGACTTCTCAGTCTTAGAACATGAATTGAATTCTAATAGAGGTCCACGTATACACGTCACAATCCCAACTATCTATCAACATTTGATATGTCTCAAATTGATACTCCCGGTCCATGTATACTCTTTGCAACTCTTGACATGCTGAATGGAGGGGCGTCCCTGAGATATTTAAGAAGTGGGCCTTCCTTGAGCATTCATAATATTACCTATATTCACGTCGCTTCTGCATGGTAAGAAATGTGAGCAGGTTAAGCACAGATTAAAGTAGCCCAGATTGGAGCAACTAAAGGAATGCGGCCAAGTAATGCGAAAAGCCCATACCTTATACACGGACAAAAGCAATAAAAAATGGAATTAAGTTGAGAAACCATTATAAAGTGTAGTAGTAAGAGAGCATATTTTGAGAAATTTTATAAAGAATAAGTATGCATGAAATCATATCATGCCTTATAACATGGCAAAGTTCCTCCATGGCATAATCTTGAACAAAAAGATTAACCTTATAATGTTTTTATTACGTGCACTATTAAACTATATGCATGTTTAAGATATATGAGCAAAATCATGTTGTAGTATTTTCATTTTACAGTTTTGCACACCAAACAATTCTCTAACATGATTTTGCATGTTTAAGATATATGAGCAAAATCATGTTGTAGTATTTTCATTTTACGGTTTGGCATAGGAGAGTTTGGCCCATATTTAAACACTGCCTAGATACTATCTATGCAGATGCAAAATGGCCTTAGGGAACTGCAAACAGGTTAGGCCATGATAAGAATTGCATAGGATACAATCTAATATCAAAATTAATATATTTAGTGCAACAAACTGATCGATCTTAATATTTTAAAACTTTGAAAGTTGTATTTAAGCTTCAAGCATAATAAATAAACATTTTAAAGGAACAATTTCAAACTTTAATTTATAAGGAAAGCCCATTCTTTCTAATGACCATAACTTCATTAAGTTTTGAAATTAATCCAATGAAAAGCCCAGCAACGCTGGGCACTTTTTCTAGTAGAATATAAGAAGTAAATTGTTACTCCTAGGCAAGCAACATGATTACGATTTCTTTGCCATATGTTTGATATCGCCAAGTTCTAAACAACCACATTGGCTTGAAGAAAATGCTAGAAACAAAAATATAGATTCATGATACAAGCCTTGGCAAAGAAAATGATTATGGATCATTCATTAAGAAGGCAGTTTTACATAGCTGGGATTATTTAAGCCATTTCACTCCCGGGTCACGGAGGGCAACCCTCCGTGCGCAGCACCTTGTTTATCTGGATAATCTCATCTTCTGTAGAACAATCACTTCAACATCTTTAAATATTTGCACATTACTTGCAAGCAAAGGTCAGAGCAGTATTGGATGAACATTGACCATCAGGCCCGATGTTAAATTTATTTTGTAGCTTTTAACACTGCAAAGAAAAGTAATCTTATATCGATGAACGGTAATAAGCAAATAATATGCAGTGGATGCTATTACGTCGCGTTTAGCCTTACCTATGATCATCTAAATGGCCAGGTGTAGTTATAAACTTGCCCAAGTGGAAGTTACATCCCTTTGTTTCTTTAGCACTTTGGGAACTACATTTTCCCTAAAGAGCTTATCATGTTGCAATGCATAGACTAAGGTAGGCCACAAGCTTGAAAATGATTTCAAATGGTTTGATGAGTTTTGGCGTCACCTTTTAACCTTTACAATGCAAATACTGAACTCTTACTACTATCTTTCACTTGGCAAGCTCATTTCTTTGTGTGCATCACAAATTGTAAAGAATATAAGTGGGTTTATAAAAATACTTCAAGGACAAATTCATTAGCATGTTGTGGACTTTGTCCGAATCTGATGCATTTTAACTTCTTCTACAACAAGTATCATTTGAAACACCACTACAAGCATCATTGCAATCATCACTACATGTGATTTATCCTATCAAATGTACAACTGTCCTAAACTTAATGGAACCCTTACTAGCTTTATGTATGCCATGGTTGTGTGAAAACTCAAAACATCTTTTTGTGCTACATGAAATTCCCCTAGCAACTAGCTATGATGAACCACTATATAATTCAACTAAAGAGACTCATGAGCCAATGTATGTGTGCCGATGCTATCTAGAGAAACACTTGGCATTGACAATGATCAAAAATTATATATGCTCTTTGTGCTACATGTTCATGCCTTCTCATTTCACGTATAATTCTGCTGGGTATGTGGAAATCAAAATTCTACTTAAGTAGAGATACTTATAGATGCCAATCCGAGAACACAAGGCAATAATGCGGGTCTGTTTAAATCTCATGCATCATGGAAACATGAAGCAATAGCGCAAGTTCAAATTTTGTGTGTTCTCGAATTGAGACACATTTGTTGCTACATATAATTCCAGCTAGTAAGTCATTTGAAAGAGAATAGGGATCGGGAAAGAGAAATGTTCACGGCGGCCGCCGCGATAAATTTCTTGTAATATTAATAAATGAAATGTTGAAATTTGCCTCAAAATTAATTTTGACAAGTAGAATGTTTCAAAAACCTTGAATATATGTAACTTTTTCCATGTGAAACATCACTCCCAACAATATAGCTCACAATGTGATGCTTAATATGAAACCATGGACTTGTTTTATTAGAAACTCAATGTCTTTATTACAACAATTGTATTTTCATAGTATATTTGATTGTAATAAATAAATCCATCGTGGTTTTCATTACCGTTATTTAATTCTATCTAATGTTGCACCATCCCCATCTAGATATGTCATCACTTTTGACTGGGCGGCGTTTCTCTTCTCGACATCATATTACGATCTAAACATTGCAATGGAGTATTGGCCCTTGCTTATAGATATTACTCGGCACATCGTTTATTTATTCTTTGATCACCAATTTTTATTCTGTCCATCACACTCCATGATGATTTGAACACGTCAGAGCTTTGAACCCATATGCTGCCATCTAGACTCATAATGGAGAGACAACCCATCAAAATAGAGACTATTCTTGGTGCAAGGTTAACATCTAACCAAAGGCACAACTACCTAATATCTTCTGGCCTATCTTAACCATCAAAGTGACTAGACTAGTCGTGCTTTTATGTCTTCCATGTATTGCTGTGGAACTGGTCTCAAAAGGGTTGAAGTCAAAACACCACTTTTTCAGATCAGATAAGCTGAATCATATATGTCAATGCCACTGGGTTACATTCACCATTTTTGAATAGTAGAATCCTCTAACCCTGAAATGATGAGTACATCTTTTAGCATCCTAATTTATACAAACAAAAAGGCTATGTTTCAAAAACTAAAACAAAAATAGTTGATAAAAAAGGAGTGGTACTTCAAAACCTCGAAAAAGGCACCGTAGACTTTTGTGAAAGCATGATTAGCAATTCTAGGCAAATTATTCTTAGAAATGATGTTGGGCAGATTTATACTGGTTTTGCACAGACATAGGATAGCAAACCATATATATTATAATCCTGATAGAAGAATACCCACCTCAACATGCGTATTATTGCATGCATGAAAAGAGCACACCCTGGATGTTGACGAGTAAGATTACAAACAGGACATGCGAAGCAGAGGAATTGAACCTCCAGGCCCGAGAAACCCAACAGTTAACAATCAAGAAATATAACTATGAAAAGAAAAGAAGGTTATCTAACACCGAAATTATCTAAGCCAATGCCAGTCTGAAAAGCATCAAATGTTATTTCCCGCCTTCTCTCTATATTCAAACATAACATTGATTGACTGATAGCAATCGTGTGACTTCTGTGGCTTCAAAATCCTAGCACAAACCTAAAATAACTTCTTGGTGAGAACAAGGCATCTCATAGCAAGCTAAAGCTCTCTTAAAATTTTCAAGCTGCGACACACCACAGCTAAAACAATAGGTTGTGAATGAGAAGAGAACAGCAATTAAACAGAAATGTGCAGTATAAAACTTTTCCTACACCATCATGACCATGTGTGAAGTTTTATTAGTGGCAACATAAATGGGACAAGAGCACAAACCTGACTTACTGTCTCAAATAAATTTCTGGATGCAGGCATTTCAGATGACTGAATGCAAGAATACTGTCTCAATCTAGCAGTAATAAATGTCGCCAATCCTTTTATTAGGCACATCTGCAATTGATTATGCTGTTCCACCTCCTGTATGATAGACTATAGCATAAGCATATATTTCAATGCACAAGACACTGAAGTAGCTCACAAAGCATCTACACATTTACTGATTAAGTACAACATAATCGCATTACATTGGCAATACAAAGTTCAGAAGTGACGTTCTTGTTCTGGATGTGATACAAATTTGTTTCTCGTCATCTGCTAGCATCTCCTGTTGTTTTGTGTAGCCCAAGAGATAAGCATTTTAATGGGCAGACCAAATGGCATATCCATATGTAAGCTTTTGTTTGCATAAAGAATTTACCATAGTATGGCCCCAAATGTGGAATGTAGCAATCTAGTTTGTATTAAACAGTAAACCTTTATCATCATCTGTTACAATTCTAAGCAATTCCATATTTGCAAGCATTTGCCTAGCTGTGAGTAGAAAAGAAATGGCATCTATGTGAAGGTAAATCTTTTACCACAACTATCAAGCATATAGATCCCTACAATAGGGATGAGTCAACGGCCTGGGTTTCCAAATCTATGGCCATGGGATTGAGGTGATACCTTCATAAGATCTTTCTAGCAGTGTTTTTGCGTGCGCTGCCTTTCTAAAGTAGAGATTTTGCAAGAGCGTCCAGTCAAAGAGAGCTCCAAATACAGTACTCTAAAGCTTCTAAGTATATCTCAATCAAGGAGATGAACACGAGCTCCCAACACAAAGAGGAAAAACACACCTTCAAGTTCTGTTTTCTTTGAACTAAAGATTTTGATTGGCTCTCCTCCTCATCCACATTTGCGTACAAGGAGGTGCTTACCTTTCCACTCTCCTTTTCTTTCATCACTGTCATCAGACATTTATAGTTTAGACCAACAACTGGTGTGAACAAACAAACAAGACAAGCATACCCTCCATTGCAAGAAAAAAAAACACCCTGGACTACTCATGCACAAAAAGTTGCTTCGGAAAGTGCAGCAAAGTTCAGGGCCTTTTTGCACATGTTTTGTTTCCAAAATCATACAGCTGCATAAGGTGGTGAATGACATATAAAATAATGCATATCTAAGCTATGGAATAAGAGTGCATATAGACCCATGCAGCCCGTTCCCCCCTGCAGTTAAATAATGGTCCAAAATGCTGCAGAGAAATTACGTTCTTCTAACGATAAACCTAAACTTTGTCTTTCCAGTGATACTTTCTTGTAGCGATTGTTCTCCTGGTCATACTCATGGCGGGCAGACTCCACTTCAGCTCCTAGTCCAGCAATTTTCCTGCATACAGACAGAATTTAGTTCAGTTTATAGTACAATCCAGCAAAACCCAGGCCACTCTGGGGCAGAGAAAATAGAAACTACATGTACGACCTGCATTTTATGTAGAAGGAATGCAGGAAATGGAGCTCAAATAAGGAGCCCCATATTGTGGCTAAAGCAAAGACAGACGGAAGACTATATACCTTCTCAATTGTCGTTAGCAATTTGCACATTATAGCAGCAGCAGAAATTCAAAAAAGCAAGATCTAGGTGTTCTTTGGCATAACAAATATGGACACCTTTCACTTGCATGTCTAGAATTGCTTACAAATGGACATGGTTTGTGGCCGCTTAGAATGTATGACAGGGACTACCGTTTGAAGCATGTACACAGGGAAATGTGCCGCTTTTATTTTCCTATGCATGAACCTTCATGAGCCAACCATGTGCTATTCAGAACCTTCTGTACAGCAGTATACAAAATGCAAATATTGGTGTCGTAGATCCGAGAATCTCCTGTGGACCCTCCCTCCCTCCCTCCCTCCCTCCCTCCTTCCTTCCTTTTAGTTAGTCTGGATGTGGAGAAAAATTCAATCCTTTTCCAACCTACATTAGTAACTACACTATAGACAGTGCCATAGCCCTGTACACTGCTAGAGACCTGGAAGAAACATAGAATCTGAGCCAGACACGCCTCAACGACCCCTTGCTCTTAGACAAAGAAACAAACTGCGGCCAAGCTTTCAATGACACAAACTCGAAACAGGGGACGAGGAAAGCAAGAACAAAAATGATAAACAAGACTAAAGCTTAAGCCTCTATAAAGACAAAAAAAGACCAAACAAATCACCACCGGATTGAGGCAGAATCCCATTTCTAGTGGCCGTAGAACTTCTTGCTCAATCCATAGCGCAGCTATACTCTCACTGTTGGTAAGAGCCTAGGAATGGCCAATCTGCACTTGAAAATTGTTGTCGTTGCTTCATACTACCGGAAAGAAGCTCCAAAGAGTGGCTATGGCGATGAACGGGCAAAAACCAGAGGATGAACAAGCAAAAACTTAGGGAAAAACAGGGCATAAAAAATAAACAAGGTGTGCCATAGCCATGCCTGCGAAGGAATGGGCTGGATGACCGAGCACTTACAGGCACCAGCCAGTTTTTAGCAGTCACCAGTATATGCTAGGCATATGCCGGCATATATCTGGATATGCCCACATACCCACATAAACGAGGGTTTGCCCCCCTAGGGGCAACCCAAAAATATCCAATTGAGGGTGATGTTAACAGATATAAGGTCAGGCTCGTAGCAAAATAATAAATAACTAGAACTAGATTGCTAACCATTGCATCCATTGCTCTGCTCATTTTGTATGGAATATCTATCAGCTTGTTGATGTATAAAAGACACTTCTCAATGGTGTACCTGAAGAATTTCTTTTCATAAAACAATACCCAATTTATGAAATCATGGATGAACAATTTGTATCTACAGTAAGAATGACTTTATACGGGGTAAAATAGTCCTACATGGTGTCACTTAGAGAATGATTTCTATCTTTTGAGCGCGCAAGGTCCACGAGATGCAGGTTAAAAACTCATCATTCAGTGTGCAAGAGAGAGATGACTTGCTTTATGCTATCGGTTTCTCGAGTACTGGCATTTAAGATATTGTATAATTGGTGGATTTGATCCAGAGATAGGATTTTCAAGAATTGTTCAGCAGACGAACGCATGCATCTTTGCAATGCCCAACTTCTTCCATCTTTGTGATGCCCAACTTCTTCCATCTTTGCGATGCCCAACTTATTTCATCTTTGCAATGCCCAACTCCTTTTGCAACTTAACAAGGTTCACTCGCATGACCAACATGTCACCAGCAACAACAGGTTTCAAATATGAACTTTATTAACTTCAGCAAAAAAAAAAAAATTGTTCCTCAAAGCCTCCTACTTCAGGTTGCAGCATCACAATACCTTTAACCTGTGCCATTGCTTGCCATAGAAATACTAACATAACTCAAGGTGTCTTTCTAGAATACTTTACACAACCCAAACTCAAGTCATGTCTTCACATGTTTTAGACCAACAAATTTCAAAAGAAACTCTTACCTTCATCATTAGTTTGGTCTGTCAGGAAAGTGTCCTGGAAAAATGTTAACATTTATAGTAACATTCTGGATTAAATTCACCGATTCCATCCACTAGAAGAAAGAAAACCTAAAAAGATCCTTATTAGAGAACTAAATCTAGTGTAATTTCCAATTGATAACTTGCTACCAGCATAAAAAATAAAATTTTATACCTACGGTAAAATACCTCGTATCTGGTTAATGTCAAGGACAATGGAAAAGGATGGATAACTTGCAATAAACTTTTGTACAATTAATTGAAGTGTGGCTTAGATACTAAAATACATGGAATAACACATCCAACATGAAAATAACAGCTTGAGTTTAATGTTACCCTAAAAGCTTCAAAAACTTCCCCTATGAACAAGAATAATTTGCCCACGTCCGATGTGTAGCCTCCTTACTAAAGTGACAATGGGTGATAATTACAATTAGATTGGATATATCTCTGTCTGAATCTGAATCTGGCACAACAATGCCATAATATAAAAACCAGTCACATATCTTTGCCTGCATCAGGCACATGAACGCTATCTATACCTTTGCAAACCCTATGATCTGCTTACCAATTTACGACATTCTGCTCTCATTTATAGTCCGACATCCTACTTTGGTCGTATGCTTCTCTTACCCAAGCTTGAATGCTGGCAGGAATAAGACTGAACATGCTTACTTCTTTGTTCAAAAATATCAAAAGATATAGAATTTTGCAGCTGCTAAGATGTTCGACTTGTTACCAATTTTAGATCCTCCTAGGAAATGTTATTGCCCCCTTATTGTTATCTCATTCTGTTTGCATAGGGCCATCATATGCTCTTCTCTTCCATATTTTCCCCATTGTGGTTCTTTAAAATACCGCTTGAGCTCTTTCTCAAATACTATAGGTTTTGAAAGCAAAGAATAATCTTACACTTGTGTAAGAAAATACTATATATACTACGTATATATCGTGTCATGATGTATATGCTGTGTATATTTGTATATTATACTTGTATATATAACCAATAATGCTGCTACAGTGCACATCAATAATTTTGATGGGCATAATAAGTATAGCTTCATTCGATGCAAAAGGCATCCATTGCTATGCCTTGATATTCATCTTCTTGTTCCGAGAGGTCTACCTTGTCTCCTTGTCCTGAAAATATAAACTCCATTACTTGCTCTATGGTGTTAAATGATATAGATGCAAGCAAAGAGGTTGTCTAGACAGAATAGCTATAATCCTGAATGGCGATGAATTGCTTGATTCGTGTATACTATAACTCTTATATGAGTTATACATCATATTACAAGTATATTTCTGACATCCTAGTTATAAAAATGTAATCATATTCCATCGATCCGAGCCCTCGGATCGAGATTCTAGAGGGGGCGAGCATGCATGACTCGCACGCATGCATTGCATGCTTTCTCTGGTTGGGAGATCGCTATATTAGGCGAGGTTCTTCATCAATGTCTCACCGACGCTTCCTCTTTTCTCTCAGCAGTACCTTATTCTCTATTCTTTGAAACCATGCAGGGGAGAGGCTTCTCCCTACTTGGATTAACCAATTTGGCGTTTCTTTCATGTTGTGGCATGTTCTTTCTCGGCCTTGCCTCTTCTTTGGCCATAATCCTTTGACCTTCGCCCCGTTTTGATAAGAAAGTTCTCTTCTATTCGAAAGGTTTTTGTTGTTTTCATGCAAGCCCCATTATAGAATCCCATCGATTCGAGCTCTCGGATCGCAATTCTAGAGGGGGCAAGCATGCATGTCTCGCATGCATGCATTGCGTGCTTTCTCTGGTTGGGAGATCGCTATATTAGGCGAGGTTCTTCACCAATGTCTCATCGGCGCTTCCTATTCTCTCTCAGCAGTACTTTATTCTCTATTCTCGAAGGGCTCGCATGAAAACAGACAAAAGCTTCCATAGCTAGGCTTTTCATTCATCTCAGCAGAATTCTACAATGGTTGAGAGTGGTAGCTGCATATTTGCAAGCTACCCACAATGAAAAAACACAGGGAATATCCAGTTACATCATCTGGACCCCAAAAAAATTCTACAGATGTCGGGTAAGTGTACCTGCAGAGAGCTTATCACCGGGATTAAAAATCCTCGCCCTTTCGGGTTTTTTAGGAAAACCCTAGTGATAAGCCCTCTGCAAGGGGCTTGGACACAGTGGAAGGCTGCAAAAACAAACGCTCCCACAAAGAAAACCCCGAAGCCTGAAGAAGACAGAGTCGTTGAGATTCAATTGGATTCAACTTCGCCATATCGTCTGGAATGACGAAGTTATCCTAGGAACCAAGTTACACGATCATTTTTGGCAATGAGAACCCTCTACATGGCGGTATTCCGCAGCTATCTAATTGACCACGAACGTGTTGGACATGAGCTACTTTGCCGCTTCTTGGAGAAGGGGTGGTCTTCTGCCCACAAAACTTGCCCCCCATAGTAATGTTGGCGTTTTGAATCCATTGGCAGAGTCAGTCCACAGTTCCGGAGTGGAAGAGTTGCCCGTCCGTGGCCAAGGACCTTCAGGAGAGGACCTTTGAGGCGAACTGCTTCCGGAAGGTTTCAAGGGTCCGTCTTTTGGCATCAACATCCTCCCTCTACGTAATGACATTGTGCAAGATCCTAGTTGAATCTGACTAGGATATGACCTTCGAAACGTAAACACTATGTGTTGCTAGGTTATTGAAGGGCTTATGTTATGGAGGTCAAGTTTTAGTCGGTTGCACTTGGGACATGGTCAAGAAGCTGCAGTTGAACACGCGAAGTGATAGGAACTAACAGAATGTGGTTTGGATTTATCCTCCTCCAAGTGTGGCAATTAGAAGTCAAGAGCGCCTTTTGCAGTAAAAATTATTTGGGATCATTCGGGATGGCCAATAGATCCAAACTCAATTATTTTAGCTGCCATGGCTCCGCATGAATGTTTAGAAAAGATCCACCTAGTTATCCAAGAAAACGACCACGTTTTGGCCTCCGAAACGTAAACCCTGTGTGTTGCTAGGTTATTATAGGGTTTATGTTTTGGAGGTTCCATCATGGGAGCTCCAACATGCCACCTAGGTTCCATCATGCCAAGGTGGCTCCAACATGCCACGCGGGTTCCAATTTGCCACCTAGGCTCCACTATGCCAAGGTGGCTCAAACATGCCACGTGGGCTCCAACATGCCACAGTGGCTCAAATATGCCAAGGTGGCTCAAACACGCCACGTGGGCTCTAACATGCCACCTAGGTCTAACATGCCAAGGTGGCTCCAAATGCCACCTAGGCTCTAACATGCCACCTAGCTCAAACATGCCAAGGTGGCTCCAAATGCCACCTAGGCTCTAACATGCCAAGATAGCTCAAACATGCCAAGGTGGCTCCAACATGCCACCTAGGCTCTAACATGCCAAGGTCGCCCCAACATGCCAAGGTGGCTCCAATATGCCTTCTAGGCTCTAACATGTCAAGGTGGCTCAAGCATGCCAAGGTGGCACAAACATGCCACCCAGGCTCAAACATGCCACCTAGGCTCCAACATGCCAAGGTGGCCCAAACATGCCAATGTGGCTCAAACATGCCAAGGTGGCTCAAAGATGCCAAGGTGGCTAAAACATGGCACGTCGGCTCCAACATGCCAAGTGGGCTCCAACATGCCACCTATGCTCTAACATGCCAAGGTGGCACAAACATGCCACGTGGGCTCCAACATGCCACCTGGGCTCTAACATGCCAAGGTGGCTCAAACATGCCATGTGGGCCCCAACATGCCACCTAGGCTCTAACATGACAAGGTGGCTCCAACATGCCACCTAGGCTCTAACATGCCAAGGTGGCTCAAACATGCCAAGATGGCTCTAACATGACACCTAGGCTCTAACGTGCCAAGGTGGCTCCAACATGCCAAGGTGGCTCCATAATGCCATCTAGGCTCTAACATGCCACCTAGGCTCAAACATGCAAGGTGGCTCCAACATACCACCTAGGCTCTAACATGCCTAGGCTCCAATTTTGCAGCATTGCAATAATTGTGTTCCTTGGTCCTTTAACTGAAATACTGTATGCATGGTCTTCCTCAAAATCAACCTTCACCCATAAATTGCAACTATGAGGTTAATGATATTTATGTACTAGGTGCAATGATGACTTTGATTGGATTACTTAGAGCGCTTACTTTGATTGACGGGGTTTGAGGAATGTGCAAATCTAGTATCAACAAAGTATTGGATCTTATCATTCTAAAAGAGATCTCTATGATTTCTAGACAATGTACTGAACGTTACGATCCAGACGAAGTGTAAAATTTGAATGAATTCAAATCAGAATTTCAAAAAAAACTTGAGTTTAATGCAAGTTCACAATGCTGTATTCATTCTATTTGCGTTCAAGTTATTTGCATTCAAATGAAGCTTTCAAATACGCTTGCTCCATATTTTGGATAATGTTGTATTTTCCTTTTTAGTAAGATTGCGTTTTCAAAACATGCAGTTTGAAATTATCAATAGCCATGTGTCAATATTTGTCAATATTGGTTCAAAGATATATTAGAAACAACACCTTGTTTTTTTTACATGTCATAACAATTCTTCTTTTTATCAAAAAGAATGCCACATGTTGATATTTTATTGGTTAAATAAAGTTTTTTAATTAAAAAAACGTGCCACATGTCGATATTTCATTGGTTAAAAACACATTAGAAATAACCTCGATTTTTCTATATGTCATGATAATTCTTTTCTATATGTCCTTTTTTAGAAAAATAATAATTAGTAGCATTAAAAAGAATAGCTAGCTTTAGGTAACACATGTCATTTTTTAAAAAACCATCTTACTTTGACATTGTAATTTTATTTTTCACATGTAGTAATATCTAAACCTAGGGGTGTTATTTAGAAGACAAACAACACGTGGCTCCTCCAAAAAACATCAGTCAAGAAGAAACCACACGTTGACAAAAGTTCGCTAAAAACAATAGTGATACCCAGTGAGTGCAGTCATTATTTGAAATAAGTCTAATTCTATTCTTTGTGCAAACAACGGATTCTAAACTGATATACCAAATGGTCAGGTCATTGGAAAATCTTGCATTGCTTAGTTGAAGGAGATCACTGAATTTGGTGTATTTGGCGGCATTATTTGGAACAATTATGCTATGGTTATAAGAATTATAGATTACAAGTATTTGTCGCGGCAGCCTTCGCTGCCGCTACATTGTGCTTTTTAATTTGTATCTTGAGAAGTTATACGGAATATGATATTTGACAATAAGAAAAGAAAATATGCCTTACATTCTGCAATGAAGGTAATATGAAAGGGTATATACAATAATATGGAATGGCATATACAATATAAAGTGACTCGTATCTTCAAATTTATGCAAAATATTTCAATTTTACATAGAATAAAAGTTAGAATAATGTATTACAACCACCCTCAACTACATAATATACATTTGCATCTCCATGAGTAAAAGCAAGCTGTTTTACGGTTTCACTTCATTTAGAAATTCATCTCCATACCAAGAACCTTTTCATAATATTTGTCCCCTTGGACTTTATTGGCACTTCTTCAGTCATGTGATTTTGATAAAGTGAGATTAGCTAAAAAATTATTCTCGGTGCAGTATGGTTAAGTTTGATTGAGTGGCACAATTCGGTGAATGGAGTAAAGCTAAGCGAATAAAGTAAAATTCATGTTAAGATCAAATCGTGATACACCTACGAATGTTGCTACTCTTTAATGCTCTAAACAGGATTAAAAACATGATTAAAATCAGTAATGCAGGTTCTGTAGATGACTAGCAACTCCCATCTGTGTAGCCCACAGCATAATCATACCCTTGCAAAACAACTCTCTCACATATCTTTGGGACGCATTATAAAGGTAGCATAAAAAACCACCATCTGTAATTTGATGAACTAGTAAGCATCGGTTCTACAGTATTCCCATGTGAAGCAATGCAAAGCAGTGCATACATATATACACTGTAAATGTTGTGGGACGGATTTCAAGGCAGATGGGTCCATATGTTTTTCTGTAAAGCTACCAAAAATACATTTTTTCTGAAATGAAAGAGATTTCACTACAAAATATGAAGAACTAAGTTTTCATATACTCAGGTAGAATCGCCAGATCAGTTGTTATGCTGGAGAGCCAACCACCGTGGTTGCATCGGAAAAACCAACCACCGTCGTTGTATCGGAAAAAGCAACGTCTACTAACTTATAAAAGCGCGACAAATTGTTGAGTTGACCGTATGCTGAGCTTGGCCGGATCTGCGGCCGGTGATGCAGATCTGCCACAGCGAGCATCCCAGTCAGTGGATACACAGACTCTTGGATCCTGAGAAGGAGAAGAATATTCAGTCTATTGCCTTATCTTTTTCTTGGAGTTTCTTGAGCTTTCAGTTGTTCTATTCTCTGGGGTTGCTACTTTTTGCTTTTCATAAGTGCCAATTGGATCCGTTGTTCTTGGGTATGCCTTCTCAGGTTAGATTAAGTCTGTTGTTAAGATTTGGAGGCAGCTGGAAATTTGTTCTTGGTTTTCTGGAAGCAATCTGACTTGGGGAGGGCAACCTCGGGAGGGCAACCGATGTGCTAAAGACATGGTGAGCTATTAGTTATCCTTCAGACATAGGGTTTTGGAAGGAAATAGCTTCGGCAAATCTGCAAGTGCGGCATGAATTTCCTCCTTTTCAATTTCGCCAGACCAATCCAACTATTTATACGAGCCCTGGGTCTGTTCCGATTTCTGCAGAAACTGTCAATTCGCCAAAGCCAGAAGATTTTGGCCTGAATTACTTCACTTAGAGATAACCCACATCTACTTTTTTTCAAAGTTGGTTGATGTTAGATCAAACAAAGCGGGCAAATGGATTGTTTATCTCAGAAGACAATGGGTTCTGATTCTTATTTGACAAACCCATAGGAAGGATCCATTTGTGTAACACCGCTGGCAGAAAGGAGCTTAGCGCAGCAAATTTACGCCTGCGACAGCTAACATCTGCTCTTTATATACAGGCCGCAGAATACACTGGAAACTTCGAGAAGGTGAACGGAGCTTTTAGAACAATGTTCTGGAATATCCTACAGCGAACACGAAAGTTCTAGAAAGAGCTATCTCCTCCCAAATTTTCTTGTGTTGACACGTATTTAATGAAGATCATAATTTTCTATAAAAATACACACACGTAAGCTGCCCCCTTACCTTCCATATTAGAATTATATATTAGAGATATGATGATGTAACTTGATATGTTGCATTATTTGGTACAAATGAAAGTTTAAATAGCAGAGTCTAAGCAGGTCGATATCAGGGAGGAGCGTAGTGTATGCATATATCATATTCAGCGGGATGCAATATTGTCGACCAAAAAACAAAAAGGTGCCAGAAAAACTACGGTGGGATTTTTTTGCCAAAAAACCTCTGTCTCTTTGTGCAAATCCAAATAAATTGGCCACGTGGACTTTTGGGGCCATTTTGATGTTGTTTTTAACATAAAATAATAGATAAAAACAACTGGACCAAAAATTGGGGTGATTGTGTCTGATCATAATCCTCAAGTAATCTCATGTCAAGAGCGCATGCAAAAAGTTTCCAGAACTATCTTTCAAATGAACTCTATGTATTTGAAAGAGCATGCTTTTGCTGCCAAATGCAAAGGAATTTGGCAATTGGCATTTCTAAAAAACTCAGGCATGAATACCTTAATGGTAGCACTAGCAAACATTAAGCAATTTGCCAAACTATGGGTTAGAGCAAAAGTGCAGGAGGAGCGGGCAGCTTTGGATAAGTTGTATAGTCAATTGACTACCGTAAGAGCTTTGGGCCCTAATGATGTTGTAGAAGAGAGAAATCTACTAGAGGAGATTAAAAACTCGGAGGAGATGAAGTCTGCTGAGTATAGGAGCAAGGCAGGTTTAACATGGCTTAGGCAAGCAAATAAGTGCTCTTGTAGTTCCTTTTTAAGGCAGCCAAACAAAAGAGATGGTCAACGACATTATCTAGTATTACACTTGAAGATGGATCGACATTAAAAAGTTGCGGCGGTCTTCATAAGTTCCTTCACGATCACTTTCAAAGCTTATTTGGAAAGAAGAGAATGCCGTTCCAAGATGAGTTTGAAGATTTAGTGGTGTCTAAGGTATCTCCAGTCATAACAAATGAGCAACATCAGATGTTGACTCGACTACTATCTTTAAAAGATTTGCATCATGCAACTATTGCTCTTGACAAGGATAAGTATATATCCAGGGATGGATGGGAGTCCAATAGAATTTTTTCAAAGTTACTGAAAATGGATAAAAGTAGATTTGTTCTCAGCCTATACATATTTGCAACAAGCAGACCATCTTCATCCCAGATTAAATAGAGGATGTATTACTTTAATTCCAAAGAGTAAAGATCCATGTACTATCAATGACTGAAGATATATCACATTGCTTTTGGCATTCATTAAGATAATAGGAAAGACTATGGTAGAGAAAATAAAGCCTATAATAGCCAAAACCATTTCCTCCATTCAGTTAGGATTCCTTTTTGGAAGAAACATTGTGCATAATGTAGCAGCCGCATTTGAAGGTATGTATTAGGCTAAAAGCATAGGTAAAAAAATGGCATACATTACTTTATCACCTTCTCGAAAATGGCACTTACAGACTTTGCCTTCTCAATGGCAATCCATCTGGAACCTTGTTTGGTCTAAATATAATCCTCCAAAGGTAAATGTTCTACTTTGGCAGGTGATTCATCGCTCTTTGAGAGTTAATGAGATGGTTCATCGCTTTAAGCCAGGAGTAAGCCCACCTTGCCCAATGTGTGAGCGGTGCATTGAAACATTGGAGCACTGTTTATATTTGTGTGCAGAGCTGAGTAGTCTTAGGTCCTGGCTGCATTCTCTTTTTGGAGTATCTTTGGATAGTCAGCACTTTCTTTTGGGTATTTATCCAAATCAGTGGACTGCTTCTAAAAGGATTGCATTTCACATGGCAAAGTCTTGGCTAATATGGAGTGTATGGAAGCGAAGGCGAAGAAAGGTTTTTTATGATAAGCGTATTTCTTCTCAGGTGGTGCTTCAAGAAATTCGTAAGAAGTTGTATAATTGCTTTCAGATCTCCAATTGGCCTGATCGTATTAAAATTCCAATATGGAGTGATCATTTAAAAGTGATTGATGCTTCAGGGACATTTCTTACTTCTGGAAGTACTTTGTAATATTTTGAGTGTATAATATGAAGTAAAACACGTTCTTCAAAAAAAAAAGTGGCATACATATAATTGGATTTTACAAAAGCATATGATAGTATCAGGTGGAGTTTTTAATATTGGATTGCGGGAAATTTTTTTACTGGAAGTGTTAAAAAATTACTTTAATCTGCACGTGCCTCAGTTTTGTTCAATGGGTTGAAATTGGAAGAGGCATTAGACAAGGATACCCATTAGCCCCATTCTTATTTAACATAGCAGCAGAAGCATTCTCACAGCTATTTTTACAGGCGTCGAGAGATGGTCTGTTAGGTCTTTATGGGGGATGGATATCAACAGATATGTAATCAATACGCGAATGACTCTTTTTTATTTCTAGTAAGATGGCTAGTCAATTGTTAGATACTTTTTTCTTTAGCATCAGGGTGCCTCATTAACTGGAAAAAATGTTCTGCACAACGGGCAGGAGAAGGGCCGCATTCTACTTGTTTAGAGCGCCTCTCATGGAAAATTATACCAGAAGGTGAATATTCTAATCTCCTAGGAATCCCAGTCGGAATTAACATACCCACAATGAAAGTATGGAATCAGATGATATTGTGATATTGGGAACATTCCTCAAGCTACCACCATAAAAAGTCACCTACATGTCTCACTATAAAAGGGTTTTGTAGCTATCCCATCTTCAAACTTGTTCAAGAAGGTGTCCATCTGCTAAAGGGCATTGTAAAAGTGTGCTTCAAAATTTTTAACCTTCAAAAAAAAGAAAAAGAATAGTAACCGTAAACAACTAGTTATGATGCCCGGCGTTGCCAGGTTTTACTACAATTTGAAAGGATGGTAGAACAAAGAATGTGGCAATTTTTATCTTTGACATGAGTCTGAAGGAAAATGAAGGTGTGAACAGAGTTACAAGGCCAGGCTTTTCATCTAGCAGCAGGATGGTTGCTTTGGACTATTTGGAAAGACGAAGATTGGTAATCTTCAAAGGTCTGGATGTGGCAGATAATCGTGTTCTCCAAGAAGCTCAAGGTTACATTGTAAAGTCGTATCATTGTTCTTCACTTGCCCCTCGCAAGAGGCGATTGATTTTTGAGGAGTATTTGGATGTGCACTCTTATGCTTAGGCAGGTTGCTTCACTCGGTGGGTCTCCGCTTATGCGCTGAGATTTTATTCCTGTCTCTGCATTTATACTTGTATTTGACTCTTTGATTGAATAAAGTCTGACGTCCTTCAACAAAAAATGAAGGTGTGAATATGAGGGGCATTATTGCATGTTTTTTCTTGATTTGGTGTATAACAGAAACGCCCAAAAAAGACGCCTCTAGCTACATGGTGAAATGCATCATAACCGAAAAGACATGCTTATGCCGCCTACGTTTGTCCTATATTTTATAGGTCAAAATTTTTCTCATGTAGTCTATAGGCAAGAAAGGTGGATTTTCCAATGGTTCAAAACACAAACAATATACATTCATCAACTAGGATAAATAAAAGGAAGGAAGGAAGGAAGGAAAAAATTTTTAACGTCCACGGAACCCAATCGGGTTATGGGACCAAGTACATAAGGGACCGAAGTCCTGGACCGAAGTCCAAACAAGAACATGGGCCGAAGCCCTTAAACCAAAGCACAACGTGAGCTAGAACACAACCATCATGACCCGGATTAAAAACCACCTGGGAAAAAACCGTTGCCAGGATGACTATGGCTGCTCACCGATCCAAAAATCCATGCTGTTGCACAAGCAACAAGCATACCTTCATACCTCCAGCAGGCAAAGCTTCACCAAGCAACTCCGAACCGTAACCTCTTCACAACTGGGTGCTGGAAAACAGACGCCCCCAACGCCAATCGCCCAGACACGCAGGGAAGGCGGCGCTCAGAAAAACCGCTCAGGGAAATCGCCCATCGGAGGTGCCTCCTCACCCATCCACCAGCCCTGCGCCAAGGCGCCAGCACCCCCAGGTATGCGCGCAGGCGGACATCCACTCAGGCACACACAGGGGCGCCATCCTTCACTGCCGCTGCTCCAATGCCATCCATCATTGCATCCGCTCGGGCAGGCCTCAGGCAGCGCCTCAGGCAGGCGCCAGGCGCCAGGCGCCAGGCGGAGGCGCCAGGCGGACAAAGAGAGGGTAAAGGAAAATGTTCATTTAATACCAAACAACCTAAATTTCAACATATTTGGGTAAAAGCATGTTAGGGTGTCCCTTAAAAAGTATTATTTAGTGACTAAAAAGGTACCTAAAAAGGTAGCCAGGACTGGGTACTGGGTACCTGTATAATATCTCAATATAAGGTATGTTTTAGAACATTTTATATATATTGGTCTCCGATAGCATTATCTTTACCTTAACTTTGAATATTACCATGTCCTTGACTTTTATTTTGGATTTTTGTATTAGTTTTAATGAAAAGAAAAATGAGAAAGTACCCAGTTCAGAAGTACCTAGTGTATGTACTTTTGCAGGTTCCAAAAGTGGTACACCCTAACATGCTTTTACCCATTTGCAAAATATATATCTTGAATATGAGGATTGAAGCAAGGAAGCGCTCACACTAATAATCCAATTGTTTTAATGTGATGAAATGCTAGGAACGTCTTCTATTTATAGGCTGGAAGTTTCTTTTTTTTTTTAAGACACATGTCACTAATCAAAGGTTAATTTTTTGCCATGTGTTTGCATTCTAAGCCACATATATATAAAATGTCATTCATAGGCATAACCATTGGAAATTGATACCATAAACCAAATTTACTCTAATCTACACCAAATATTCAAAATAAATATCACACAAATCCACCCTAATTTACACCCTAGATTTCTTATAGATTACGTTGGTGGAAGTCCATTTAGATAATCAACACGTGTCAATGCTTTTTGGGTTGCCCATAGGGGGGCAAACCCTCGTTTATGTGGGTATGTGGGCATATCCAGGTATATGCCGGCATATGCCTGGATATGCCTGTAAGTGGTCGGTCATCCAGCCCATTCCTTCACAGGCGTGGCTATGGCGCACCTTGTTTATTTTTTATGCCCTGTTTTTCTCTAAGTTTTTGCCTGTTCATCCTCTGGTTTTTGCCCGTTCATCGCCATAGCCACTCTTTGGAGCTTCTTTCCGGTAGTATGAAGCAACGACAGCAATTTTCAAGTGCAGATCGGCCATTCCTAGGCTCTTATCAACAGTTAGAGTATAGCTGCGCTATGGATTGAGCAAGAAGTTCTACGGCCACTGGAAATGGGATTCTGCCTCAATCCGGTGGTGATTTGTTTGGTCTTTTTTTGTCTTTATAGAGGCTTAAACTTTAGTCTTGTTTATCATTTTTGTTCTTGCTTTCCTCGTCCCCTGTTTCGAGTTTGTGTCATTGAAAGCTTGGCCGCAGTTTGTTTCTTTGTCTAAGAGCAAGGGGTCGTTGAGGCGTGTCTGGCTCAGATTCTATGTTTCTTCCAGGTCTCTAGCAGTGTACAGGGCTATGGCACTGGGCAGTGATGGCAGAGTTAGCCAAGAAACTGAAGAAACTATTAGGCGGTCTGGATAGCGCATCTGCAGTTCGTTCTAAGTTTTCCCATGACAGAGATTGTATGTGGGTCGATTTACAGCCTAGAGTCGACCATGATTTCTTTTCTTGCTGGTTCTTGTGTATTTTTTCAGGGATTTTGAACTGCAACAGAGAAACGATGCCTTGAGCGGCAAAAATGGAAAGATTCAAGACTAAAAACGGTAAGATGCTTTGACTTTATACAAGTGATGCGATTTTTTTACAGTTTCCTAGATGAAAAGATGAAGCTGGATCTTGGCAGGGCTCAGAATTTTTTTTATGGATTGTAGATTTAATCTTGCGAAAATCCAGAAAGTAGATGTAAAATTATCTTTCTGATGATGGATATGTTAGGGATTGTGCCATTGTGCTCAAATCAGAAAGGCGATTAAAGCAGGAACAAGAAGCCGATGCTGATTTTGTTGATATCTTGATATTGCTAATTGCTAAAGGGCATTTTGAAGGTTAGCAATGGAAATTGTTTGTCGTACCTTAAATTGGAAGGAAAGAATCTTCAACAACTCCATGCCGGAGTACGCCCAGCAATCCATTGTTAATATTATTTACCTCAGAATCAGAGGCCGAATTGGAAAAAAAAATAAGCTAAAGGGATGCACAAACCCGAAACTAGTAGAATCATCGGTTTTTTCCATTTCTCAGTTCCGCCCTGTATTCTTTTATATTTGCCCTCTTGAAATAAACAAAGGTTGCTGCGGTTGCTAATTCTCACTCCAATTTTAGACCCAACTCTGTTTTTGCGACCATTAACAGTAATTGAAAGCTGAAACTTGGATTAAAGATATCCTTGGCAGGCTTGATATTTGAGTCTTTGATACCATGGAGGCTTTCCCGGCCAACTGTAACTGGTTTTTAGCAATCCCCAAAGGATCCAATCGAATCACTTCCGAGCACCAGAACTAACTGCCCGATGTGTTTCCTGAGCCCTGTGTTTTTCCTGGTAACGGGCCACTGCTTTTCTGAACCCTTGCTAGCATGGCACCAGGTGGCAAGCAGTCATTGGGCCAAAGTAACTGTGTCCCAGATCGTTTGAGAAAAACGACCATTGAGATATTGTTGCAAAAGCCCAGGATGAGAACTGGCAAGCATCAGGCAGTGCTCTGGTTGCACAGCCCAACGGGCAAACCATGTAGTGCAATGCTCTTTCCAACATCGTTTCAAACGCTGAGGAGATTCAGTCATGGCAAGTGCAAGAACAGGATACCTAACATCATCCATGTGGTGCACCTTGCAGATATAGTGGAGATGGCGCTTCATGGCAGAATGTTGAAGAGGCCAAAAACCTGTCTCTTGTAAAAGAATAGCATAGGGCACCGTTGTTTTAACTCCGAGGCTGTAAGTGAGAAACATTATGGTTTTATTGGCTAACATGTAGGTAGTTGTTGCAGGCATAGGCTACAAATTGATGTCATGTAGTCTATATAATATAATGATTGAGACAGTTTGATTAAATTATTTTGTTAGCGCCACAAACTTAAATCCATATCATTGCCATGATGGCAACAATATATTCACGTGTCTATTTAATACAAAATCAGTGTTTGGAATTGAAAGCATTAATAGAGCAACATCTCAAACAAATGATTTGAACCCAAACGATGTTAACTCCAATGTGCATATTTAAGTCAAAAAGCTTTGTTTGTCATTTCTCTTTCAGTCACCTTAAATGGTTGAGGTTGAGACATTGAGTTGAATAAAATATTGTATATGCTCAAAGCAATGTTGACGTATGGAATAATGTGATAGGACTCTGGCCCTTTTCGGAACTAGAATAATATTTTAGGGATCACGGATGAAATTCTTGTTCACTTCACCCTCAGGTCACGGAGGGCAACCCTCCGTGCGCAGCACCTTGTTAATTTATCAATCTATCCAATCTATGCCATTTACAAGCAATGGCATTCTTCCTCTGGTGTCATGGCACCATTTCTCAAGTGATATTTGACATTGAATAGCATATCTCATTCATGGCATTCATTTGCTTGCATATTCTAAATGCTTCATTGATCATTAGGTCTTTCACAACCGCAAATTTAAGAATACCCGCAGTTTTGAAGTGGGAGAACTCGAGAGAATCAAACTTAGGTTCTTTCATGGTTAACCATAATAATGTCAGTGTTTGTTTCATATCCTTCTTCTACTATGAATAAAATTTCAGTTTATTGGTGTAAGATATAGCTATGCAAGGAAAAGCAAACTCATATTTTAGTCCTTAGATCTACTAATTTTCAATCTGATGGTTTCAGAAATTAGAAGAAGGTCTGAAATCCCCTTTCTTCTTTCTATCTATCTATCTTGTACGCGCATACCTCCTTCCATTTGCCTTCGCCTTCCCCATTTCTATTGCATAAACTGCATTTTTTGGTACCCCACGCTTCTAGATTTTTTGGCTAGAAAATTAATTGTTTAGATGTAACTTTCTATTTTTCTACAAGCTCCATTACTTTCACGACCTCTCCAAACTCTGTGCTCTTCTCGGCTATGGTTCTGGCTATGTGCGCATGGAAAAAATGGTATAGATACTTCTTTGACAGTTCATATGATTTGAACAATCTTGAAGGCCCTGATTTGTTGCATCTTTCTATACCTATGCTTATTCATAGCTTCTCAAAGGCAACAGCTTCTAGGAAGCGCCATATTATCTATATGGGCTTAATCTGCTTTGCCAGTACATGGCTATGGGGGACACAATTTTGGAATCATTGTCGTGGAAGCCATGAAGTTTGTGTCTATTTGAACAATGGAGGATACAATTCTGAAATTAAATCGTTGAAGCCATGGAGAACACAGAGTGCAGGATAGTCATGGCCATAGCTAGGAGCTTTTTTCCCCGTGCTTATTTAGGATTTTCAAGCAATAACTGTAGGTATTTTTTGGTTTGCATTTGGTACAAATGTAAGATCATATATTTTTTCCAATGCTTCCACATTCAACAACCTTGGCGCTCTATGGAATTTGTTAGCCCATAGAATCGAAGTAGAATTCAGAGAACTTCGCATATAACCTCAAAAGTTTATTGCAGCGAAACGCCAGTTTAAAGGCCACTCTGCAAAGCAAATGGCTACCTTTTGTCATATATCTGGCCAGTTTTGAAGCTGATAGCAAGTTCACAGACGTCTCTTCTCCAACAAGCAAAATGTTAAGGGCTTCTTATGAGAGTTCTGGCAGATAAGGGATGGTTAGGGCCCAGCTTTTTAGGAAGCGCATCAAAATGGTTCAATACTTCAGCCTCTAGAAGCTCTGGAAGGGGATCAATGGTTTTTTCTTGTTTTGGTTATCTGGATGCGCCACGGAATGCAAGAAATGGGGTTCTACAGCAAGAAAAGAATTTTTGGGTTTGTCAGAACGAATGGCAATGAAGGCATTGCAACTTATGAGATAAGCATCTCCCTTTGTAGCTATGTTTTTTGTCTACATATCATTTTTCCTTGGTTGAGATTATGGAGCATCTAACATTTGACATTCATTTCGCATGGGCTCCTCTAATTCCCAGCAATACGTTTTCTGTTGGCCATAACAATACTTCCTTTGTCACATGGATAGATAGATGCAACACCCTTTTCTCGTTATAAACCTTTTGCAATGCTAAACTGTTTGGATTTACATGAAGCTTAGCAAAGGGTTTTTCTTGCTGAAGAATAGCTTATCAAAAATAGTACACAGGTGATCAAAGAAGAAGCCAACTATGTACTGGTATGTCTTTGATTTGGTATTGCAGTTTTATGCATGTGATGCTAACATTTAAAATAAAGAATGTAGTAAATTAATTGGCATGCTTGTCCACGATCACTTCTTAAAATGTTCTCTTTCTTGTGACAGAGTGTGAAGGAAGTGGAAAATTATATGTTGAGGAACAGGTAAGCATTGGAAGAAAAAATAATTAAAAATGCTAAATTTGGTAGACTAGGTTAAATGATCTTGATTCACTGCCAATTTTCAGCAATCTCAAAGAAAGTCATATATGCTTTCTAGTTCCAACTTTGTATTCCATATGCGTGATGTTTTAAAATAAAGGTATGATTTCTGTTCTTCTTAAATTTTGTGAAGTACCTAAAAGATGTCACTAGTAATTAGAGGTTTAGGCATTAAGTTCTGATGCTCGAAAGTGAGTTAGAAGCTTCAGATATTAAACCATGCTACAATTTTAGAACTCTTGCATGACATCACATTAGCTCTAGATGTTTTCAAAATAACAGCTATATTGTATATAGAAGTTGCTGATTCATTTGTCTGCAAGCATGAGTAGCATTTAATGCCATTTCTGTTATAGATGATGTGTCATAATGTTCTTACGTAGCTTTTTGAGTGGGCAGACGAAGGTGCAAAGTGGCCCCTATTGCGAAGCTAAGGGAAGCATCAGTTGTGAAGATTGTAAGGGAGAATGCATAGGTGCAAAATGAAAACATGGTAACCAATTATAGTTCTATGAAAATGGCATTTAAAAAGTGTGAAGCTCAACAACTTACACATAATGTAGTGAGGCAAAATGATTATAGCATGAACTGAGAATAAATTATAAAGACTGGCTTATTACCCAAGGCATCATTGTCTATCAATCTGTTTAAAACGAATCTGGTTATGCTGTATTTGTAAACACCACATGGATCTTTTTTTGCAGTGAGTGAAAGTAATATTAGTGACATGGTAAGAATAGAAAAAGAAAGAGAATTTCAAGTTTAGAGCTTACACAAGCACTAGTTGGGGCAGTAAATGAATGAGAAAGAACTTCCAGATTTGATGCCTGTTTTTGAAATAGTTTCTAATGAGGACTTCGTAGCAAGTTTGATTTCTCTTTTTTCTGTGTAATTCTGAGATCTGACTCTACTTGCATGAATCCATGATCTAGTATAACTGTTAGTAAGTTTTGATTTTAGGTGGAATTATTCTCTCGGTGTGCTCCAAATACATTCGGTTTGTTAGTATCCATTTAATAAATGCATATTTTGCTTATTCTATAATGAAGGAATCAAAATTGGTTTTTTAGTAGTCTATTTGATAGATGCATATTTTGCTAATTCTTACACTGAAAGAATCAAACTTGGAGTTGCGCGTCTCCTCTGGTGGTTCGTTTTGCTTACTCTATAATGAACAAATCAAAGTTGGAGTTGAGAATCCATATAGTTGCATGCCTCGGCAATTAAAAAAGGAGCAAAATAATACAAAACAAGAGTAATCCATTTTCAGCATAATGTATGGGGAACTCAAAATCTGGTGTATACTTTTTTCTGAACAATCTTGAAGTACCAAACCATAGGCTCCCTTTGACATTCACTTGAATCGGCACCATCGTAGCTTATCCAATATGGACTAAAAGCTCATTTTTTCTTTGGGTGTTATTGGAATATAATGATGCATGTATGTGCTCGTTGGATAAGTTGCTTATGCATATTTCAAAGATCTAAAATGCAAATTGATTCCCAATTGAGTTGAGTCCATGCACATGGCACTATACCAATAGACATGCACCGTTTGTAGAGACACCACATGGAGCAGTTGTAGAGACACACATAGTCGTTGACAAGCTATTGAAAACCATTACATAAATGAAATATTCTAAATGGACCCACATGAACTACAACTATAATGGAAAATCTGTAGTTGTATCTGCAAAAACCTAGGTTATTTAGCTGTAGTTGTAACTTCAAAACCTAGGCTATTTAGATGTAGTCAAGGTTCAGTTCTTGTGCAGGAAATCTACTTGTCCTTTGAGACAATATGGGTACATGCATCACATTGTGCTATATATTTTTACTATAACCAGCTCTGTTAGCTCAACTGAAGGATGATTATCATAGTATTGTAGTTATTATATGTCTATTTTATTAGACATTGATAGTTTGTCTGCAAGAACTTCACCAGGTTGATCAACTTGCTTTTGAATTACCACATTGGACATACATACTGAATTACCACATTGGACATACATGACAACTTACCTTAAACGTCTTGTGTATCTTTGACCTTAAGCCAAGTAGAGTATGCGAATTCATCTTGCAATGGTGGTTTTATCGTATTCAATTTGGACCTCACTACCTGCTTTGTCATTTTCTCTTTGTGCTTTTCTCTTTACATGCACTATTGGAGCTCTTAATTTCAGATAGCTCTTGCATCAAAGCTTCACTTGAATGCAACATATCAACTTCTACCCTTTTGTTTCACATAACATGATCTTAATTTTAAAATTTTTAATTCTAAGAGCCCTATACAACACTCCTAGAAAAAGGTAAAGTGATGTACGTCAAGAGAAGAATCAATTTCTACAGAACTTTTTGCAAATATAGAGTCTAAAAGGTGTGGACCCAAATTCTCTCCATTGAAAAAGAGGTTGCTTGATGCAAATTAGTTTGAACTTCTACAATTCATGTAATATTCCGTGATTCACTGCACTGCATTGAACTTCTGAGTTTTTCAAATCTTCTAGTAGGCAGGGCCTTGGTTAAAATATCTGCTACCTGATCATCAGTATGTAGGTAATTGCACCAAGTTTTTGCTAACCAAATCCCTGATAAAGTGAAGTTCCATTTCTATATGCTTTGTCCTTTCATGTAGAACAGGATTTTTAGTCATTGCTATACAACTAGTGCTGTCACAGAATAGAGCAGTAGGCAATTTCTGATAGCATTCTAATTCATTCAACAATCTTCTTTCCCATACAATTTCCTTAACAGTCAAGCAAGCTGAATTATATTTTGCTTCTGCACTAGATAGTGCTATGTTACCTTGTTTTTTGCATTTCCAGGACACTGGAGCTCCTCCCAGCAATATTAGATATCCTGAAGTGGATTTTTTTTTATCTAAATCCCCTTCCCAATCAGCATCACAATATGCCTTGAGAATCATATCATTTGTGTTATATTTTATTCCAAAATCAATTGTACCTTTCAGATACCTTAGTATTCTCTTAGCAGCAATCCAATGCGCTCTTCCTGGATCATGATTATATCTGCTTAGTACATTTACAGCAAAGCCAATGTCAGGCCTCGTACAGTTTGCCACAAAAGATAAACATCCTATCAGTGACATATAAGGCACTCCTTCCATTTGCTTTCTTTCTTCATCATTTTGTGGACACATATCCCTTGATATTTTAAAACCAGAAGTCATAGGAGTAACTGCCACATTGCAGTCTTTCATACCAAATCTGTCAAGCATGCTTTGTATTTGTCCTTTCTGACTCAATGCTAAGATTTTGTTTTTCCTATCTCTGAATACTTCTATTCCCAAAAATCTTTTAAGCTCTCCAAGGTCAGACATCTTGAACCGTTTGTTCAACAAGCCTTTGCAGTGATCTAGCACCTTTTTTCCATTTGCTATCATGATATTGTCATCCACATACAAAGCTATTATGCACCATTGTTCTCCAACCATATATTTATATAAATTTCCATCACACTTTAATTTCTGAAATCCTTGCTCTTGAAGGTAATTATTCATGCATTTATACCATTCTCGAGGGGATTGTTTTAAACCATATACAGCCCTCTTTAGCTTCCAGACTTTTCCTTCACCTATTTCAAATCCTGGAGCTTGTTTAAGATAAATTTCTTCTTCAAGCTTTGCATTCAGAAAAGCAGTGCTTACATCCATATGATGTAATTCAAGATCATGTGCATTTGCCATGGCTAACAAAATTCTCAAACTGTTCAATTTTACCAGAGGTGAGAATGTCTCATCAAAATCCTGTCCTTTCCTTTGAGTAAAACCCTGTGCAACTAATCTTGCCTTAAATTTTCTGATTTTATCATCATTGCTTAGTTTTATTCTAAATACCCATTTGCTTCCTATTATATTTTTCCCTTCAAGTTTGTCAACAACTTCATAAGTCTCAGTTCTTTTAAAAGCTTCCATTTCCTCTTGCATAGCTTCCAACCACAATTTTGAATCCCTACTATTTGCTGCCTCAAGATAACTTTTTGGTACTGCTGTATTTTCCAAAAGCAATACATCAAAAATATTGTGAATTTCCACCTCATCAGCATGAAGTCTTTTGCTTCTGAAGCACAATTTCATTATAATGGGAAAATTTTTAGTAAATAGAATTTTTTTATTATGGGGGTTGTATAGACCTTATGCAGGGGTTGTATACACGTGTACAGTACCCTGTATCATAGACCTTATGCAGGGGTTGTATACACGTGCAGTACCCGTGTATCATACATATTACATGAATATTTAGAGAACATAATAACACGGTATCATATACCAACTTCCAAACACAATAGAGACCGAAATATGAACTATGTATGTCCCTAGTAACCTTCCCCCAGGTTCCTAACCCCTTTCCCTTCCCCTTTCCCTTCCCCTGTGAGGTCTAACTCACGCATCTGGGTTAGGAAACCAGAGCTCACGCATATCCCAGCCTGATTCTTCCCACCATATGGGGTACCTAGTCATTGCAAAAAGTAATTCCACAGGATGATACTCACGGAAGAAGAGCGGACCCAACTCCACAAAACTGTTGTACTCATTGTAGTACGTCCTAATAAGGCCATACATCTGTCCCTTACAAATTTCATGAATGAACTCTGATATGTATTGATCCAGAGAGTGTGCTAAATATCCAGCACAAAGAAGAGGCCTCAATTGCTGTAGCATCTCGTCCAGAAAAGGAGGGGGTTCAAGAATTCCCCTCATTGCAAGTCTCCTATAACATTCAGATGGATTAATTTCCATCAGTGGCTCGTGACCACAATCAAATCGCTCCAGAATGAAGTTGATCAACTCCATTGCAAGCTCCTTGGTGGGACTGTGGCGCAACCTCCACTCCAAGAAATGGTCAAATAGCTCATCAGTTCCAGGCCACACAGAATGCCTGGGGCATGCTTGCAGGCCTTCTGGAGTAGCCCAGGGAGGATTGGGTCCAATCATTTGCAAAAGCAAGCAAGGATCACCGACGGAGCAAGGAACACGGAGCAGAGTAAGTAGCAAGATCAAGAGCAAGGAAAAAGATCAAGTAGCAAGGAGCACGGGAATGAAGTAGCAAGGAACAAGGATCAAGATCAAGTAGCAAGAAGCAATGAACAAGAAAGATCAAGTAGCAAGAAGATCAAGGAACAAGGAAGATCAAGTAGCAAGCAGATCAAGGAACAAGGAAGATGAAGGAGCAAGAAGCAAGGATCAAGATCAAGTAGCAAGGTGAAAAGTGAGAAGTGAAAGCAAGGTAAAAGAATTTATAGCTACGAATCCAATAATGTTGAAGTATAATACCAATAATGTTGACGTATAATACTAATAATGCTGACGTATAATACCAATAATGCTGAAGTATTATATCAATAATTCTACAACGACTATAAAAGCAGCTCCATTCGGTGATAGACGTCATTCATCTTCCATGGCTTATAATATTTATGAAGATCGGTTTGAGGCCATTATTTGCTCCATGAGCTACAATGATATTGTTCGGTGCATACATAAAGGTGTTAAGCTGGATCCCTACTTGCAATCCAAAGCTGATGGTCCTGAGTGTCATTGCCCTGGCCTTACTCGTGTTGTGATCCATCTTCTTTGGCTTCCTGAGCGCCATGCCTACGAGCTGAATGCGATCACGTTAGCAGGGATTGAAGATGAGTGAATCATCGACTCTATAATGCCATCAATAATATGTGCATCTAAATTATATGTATATATGCCATCAATAATGTGTGCATCAGATGTAATGATGTACATTAAACACTTATTATAAAATAAAAGATGTAAGGATGGTAGTATAAGCATAATGAAAGCTAATTGATGTATCGACAGCGTATTAATTGTCCAAAATGCTTAAGTATTATAGCAAAAGAAATTACATACATGATTATCGAGAACATGACTGAGATTGAGAGCTTTTAGCTAATGCTATGTCCCCCCGCATGTCAACAATGTATTTTGGAATCTGAACAGTCTTCGGTCTTTTGCCATTTGCATCCCATGCATAATGTATGGCATCTAACTTCTTATACCTTGATGGATCTGATGGATTGGGTCGACAACGTTTAGTTAAGCAACCTGTATAGTCACGACCAACAGGCATCCACCATGATACATAAATGTGACCATAATTGGTAGACTCTGGATCTAGGATGGCATCTTCTTCTGTAAAGCCTAACCACGTTGGAGTTTCATCGTCTCCAGGTCGGACTAAAACGAACATACCTTTCGTAACATGAGTATGAGGATCGAACTCATCCATAGGTAACACTGGACGCCCATCTGCTGGCCCACAATACGTAGGCAAAGGTCTTACAAGCACAGTGGCTTCATCGACCTCTGGAGTAAATGCAGCTTGTAGAGGTTCTTGCCTTGTACGCAACCAAAAGTTATCATTTTGAGGTCGTCCTGGAGATACATCTTCCAAACACAAAAGAATCCCGTTCCAGTAATCCATAGTTGCTTTGTACTGTCGTGCAAACACACTATCTTCTTGATTTTTGCAGAAGGAATTCCATAATGCTATGTACTTGCTGATGTTGTCTGCGAGGCCAGGGAGATCTTTCAATGTCTTCCTTGGAGGGATATTTTTAGGCACCCCTGTTGGTAACGTTGGCTCACCATTTTCATCCTCCTTCCGCATTCTTACCTTTTTCTGGAATCCACTCTTTATGGGTTGGCCGCATCTTATATTGCATAATTGGCCATTTCCCATCCATTTTAAATCGGAATAGCAATGGGTCGGTATGGCCTTTTAGACGTTGGCCCTTATCAGGGATATATCCCTTGACAAAGCCTTTCCAATCTGGAACTTCATCCACAAAATATGGAACAGGAGACTTTGCATTGCACTTGCTAAACAAGTAAAGCAACTCAGGCAAAGTTAGAGCATCCGATGAACTCATTAACGTCGAAAAGTTCCCAAACAATGCATCAATATCGTCATGAGTGTGTCCAACCATCATGAAGCCAACCTGAATCTCATCAAATACCTTAAGCGATGTCAAATAAGAGAGGTAGGAGAACACATATCTATTTTTATTTTGACCCGATGCATTATCCAACTGTAAGTAGAGATTTCGAGCGGGAATTTTGAATTTTATGTCAATTGCACAGGTGGCAAGTTTTCAAATTATGGGCGGGATTTTTGAATTTTATGTTCAAATTTGGGCGGGCGGGCGGAAGGGCGGGAAATATTCGAATTTGAAAGTTCAAATTTGGCGGACATGGGCGCCTGAACCGCCACGGGCATGGGCGGGCATGGGCGCCTAGCCTGCCACGGGCATGGGCGGCTGGGCGGGCATGGGCGCCTGGACCGGCATGGGTCCTAGTTGGCCGCCTGTGGTACAGCAGACAGCCAGCGGCCAAAGTTAGTTATGCCTCAATGTTTTTCCGGAGGACCGCATTTGTTTTTTCATTTTCGATCTTAGCTGCCAGCGCCTAGCGCCTCGAGCAACTCTTTTTTGGCCTCTGGTTATAGTGTTTTGTGGCGCCATTTCTCTACAGTTCAGCGCCTCACCTTTTCGTGCAGGACACCAGTTTCCGGGCAAAATTCAAGGCGCTCGAAATGGAAGGTGACGATTTTGGAGCTCCTCAGGCTGTGGAGACAGTGGCTAGCACCCTGCCAGGCGCAGGTATGTAATCTATTTGCATTGATTCTTTGTTTGTTCTAAATGGCGCCACCGCGCCATTTGGATGTCTTAGTCTACTTTAGGGTCTTGTTTCTGGCAAATGGCGCCACCGCGCCATTTGGATGTCTGGCAGCTTACTTTAGGAGTCTTGTTGTTCGCAAATGGCGCTATGGCGCCATTGGATGCCTGTTAGCTTACTTTAGAGTCTTGTTGTTGGCAAATGGTGCCATGGCGCCATTTGTATCTGAGCCGTCCATAAAGACTAATGGAAGCATTCACATATGCATGAGTAAGAAGCAATCTAGCAAGCAAATGGCGCTGTCGCGCCATTTGCTTGGTAGATTGCTTCTTATTGTGTTGCATTCTGTAGTGCATTCTCCTATTACGGGTCGCAGGTGCCTCCACCCAGTCCGAGCTACTCTCCTTCAAACCATCTTCCTCGAATATTGCGAAGGGGAGGGCCGGACTGGTGGAGGCCTCAGGCTAACAAACGTTAGGGAATGGGTTTATGCAGGACTGATGCAAAATGGCGCCATATGCCATTTTCATGAGTCCCGTGCATAAACACAGCATTCACATATGTATTAGCAATGAGAAGCAATCTACCAACCAAATGGCGCCATGCCTTGGTAGATTGCTTCTCATTGTGTTATGTCTCGTGGTGCACTACTACGAAGTGCTAGGTGCCTCTACCCAGTCAGAGCCACTCTCCTTCGAACCATCTTCCTCGAATATTGCGAAGGGGAGGGGCTCGGACTGGGTGGAGGCCTCTGCGAACAAACGCAGGGAAATGTGTTTATGCACCGGACTCAGATGCAAATGGCGCCATGGCGCCATTTCATGAGTCCCGTGCATAAACACAGCATTCACATATGTATTAGCAATGAGAAGCAATCTACCAACCAAATGGCGCCATCGCGCCATTTGCTTGGTAGATTGCTTCTCATTGTGTTACGTTCTGTAGTGCACTACTACGAGTCTCAGGTGCCTCGACCCAGTCAGAGCCACTCTCTTTCGAACCATCTTCCTCGAATATTGCAAATGGGAGGGGCTCGGACTGGGTCGAGGCCTCTGCGAACAAACGCAGAAAAATGCAATAGAGCTGCTTCCATGTGCTTATGCACTGAACTCAGATACAATTAGTCGTCTGGTCTGCCTGCTTGTTCCAACCAGAGTTATTGATGCCTCTTTGTTACTGATGCCTCTTTGTTGCAGCTATATCGTCCGAAAACACAATTTCAATCCGACCAGACTATGATGCTGATAGACAGGCACTGGTGCATGGAAATAATGCGGGTAAGCCCCTCCACTGCTACAGGCTCGAAAGGAGACTGCAGAAGAAAGCTCTGCCTGCTTATAAAGGAGACGGCACCAGAATCAGCCGGAATTTACCAGCCGAGTATCTTAGTAAACATGAGGCAGGTTAGCAAGAGCGGTCGCGATGATTGGATCCGGGTGGTCTGTGAGGACACTATAAAGCAGAGAATAATTGTCTACTATGTGGACTGGAAGTTTTATGATCCCACTGTAATGTCTGCTAGTATCGCAAATGTAGCTGGCTCGGCGAGGAAGCAAGGTGGGCGCTGCCATCATACAACAGCTTTGAAGAAGCTGACATCAAAGGTCCACAAGAAATCTTGATGGGTTTTATGATTCTTCGCAATCGTTTGAACGAGTCGAAAAACTCGGCTTCATTCGTTGTCAAGGCATTAGCCCAGCAAAAACTACCCGCCATTGTGGACACGGCCTGAGCAGGAAGAAGACAAGACAAACTAGGGAGGCAGTTGCAGCTACAGCCGAAAAAGACTCCTCATCTGCTACTGAGGATGTTGGCCAGGAAACTGAGCACGGAAAGGCGGCGGACAAGGGGAAAGTTAAGAGAAAGGATCACGAAGATCCTGAGAAGGAAAAGAAAAAAAGGAAAAAGAAAAGAAGGAAAAGCAGGAAAAGAAAGAGAGGAAGGAAAGGAAAGAAAAGGCAAGGGGACGGAAAAGGGCAGAAGGAAGGAAAGGTGGGACAGGAAAAGGAGGGAAAGGAAGTGGAGACAGAGGAAATGGAAGGAAAAAAGAAGAAGAAGAAGCACAGGCTAGAGACCTCTGAGAAGGATAGGACACCTAAAAAGCAAAGAAGACAGACTCAGAGTCCTAGTCCTGCTGGAAGTCCAAGACAGACGGAGAGGAGCGACGAGCAGGCCAGAAGTGGTGAAGTTCCTCCTAGCCCATCACATATCCAGGAGACTGCGGGCACACCGGCCAAAAGGGTCACCATTCAGAAGCCAGAGCGTAAGCTTACATTAAGAATATCTCAGCACTTGCTCGAGGTGCCTGCAAATCTTAAGGTGGAAAAGTCTGAAGAGGAAAAGACGGCAGAGAATACACTGCAAAAAATCTTTGACCACCGGCATCTATTTCCTCTGGGTATCACATTTATAAAAAAGATAAACGTGTTCAGCCTATATCAAGGGCCTGCTAATCTGACATCTAGGCCAAGAAATATGGAGCACGTTAAAACGTTAGTGGAATCCTTTCAAAGAGACCCACATCCAGTGTTTACTCCCGCGGACGTGATTCCATTTAATCCCCTCACAAGGAAACTGCAACCTTGGAAAACCGAGGATGACCTTATGGGGATGCACTATTATATAGTGAATGGCAATCACTTTCGCTTATGGTCGCTTTCAAACTTGTATGTAAAAGACTTCTAAGACAAAGAAAGTCCCAAGAGCAAATGTCAAAGATTTATCTTGAACGTAATTGCCGAGTCTTATCTAGCACAGTCAACGAGCAAGAATGCCTGCAGCTCAGTTGTGAAGTCAATGATATCGCCGCGAAGACTATTTTCAAAGAACCCTTCATTGATAACATAACCCACCTGCGACAGCAATATGCTCTATGCGGGAAGCCTGATCCATCGGGATGCGGGCAGTCACGCTCAGAACCATACAAGGTACATACTGTTGTAATTGTTGGCAAGATTAGCAAACGGCGCCGTGGCGCTATTTAGTGAGGAAATGGCGCCGTGGCGCCATTTAGTGAGGAAATGGGGCCACGGCGCCATTTGCTCATTAAATGGCGCCACGGCGCCATTTCCACACTAAATGGTGCCGCGGCGCCATTTGCTCAGTAAATAGCGCCACGGCGCCGTTTGCTAATCTTGCCACGGCTTTGGCTGAAGTGACCATGAGTGGTAAGCATCCAAAAGATTTCAACCAGTGGGTCTTCATGCCAGAGGATATTTTTCAGTTATTCATGTCCCTATGGAACTTGTGGAAATCTGGCAAGCTAAAAGACAACAAGGGACAAACTATTACCTCAGAATCTGGGCAAAAGAATCGACTACTTCCCGGTCAGGACCACCGAGGTGCATGAGGGGACTCGACTCATAAGACGTCGGGTTGCCTGTTCCGTGAAGTCTTTGGATGGGAAGACCTTCGTCAAGGTCACCAATGATTATACAGGTAAGCAATTCTTCAAGACAAGGGCAAAGACACTAAGATCTATATCTTTCTTGAAGAAGGAGATTTTTGAATATGTGAAGGATAATTTTCCGAGGAAGTTCAAATCCTTCACTGATCTCATCTTTCGCGTCTTGGGGCCGAGGATACCGACCTGATTTCCATGGCCACCTTGCATAGTAAGTGGGTTGAAGTTGGAGTGTCCAAGGAAGGAGTTTTCGGTAACGTGCCACCTGTCTTGGCAAGATTCATACGCAATTCTGTCTTGCAGAGAGAGGATACTGAAGACTTCCGTTGCGAAGTTGAACTAACAGACAGCAGGGGGCAAGTTAGATGCACACCTGTGCCAGTATCCTTGATAGTCCTGGACACTAGAGGCATAACTCCAATGTGGGACACAACCACACTAACTAATTTTTTTAATATAGCTGTAAAGAACACCACAGCTGATTCTTTCTGGATAGTGCGCTTTGCAAGGCCAGAGCATAATTTTTTAATTTCATCTGTGTTGGATAATCTGGATTCCAGATCCAGAGTCTTTATTGGCATGTATGATGAATACCAGAACCCGCCTACCAAAGGTGTTCAGGAGCCCCATGCACTAGTCTACGCCACTAAAATTCAGGCACTGCTGGTGATCCTGTTGATGACATTGATCTCAGGTTCTCGTTTGCCGATCATCCTCAAGAACTGCCACCAGTTCCGGTACCTAATGAAGAAGACGCAGACGGGGAGACTGAGGCTATGGCCGGGAAGCTCTACAACAACAGATTCAGGTACAGTTGGCAAGGCTTGCCAGGGGACGTAATCATGAGAAACCAGCTAGGGCCTGCCACATGCTCCTATCTCGTGCAAAAAATGGTACTGCCAGGAACAGGAGTGTTTGATTACTTCTCCTGTGGTTCGTTTGGCCGGGCTTCATTGATGAATAAGAGATTTTGCATTGTGTTCGAAAGTGACCCGGTTAAGCAGGAGTGCCTAAAGGGGATTCTTGATAGGCTAGACCGCCTCCTGAATCCTATCATCACAGCAGTTCCTGTCACAGAGAAACCAGGTGCTGTTGTTGAAGAAGTTGTAGATCCACCAAATCCAGTGATGCCTGAAGCTCCACCCGATGTGGACTATGATGTGATCAAGAATACACAATTCAATCTGGACATTCTTGATGATCCCAATTTCACTGCCACAGCGTTCGAGAGCTTTCAAGGAGATCTTATGGCTGCTTCTTCTAGCCATGGCCCTGGCGATGCAGAGCCTGATCCTGATGTGGAACCTGATCCTGATGCGGAAACCTGAATTTTGTGTGATTATAATGTAAATTGTACAATAATACTTTTGTAAACAGACTCTCTCTTCCGAGTCCTTGCCTGTTGTGGCAAATTTTTTGATAATCAAATCTATGAATTTAGAAATTTTAACTAATTTTGTGATGTCATGTTTCTTTGGCTTCATTATATGCACTGTTAGTATTTCTAATGGCGCCAATAAATGGCACTTTAGATGCATTTTTTTTCTAAATGGCGCTATATTTGCTCAAAAAAACGGCATAAAATGGACTAAAAAGGATTTTCGTTCCTAATTGGAATCACAAAATTTCCCATTATAATGAAATTGTGCTTTAATCTGCCCTGTTCATTTCTTCCAAGCATCTCAAGCATTGATTTATTTTCTTCTCTCAAAATCTGAGCCTCTGTTCTTCTGCCCCTTTTTTGAGGTCGCTCAATAGGAGTATCTTGTACCACATTAGAGTTATTTTCTGGCCCTGTGTCAGGTTGCTCATTATGAGCTTCATTGTCCTCTTCAGATTCACTTGAGTCATCCAAAAACCTGATTTTGTCATTGTCTTTTTCAATTTCTTTTGGAATCTCCTTGATCTCATCTTTCTCCTCTTTTTTAGTAACATCATAGGTATTAACCTTTGGAATTTTTCTATAAAATTCTTCCTCATCAAAAATAACATCTCGGCTTACCAATACTTTCCTTTGAGCAGGATCATAAAGTCTGTAGCCCTTTGAGTTGGAATCATATCCTACCAAGTAGGATATATATGCTCTATCATCCAATTTTTGCCTCAATTGTTCTGGAACATGCACATATGCAAGGCAGCCATAAGCCTTCAATTCATTGTAACATGGAGCCTTTCCTGACCAAAGCATTTCTGGTATTCCACCATTAACACTTGATGTAGGTAGAATATTTTGGACCATCACAACAGTCTTCAAAGCCTCATCCCAAATATAATTAGGTAATCTAGAAAATTTTAGCATAGATCTTACAGCATTGAGCAAAGTCCTGTTCTTCCTTTCAGCTATGCCATTTTGTTGAGGAGAATATCTGCAAGTCAATTGTCTTCTGATTCCATGGTTAGCACAAAAAGATTTGGATTCATATGATAAATACTCACCTCCTCTGTCAGACCTTATGCACTTGATTTTTCTCCCTGTTTTTAGTTGAGCTTCTGCCACAAACATTTTCAGAGCTTCATAAGCTTGATCCTTAGTTTTTAAAAGGTAACACTTAGCCCTCCTGCCGAAATCATCAATAAATGTCATAAAGTATCTATTTCCTGTCATACTTGTTACATTCAGAGACCCACAAAGATCTGTATGAATAAGATCCAAGATTCCCTTTGCCCTTTTAAAAGTTCTCTTAAAAGGTAATCTTGTTTGCTTGCCAAGAATACATCCGCCACATAACAATTTTTCTCTTTGTTCTTTAATTGCAGATATGAGTCCCTTCTTTGCAAGTACTTCAATATTTGCAAAATTTGTATGGCATAATCGAGTATGCCAGGTTTTCAAAGAAGTACATTCAACATTATTCACACTGATGGGTTTCTCATATTCAAGACCAAACAAGTTTCCAACTCTTTTGCCAATAAATTTAATTTCATTATTGAGAAAGATTTTACATTCAAGTCTTTCAAAGACCACCTTGTATCCAAGGTCTACTAATTGGCAAATAGAAATCAAATTTCTTACAAGCCCTGGTACACAAAGTACTTCCCTAAGCTTAACATCTCTACCATATAGGTCAAACAATTCTAAGACTCCTGAGTATTCAATCTTTTGCAAAGCACCATCTCCTAACTGCACGTGTCCAGCTCCAACTCCTTTGCATTCTTTGAGCAGACTCGAATCACATGTTACTGTTTTTTCAGCTCCCAAATCTAGAATCATAAATTTGTTATGGCCTTTGTTCAATTTATTTGAAATAGAAAGAATTTGATCAGAACTTACCTCTGCTGTTTCATCCACTTCTTCATCTTCACTTGAATTGGTTTCAACCACATTCATTTCAAAGTTCCTTCACTTAAAGCTGCCATTTGATCTTGTGAAGTTAGCTTTATTGTTTGAGTACTTATCCTTTCCTCTTCCTTTCTCTGAAGTCCCCTTTGGGCTGGGGCAACTTGCAGCTATATGGCCCTTGCCATCACAATTAAAGCATCTAATGCTTTTCCCAACATTAGGGCAATCAGCCCTCAAATGTCCATATTTATTGCAAGTGTAGCATGGTCCCTTTTTGTCTTTAAAATTTCCTCTCTTTTTTGTTTTAACAGCATACAGTACTTTTGGAGAGTGCTAGAGTGCTCTTCATCTTCAACACTCACTCCTTTCTGCTCAAATTCAGTCCTAATCATTTGGACTGCATGCTTCTTTGAGCGTGCAACATTTCTAAGCAGTGTAGCAAGCTGACTATTATGTGCCACAGACCTGGCCAAAGACAATATTTGATATTGCTCATTGATAATCCCTGCTCCATCCAAATCAGCAATAATAGAATCAAGCTTTTCTAAATACTCTGTCAGGTTATCCTTTTCATACAACTTCAGCTTCCTAAGTTGCTTCTCTAAAACATCTATTTGTGATGATGTTTTGACTTCATATTGATTTATCATATACTCCCACATTTCTTTTGGATTCATACCTCTAAGCCTCAGCTTGATGGCAGTTCCAACCTTACTTGTAATAATAGCCTGTACCTCCATCACCTTTAATTCATCAACCGGTCCAGCTGTTAGTCTAGAAATTATTGTTGATCTATTACCTCCACTTCCTTCAGCTCTAGATTCTTGGACTGTTCCTTCACTTGATTCTGCTACAGAGGTTGTCACTCTTGCATTGTCTCCTATCCTTGCATTTTCTCCTTCAATAAGGTACCATAAGTTTTCAAATTCAAGTACCTGTCTTATTCCTTGTTTCCATATCTGAAAACCATTGTCACCTTTGAAAACTTCACTAGATGTTAACAGATTAGCACCAAAACGGGTTGACATTTTAATTGCTAGGCTCTGATACCAATGAAGAAAAATAGCCTAGACAAAATCATCTGAGATCAACTTCAAACAAAACTAGAGCAAAATATAAACTCAATATTGTCTAGACATTGTCATTATTTTCAATCATAACCTTTGAATGCTACAGTGTATTTTACTGTTCAAATGGGAATGAACCAAACACTGTAACAGTTGACCATTAACCCCGACAACCCAAGCAGTTCATTATTTGATTCAACTGATCCAGAACTGCCCCAAATGCACAGCTTAAAAACACTAGATCATTCTCTTTAGTTTATATCAATCGATCCAGCTTGTGTACCGAACCGATCTCTGGATTTCCTTGCTGATAGACAATCTTATCCATTCGGTTATAATTGGCACCATGCTATTTGTTGTTTGCTCCCCTTTATAATTTAAGCATAACTGTCTATAATTGACCATCCAATTATAACCGACTTTTCCAACGTTTAAGCCCTCTTCTAGTTAGGTATTCAACCTTATAGATTAACCTTAGCTTCTTAGCTTTCCCTTTAGGGAACTTGCTTCAAGATCATTCCTTAGCTCATGTCTCCATACAGTTTATCATACAATATTACATGACCAATTCTCACAAAAATGTCGACATTACCCTAGGGATCAAGTTTCGTGGGCAGAAGACCACCCCTTTCCCAAGAAGCGCCAAAGTAGCTCATGTCCAACACAACACGTTATTGGCCTAAGAGGTGGCTGCGGAATACTGCCATGTAGAGGGTTCGTGTTTTTTTTGTTGCAGAAAATGACCGTGTAACTTGGTCTTTAGGAATAGAATAGAATAGAATATGATTTTATCGTCCACGGAGACCAACTGGCCTATGGGACCCAAGTACAAAGAGAGAGCAGCAGGCGTATTACCACCAGGATTAAAAAACCCCCGCCCCGAAGGGTTTTCGGTGGAAAAACCTTAGTAGCAATAAGGATGCTGACATACTGCACAGTTACATACATAATCACAAGTACAGCTGAGGTTAATGTCGGACAGGGGGGCATAACTGAGTCCGCGTATCCATTACCTCCCGGAGGTACGATCCCGACAAGCCTACAGAGGCCGTGCTCAGTAGCTCATGCAAGGCCTGATGGGGCACAACTAACCGAGCATACCGAGCCCGGATATGCTCGTACGCCGGACAGGCCTGGAGGGCGTGACTTTCATCCTCAATTGCACCCTGTTGACAGCACTGACAGACTCTGTCCTCACGCGGCTCCTGAATCCATCTCCCTGTCTCAATGCGGAGGTGGTGTGCACCTGTGCGAATGGAAGCAATCACCCTGCGCTTTTTCATGGGTAGATGGGTGCGCAGGTAGTGGTGTGGGCCCCTCGTGAGCATGGGATTAACCTGCTGTCAATAATTTACCACCTTGACATGTGACAGGGCCTCTGCATCCCAAAGCTTGGCCATGAAGCAAGCATCCAAGTACTGCTTCAAGGCAGCGCGTTCCTTCGGTGTATGCATTGGTCCACATCTGTGTGCCTGCACATTACCTTCACCATTCCGGAGTCGAATCTCCATTCCGGAGCCTTTGTACTGCCCGAACGATAAAAAACTTAAGTTTCTACACGGCGGTTTGATAAGTTCTCCCAGGCCGATCTTGGATTTTTTGAGCCTGCTCGAAGCAGATTACTTGAATGGCGAATTCAACGGTCAGATAAGGAAACCGAGCTCTGGGAGGGGGCATTGGCATTTTTCCTCCCGGAGGAGCGTTGGCAGGAAATGCTGCTTTGGCAATTTTTCTGAGGTCCGTCTCCTGGGGTATGGCCTCTCCCCTCTCGTGAGGAAGCCACGCAAAGTCCTAGCCTGGTTCGATTTGGGGAAGGGTGTCAGCGCTTTAAGTTCTTCAAGATCCCTCTATTCTATCCCTTGCCAAACTCCTCTACCAAAAATTCCAAAGGTCATCATATTTCTTGCATATAGTCCTAGTCATCATGTCCACGTCACCACCATGAAAAGACCAAAGATGGACATCTTTTCATTTTTGGCCTAGTCAAAACTTGGCCTTGCTTATTTGGCATGCCATGTCACCACTTGGAGTGCCTGGTGGCATGCTTGAGCCTAGGTGGTATGCCTGAGCCACTTTGGCATGTTGGAGCCCGCGTGGCATGTTGGAGCCACCTTGGCATGTTTGAGCCTAGGTGGCATGTTTGAGCCATCTTGGCATGTTGGAGCCCACATGGCATGCTGGAGTCCATGTGGCATGTTTGAGCCACCTTGGCATGTTGGAGCCTAGGTGGCATGTTGGTGCCTAGGTGGGGAGCAACTCCGCGGGCTCTGTCACAGAATTTGGTTATGCATTGACGTTGTACAATTTGGTAATTGAAAACCACTGAATTGGTTTTTTAGTACCCATTGACATGATGGGGTCAAAACATGCCACAAGTCTTTTTCATACGAAGCAACAAGTCAAACCCTTGACCTAATGCCTTGGTGGATTACTCGTGACCAAGAAGGCAAGGGAAGACAATAACATACTACACAAACATAACTATACCCTATCGGGGAACTTATACCACGAGCATACGAATACCTATTGAGAGTTACCACCACAAGTTGACATTAAGCACGAAGGCCCCTTTTGGTAACAAAAAACTTATTTAAGTTCTTAAAGTTCTTTCTATTCTATCCCTTACCAAACTCCTTGTATTTCTTGCTTTATCAATTTCTTGCAAAAAAATCATAGTCATCATGTCTACGTCACTGCAATTTGCCAATGTCATCGAATGAAAAATCAAAGATGTACATCTTTTCATCTTTTGCCTAGTCAGAACTTGATCTTGCTGACTTTGCATGCCATGTCACATGTGGCATGTTATGATAACAAGGAATTTTATACACTTTTCGTAGTAAATGACTAGGTTAATCTTTGTACAAAGGGGTTTGCTAGGTCAAAAAATAGGAAAATGGAAAACTTAGTCGAGCAGATCAAAAGGAGATGACAAAGTGATGGCAAAACTGGAAAAATGGAGTAAAAAACCATAAATCAATGAATATAATGGAGAACTCAATTAATGGTTTGGTCATGCGTGAAAAAGAAAATGATAGTTTTATGCAACGCATGATAAACTGCATTATATAGAACGGTCGAGAAGAACGACCCAAAATATGTTATGCAGTCTTTCGTTTCGACCCTCCTTGGAAGGATGTTCGCCTATACTCTAGTCAATCTTAGGGTATGAAGGTTCAGAAGCCACCAACTTAGATGGTTGGAGCCTTCATATCTCTCCTTGCCATAAGTTTAAGCCGAAATTTAAGATAAAAGTTGGCTTCAAATAGATAATAATGTTACAATAACAAGGCTTGAGTGCCTACAACAACTCAACTGGAAACCATTGATCATGGCCGTTGCCATTATTTTGTCAAAGCTTTTTTGATTGAAAGAGAGAAGCAATTAAACTATATCCCGAGGAATAAAACATATGTTTGAGGAAAAAAGTGGTCTTCTTTCTGGTGTGTAAAACAATATAACATTCAACCTCTAGAATTAATAAGATGAATGGCGATCCTTGTCCTTTGTTCTTATTGGCTCTAGAATTGACGGCCGAGATTAACGGCCAAATCATGATCCCGTTCTTCCCGCCTTGCGGCCTTTGCCATGGCGCCCTTTGCCGTTCTTCCCGTTCTTCCCTCCTTGCTATGGCATGCTCAATCCCAAATGGGCGAGGACGAGGTCGTCTTGGTTGCGCTGTAGCAGCTCTCAGATTTTCGCCTCATATCTCAGCTCTCAGCATTGGACTTTAGAGGTAAACGTTAGAGTAAGTTATGGGATTTCTGGCGATGGCAAAGACAAAACAGCCTATGCTTACCATACATAAGGATATTTTGGATTCTTCCCGTTCTTCCCTCCTTGCCGACTTGCTGCCTTTGCTATGGCATGCTCAATCCCAGATGGGCGAGGACAAGGTCACATTGGTGGCTCTGTTTGAATCCAATCATTGCCAAGAACTTTGATCCAAATGCTTGTGGTTGGGCCTACGGTATGAACGTGTTTGATTTACTGCAAAGGAAGAAGAAAGACATTACTGGGATTTATCACGGGTGGCAAAAAATAGTATTGGCACTACTTCTCGCTTAAAATCTTTTGTACTTTTATCTTTTGTGCACATGTTAGTTGGTTTGTAACAGTTCCAGCTTGTTGGATTGGACTGATATACATGTGATCTCAAACAGAATGAAGATCGAACACTCTGGAAGTTGGGCACATTACCACCAGGACTTATCACATTCTATAACTTGACATATCCACTAGAGAAGCATTGGCATGTCCTGGGACTTGGTTATAGACCTAATGTGTCACAAAAAGATGTTGATAAGGCTGATGTTCTACATTTCAATGACAATATGAAGCCCTGGCTGGAAATAAGCATTCCAAATACAAGCGATATTGATTTTCGATATTGATTTTCTGCTAGATAAGTCTTCGGATTTGGCTCATTTCTCTGTGGCATCCAAGTGGCATCCAAGGACTTGTGGCATCCAAGGACTGGTATGAACGAATCCATTCAAATGCCTTTTAGGAAAGAAAAACGCGCATGCAATTATGAAATACTATGTTGTTTGAATAAATCCTTAGATGTTTAGCAGTTCATTTTCATACTAAGGACAAGGTAAACGTTAGGTTTTTTTCTAAGCATATGAGCTTTCAGGTCTTTGGTTATTGTGGTGTAGCAAGATCTGATCCATTTTGTGATGGGGTTTGCAAAGCAATGGCTACTTTGCAACTTGCGCGCCTTGCTATGAGTCTTAAATCATCGGGTAACCAACAGTTACTTTGTTTACAGATCAACAGATGGTTTGCAAAAAGATATGAAAGCCTAGTATATAAGTGCTGGCTAAAAGAACATTTTGGCCTACCTCTATAGACCGAAGAGCTTGAACAGGTAAGCTTTTTTGGCTTTTTCTTTTCTCTAACTATATCTCTCATCTTTTTTTTAGTCATTGGAGCTAGGCATCTCGCCTCTTTTTAGTGCTTGGATCTATATTTTTTATTTTATTTTTAGCACTTTGGCAGGCGTCTCTTATTTTTTTAGTTATTGGAGTTATAGTTTTATGCTATTTTTTGTTGTTGGAGTTATATATATATATATATATATATATATATATATATATATATATATACATACAAGAAATTTAACACGTCCTACGGTGCGTGTTCCAATTTTAGCATGTTCTTACGGTGCAAGGCTCTGTCGTGCTGTAGATAACCAACGATTCTACTGAGATTCTCTTGTGATTCCTCTATATTCTTCAACATTGTATGTGCTATATTTAGCATTCATGAAGATTCCCCTAGATTCTCTTAGAATTTTCTATTTTGATTGAGGTGCTTACCCATGAGCATTTAGAACCTTACAAAATAATCTATTTTGAATCTATGCAACATTTCTAAAACACTTTCCATTTTTAGACTGAAGCGCTTACCCTGAGCATCTAGAACATTTTTTTTTCAAGATTTATATTGTACACCTTTATTATGAAACATTTTAGAATATTCTATTGTGGCTCTTTGCAGAATCTTAAAAAAACTCTAAGATTTCATCAAAATTTTCTTAGATTCCCTTAGATATTATGAAGATTCCCTTAGATTCAACTAGATTTTAAGAGATTCCCTTAGACTTGTAAATATCTTCCTAGATTCTCTTACAATTTATCAGATTTCCTTAGATTCCCTTTAATTCTCTTGGATTCCCTTACATTCTAGAAATTTCTGGAACATTCTGAAACTTTCAAAACATCCTAGAACTTTCTGGAAGTATTTCCCTATTTCCTTAAATTCCCGAAGATTCCCCTACATTCTAGAACTTATTAGAACAATTTGGGACTTTCTGGAAGGATTCTCTTAGATTCCCCCTAGATTCTCTTATATTCCAAAACATTTTAGAATTCTAGAACTTTCTAGAACCTCCAGAACATTCTAGAACTTTCTTGAACTATCTAGAATGTTATATTCTATTTTATCTTAATTAAAGCATTACCCTTAAGTATATTTGAAACATAAATTTTTCATAGAACTAATGCTTGGTCTAGTGGTTAGAATGGGGGTTTGGGGGGTTAATGACCAGGGTTCGAATCCCTCCAATAACATAAAAAATTTTAAAAGCCTTTCCTTGTTGAAAATACCAAGGCCCGAGCATACAATGTGAGCCGTAGGATCTTGGACCAAGGATTATGATCAATTTGGACCGTAGGATCATGTAGGATATATCTAAAGCAACGTGAGCCGTAGGATCTCGGATCGGCGGTCAGGATCAGATCAACCTGGACCGTAGGATCTTGGACCAAGGATTATGATCAATTTGGACCGTAGGATCATGTAGGATATATCTAAAGCAACGTGAGCCGTAGGATCTCGGATCGGTGGTCGGGGATCGGATCAACTGGACCGTAGGATCGCGTCTATACGAATTATATATAAACTCCCAAGCCATCTAGGCCGTAGGATACGTCCCAAAGCCACGTGAGCCGTCGGATCTCGAACGGACGGTCGGATAAGTGCGACAAACATAAGAACATATATAGAGTAGAAAATACCAAGGCCCGAGCATACAATGTGAGCCGTAGGATCTTGGACCAAGGATTATGATCAATTTGGACCGTAGGATCATGTAGGATATATCTAAAGCAACGTGAGCCGTAGGATCTCGGATCGGCGGTCAGGATCAGATCAACCTGGACCGTAGGATCTTGGACCAAGGATTATGATCAATTTGGACCGTAGGATCATGTAGGATATATCTAAAGCAACGTGAGCCGTAGGATCTCGGATCGGCGGTCAGGATCAGATCAACCTGGACCGTAGGATCGCGTCTATACGAATTATATATAAACTCCCAAGCCATCTAGGCCGTAGGATACGTCCCAAAGCCACGTGAGCCGTCGGATCTCGAACGGACGGTCGGATAAGCGCGACAAACATAAGAACATATATAGAGTAGATAGATATATATATATATATATATATATATATATATATATATATATATATATATATATATATATATATATATATATTTTAGCACTTCGCAAAAACGATAGTACATGGCTATGGCTATGGAAATTCAGGCAAATTCAAAACGATTAGGGAAGGGTGGCCATTGGCTGCGCAGGTGCCATTCTGACGTGGTCGCTTGCGGTACATTGCCGACCACGCCGTAAATGGCTTTTCTTGCCCAATGGCCACCCTCCCCTAAGAGTTCTGAATTTGCCTGAATTTCTATAGCCCTAGCCATGTACCATCGTTTTTGTGAAGTGCTAAAAATAAAATAAAAATATAACTCCAACAACTAAAAATAGTTTTACAACTAAAAATAGTATAAAACTATAACTCCAATAACTAAAAAAATAAGAGATGCCTGCAAAGTGCTAAAATTAAAATAAAAAATATAGCTCCAAGCACTAAAAAAAGGCGAGATGCCTAGCTCCAATCACTAAAAAAAAAACGACTTTCGTATCACTAGGCTTTCATATCTTTTTGCAAAGCATTGACTCTAGAGTTGCCCGGCGTTACATGTTGTGAGATTAATTCAAGAATCCGACTTCGTGTACAAGCTTTGTTTTGCATTTGAGCTTGTGATCGTGGCTTTCATTAATCAAGCAAGACTTGATTGCAACTAAGTACATTTTAAGAGAGCTATTCTATAGGTCCATTAAACCCTAAACGTTAGCATTATCTGTACAAAATATGAATTTTGTTTAAAAAACTAATTTTGCTGTGAAGTTTTGAATTTCCACCAACCTTGATAGCCACTGCAATGGAGAAAGACGAGGAGATGAGTGAGGAACAAGTAGAAGAAGAAGGTGTAAAGATTACTGAAGAGACTGGAGAAGAGGAAGAAGACATCAGGGCATTTTTTACTCCTGAAAGTCGTCAGCAAATGACATGTCTTTTGTAAGTTTAGATTGTCATTGTAAAATTGTAGTGCTTAAGTTCAATGGTATCAACATTTTTTGGAATCGTGTTCCTTGTCTTACATGCTTTGTTCTATGACGTAGGTTTGACGAATTAGAAAAGCGTAGTATTTTGGAGAATGACAAAACTTCACCAGATGCTTTAAAGGTTTTTTGCAGTACAATGGAATCAGTTGCAACTGTGGGAAGCAAGACCTTGGTAATTGTTCTTACCGTGTTTTGTAAGTATAACCAACCATGTATCTTCTTTGTCGAGGATATAACACATTCAGGTCAAATAAATTATTTGCTATTTGTGACAGCTATGAATCTCATCATCAAATTGTCATGTTCAATTGGGTGCCATGACTTTCTTTGAGTCTCATCATGGTCAAGACCGATCCATGCCACTCATCTGACATGGAAAAACTCTAGCAAGTAGTCTTTTTTACCTTCATTTGTACTTTTGCTTGTGTGACACTATGAATCTGAACATCATTTGTCCATGTTTAATTCGATGCTATGACTTTCTTTACTCTAATTGTGGTCAAGACCGATCCAGGCCACTCATTTGGCATGAAAAACTTGAACATGAAAAAACTCCAACAAGTAGTCTTTTTGACCTTCATTTGTACTTTTCTTATGTGACAGCTATGAATCAGAACATCATTTGTCCATGTTTAATTCGATGCTATGACTTTCTTTACTCTAATTGTGGTCAAGACTGATCCATGCCACTCATTTGGCATGAAAAACTTGAAGAAGTCTTTTTAACCTTCATTTCTACTTTTGCAGGAAAGCTATACAACAGTTGTTGCTTGTTTGCTTCTAGGCCAGTGTGATAAGAGAATGACAAATGAAGATTCATTATACTTGAAAGAATGCATGAAGTGTATCAAGGAATGTAAAGCAGCACATCCATTGCAAGGTATTGATGCGTCAAATTGGGAAGGCGACTCAATGTTGGTCCACAATGGTTGCAATGGGACCAACAATGGTTGCAATGGTTTCCACTGGACTGGACTTGTCAATGTCTAGACGGACTTAGTTTGCCATATTGTCTCTTTCTATGCTTCCTTCCTTCCTTCCTTTTATCTTATTTTATCTTAGCTTTGACATGAATGATTTAACAAGTTTTTTGCTTTTGGTGGTCATTGTATTATGGTTGGGAAGCACAAAAAGATAGTTTTCAAGAGTTCCAAAGGCAGATATCTCACCATCTATGATGGTATATGCTCTCTATGGTGATCCATCTTAATCCTTTTGTGTAGACAAATGTTGCTTTAAGTGTTTACTTCGTATAGTGTACAAGGGTTTGCACTTATATTAACCCCTCCTAAATGCATAATAGAAAGATCAAGCTAGAAGTATATCGCTGTGACTTCCTTTTCCTTGCGTGTTACTAGGCCTCGAATTGCACCCTAACAAAAGCTCACTGCAAATGGACAGTAGCGGAGCCGTTTGCTTATGTCAATTAACGCAACTTCACAAACACCAGACAAGACATCCAACGACGTAAAATAGAATATGCCATCGGCCCACATATCGACCAACCTCCCAAGGGTTCGACCCACCTCCCAAGGGTTTGTCCATGCAATATAACTCCCTTTCCATATTACTTCGAGTTCAAAAAATGTTGAACACTTGATGGTAGTATTGCAAATTGTGAGTAGTGCAGCACTCTTCAAGCAGCTTAAAATATTGGATGTCTTTTTGGTGCAAAGGGATTACATTCATTTTCAAAGTTGATATTGTTCAAGCTTTCTTTATTCAACTCGATTCAACAATACATTTCCTTTTGTCATTGTAAATGCCTTTCCAGAATTACACTCTCTTGGCGCAAAGAATATGTCTAGTTTATATCCCTTATATAAAAATACATATACTTCGTTCTATACTTTGACAATAACATATTCATATCATATCTACTTAATATCAATAGAATTCTTTGTCCAAAAATAATGCAAAACCAAAAGTAATGCTTGGGCTCTCTATGGATCCTAACTACCATACCAAAGGTCACTGCCATACCAAAGGTCAGGTTGTGCAAGTGGCCATGTATCGTTGTAAAGTTGGTAGAGGAGAGACCCACTTTAGCTTTGTAGAGTGCTTGGGGTAGCGCTGGGGGCAGTACCCATCTGGGTGTGTTGTAAATTGTGCTTCATAAGCTATGGCTTCTATCATCTATCTATCTAAAAATCAGAAGTAAGTTTCTTTATTTGTCCACGAAAAAATTAGTATAAAAGAAAAGTTGCAATTTATTCAACACATTTTGGCCTACCTCGCAGCCACGTCGTAAATTGCACCTGTGCAGCCAATGGCCACCCTCCCCTAAGAGTTCTGAATTTGCCTGAATTTCCATACCCATAGCCATGTACCATCGTTTTTGCGAAGTGCTAAAAAAAAATAAAAATATAACTCCAACAACTAAAAATAGCATAAACTATAACTCCAATAACTAAAAAAATAAGAGACGCCTGCAAAGTGTTAAAAATAAAATAAAAAATATGGCTCCAAGCACTAAAAAAAGGCGAGATGCCTAGCTCCAATCACTAAAAAAAAGACGAGAGACATAGTTAGAGAAAAGAAAAAGCCAACAAAGCATACCTGTTCAAGCGCTTCGGTCTATAGAGGTAGGCCAAAATGTTCTTTTAGCCAACACTTATATACTAGGCTTTCATATCTTTTTGCAAAGCATCGACTCTAGAGTTGCCCGGCGTGATTAATTCAAGAATCCGACTACGTGTACAAGCTTTGTTTTGCATTTGAGCTTGTGATCGTGGCTTTCATTAATCAAGCAAGACTTGATTGCAACTAAGTACATTTTAAGAGAGCTATTCTATAGGTCCATTAAACCCTAAACGTTAGCATTATATGTACAAAATATGAATTTTGTTTAAAAAACTAATTTTGCTGTGAAGTTTTGAATTTCCACCAACCTTGATAGCCACTGCAATGGAGAAAGACGAGGAGATGAGTGAGGAACAAGTAGAAGAAGAAGATATAAAGATTACTGAAGAGACTGGAGAAGAGGAAGAAGACATTAGAGCGTTTTTTACTCCTGAAAGTCGTCAGCAAATGACATGTCTTTTGTAAGTTTAGATTGTCATTGTAAAATTGTAGTGCTTAAGTTCAATGGTATCAACATTTTTTGGAATCGCGTTTCTTGTCTTACATGCTTTGTTCTATGATGCAGGTTTGATGAATTGAAAAAACATAGTATTTTGGAGAATGACAAAACTTCACCAGATGCTTTAAAGGCTTTTTGCAATACAATGGAATCAGTTGCAGCTGTGGGAAGCAAGACCTTGGTAATTGTTCTTACCGTGTTTTGTAAGTATAACCAACCATGTATCTTCTTTGTCGAGGATATAACACATTCAGGTCAAACAAATTATTTGCTATTTGTGACAGCTATGAATCTCATCATCAAATTTCCATGTTCAATTGGGTGCCACGACTTTCTTTGAGTCTCATCATGGTCAAGACAAATCCATGCCACTCATCTGACATGGAAAAACTCCAGCAAGTAGTCTTTTATACCTTCATTTGTGTGACAGCTATGAATCTGAACATCATTTGTCCATGTTTAATTCGATGCTATGACCTTCTTTACTCTAATTGTGGTCAAGACCGATCTAGGCCACTCATTTGGCATGAAAAACTTGAACATGAAAAAACTCCAACAAGTAGTCTTTTTGACCTTCATTTGTACTTTTCTTGTATGACAGCTATGAATGTGAACATCATTTGTCCATGTTTAATTCGATGCTATGACTTACTTTACTTTAATTGTGGTCAAGACCGATCCATGCCACTCATTTGGCATGAAAAACTTGAAGAAGTAGTCTTTTTAACCTTCATTTCTACTTTTCCAGGAAGGCTATACAACAGTTGTTGCTTGTTTGCTTCTAGGCCAGTGTGATAAGAGAATGACAAATGAAGATTCATTATACTTGAAAGAATGCATGAAGTGTATCAAGGAATGTAAAGCAGCACATCCATTGCAAGGTATTGATGCGTCAAATTGGGAAGGCGACTCAATGTTGGTCCACAATGGTTGCAATGGGACCAACAATGGTTGCAATGGTTTCCATTGAACTGGACTTGTCAATGTCTAGACGGACTTAGTTTGCCATATTGTCCTTCCTTTCTTCCTTTTATCTTATTTTATCTTAGCTTTGACATGAATGATTTAACAAGTTTTTTGCTTTTGGTGGTCATTGTATTATGGTTGGGAAGCACAAAAAGATAGTTTTCAAGAGTTCCAAAGGCAGATATCTCACCATCTATGATGGTATATGCTCTCTATGGTGATCCATCTTAATCCTTTTGTGTAGACAAATGTTGCTTTAAGTGTTTACTTCGTATAGTGTACAAGGGTTTGCACTTATATTAACCCCTCCCAAATGCATAATAGAAAGATCAAGCTAGAAGTATATCGCTGTGACTTCCTTTTCCTTGCGTGTTACTAGGCCTCGAATTGCACCCTAACAAAAGCTCACTGCAAATGGACAGTAGCGGAGCCGTTTGCTTATGTCAATTAATGCAACTTCACAAACAAACCTTGGTCGTCCAGACAAGACATCCAACGTCGTAAAATAGAATATGCCATCGGCCCACATATCGACCAACCTCCCAAGGGTTCGACCCACCTCCCAAGGGTTTGTCCATGCAATATAACTCCCTTTCCATATTACTTCGAGTTCAAAAAATGTTGACCACTTGATGGTAGTATTGCAAGTTGTGAGTAGTGCAGCACTCTTCAAGCAGCTTAAAATATTGGATGTCTTTTTGGTGCAAAGGGATTACATTCATTTTCAAAGTTGATATTGTTCAAGCTTTCTTTATTCAACTCGATTCAACAATACATTTCCTTTTGTCATTGTAAATGCCTTTCCAGATTACACTCTCTTGGCGCAAAGAATATGTCTAGTTTATATCCCTTATATAAAAATACATATACTTCGTTCTATACTTTGACAATAACATATTCATATCATATCTACTTAATATCAATAGAATTCTTTGTCCAAAAATAATGCAAAACCAAAAGTAATGCTTGGGCTCTCTATGGATCCTAACTGCCATACCAAAGGTCACCGCCATACCAAAGGTCAGGTTGTGCAAGTGGCCATGTATCGTTGTAAAGTTGGTAGAGGAGAGACCCACTTTAGCTTTGTACAGTGCTTGGGGTAGCGCTGGGGGCAGTACCTATCTGGGTGTGTTGTAAATTGTGCTTCATAAGCTATGGCTTCTATCATCTATCTATCTAAAAATCAGAAGCAAGTTTCTTTATATGTCCATGAAAAAATATAAAAGAAAAGTTGCAACTTATTCAACACATTTTGGCCTACCTCTATAGACCGAAATGCTTGAACAGGTAAGCTTTGTTCAACTTGGCTTTTTCTTTTCTCTAACTATACCTCTCGTCTTTTTTTAGTGATTGGAGCTAGGCATCTCGCCTTTTTTTAGTGCTTGGAGGTATATTTTTTATTTTATTTTTAGCACTTTGCAGGCGTCTCTTATTTTTTTAGTTATTGGAGTTATAGTTTTATGCTATTTTTAGTTGTTGGAGTTATATTTTTATTTTATTTTTAGCACTTCACAAAAACGATGGTACATGGCTATGGCTATGAAAATTCAGGCAAATTCAGAACTCTTAGGGGAGGGTAGCCATTGGTTGCGCAGGTGCCATTTACGACGTGGCTGCCAATGTACCTGCGCAACCACGTCGTAAATGGCACCTGCACAGCCAATGGCCACCCTCCCCTAACCGTTCTGAATTTGCCTGAATTTCCATAGCCATAGCCATGTACCATCATTTTTGCGAAGTGCTAAAAAAAATAAAAATATAACTCCAACAACTAAAAATAGCATAAAACTATAACTCCAATAACTAAAAAAATAAGAGACTCCTGCCAAAGTGCTAAAAATAAAATAAAAAATATAGCTCCAAGCACTAAAAAAAGGCGAGATGCCTAGCTCCAATCACTAAAAAAAAGACGAGAGATATAGTTAGAGAAAAGAAAAAGCCAACAAAGCTTACCTGTTCAAGCGCTTCAGTCTATAGAGGTAGGCCAAAATGTTCTTTTAGCCAGCACTTATATATTAGGCTTTCATATCTTTTTGCAAAGCATCGACTCTAGAGTTGCCCGGCGTTACATGTTGTGAGATTAATTCAAGAATCCAACTTCGTGTACAAGCTTTGTTTTGCATTTGAGCTTGTGATCGCCGCTTTCATTAATCAAGCAAGACTTGATTGCAACTAAGTACATTTTAAGAGAGCTATTCTATAGGTACATTAAACCCTAAACGTTAGCATTATATGTACAAAATATGAATTTTGTTTAAAAAACTATTTTTGCTGTGAAGTTTTGAATTTCCACCAACCTTGATAGCCACTGCAATGGAGAAAGACGAGGAGATGAGTGAGGAACAAGTAGAAGAAGAAGGTGTAAAGATGGAGAACAAGTAAAAAACAAGAAGAACAAGTAAAAAACGCCCTGATGGAGAAGAGGAAGAAGACATCAGGGCGTTTTTTACTCCTGAAAGTCGTCAGCAAATGACATGTCTTTTGTAAGTTTAGATTGTCATTGTAAAATTGTAGTGCTTAAGTTCAATGGTATCAACATTTTTTGGAATCATGTTCCTTGTCTTACATGCTTTATTCTATGACGCAGGTTTGACGAATTGAAAAAACGTAGTATTTTGGAGAATGACAAAACTTCACCAGATGCTTTAAAGGCTTTTTGCAGTACAATGGAATCAGTTGCAGATGTGGGAAGCAAGACCTTGGTAATTGTTCTTACCGTGTTTTGTAAATATAACGAACCATGTATCTTCTTTGTCGAGGATATAACACATTCAGGTCAAACAAATTATTTGCTATTTGTGACAGCTATGAATCTCATCATCAAATTGCCATGTTCAATTGGGTGCCATGACTTTATTTGAGTCTCATCATGGTCAAGACCAATCCATGCCACTCATCGGACATGGAAAAACTCCAACAAGTAGTCTTTTTTACCTTCATTTGTACTTTTGCTTGTGTGACAGCTATGAATCTGAATATCATTTGTCCATGTTTAATTCGATGCTATGACTTTCTTTACTCTAATTGTGGTCAAGACCGATCCAGGCCACTCATTTGGCATGAAAAACTTGAACATGAAAAAACTCCAAGTAGTCTTTTTTACCTTCATTTGTACTTTCTTGTGTGACAGCTATGAATCTGAACATCATTTGTCCATGTTTAATTTGATGCTATGACTTACTTTACTCTAATTGTGGTCAAGACCGATCCATGCCACTCATTTGGCATGAAAAACTTGAAGAAGTAGTCATTTTAACCTTCATTTCTACTTTTGCAGGAAGGCTATACAACCGTTGTTGCTTGTTTGCTTCTAGGCCAGTGTGATAAGAGAATGACAAATGAAGATTCATTATACTTGAAGGAATGCATGAAATGTATCAAGGAATGTAAAGCAGCACATCCATTGCAAGGTACTGATGCGTCAAATTGGGAAGGCGACTCAATGTTGGTCCACAATGGTTGCAATGGGACAAACAATGGTTGCAATGGTTTCCATTGAACTGGACTTGTCAATGTCTAGACGAACTTAGTTTGCCATATTGTCTCTTTCTATGCTTCCTTCCTTCATTCCTTCCTTTTATCTTATTTTATCTTAGCTTTGACATGAATGATTTAACAAGTTTTTTGCTTTTGGTGATCATTATATTATGGTTGGGAAGCACAAAAAGATAGTTTTCAAGAGTTCCAAAGGCAGATATCTCACCATCTATGATGGTATATGCTCTCTATTGTGATCCATCTTAATCCTTTTGTGTAGACAAAGGTTGTTTTAAGCGTTTACTTCATATCGGTACAAGGGTTTGCACTTATATTAACCCCTCCCAAATGCATAATAGAAAAATCAAGCTAGAAGTATATCGCTGTGACTTCCTTTTCCTTGCGTGTTACTAGGCCTCGAATTGCACCCTAACAAAAGCTCACTGCAAATGGACAGTAGTGGAGTCGTTTGCTTATGTCAATTAACACAACTTCACAAACCAACCTTGGTCGTCACATCCAACGACGTAAAATAGAATATGCCATCGGCCCACATATCGACCAACCTCCCAAGGGTTCGACCCACCTCCCAAGGGTTTGTCCATGCAATATAAATCCCGTTCCATATTACTTCGAGTTCAAAAAATGTTGAGCACTTGATGGTAGTATTGCAAGTTGTGAGTAGTGCAGTACTCTTCAAGCAGCTTAAAATATTAGATGATTTTTTGGTGCAAAGGGATTACATTCATTTTCAAAGTTGATATTGTTCAAGCTTTCTTTATTCAACTTGATTCAACAATACATTTCCTTTTATCATTATAAATGCCTTTCCAGCTCTCTTGGCGCAAAGAATATGTCTAGTTTATATCCCTTATATAAAAATACATATACTTCGTTCTATACTTTGACAATAACATATAGATATCATCATTCATATATAAAGCAGTATCCTTTTTTCATACTTTTCCTATTTATTTGATGCTATTTGTTTGAGACAAGCTCCCGCTGATACGTGGTGCTTTGAAAAAATAGTCACTGTCCTCAAGAAATCCCTGGCCAAAACGCTCGTTCCTTTCTACCCTTATGTAGGCCGAATGGGTGTAAATCCTCAGTCTTCCGACTGGGAGGTTCACTGCAACAACTCTGGCGCCATTTTGAAAGTGGTTCATTTTGGTGCAGCCTTAGAAGACATTCCCTTTTATGATTTGGATTATGCCACAACTCAAGCGCAATCACAGAGCTTTTTTAGATCGCATTCTCAAGGCATTGAAAATTGGGGCCCCAAATCCAGCGCCACCCAGTTTAGGCCCTCCAGCGCCTGCCCAGCGCCCTACTCCCTCTCTCTAGCGCCCTCACTCCCCTTGCATAGGCCCCCTTGATTTGCCCCTTTCTGGCTTTCTCTCTCTAGGGTTTACAATCTCTCTCTAGACCCAAAACCCCCAAACCCCCAAAAGGTGCTCTGCCCGCCTTTTTGAGTCCCCAAATTGGATTTTAAGCACCCTTTAGGCAGCCAGAGACCCCTTAAACTTGGGCACCCCCAAAACCCCCAAACCCCCAAAAAGGTGCTCTGCGGCCTTTCGAGTCCCCAAATTGGATTCTAAGCACCCTCTAAAAGTGAGAGACCCCTCAAACTTTAGAACCCCCAAAACCCCCAAACCCCCAAAAGGTGCTCTTGCGTTTTTGAGTCCCCAAATTGGATTCTAAGCACCCTTTCCATGACCAAAGAAGTCATGGCCACGAGAAGATGGGGGCCACTGGGAAACCCCAAGGCGAGGGCGCCCGCACAAACGCCCCGATCAGCCATCATGGATAGGGGAGAGTCATCCTCCATGAAGAAGGAGGCTCGGGCTAAGGCTGGGGCCCCCCTCGGCCCGAGCCCGCCCGGCCGGGAAGGGATTGATTGCTCGACCACATAGGAACTCCTGCACCGGCAGAGAATTGGAGCCACGCCAAAGCGGGAGTGGAGGCTAACGGTGCTCGTATTGAGGCTAACAAAGGATTACCTTTGGTGGCATGACAGTGGAGATGGAGTACTCGGCATCCCATGTGCTCAAAAGGCAAATGGTGGTCGAGAAGAACCGCATCACAGGTCTCGAGACCCGCACGCTGCATGTGGAAGATGGCCTTGGCCTCGCACACTTCGAGCGGCAACAGGCCAGGCAAGAGGTCGCTGACATGCGGGCCCGCCTAGACTCTGTGTTCATCACTCTGGACACCATGACACAGGAGAGGGAGCGCGCAATGCAGGAGACGATGGTCACGGTGTCTCGGCTTCAGTCAGAGGTGGAGGCAGCCACCACCATGGCACGGGGAGCGCAGGCTGCTCTTGCAGACAGCCAGACACAACCTTCGGATCTTTGGTAAGATCGAACGGCAAGCCCCTCGGCGCCCGTCTCTTTGGGGCTCGAGCACGCTCTCGCTACTCAGAGCCTGGAGCTCCAGGGGTTGCGGGCAACCATCCATAGACAGAGCCAGGGTCTCCCTACCGAGGTTCATAGTCAGCTGCAGCAGTGCAGGCAGGAGATGGCCAAGCAGCAAAGAAGTGCCCCGCAAAGAAGAGCTCCCGACTTCCACCGGGGCGTGAAGCGGCCGACGGGCGCTACCCCGCCACATCCTCCACGCTGCAGCAGTGCCCCCGCATTGCTGCCCAGCGCTCCAGCCACTCCCGCCATCCCCCCACCACCACCACCACCACCCCGGCTGGGGACGGCCCTCGCCCACCTTTGACCAGCGGGCAGCCGCAGGAACTCCGGGCCCTTTGGCGGAGAGGCCACAATCACGGTAGTTCGAGGCATGCCGTAACAGCCCGGGAACCCAGAACATCCAGAACACACATTCTCGATCGGATGATATTCCCCCCGATTCACATTTCTCGAAAGCAGCCGTCATGGGGCTCGGTGGGTCGTGGCGCATTGTCATATTCACGGTTCGCGGATGCGGGTGCATGATGCCATATTGCGCCCGGGGCCGGATCTTTGAAGGGGACATCCCCAATGCGTGGACCGGGACCTCACACCCGTGCAGCGGGAGGCACGCAGACAAAAGCTTATCGGGGTAAGAGGCATTCGCCACCGGGGCTTGCAGATTGGTTGGGCGAGAATGCACATTTTCCGACAAATAAGCTCGGGCTGCGGACCAGCTAACGCCCCAACCGGCATTTACGTGGCCCCGCTTACGCTTCTCCTACCACGGCCCCCCCCTTCTCACGCTCCTACTCCACGCTCCCTCACGACCCACGCCCTCTCGACCACATCTTTGCCTCCGGCTCCATCTACTTCTCGCCTCAGCCTCCGGGCCCGTCCTCCCCGCGGACTTCAGCGCGCGATACCATCCCTGGCGACAAATAGGAATTGTGCCTCCGGGTGGTCTCATGGAATTGTCGAGGCTTCCCTTGGCGAGGGGGGACAGCCGAACTCCATGGCGCCGATATGGATCTCATCTTTCTCATAGAGACATGGGAGCATCCGGGCATGAAGCTACCGATCCGGGCAGGGTTACCAACATTTCTGGTCTTCAATACATGCACGGAGACGGAGGGTCATGGTGGAGTGGCTTGCTACCTGGGACAACCTTGGCACATTGGTTTACCCTCCTTAAGACGTGACGGACACAACCGGTACTTGTGGGTTCGTGTGCATAATACAGTGGCAACCCTCTTTTTACGGCGCTGTTATTTCCCTCACGCGAGAGAGCACCTTCTATCGCGATCACCCCGATGGATAGGATGGACCCTTATGTCGATCTATATGATGACATCTGGCAGCACCCGGTAGTTGGGTAGGGTCGCCCTTCTTGGAGAAATGCACGGACGAGGAGTAGAGCAGCCCATGAGACTTGACCCCTCGCCGACGATGTGCATTTCGCTTCCGCCGAAGCAACAGCCCACGAGGATCGGATGACGGCCAGTCACTTTTCGCTTTGCGAGCAGTTGCTCTCGCTATGTGGTATTTTTGACTTGATAATTTGCAATAGCATCCACGGGGTCCGATTCTCGCAAGTGCACATGCGCAGGGACAATCGGGGGGAGGGTCTAGTGTGGTGGACTATGTGCTCGTGGTTGCGCAAGATATGCATCTCGTCGGTCGGGCCGGGTGTGGGCACAGTCGGGATGAGGAGGTCGACTCGGATCACCTCCCACTTTATTTGGACTGGTTTGGCAAGCTGCGGGAACCCCCCCACTATGCCAGCCCTCGCCGGCCCTCGGTTGAGGCTAGATTATGAGCGGTAGAGGACTACGCCAAGATGCTCATGGGCGCCCTCCCGGTAATTAGTGCGGACCTCCACACTAGAGCGGCCAGATAGATCAGCCGACTTCGCTATTACGGGATGCGCGGACCGGGTGCTTAGAGACTCCCCCCGCCGCTTTCGGGTTAGCAACATTCCCCGCATAACCGATGGTTTGATGCGGAGTCTGTAAAGAACGCGGCGGCTCAAATCGCGATACGGATCCAGTGCGCTTGCGAGGCCACCACGATTACCGCGCCCATCGAAAGAGACAAAGCGGTACTTACCAGTCATCGGGGAGATGTTGACTCTTTGGACCTCATCCTCGAACCTTTGGCGCCGAGTGCCCGGAAAGCCAGCCCACCCTACGAGAGGGGACATCACATCCGGGCGGTGGGAATAGTACTTGCGTGACTCTATGACCCCACCGGGGGCCAGCGTCGCCCATACCCCCACGGGATGGCCCCGCATTAGTTTCGTGGGCGAGGATGTTGAAGAGGGCCGCACAACGGTGGGCTAATGGGAAGGCGGTGACCTCGATGGTATCGAGGCCGAAGTTACTCAAATGGGCGAGGCAGCGCTTGTGCGGTCCTCACTACCATTCTCACCGAGCATTGCGGGGAAGGTCTCCCCGACAATGGACCACAAGCGTGGTTGTTCCCATTCACAAGGCGGCGACCCACCTTTGTCAGGCCAATTATCGCGACGATCATGATCGGATTCGGTATTTGCCAAAGCTGGCCGGGCATTCTCGGCAACAATTGACCAGTGGGCGGAGGCGGAGATGTGCGAGCCCTCACACAGGCAAGGCTTTAGACCCCGCCACTCAGCGATTGACCATATCTTTACTGCGGGCGATTGAAGGCGGTAGGAATCATCGCGGGACTTGTATTCTTTGCTTTGTGGACTTAGCGAAGGCTTTTGATCTGGTTCCCCCCGGAAAGGCGTAGGCTAGGCTGCGTCAGCCCCGGGGCTCAGCGCCTATGCAGAATGTACAGGTTGTATGAGAGTTGTTTTGGAAGGATGCAGCCGACGGGCCAAGCATCACCAGTAGTATCGGGGTCCGGGCAACTAGGGTGTAGGCATGAGCGGCATATAGGCATATAGGCACTGTCTCCACGGCCATAATGGAAGATTCACCCTCTTCCTACGCCGGGAGATTAGCCATGCATCCATGTAGATAGGTGGGGTGGTCACCATATAACCAAAATTTTATTAATAATTAAAATGGTACTAACGTAGTGTCGACCTGCAGGCCAATAGAGCGCTCCGGAGGGCAAGGAGGTCGAGCTACGAAGACTTGCAACACAAATTTTGTTGGAATGTGTTGCAAGGAATGAAGAGTACCTCGGACGTTAATTTTAATTTTGATAAACTTAATTGTCATGTTAAGTGAATTATTGAGTAACCTGTTTTAATGATGTTATGAATTGATAAGTTATTTCATAATATAATGACGTGATAATGTCCTAAAAAAATATTACCTTAAGGTAATCTTAATAAATGTGTAAGTACTATAGTAGTTATAGCATGTATCAGGTTGATTTTAGGATGATCCCAAGGTGGGGAGACCCACGATGCTGCTGTGACGCTCCCTGAACATATACGACCCTCGGCCGTATACATACGGGGACTTTTCCCTCCCATGGCGACCAACTCGCCATGAGCAGGGCCCTCCGTCTATTTCGGGCCATCTATAATATGATGCCCGAAAGAAGGACACGAAGGGGTCATTCGGCCCACGCCTTCAATGGGGCTCCTACGTCGCGGAAGCGTGAATACAAGGGTTAGCACACAACATAAATCACATATAAATAACCACCACGAAGGGTGGCGCATCCATCCAAATACCAACGGCAAAGAATATGCATCTAAACCTAAGAAAACACCCCAAACCCATGGTTCTACCCCGGCTCAGACTCCAGTGAGGATCGACTGACGGCTAGGTCTCAAGAGATCAGCAGACCGAATCTTGACATGGCGTGGCTGGCATAGAACATTGGCTAGGGTTGTCCACTCCATCCGCCCCTCCTGTGCACACTTTGCAGATGGGTCAATTCACGCTATGGCATCGCTATAGCCTTCCGGAGACGCAGGCTCGAGGCATCACCCTGCTGAGCCTACTCCAGGGTTCATGAAGTCCCGGTCCGATGAGGCAGGTCAGGGAAGCGTCCCCTTCCGAATCCACGGTGGCTCCATGGGCGAGCTAGGGAGAATACGTGCCGCATGGCGACCCCATCCGTGCCTAACTTACTGCGCCCTAAATCTACTCAAAGTGCAAGGTGCCCCATCACGGGTCACACCTTCCCACCTGAGGGTCGGACCCATACCCGCCCTCGTGACCCGGCTATCGAGGTCTAGCTCGCTATAGGAGTCCCGAGGAGCCTTTTATGTTCGGGTGCAAGACTCCACCTCCACTTCACCACTTTGTGTTCCTTGTGCGGTGCTAAGCCAGTACCATAGCATCTATGACCCGGTGGGCTCTTGTGCACAGGCCGCATTTAACGGGATAATACAGGGCTCTATCTAGGAGCATACTACAATAAATAGCCTCAGAGGTCTCTACCCCCCCTTAATTCCCCATTTCCAGAGTAACACTAGGCTAACAACCACCAATCCATCCATTACAAGCAAAACCAGAATCGAAATATATAGAGAACCTACCTTTACAATCAAGGGTTAGTTCCTCACAGTAAACGAGAGAGAATAGACCAACAACCCAAATAGGTGCCCGCTATCCTAGAATTCACAACTACACTAGCCACCCACCTGTATTTCGGCTCGACCCGTTGTCATTGGGGATCTCCATCTGGTTGGTCTTGGTGTTTAGCTTGTGTGAGATTGTGGTGGCTTCGGCTCTGGTCACAAGGGTGGGCTCCTTTGCTCAAGGTGAGTTGTGGCTAATATGGGGGTGGTGATCCACCCTATTGACCCCAATTAGCATTATCATGCTAACCAATCGAGGGTGGCCACGTGGAAGCTTCCCAAACCATAATTAGATTAATTATGGTTTTTAAATATTAGTTCCTTAATTATAGGTTATTATTGTCAATAATTAAATTAGCATAGCTAATTTAATCCCTTTTTAAGTGAACCACCTAGGTTCCCATACCCCATGTGGCGTATGTATCCCTGGTGACGTGTCAACATATTTATACTTATACCGTATAAATACTTGGAACGTCACATTCTCCCTCCTTAGAAATAATCGCCCCTCAAAGATTGGGGTTAGATCTGAGATATAATAAATGACATTCTGAAGGAAGGTAATTCCTTATTTCAGATGGTAATATATTAAAGCTTTCAAGTTTACAACAGTTTAAGCAGCAAAAGTACAATTCACATCCTTATCATAATTAAAAAGTGCAAGGACCAAAGTCCAAGATTAACAACAACAGAACATGTAGATAACATAAAGCGAAGAAATCGGGTCATCAGCAACCCCCTAACATGGACAGGTCACGTACCGCTCACTGGCCTGCACATGGTAATATATCAGTTTATATATAGATAAAATAATTAGGTTGTGGTTGAAGGGTCCACCCCCTATAAAAAAAATGAAAGAAAATTTATCTAGAAGGAACCTATCATGCCTATGGTTCGCAGTTCATTGTGGCATAAGGAATGGTCAGGTTCCTATTATAGCCAAGATGAATGCGGCTATGAAGTACATGCTTTACAAGCAGTTCGCGGTCATGTCCACATTGACAGTACACCACGTCCTAAGGAACACAAAGGTGATCCCATCATCGGTAATCGTTGTTAATTATGATGCATCTACCCCCCTACTGATTCTCGGCGAATCAAGTCTTCAAGCTTACCGCCGGGAGCGGGGTTGATAGCATCGTTGATGGTGCGGCCTTGAGATTCGCGCATGAAATCCGGATAGTGCTTCTCAAGATCTGTTTGCATCACCCACGTAGCATCCTCGACTGGCAAGTGTTTCCACTTGACCAAGTATTGTAGCATTTGAGTCCTCCTGGTCTGTTTATAAGCTCGATCAAGAAGAGCTTCAGGTACTATCTCTAGCTGCTCCTCTGTCATTTCCAGGAGGGTTGGGGTTTCCAAAACCTCCTCTGGATCAGGGGTGTGCTGCTTTAGAAGACTCACATGAAAAACCTTGTGGATCTTTAAGCGGGGTGGCAAGTCCAGGCGATATGCTTGCTCCCCAATACGTTCAGTGATTTTGAACGGTCCAGCCCATCTGGGTGCCAACTTCTTGCAGTTACCAATCTTAAGCTTGGCTTGTTTTACCTTAATCTTAAGCCAAACCGATTCACCCACCTGGAAGACTCGTGGGGTCCTGTGCTTATCTGCTGCTACACTCTTTTGGCCCATTGCGTGCATTAGCAAGTAACCACGTACTTCCTCGACCAAAGCTTGCATCTCCGGGAGGAGTTGTTGAGAAACCTCCACTTCGACCGGGGTTGTGCCATGTGTCGAGTAAGGCATTGATAACCATAATTTATCATGAAAGGAGACATTTTGGAAGACTCTCATTTTTCATCTTTGTTATAGGCAAACTCTACTAGATAAAAATATAGTGACCCATTGGGATTGCTTACTCCACACATAACCGTAGCATATCCTCTATGATACGATTAGTGCGCCTTCTGTCGACCATCAATGCGAGGATGATATCGCGGTACTCATAGCAAGCTTGGTGCGGATGGTGGTGAAGAAATCCTTCGAAACGACTTACAAATTTGGGATCTCGCATCGGATACAATAACCCGTGGCATTCCGTGCAATCTGAAGATCTCCTTTGCAAAAAGCAGAGCAGTATCAAAGGCGGTGTCCGTGGTACGACATGGCAAGAAATGAGCCATCTTCGACAATTTGTCGACCACTACCATTAACGCATCATATCCACGAAGAGTGCATTGGAAGGCCCACAATGAAATCCATGGTTATCACTTCCCACTTAGCGTTGGGCACATCCAAAGGTTGCAATTCTCCTGGAGTCCTTAATTGTTCTGCCTTGGTCTGCTGACATAGTTGACACTGCTTAATGTACCTGGCAATGTCCTTCTTCATCGAAGGCCAAAAATAACTGGAGCGGATTTTAAAGTAGGTCTTCATAAAACCGGCATGTCGGCTATAGGGCTGTTGTAGCGTGTCATGGAGGATTAACTTACGCACCAGGAAGTATGAGGTACACACAACTTGTCCTTGTGATACAACAAATTGCCCTCTTTCTTATATGACCGGAAGCGTCCACGTTCTTTATAAATGCGTGCCTCCTTATTTAGACTACTCCAAATTTCATAGAACTCGGGATCGGTGGCTAAAGTTTGTTCTATCGTTTTACCAAACTCACTTGTGAGTGTCGAAATCGCATTACAATGGGTTGGGTTACCAAGGGATGGCGTGATAATGCATCCGCAACCACATTGTGCTTTCTGGGCTTATACATGATCTCAAAATCATATTCTTCAAGAAATTCCATCCATCTCCTCTGCTTGGGAGGTTGAGATTGGGTTGGGTGGTTAAATATCGGAGACTTTGGTGATCCGTGTCCAATGGAATCTTCTACCAAGGAGGTAGTGTCTCCATATTATAAGCCTTGAACTCTGACCGACAACTCCTGGTCATGGATAGGATATCGTTGTTGTCTCATTCATCTTCTTTGAATCATAGCGATAACCCTCCCTCTGCGCATTAGAACCCCCACCGGTGGCGATTTTTCGCGGCATGCATGGCCACTAGTTTATCCTTATCGGGATCGAGACAGCGTGAGAGCGGGTCTTTGAGGTTAAAGGCATCTTTAAGCTCTTTGGAAACTTCCACTGAACCTTAGTCTTCCAGTGCTCCATCCAATCCTTTACCTTCTCATGCTTGGTCAGATTTGTAAGAGGGACTGCAATCTTTGCAAAATCCTTTACAAATTTTCGGTAATATCCTGCTAGCCCCAAGAAACTTCGGACCTCGGAGACATTTTCTGGAATAGGCCATTCCCTTACGGCCTCTATTTTTGCTGGATCTGTAGCAATTCCCTCTGCAGAAATGATATGGCCCAAATAGTCAACCTTTGGAGTGGCAAACTTGCACTTAGAGAACTTGGCAAAAGCTGATGGCGTCTTAACTTTTGTAGGGCCAATTTAAGATGTTTCTCATGCTCTTCTAGAGTCTTACTGTAGATGAGAATGTCGTCAAAGAAAATGACAACAAAATCATCCAAGTATTGTCGGAAAACATCGTTCATTAACCGCATAAACGTTGCGGGGGCATTAGTTAATCCGAAAGGCATAACGGTAAACTCATAATGCCCATATCTAGTGCGAAAAGCAGATTTATGGATGTCCTCCTCTTTAATCCTTATCTGATGATATCCGGAGCGAAGGTCAATCTTTGAAAAATATTTGGCCCCTTGCAACTGATCCATTAGATCATCTGCTCTCGGCAAAGCATAGCGATTTTTGATGGTATGCTTGTTGAGTTGCCGATAATCAATACACATTCTCAAGGAGCCGTCCTTTTTCTTCACAAAAAGAATAGGGGCGCCAAAGGGCGAAACGCTAGGTCGAATAAAACCTAGGTTTAGCAGTTCTTGAAGTTGTTTCTTAAGCTCTGCCAGCTCTGGAAGACTCATACGGTCTGGGCCTTCTTTGGTGGGTTTAGTACGGCTCTAAAGCTATCTCACATTCTACCCCTCTAAAAGGAGGAAGCTTCTGGATCTCGTCTGGGAAAAGATCGCTAAATTCATGGAGAATACTGGCAATCCCCCGTGGCAAGGTGTTGATTACTTGGTTTTGCTTAGCATCTGACTCAATGGAAATAACGCAGAGGAGCTTTTGCTTGCGTATAGCTTTATCTAACTGTCGAATGGACATAGACTGCATGATAGGGTTGAATGGTTCACCTTTTATAGTTACGCGGGCTCCATTAGGCTGCGTTGAAGGTAACTTCTCTCTTTCGCGGTCTATGTTGGCTTTTGCGGATGCCAAGAATTCCATTCCAACAATGAGGTCGTATTTGCCAATATCCATTAACTTCGGCACCCATAGCAACCGGTGCGCTGGCAAGCGTGCATCTTAAGGTTGATGCGGCGACCATGAGTATGTCTAACCTTACCAGCGGGCTAAAGTGGACAGGCCTCGGTCGTGACCTTAGGGTTTTCGGTTGTAGGACCTGGGCCATTCTAGGAGAAGCAAAATTATGTGTACTCCCGTATCCATAAAAATTACAAAAGGCTTCTTGTCTACTTGGCCTATGGTGGAAATGACAGCCAGGTGACTTTCGGCATTGCCGGTTTCTATAGCTGCAAGGATATGAGGCCTTACCCGTGAATGTACTCGGGGGCGTCCCCGTCGGCGGTAATGTTGACTCAATATCGTCCCGGTCAAAGGTCGGCCATGGCCATTTGGGCGTCGGGTAACATATGGGCAGTGCATGAAGTGTCGGGCCTCATACACTGTAACATGCCTTATCCCGCCAAGTGGTATTTGTTTCCTCGCCTCTTTAGGAATGGATTGTAAGAGGTTTGAACTTCCTTACCGGCATTGTTACGCTTATCGGGGCGTGCTAAAAGCGACTTTCTTCTCGGGCGGCCGTAAGAGTTCTGCTAAGAGGGCCCCGGACTTGGAGAGCGGGGTTTGTAAAGGTGTGGGCGGCCCGTGGCTGCGAGTAAGGAGGCGGGGGCGGATACCCGATTCCTTGGTATGTCCTCCTCGAGGCTCAATGCTTTAGCCTCAACCGCATGGCCCGATTTGGTCGATGGCCTTAACCATCCGTTTGATCGATGGTGCCAAACCCTCAATATAGCCCTCCGCGCCCTTTTCTCATTCATACCCGGTACATATAGTCGAGCGCATAAACTCATCCGTGTAAGCTGACGCGGACATACTCTTCTGCTCCAACTTTTGTAGAAAGTGCGGATCTGTTGGCATTTATGTGCAGGGGCACATAATGCGATTTGAAGGCCTTGGCAAACTTTACGAAGTTGCATCTACTCTGCCCGGATGTTTGGCTCGGCATAGCCCTTCCACCAAATATGGGCAGCTCCGTGGGTTTGTGGTGGCAACCTTTCGTATCCTTCTACGTCATACCATAGGACTGCGAACTCCTTCATTTCGTCCGGCCGGGATTTGGCATTCAAGCCGCCTCTAGATTTCCCATCAAAGCTGGGCCAATTTCCTATTCTTCCATATACTAGTTACCATTTGTATCAAGCTGTCTTGCGGTACTCCTTATCTCGGGGGCTTTGCATGGCCACCCGGATGATGCGGATGATTCGGATGACAATTGAAGTGGCGGACTTTGAGGAGGTGGCTTGTCCCTGGAGGAACTCGTTCGGCGTTTAGAGTGGGACCTCTTTCGCGCGGGTAGGGATTTGGTTCGTGGTGGGGGCGCCTTTGCGCGCCCGGTGGACTAGGCGACAACGGAGGTAACTCCGGTGCATCTGTTGTACATCTTTGTGGTGGGTTAGCATGCAAGGCGTGGGCCACGCAATTAGCCGCATGTCTTTTCATCGACATCAATTCTTGTTCGGGTGTTAATCGACTTGCATTTGAGGGTGGCTGCCAAGCGGCGGTGCGTGCCCCGTCTAAATTAAACATAAGATGATATAAGAACATTTACAGCGACAATAAGTGTCATACAAGGTCATTTTTAAGTCGTGTCGAGAACAAAGTGAACACGCAAAAACCCACGGAAAAATTTTAATTACAAGTGAAGTAACGGTTACATCCAAGAGCTTGATACTGACAGTAATTATGACTTATAGCTATATAATACATACATGGACCTGATACAGGCCATTTCCCTAGCCATAGTGAAGCATAGGAACACACAAAACTGGAAAATGCGGTTTAAGGGTTTGCGTAGGGATACATGACGGCATAGCGCACACTCTCGCGCGACGACTCGGCGAGCTTTAGCGTGCCCAAGCACGGATAATAGCGGGTTGATAATCCCAAGTGGGGCTAATAATCAGAAGGTTGAAGAGCCTTCGCAGTGCGTAGAAGATTTGCCAGAGATGATCATTAGCATCCTCAAAAGCTTCATGTGAGGTCATATTCCAATAATCCCAAGTGCGGGAAAGGGTCCATTTCAAATCATCGTAAGCTTGCGTTCGAAGGAGAGTAACTATTTCCATCCCCTTGTCGGGATCATAAGGTTGTTCCGGCACCCTAAGCTCCGCTATCTCATCGTCAACTTCCCGTTCGGGATACTTTTGTATCGTTCCCCATAGTCTATTCGGGGAGGTCCTGTTCATCTCTCCTTATCCGGAATGTTATCCTATCTTCGCATACTCATGGCGTTTTCTTACGCAAAGGCGGGAATGAGTATATAATACTAACATTTCCGGGAGGCTTAATAACTTGTCATGGAAGAGGCTTATTCAAAAATTGTATTGGCATTATGTATTGGGTGATACAATAAAGGGAAATCACATCACAGTAATAACCATTTTTTTTTTAAAACAACAGTGATTTCAAAGGCAAAATACATAAGACAATAATTTAGGAGCTGAATCCCTCGTCTTCGTCCATTGGCTGAGGAGGTGGACGATAACGCATCAAAGTGGCGCTAGGGCTAGCGAGAAAGGGCGGCTCGAGCTCTTGCCTCGGTGGTAAGCAAGTAGCCAAAGTATTTGCCACAAAAAGCGCATGTTAGCGCAGCCCGCCATCTCCCAATCTTTGCTATAGCCAAATCTCTACGGACGAGTAATAGTGGTGACATGATAATCAATCTTCTTATGGCCCGCTGAAGTAGATATGGCTCGGAGCGCCCACCAAGAAGCTTCAGAAGATGGCCCTAAATTCTTTGAAAAGAACAGCACCTCTCCTTGGCGGGGCCGAGAGAAAGAATCGGGCCACATGGTTGCCCATGGCCCTAACTTGAGGGTCGGTGGAGGTCTCAGCTTCCTTCTCCAAGTCGATGGGGAGCTTTTCTTCTTCTTCTTCTTCTCTCTCATCCCTAAGGCTGACCTTGGTGTCCCAAAGGTCTTCCGCATCTTGATCCCCCTAAGCCCATAGTGATTTGCGAGGCGGATCTCGAAAGAGACCGCGGTCGGGGCGCAAATTGCTCTTCCGGAGGCTGGGGGTTTCAGCTAGCAAAGTCTTGGGTGGCGACAAAAGAGTCTCAACGGGCTCTTGTTCCTCGGGCCGATATGCCAATAGGCTCTCTACCTGTGTAGGTTGCACCACCGGTGTAGTGAAGTCGATGAAGTCATCTTGGCAATATTCCGCCAAGATCATAGAGAACCTCTACTTTCTGCGGCGGACCCAGAAGAACATTATGCGCCCACATGATATCGTCAAGGATTAGGTACTCTTGGTCATTCAAAGTATGCTGTAGGGGAGAAGGTTTAACCCGCCGGGGTTTGGGGCCTTACGTCGGCGGAGGAGAGCTTCGTAAGCAAGCTCCTTCCACCTCACAAAATCCTGCTCATCGGCGACCCGTCATCTTACGGGTCGGGGAGGTAGAGGTGTAGAAAGCTCGGCGGGGATCTCCTCATCCTCTATGTACTGGTCCATAATAATGGCGGTCTTGAATCGAACCTCAAAGCAGGTTTCTCGATCTATTGTGGCAATAGGGAGGTGGAGTCCCTGTGCCGTCGATGCCCTTGATGGCGTTACGGGCATGATCATCACCCCTAACATCGGTGTAAGGTGTGGAAGTCAAGGTAAAGCTGCTCATCGTCATCATTACCAACGCATGCAGGGCACAATCTCCTCTCCATAGAACCGAAGGAAGGCGAGAATAGTGCAGGTGGGCTGCATGTTGGAGATAAGATCTACTGCTGAGGCGGGTAGGGATGAAGAAGATCAAAGGGAACCGAGGGTCCCAATGCTCTCGATCTACATACCAGCTGCTGCGGGGTTGGGCAAGCCATGAGGAGTGAAGGCATAAGGAGGAGGAAGAATTTGGAACAAGAAGAAAAAAAATGAAACCCTAATGGCCAAAAAGGGGTTTTATACTTTTGGCACGCGTTTCCCCAAAATTATTATTAAAATTATTATTTATTTAATAACATATATATATTTTTTTTCAAAATATATATTTTTTGTATTCTAAAAACCCAAAAATGGGGCTAGTACATCGATAAATTACAAAATTTATACAACTAGAATCTGGCCTAATCATCTAAGATCCCCTCGGATCCCTTCGTGCCAAGTGAAGGTCCTTGGGCATAATAGTAACCCGCCGCATGTATGGCACACAAGTTGGCGTCGCTCAAAGCTCAATCGGGTATGCCTCGGCAGACCTCTTGTAATGCAAGGACCTTAAAGGCTTGAAACCGCCAAGTCGGTCTTGAATTCTGGCGATCTCCGACGAAGTCATTTGGAAGGGAAGCCGACGGATCAATGGCTCGGTAGTCTTCTGATACTTGCGTATCTCCCGAAGAGCTACCGTGCCTGGTCGAAACCTATGGGGCTTCCGCGGCTTAAGAGTCGCCTTGAGCGACGGAATGGATTTACCTCCTGTCGAAGGATGCTTTGTGCGCTCCACGATCAACTCCCTTCTCTGAGCCGAGGTCTTCTTGGCGATCGTAGCATCCTGTTGCAATCGGGTCTTGTAGTTCACCCCACCCCTAACCGGTCTAGATTTGGTCCTTTTCAGTCTCCGGTTTGTTTGGGGTCTGGGTTCGGGAACTCCTGGAAGACAGCCCTCTGTGAGGACCCGTGGATCTAACAGGAGAGTCCGGGGGACTATGTCACGCGGGATTTGCTGAAAGAGAAGAAAAAGAAGAGAACAGAACAAAAGATGATAAGCTTCCTTGATATCAATGATGAAAATACATGAGCTCTCGCAATAGAGAGAAAACTGAAAGGAGACAAGACTCAAAACTCATCTAAAAACTTATGAGCTAACTCTACTCATATATATAGTACAATGGCCTTGGGCCCAATATAGACACTCTGGTGATCTCGGTGCCGACTCACGGAAGGAGGGCGATTCTGAGGAATGTTGGCGGTGCCTCTTGAAGTGCCTAGAATCACTTGGCCGACGCGGGCGGTGACGGGCCATCACTTGTCTGAGCGGGCGCCTCTTGTTGATGACCAAAGGCTTTGATTGCGTGGCTTCTTTGCTTAGTCTTCGTGGAGGCTTGGATGTCGACCCGTGGTTGGCCCGAGGATCTTTGAGCTTGACCTGGTCCGATGTATGCATGAATAGTCCTGTACTGGGAGGCCGCGGGACTAACACTCCCCCCACCAATCGACACTCGTGAGTGAAGAAAAGGAGGAAGCGTTTGGGGGGAAGCCATCGGTCTGAAAATGATCCTCACGGAGTGAGGACGGGCACCATTATGGTAATCGGGCTGATGAGATCTTGGCGTGATTGAAGAGCTTGAGGTGTGTTTTGGCCAAAGGCGGGATCAGCATCAATAAGAAAACGAGGCGCACCATGTCTTCAAGTGCGGCGTGGGCGTCAAGAAATGTAATCGACACTCCATGAGGAGACAGTCCCAAGGCCAAAGGCACCGACACCGCATTGGGATTGCAAGTGAAAAATGGGGTATTTGCCGATTTAAGGAGCTTAGCAAAATGCATTTGAGGGCAGCTTGAGAATCCCGCTTGAAGATGGATGAAGGATCGGGGGAGGTGGAGGCGCGCAAGAAGGTGGTGAGACCATGAAGCGCATCCGCTGGCTGTTGCCAACCACGCCATTAGCAATGTAGATCCAATTGGTGGTGTTGTCCAAAGTAGCACCTTCTTCCCAATGTGATCGGGCGAACAAAAGCGTGGATCCCACCGGAGATCCGTCGAGATCCGAGGTGGTGTCCGGCCGCATGACCATCCATGACCTTGGTCCAAAAAGGAAGGCATGTCCAATCAGAAGGAACACAGGCGTGGAGGTACATGAGGGAAGCATAGGGAGAAGGGACCATGCCCGTAGGGTGGGGTTCCGAGCGATCTCCACAATTGATCGACAAGATCCGGATCAAGTGCGACACCGGCCGATCCCAAAGAGAAGCGAGAGTCGAGAGTTGACAGGAGGGCTATCCCATCCGTGGGGACCGTCTTGCTATCCAAAAGAGCACAGAATCGATTGTAACCAGCGAGGTGTCGCGCATATAGACTTGTGCATAGGGAAGATCTTGGGATGTCCCGGATACTTCCTAATTTGTTGCGGCCTTCCTTAAACCCGAGAGATAAATGATTGGCAAGCTCGGGCATGTACTCGATGAAAAGTTTTGGTCGGCGGGGATCCCCAAGATATGGATTGTTATCTGAAGCACCCATTGCTTTGATGGGGTCACCACGAAAAAGGCTGGCGTGGCCCATTGCCAAAAGTTTTCCCTGTGTATCACCCAGATAGAAATCATGAAAGATATAAGCCATGGGCTGAACCACGCGGAAAGTGAGAAAGTCTGGATCGGCACAGTGTATGAGATCAAAGACAACAAGGGCACAACACAACCCTTTGTCTTCAATGGAGAGTTCCGGCCAAATCCGAGAAAAATCAGCACTGCTCAGTGGGATATCCACAGGGCCATCAGCTGCGTGCCACTTTGAAAGGAAGAGGTGGCGTCGAGCAACCACATAATCATGATAGCAGGAGGGAGCTGGGAAGTCACCGGCGTGCGTGAAGAATGGAAGTGCAGGCGTCAAGTTTGGCGTGAGCCTCATAGCCAGTTGAATAGCTTCTTTGCAGTTTGTTGTTCGAGAGATCACGGATCCTATTTTCCTTTTCGAGGAGGAGGCGTGACTCGGGTCCACGGACCCGTTTCGAGAAGGATTGACACTGGGAGGAAGATTTCCCTGTGTATTGAGGCGGCCACGGCAATCTCAAAAGCGTCATCGAGTATTTTCTCGTTTCTCGCACCCTCGTAAGTGATCTTGAAGAGAGGTGGCGGGAGAGGTACGTGTAGAAAGCTGAGCCGTCAAGGAGGCGACTTGAGCGTCAGGGCTGAAAGATTTTTGAACTTGAGTGCTGAAATTTTCACGATTCCGAAAGTACAAGGCATTGAGTTTAGCAATATCTTCGCCCTTGGTACTTTTCGGGAGAGGCGGCTTTGGACTTGTTGTGCTCCAATAGAGTCTGAATTTTCGTGCGAGCTGAGCCTCTTGATCCGCAAGTTGGCTGACTTGAGCTTGTGTACTCTTGAGATCCGCATGAGCCTGTAGGAGAGCTTCATGCTTGTCTTGAAGTTTGGCCTCAAAGTGGCAACTTGGGCGATTGCGGCTTTGAAGGTCTTGGTGTCTTGCATCGAGGAGGCCTCGAGTGCGTTGAACCCCGCTCATAAAGGCGTCTTGAGATTCCTGTAACTTAAGTGCAGCAGCTTGAGCATCCTGGCGATCTTGATACAACAATTGCCGAGGGTGTTGTGGTGGTGGAACCGGGCTGTTGCACTGGTGTGGGAGGTTTGGGAAAAATGATGTGAAGTGGATGGTGTAGCCCGAGGAAGAGGCGGTGACATGAGTGTGACTGTGGTCATGACCGAGGGAAGATGGGCGTGATGTGCCAACTTGGTGATTATTTGGAAGGGGGCCGAGTGGAAGTATGAGAATTTGGTGGTGTGGGAGGAAGTAATGACGGATGAGGGCTTGAAAGTGCCCTCCCCACAGTAAAAGCAGAAATGGAAGTGGTACCCCGGCGGTCCATTTCTTGGAGAAGACGATAGAACATCATTTGGGGCCAATCGATGTGGTGCTTGGGTGTGTAGCAGTAAGGACCAGGTTATAGAAAGGCTTATTGATATGGGTGTTCTTGATAGAATACCCCAGGAATTTGCGCCACAAAAATTTCACAAAGGTCTCATGAGGCTTGTCGATATTGGTCAGACGATGGACATTGGCGTGATAAGCAGGTGCGCCAAACTCTGTGACATCAATATCCTGTATAGCAGACCATGATACACAAGGAGTGTGCAAGGGAATATGAAATACCTCAGAAATCAAATGTTGAGTCAATGAAATAGTGGTGCCATCGACCACAGTGGTGTAACCTTGCGGGCTGTTAACAATATTGGCGATGAAGCTGCACAGAATCGGGCAGGATTTGGAGCCGGAAGTTCCATTTGAGAGAATTCATTAAAAGCCGGTGTCGTTCGACTTCTTTTTGGGGCCAACAAGGGCTTCACGGAAAGTGGGCGTCAAGAAGGATACAGATGCAAAAAGGGCCGGATCCTTGGGAGCAGTAGCTTGAAGTGTAGAAAATCTTGGGGCAGCCATGGGAATGATTTGCAGAACGAAGAGAGATGCCAAAGGCGGAAGACGAAAGTCGAGCACGGAGGATGAAGGCGCAGAGGAACGAAAAGGTTTGTTTTAGGGCGCACAACTGGAGGCGAAGAGGTATGAAGAGTGCGCGAAACAGAACCGTGGATGATGCCGGTGTCAAGAGATGCGAAGAAGGGGATTGAGAGGCAAAAATTTGGCTAAGTCCCCAAAAACGTAAGGGAGAAGCAATGGACGGTGAGGATGAGACGTGAAAGAAAGATCGGATGTGACAGATGGCAAAGGACACCCATTAATGTTCGACGGGCGTGGAAAGAAGGAATGGCATTCAATGCGGCAACTTCGAAGTGGGATATCATTAAAAGGAATGTGTCAAGGTACCATTGCTAGATATGCGGCGGGAATCGTGATTCTCCTTTTAGAAACAATTTTGCATTGCAAAACCACGTTGGCGATTTATGTGATTGGTCCACGCCGACAAAGGAGGTCCTCGGTTGGCTATATAAGGCGAACCGAGAGAAACGAAGGCATCCGATGGCGCTTCGGTATGGCTGCTGCTTTGGTTTGAACGAAGATTGCACCATGCCCATTTAACTGCCGAGTGGATCACTTGTAAGATGAACTATGCGGATCTCGGGCGCTGCCACAACCGTGGCATTCGGATGGGCGGCTGGTGTGCGGGATGGCTGAACATCCCGACCAAGACCAACGGGATGGAGGTGGTTCTGCACCTTCGGGATCCGGGCGAGAACCTCTACCATCTCTCTCGCATCACCTCTGCTCCGAACCCGAGTAGAGGGTTTTTCCTCTTAGGACTTAGTAGATAGGGCTCGAGCCCGTTTTTTATATATAGGCGAGTGCCCATAGCGGAAATAGCTGGCTGCGCCCACATTTTGTAAAAAATCTCCACTATAATATAATCTACCGCCTTTCTAGTCACTTTACGTGGTGTTTGATCTCGAACTGTCTACGTGTTGGAATGTTCACTTTACGTGTCTTTGAAATGCTTTGAGGCGAAAACCATTAACTAATGTAGGTAATGGAGTGCCATCTAATTCAGCAAGTTGGAAAACACTTGGTCTAACCACTTGAACAATTTGATAAGGGCCAAAGCCAACGAAACTTGAGTTTACCGGAAAATTTTTGTACTGGAATCATAAAGAAGAACCAAATCTCCTTGTTTGAATGTTTTTGTCTTCAAGCGTTTGTCATGTAAAGATTTTTGCAAACTGTTGTCCATGAAGAACACGAATATAAGCATCCCTGAAGTTCATCCAAGCTGTTCTAATTGATAGACCCGTTCTTTGAGAGCATTTGGTGGATTATGAGCGGTAGCTAATTGAAAACGGAGTGTTGGAAGGATGAATTCAAAGGGCATGAGAGCTTCGACCATAAACCAATTTAAAAGGAGTGTGACCGTAGCAATCTTGAAACAAGTATTGTAGGCCCAAAGAACACGAGGGAAGTTTTATGCGCCAACTCGTGCGGGAAGCGTCACAAATTTTCTTGAGAATGGTGACCAGAGTTTTGTTGGTGCTACGCGCCAACCCATTGCCTTGAGGATAGTAAGGTGTGCTCTTGTGATGATGTATCGGGGAGATAATCCGTCCAGCTCTTTGATAGTATGATTGATGAAATGAACACCACGGTCCACCAGCTCAGCCCGCGGGGGCAGCCGAATCAAGCGTGATGATTTGTTGATAGAGGACTCGGCCGTGCTTGCAGCGGTGTTGTGCGAAGTGCACAAGCTTCCGCCCATTTGGTGGCGTAGTCGGTGAGAACGAGAATGTATCGGGCACGAAGTGTGCCGCGAGCAGAGGGTCTATAGGTCCCACAAAGTCCATTCCCCATTTTTGAAGGGAAGTGGCGCGGGCGATCGGCGTCAAGGGAAGAGCTGCCACGGGCGTGGGGCGCCCCACCCGCTGGCAAAGCGTCACACGCGTCTGGGCGTGGGCGTGAGCATCTTTGAAGAGCGTGGGCCAATAATACCCTGCGAGAAGGATTTTGCGTGCCGTGGTGTCACCATGAAAATGACCACCACCCAGAGCCCTTGATGAGCTTCTCGAACAATGTCCGGAACTTCATGAGGTAGAACACGGCGTCGGAAGGATGGTGTCCTTACCCTTTTGTAGAGATGTCCGGCAACCATGGTGTAGTCACGGACCTCTCTCGGAGAAATTGATGGCGACAGGATTGTCGCCTTGGCGAGGAAAGGCGTCTCATCTTACGGTGGAAGAGCACGTGAGGAGGTGCCGCTGAAAATCATGGAACCAATGTGGTGTTGCCGTGACTAAAAAGTTGAGCATCGGGGAAGGCGTCCCGAGACCCCCTGTTGCGGGATCATCCGTGTGGATCGTGAAAGATAATCCGGAACAACATGAGATTTGCCAGCCTTATGAATGATTTCAAAAGGAGCAAATTCTTGGAGAAGAAGGACCCAACGAGCAATGCGGCCCGTGGGCGTGGATTTGTTGATCAAATAGAGAAGTGCTTGGTGGTCCACAAAGAACTTGATTTGACTGCCCAAAAGGTAATGGCAGGCGTTGGACACGAGAAAAATGAGACCCAAAGCTTCACGCGCTCAGGTAAGCGAGAATAGTTGCGCGCCAGCGAATTGAGTTTTAATTTGGCGTAGCGATTTGGTTTATCGATCAAGCGCATCATATTCTTGAGAGAGAACAGCTCAATAGCAAACGCCGAGACATCGACATGAGCGTGAAAGGGCTTGTCCCATTGAGGAGGAACAAGAACTGGTGCACGAGTAAGCAAAAGCTTCATTTGTTGGAAAGCGACTTCCGCTGGGAATTCCAAGCCCGGTGGATTAAATCACCCGTGAGTTTATGAATGGGATGCGCAATGGCTGCCGGTCCAGGTATGAAGGTGGAGTAATAATTGACCTTTCCGGGAAAGAGCGTGTCTCTTTGATATTGGCTGGTGCTTGAGCTTTGAGCACACAAGCCGATTTTGGCGGGATCGGTGGTGATTCTCGCTTTGGCGACAACATGGCCTAACAGAACACACGAAGTGGCCTAAAAAGGTGCATTTTCGGGATTGAGACTAATGCCGGACTCATCACATTTCTGGAAGGCGAGTTCCAATTTATCCAAATGGTCAGCCATGGTAATCAGAGGCGAGAAGTCATCTTGAAAAATTTGCAAGAAGGGATTTTCCTTCATGAAATCATGAAAAGCGAGAGCATGATGCGTTGAAATGTTGAAGGAGAGTTGGATAATCCAAAAGGAACCACCTTGTAGGCAAAAGTGCCCTTGCAGGGGTGGTGAAAGTGGTTTTGAGTTGATCAGATTCTTTGATGGAGATCGATTGTAGCGGAAGAAACCATCCATAAAGGAGTACATCTCATGTCCGCCACTTCTTCCGAACTTGGTGCGTGAAGGGAAGTGGAAAATGATCACGCTCCGTGGCGATTGAGTTTCCGATAGTCTACACGGACGCGGATCTTACCATTGTGCTTAAGGGCAATGGCGATAGGGCTCACCCATTCGGAATGTTTGACCTCATAGATCAAACTGCGGCAAAAGGAGTTTGTCAATTTCGCCTTGACGAGCGATCCGCGGTAATTAGGGTTGAGCACATGCATCGCCGTTGCTACAGTCGGGTGCATCGATTTGGTAGGAATGGTGAGTTCCCCAAGCTTTTGTTGATGCCCGAAGATCTTTGTAACTCGGCGAAAATGTGTTTGAATTTTTTGAACAGCGTGGCGGCCTGATACGATAAGGGCCGGAAGGTTTGCGGCAATCTTGACGAGGTTGATTGTTGCCAACATCCACGATCTCGACCCGGAGTCCGAATATGGGGTATGACTTGATTATCTGGACAATGTGTGCGGGGAGGTTGGAGCATATAACGGATCGCGTGGCACTGCTGCGTGGTGAAAAGAGAGGTTGCTCGGTTTCATCTAGCGGTGGTTGCTTCATGGACGGCGTGTACATCAGCGGGGAGTTGCGAAGTGTCGACATCGGAAAAGTGATCACGCAGCGTTGGATTCGATTGCAAGGAGCGGTAGGGGTCAAGCAAAGGCGCCACGGCTGGTCCCGATCAAGAGTCATTTCTCCCCAAGGATCAGCATATTCGGGTAGGTAGGGCGGGCGAGGCGGACCCGGTGGAGCCCTGAACTTGATAAATATTCGAGCTTCTTGAGAATCGGTCACCGAGAGAGAGGGTTCCGCATTGTCAACGAAATGATCCCCGCTTTGTTTGCAAGTCCATGGTGGCATTGAGATGACCATCGTGATGACTAAGCGGTCCGTGGCCCAATAATGGATACTTTGCCCTGGCGGAGAAAGGGTCTTCCCACCAGCATTTCATAGTCACCTGGATCTTCGCCAGCTTTCCAAACTCCAAATTCCATGGGAAAGCGGAGATCACCAATGTTGATGTGAAGAATAGGTGTGACGCCTTGAGGTCTCGTGATATGGCCATTAGCCAATTTGATGTCATATGGGGCTCGAAAGAGTTGTGTGATGCCCATTTGTTTGCGGAGTTTATCCGTGATGAGATTGACTGCACTACCTCCATCGATTTGAACATGGTTGACTTGCTGATTTCCCACCGTTGCATGGACCGTGGGTGTAGAGGTATACAGCCCCAACTAAAAGCGGTTGGGAGGGGTAACTGGTCCTTGAGAGCGGGGACGAGTTTTAAAATGGTAGCCAAGCTTAAAGGAATTTTGATCTTGGCAAGCTCCTCTTGGAGTTCAAGAGGTACATGAGAAAAAGGATCTGCGGGTTCCACGGGTGCGGGAGTGCGTGGCAGGGAAGCAGCAACTTCTTTGAGTAAGTCAACCTCGGCTGCAATATTGGGATATGTCTGAGAGCGTGGAGGTTGAGATGTTGAAGGTGTATCTTGTCTTTGTTGAGCTCTAGTGGTGGCATGAACATTTGCCAATGTGCGGCCTTCAGCAGCTTGCATGAGATTCAAAATGCTTTGGCGAACTTTGGGCATGACATTTGGCATGAGCTTTTCTAAGTCAGGTGCAAAGTGAACCTTTTTTTCGTCCTCATGAGGAAGGGTGTCAATGGCAAAGGCAGGTTGCGTGTCCTTCTGAATAATAGTCAAGGGACGTGATGCCTTGGTCTGGCGTGAAACTAGACCAACCCAATTTGACGGTTGTACGGGAGGATTAAGGGCCTGAAAAATTTCCTCTTGGGCTTGTTGATCCAGCTGAGGTTGATTTGCTGGAGCTGGTTGATAGCGTGATTGCTGAGGCGCTCTTGGGGGCTTCTTGAGAACTGGTCGCGGGCCTTGTTTGCCATTAGCTAGCCAGAGTTGGTAAGCCGTGAGGCGGACCGATGTGGTCCGATTGGTACCGTGAAGCCGCACACAAACACGTGGAAGTTGAGGGCACGCCGTGGTGGTATGACCCCATTCTTGGCGGTGATAGCACGAGCTTTAGAAGGATCAAAAAGGAGGGCGTTGGTTGGATCCCCGTGGTTGGTCTGATTGTCGATAGAGTTGCGTGGGCTGCACGAAGAGGTGGTCAGCGATAGTGCGTTTGGGGACCGAGGTGTGGTTTGTACTTGATAAACCATTTTGTTCTGAACGGTGTGGGATGAGTGCGAGTGCACTCTTCCGTGGCATGATTGCACATGTTGCATCGCTTGCAATGAGGCGAGACCATTGGTGGAGTTGCACTCATTGGCCAAATGGCCTTGATATTTACAAATATGGCACCAGATTTGACCGCTTATTTGTGGATTAGCGTGTTGAGGCTGAAACACCCGTTTGTGGAACCATGACGGGTGGAATGAGCGGGAGCTCTTGAAGAGCCACGCCCGGGAGGAAACATTGACAGAGTGATTGACAAGGTCGATAGCCTGCTCCAAAGTTTTTGGGCGGTATTGATCATGAGTCGAATAGCGGGAGGAAGTCCTTGGAGAAACCGGACCAAAAATCGGCTCGTGTAGGGTACTCCTTGAGCTTACTTTAGCGAATGTGAAGTCGATCCATAAAATCCGGGCGCAGACTCCGTGGGCTCTTGTTGAAGTTCATTGAGTTGCTTGAGATGAAGTTGATCATCATCCGTGGTCCCGTAATGAGAGAGAAAAGCAGTGCGCATTTCGGACCAGTCTTGTTTCCAATGGCTTTTGTTGGACATGAGCCATTGATGAGGAGAGCCACGCAGTGTGGTGGAAAAGATGTGAAATTTCAGTTGAGGTTGCGCGTGCCCATTTAGGACAGCTAGAGCCTCAAATTCTTCCATGTGGGCCTGAGCACTTTGGTCTAGCGGTTTGCCTTTCGTGTTGCCAAAGGTGGGATAAGTCAGTTTCAAAGTCTGAAAGGTAGATGTGAAAGTGCTGGGCTGGACAGGAACAGGATAGTGAGGATATTGAGGTTGAGGTGGATTTGGCATTGTGCCTGACGGACCCTGATGAAGGGGTGACTGCGGTTGAGAAACTGAAGTAGCCGGAGCATTGGTTTTGAGATCTGTAAGGTTGTAAACAGGAAGAGCAGTGGGAAACGTAGGGAAAGGATATTCCGGGCGGTATAAAGGAGACATGTGGATAGCCGTGCCCACCCGGGAGAGGATGGTTATGGCGAAGAGGCGTATGGCCTGGAAGAATGATGGATGTAGGCATGTTCGGGGGTATGAAAGTACTGGGTTGAGAAGGTTGAGCCGGATAAGGCTCCCCGATAGTGATGAGGGGACCGAGGTTGTGAGCAATGTTTGCACGCTTGGGGAACCGGGACGATCGACCGCGGGGTGGGTGGCGCTGGGGCCCGAGCCCTAGACCGAAGATGGCCTCCCTCTATGTCATAAGCAGATCCATACATGTCGCGAATGGGGTTTCGACGCCGATGGCTCCTGCCGAGATGCCGCCCGAGAAAGGAGTTCTTCCGGGCGTGGAAATTACTTGGATGCATATGGCTACGTAAGAAAGTAGGAGAAAATCCGGACCGGGCGGCGTTGTTTGGGGGTCCGGGTTCGAACTCCCCGAAGACAGCCTCTCTGGAGGACCCGTGGATCTAACGGGGAGAGTCCAGGGGACTATGTCACGCCGGGATTTGCCGAAAGAGAAGAAAAGAAGAGAACGTAGAACAAAAAGATGATAAGCTTCCTTGATATCAATGATGAAAATACATGAGCTCTCGCAATAGAGAAAAAACTGAAAGGAGACAAGACTCAAAACTCATCTAAAACTTATGAGCTAACTCTACTCATATATATAGTACAATGGCCTTGGGCCCAATATAGACACTCATTGCGGTGCCGACTCACGGAAGGAGGCCCGATTGGTGTGAATGTTGGCGGTGCCTCTTGAAGTGCCTAGAATCACGCGCCGACGCTGACGCTGGTGGCGGTGGGCGGGCCGTCACTTGTCGAGCGGGCGCCTCTTGTTGACAGACCAAAGGCTTTATTGCGTGGCTTTCGGCCGCTTAGTCTTACGTGGAGGCTTGGATGTCTGACCCGTGGTTGACTGAGGATCTTTGAGCTTGACCTGGTCTGATGTATGCATGAATAGTCCTGTACCAGGAGGCACAGGACTAACACGGTTACCCGGCCCGGTCGGCTGCTGTGGGTTGGCGGCTTGGTTTACATCAACAGGGTTTGTCTGGGATTCGACGTTCGGAGCCGCACCTAGGTCCTGCTGTCTATCATCAAAATTCTGCTGCTGCTCCTCCTGCTGATGGCCTAGCTGCTCCTCCTGCTCGTGCTCACTTTGCTGGCCATGGGAGTCTTCGCCTTCCTTTAGGAGCCGCTCTCATTCTTCAGCCCTAGCCTCTCTCTCCAAACGCACTTGAGTACGCCGGCCAATCTCAGTATGACACCGGTCTAGCCGTGCCCGCATATCTTCTTGGATGGATTCTAGATGGCACTGTTGAAACCGGGGCGGGACATTTTCAAAAATGAAACTATTGAGGCTTTCATTCCAAGAAAAGGTGGGAAGGTTAAAGTATTCCTGGTAGGTAAGTACACGACCCCTCCCCAAATAGTAAAAGCGATCCATCCTTAGGTCCGGTGGAGCGCTGGCTATTTGGTGCAAGTCTTCTAGTCGGGCCAGATGCATGATCCTCTGAGCTTCGTTCCGACTAAGCTCCACAGGGTCTTCATCTGGTCCTGGCGAGGAATAAAACTTAACCACAGCCCATGCACGGTCCGACTGCTCCACGAGAGTGTAATCCTGACCGGCTTCATTCAACTTGAGGAGGAAGCGCTCGTTGAAGTGGAAGATAGGGTAGGGGACTCGTCGGCCCTCGACAAAGTGCTTGACAAAAAAGTTAAGAATGGTATCTATCATAGGGTCTTCCTCAACAAGATGCTCAACTAAGACAGCAAACAACTGATATATATTCAGTTTCTTCAGATCTACGGTCAGCTTGAAGCGCGGCATGTCGTACTTTATAGGGACAACAAGGGAGAAAGGAGAAAGGAGGCTTCAGCAAAGGCGGGGACGGATCTGCTGAAGGGGTAATCGAGGGCACCGGGGTGTAGGGCAGGTGCAAAGGAAGACGTCGAGGTCGGCTATGGCGGATGTGGAGCTTAGGTCCGTGGCTATGGCGAAAAAAGGCGCTCAAAAGAAAACACGCCTTAAAAAGACACTTCAAAATTCAATTTTAACTTTTGACTTTTTATTAAAAATTTAAAAAAAATTTTTTTTTAAAAAAAAAATTTCAAGCAGTAGCAGTATAAAATCGCCAGCGGCAGAGTATGGGGGGGGCCGGCGTGTTTATACGCGTTTTATTTTCAAAAAGAAACACCCTCGGATACCTCAAGTAGCTTTTTTTTTTTTTTTTTTTGACTGTTATGTTTTTTGCCTCGGGAGACGTGCCCCCTAGGGTATTTGAGAGGTGCCCGATCCATTGGAGCCGTTTTCGCCTTCATCCGAGCTACCTACAAAAAGATGGCTCCTCGAAACTTGGGTCCTCCAGGCGGCCTAGACTTCCTTAGAATTTACAGTCTGTTACCTTAACCTAGCACTAAATCAAACATGAAAGACTTAAACAATCACTCTTGCTTAAACTCTCTCTCCTAACTACCGAACTAGCGAGTTAGGGTTTGGTCAGTGCTATGATTTCGAGTAACCGAAATCACGGCTCTGATACCACTGTGACGCTCCCTGAACATATACGACCCTCGGCCGTATACATACGGGGACTTTCCCCTCCCATGGCGACCAACTCGCCATGAGCAGGGCCCTCCGTCTATTTCGGGCCATCTATAATATGATGCCCGAAAAGAAGGTTTCTGAAGGGGTCATTCGGCCCACGCCTTCAATGGGGCTCCTACGTCGCGGAAGCGTGAATACAAGGGTTAGCACACAGCATAAATCACATATAAATAACCACCACGAAGGGTGGCGCATCCATCCAAATACCAACGGCAAAGAATATGCATCTAAACCTAAGAAAACACCCCAAACCCATGGTTCTACCCCGGCTCAGACTCCAGTGAGGATCGACTGACGGCTAGGTCTCAAGAGATCAGCAGACCGAATCTTGACATGGCGTTGGCTGGCATAGAACATTGGCTAGGGTTGTCCACTCCATCCGCCCCTCCTGTGCACACTTTGCAGATGGGTCAATTCACGCTATGGCGTCGCTATAGCCTTCCGGAGACGCAGGCTCGAGGCATCACCCTGCTGAGCCTACTCCAGGGTTCATGAAGTCCCGGTCCGATGAGGCAGGTCAGGGAAGCGTCCCCTTCCAGAATCACAGTGGCTCCATGGGCGAGCTAGAGAATACGTGCCGCATCAGCGACCCCCGCATCCGTACCCGACTTACTCGCCCTAAATCTACTCAAAGTGCAAGGTGCCCCATACGGTTCACACCTTCCCATCCAGGGAGTGTCAGACCCATACCCGGCCCTCTACGTGACCGGCTATCAGGTCTAGCTCGCTATAGGAGTCCCAGGAGCCTTTTATGTTCGTGCAAGACTCCATCTCCACTTCACCACTGTGTTCCTTGTCTGGTGCTAAGCCAGTACCATAGCATCTATGACCCGGTGGGCTCTTGTGCATAGGCCGCATTTAACGGGATAATACAGGGCTCTATCTAGGAGCATACTACAATAAATAGCCTCAGAGGTCTCTACCCCCCTTAATTCCCCATTTCCAGAGTAACACTAGGCTAACAACCACCAATCCATCCATTACAAGCAAAACCAGAATCGAAATATATAGAGAACCTATCTTTACAATCAAGGGTTAGTTCCTACGAGTAAACACAGAGAGAATAGACCAACAACCCAAACAGGTGCCCGCTATCCTAGAATTCACAACTACACTAGCCACCCACCGTATTTGGCCGACCCGTTGTCATTGGGGATCTCCATGCTTGGTCTTGGTGTTTAGCTTGTGTGAGATTCGTGGTGGTGGCTCAGCTCTGGTCACAAGGGTGGCGCTCCACTGCTCAAGGTGAGTTGTGGCTGATATGGGGGTGGTGATCCACCCTATTGACCCCAATTAGCATTATCATGCTAACCAATCGAGGGTGGCCACGTGGCGCCTTCCCAAACCATAATTAGATTAGTTATGGTTTTTAAATATTAGTTCCTTAATTATAGGTTATTATTGTCAATAATTAAATTAGCATAGCTAATTTAATCCCTTTTTAAGTGAACCACCTAGGTTCCCATACCCCATGTGGCGTATGTATCCCTGGTGACGTGTCAACATATTTATACTTATACCGTATAAATACTTGGAACGTCACAGCTGCGGACAGCATCATTTCAAGGTGGGGAGAATGTGACGTTCCAGTGAAGAGATAACGGTCCCGGGGCGTATCTTTATCTTTGCCGATCACGCATTACACGCCACCCTCGACCGATTAATGCGCCAACGTAGCTAGGCTAGTAGCCCTAGGGGGCAACGTGCAAGGAGTGTGCATTTATTAATGTGCACATTAAACAATGTGCACATTCACTTAGGTGCACATTTTCCCATATGGCCACTTCATGCCAAGTGGGCCACACCCATAGGTGCAATTAATGTGCACATCCTCCAAGGTACACATTAATGTGGGCACACATTTCCATGTGGGCACATTTTGCCACCTATCCATTAAAGGCAAGTGGGCCCATTCCCAATTATCCCACATGCCTAAAGGGGATAATTGGAAACCCTAGCCAACCCCTTGTCTATTAAGGGAGGGAAACCCTAACTTGTCCAATTTTCGTTTCTAGGGTTTTGGAACTCTGTTTTGGCTGCCTCCACAGCCAAAACCGCCTCCCAGACTCTGCCTGAGAGAATTGCACCCTTAGTTTCTCTTGATTCGAGCGTTTCAGCAGGATGGTCGAGCTCAGGTCAGGAGGAGTCCCTCAAGGATCAGGTATTTAGGCAATTTAATAGCTTAAACCCTCTTTTAGCCATCGAATCAGTAGGTTTAGCCTCTTAAATTGCCCATAGCAGCCCTCTAGATCTCTAGATAGCAGATTCTAACTAAAGAACCTAACTCTATGATGTAGATTAGATCTAGTTCTTTAGTTCTCTGTGAAGTATATGGATGATGTATCTCTATGAACTCCTTGTATTGGGAAGGGGGGTAGAGACCCAAAGCTTTGTAGTTGATGCTCCTAGAGTAGCCTCTCTAGCACACTGTAGATTCGGCCTGTGTACAAGAACCACACCTGGTTGTGGGTGAAGGGGCCAGACTGGCTAAGAAGGGGGTTCATGTCGACTCTTGAAGCGATCCCTACGGTGTGTAAGGCCTACCAGGGATCATTGTGACTAGGTCTAATGGCTCACCACTGAGTGCGGGTGAGGCATGGACTCGACACCCGTGAAGTGGTGTACACTTTCCGAGGTGGGTTGGTCGAATACGGGCGTTGGCCCTCTAGTCACCTTGAGTCGGCATGTAGAGATCCGGAGGGGTGATCCCTTCCCCGCCCCCCATGGAACCGGGAGGATGAAACCCGGGAATAGCCCTTTGGCTATGCATCCGTGGGCTTCTGATCCGGTCGACACTTTTCAGCCTACTGCTCGCAAAGTGTGCACGGGGAGGGGCGGATGGAGTGGACAACCCTATGCCATGTTCATATGCCGCCCAAATCCATTGCCATGAATTGCAATGCGCAGGAACTCACGGAGACCCATACCGTCAGTCATTCCCTTGAGTCGGAGCCTGGGTAGAACTCCCCATATGTATTGTGCTCACCTTGTTTATGCAGATATGATGGACCACCCTTCGAGGTGGATATATGCTTATGTTATATACTGACATGTATGTTTACGCTTCCGCAGCTAGGTAGGCCCTGAGGGAGACGGGGTAAAATGACCCCTTCACTCTTCCCACTGGAACCAGTCACGGTTGCAGTGTTATGTGGAGGGCCCTGTATCGGCATGGAGCTGGTATGGGGGATGAACTCCTGTTTGTATACGGTGAGTGCACCGTATACGAGTAGGGGACGTCACACATGCCACCTAGGCTCCAGTATGCCAAGGTGGTGCAAACATGACACGTGGGCTCCACCATGCCACCTAGGCTCCAACATGCGACCTACTCTCAAGCATGCCAAGGTGGCTCCAACATGCCACCTAGGCTCCAACATGCGACCTAGTCTCAAACATGCCAAGGTGGCTCAAACAAGCCACACGGGCTCCAACATGACATCTAAGCTCCAACATGCCAAGGTGGCTCAAACATGCCACGTGGGCTCCAACATGCCACCTAGGCTCCAACATGCCAAGGTGGCTCAAACATGCCACATGGGCTCCAACATGCCACCTAGGCTCAAACATGCCAAGGTGGCTTAAACATGTCACCTAGGCTCCAAAATGCCACCTAGATTCCAAAATGCCATCTCGAATGATCCCAAACAATCTTTGCTATGCAAAAGGTGCTCTTGACTTCCAATTGCCACAACGGAAGGAGAATAGATCCAAAATCCTGTCCGTCAGTTCCTATTGCTTCGCCTCTTCAACTGCAACTTCTCGACCACTTCCCAAGTGCAAATGTCAAAAACTCGACCTCCATAATGTAAACCATTCAATAACCTAGCAGAACACAGGATTAGTTGCATGCTCTGCATCCAAGGCGGGATTTGCCTCTGGCACGCCGACAATGCGCAAATTCAAGCTTCTGTCCACTGCTGCCTGAGCGAATTCGGTCGCCTGCATGTTCCCAAGATCCTTATCCTGCATGGGACTGTGATCCTGCTCCTGCTCTTGTGTGCCATCATGATCTTTATCTGTCATCTCCACATTGGCAGTCCCATAGGCCTCTGTTTGCACCCCGTCATCAGTGCATGCGCTCTCGAGGGTCTGGGTTTGGGCATCAGTGTAGAATTTTGGGCAAGAGGAGGGAGATGACTGCGAAGTACATGCTTCCAAGATGGTGGAGTGAAGCAGATTCAGTATCCGGAACAGAAGCTTACTGTTTTTGGAAATGGTCAGGCCTGCAAGAGATGTGTTCTGCAAGGTGTCCAGAAGAAGATGCTGATCTGATGAGGGCAAGAGCGGAAGGATCCGTGCTTGAAGTGAGGCATGCTGATTTATGAGATCAAATTCTGAAAGCGAGAAATGTTCAAGCCATGTGACATGCAGAAGCTCTGCACCAGTGAATTTATGGCGGCGTTGACCACGCTTAGCCATGAGATATGGAAGTAGTGGAGCTTTGGCTTGCGAGTGTGTTGTAAATTCTCAAACAAACAAACGTCCTTTAAGCTGGTTGTAGAATCTGGGCCTCCGAACTGGGCTGTGGAAACTCAAAGCTCTGTGCTAGTTAGCCGAAAATCAAAGCTACGGCAATAGGCTGTGGAGCAAAACTGGACACAAAACAATAATCTAAAACCTGATATCTATGGCTGATATGGCAGATGGCAACTTCGGGGCGTCGCTGTAGAACTGAACCAAATCTGAGATGCAGAGTCCACGTCGTTATATCTTGCTATTTACTCCTAGCAGGGAGTTACGTGAGCATGGCCTCGAGGCCTTCAGGAACTAGGCGCACAGGGCGGCGCCTTTAGGGTTCGAGTAAGCACAATACAGAAAGAACGATGCTAAGGACTATTGGAAGGAATGACTCCAAGAAATTCGATTTCATTTGTGAAGTATTGGCAAAATTATTCTCTCACATGTCATTTGTAACCCCAGCAATGCTGGATATCCTTACTAGTATCTTAACATATATAAGGCAGTGCCCATTTCTGTTTGATGCTAATATAGGTGTAGCCAGGGGTCTAGCCCCGCCACTCACAACCAGGTGGGCTCTTGTACACGGGCCGCATTAATTGCTTGCTTTGCAAGCTATCTGGCCCTGCAGAGCAAACAGTCCAACCCTGCTCAGTTTCGGCCCTGCTCAACGGCCTCAACTTTCATTGGCAACTTCATTCAATAAGTCTACACATGAATTCATCTCCTCAAATATACTGGCATCTCTTGGGGCTTTTGTTTTACTTGATGGGCTCGAATGGTCCTCGCCCAGCTTGCTCCATTAGCTCATTTGTGAGCTCCGGTGCCCAAAATCGGGCCAAATTATATTGCTTGGGACTCCATGAAGGAGTCTGTGATGAAGACACAGGGTATTCTGTTTAGGATTTGGTGCCAAGGTAAATCTTCATCGTTGTCAGGCTGTTTTTAAAGGAATCTTTCGTTCTAACACCAAAAAATCAAGATTAATCCCAAATAATGAATCCAACAGCTACAAGCAATGCCAGAAGTCTGGAAGCAATCTGGAAGATCTTTCATCTCATATTGCATGGCGGGGTGAGAAAATCATTGCGTAGGGCAAGAAACGACAAATTTGAAGCCGATTTCGCACTGCCCAATTGATGAAATCAAATGGGGAGGAAGAAAAACGCAGAAAAATGGATGAAACTGCAGATCAGAGTGTCAAGTCGCTCCCCTCATGCAGAAATCAAATGCCTCTTCGAGATAGAATGCCAAGAAATATGACGCTGTTACCATTTCCCTTCCTAGGCTCCAGTTATGAAAATCGCCAGAATAGCTATTTTTCAAAAATATTCAAGCTGGAACGCGACCATTACCTGGATAAGAAAGGGAGCTCCTAGACTGCACTTTAACGGCCGCCGAGCACGAACTAAGGCTTCCAATCCAATGGCTTCTAAGATCAAGCCGATCCAATCCGATGCACAGCCCTAAGTTCAGAGAGAAAAGCCTCCATTGCCGATCAGTTGGAATTTTTTTATTGGGCCAGTGTGGCATTTTTGTTCTTAAGATCCTCGATATGTTAATGCTAGGCCGGATTTCCACTAATGGCAAGTTCCGCAATGATGTGGCTCTATAGTTTCCACGTAGTAACACCACAAAATATGAAATTGCCGGGATTTTTCACTTCAAAGCCTTCTATTAATGGCAATGCAGAAACATGGTCATGATCAACACGGAGCAAAATGGACGGGCTGGATGGAGCCAGCTGATGGGGGTCAAATCATGACTGCACGATGCGTGTGTGGACCCCTTGCATGGGCAAGGGAGCTTTACGTTTCACAAGGAATGTTATAATGTATTTTTTGCCCCGTCGGATGACACGTTGGATTTGTCGGTTTGCGACGCCACATCTTCAGGCTTCCATGTGCACTGATGCACGTTTATGTTAGATCTTATTTGTCTAACGTGGGATGTCCCCTAGGGGACAACTTCTCCATTACTATAAATATGTTTATATTCTTTTTGTTCTAGAATAAGTCGTTCAATAAATAATCCTATTCGGCAATTTCGCATCCAAGAACTACATCTAGCACAAGTTAAGAGATATCTACTATACCTCTGATTTATCTTCAGAATACACCCATGACTTTTGATGTAGGGTCGAAAGAATACACCCATGACTTTTGATGCGGGGTGAGATTATCTGCTCAACTATGATCCCACTAGAAAAAGAGAAATGTTCGGAATAAATCTATTCACAGGGGGTTTTTATTTAGGATAAGTTCGGAACAGGTAATTCTTGCCGACAGAAAATTTTGGGGCGAAAGCCCTGGCGAGTGGCGGCAGCGGCAAGCCTGGGTGCACGTTCCAAAATTTTCTGTCGGCAGAAATTTCTGGACAAAATATATTTTTGGGGTTCCAAAGTTTTTGCCGGCGACATTCCGGCACCAAAAAACCAACAAGGCATCGACATAAAGTTTTATGTTTTAACACAAGTCCAAACACCGAAATATGAAGGCGGCGCTTATTTTGAATTAAAAAATGGCCTAAGTTTGTATTGAAACTTAATATTATGTCTAACTTATCATGGCCATCGAATGAGAGATAGACTAATGGCTTAGATCTTGATCCCCGTCTTTGTATCTCATTGGTTGCACTTTTTGAGGGTGGGCGGTGGGCTTTTTTGGCGGGCTCGAATCCTCTTCTTCGTTTCTAAATTCTGATTCTGCCCTTTTCTCCGGCCCCCTTCTCTGCTTCTCTGGCATCAGGCCAGGCCAATTCATCTGTTGTGCCGGATCTGGCTTTGAAACGAGATTTTTTCCTCTGTTATTGGCTGAAGCATGCACAAAACAGGGCGCCCATGAAGCCAGAAAGCTTTTGAAGATTTTGCTGCCGAAGCCGCCGTCGCTGCCATTATCAACAGTTTCTATTCGGCATCTGTTGCAACGATCAATATTTTCTATCTCAGCACAAATTTGGCTATCACGCTCAGGGCCTCCTTCTCTGGTTTTCTTTAAAGATCAAACTTTGATCTCTAAGTTTTTTCAAAAATACTTATTTTGTTCTCTGAGTTTTTGCCTCCGAATTTTCCCCCGGATCTGCCTTTTTTTGCTGGATTCATCCCTGCCCTCTTCCACTATACTCAAGCTATGCGTGACGCCATAAAAAAACTCTGTTTTGCGCTGTTTTTATATGTCCTTTATGGTGGAACAGAGTCTAGTTTGCGCTTGGATCCGTGGAAAATGGTCGCAGTTGTCTGCGCTTGCCCAATATGTTTTATTATCATGCTACACAGTAATGCATGGGAATTAGCTATTCACAGCAGAAAACTCATCAGAATCAGTTAAGGAGGTCAGGCATTGGGTGCATGCAGTCGGAATACAGTGCTGAATGCTAAATGTGAAGCTTTTGTTGCTTCAACTTTTATAGCTGGAATTCAGTGCTGTTGCTTAAGCACAGACACAAATATGATCACAATAGAGTCCTGCGGTATACCCATTTGTTCAAGCCCGATCTGAAAGGTTTGTTTTGTTCAATCTGATCTGTGAAAATTTGGAGCCTTAAATTGGGGCAAATGTTTTGACCTTGGATTCAGGCTTGGCTTGGACATGTTTGGCTTGAATTTGTAATGGAGAGCCTGGGCAAAACACATCATTTTTCCTTTTTGGATGGATAACCATAGAACAGTAACAACAATGGCGGTTATGACTTCAAAGGGCCAATATATATCATAAATGAAAACAATTTGCCTGACCAACTTTCTTTCATGGTTTGAACGTTTATAATAATGTTGTGAATATTGATGCATGTGCCACAACTATTTGCTTTGGATTTAGCAGCCTTTGATCATTTATTGTTTAAAAAAAACAACACCTGCATCTTTTATAAGAAAAACTTTTCTTGGATAAAAACAATGTGGCTTTACATGAAAAAGAAGGAACTCTAGAAATGCAAGTTAAAGGCATTGAAGAAGTGGAAGCTAGGGCCCTTGCAGTCAGAAGTAAATGTACTTACATTAATTATATGGACAAAGGGAGTTCTGCCTTCTTTTTTAGAGCATCCAAAAGTAGAATTTTAAATAATGGCATTATGAAGGTTAGGGACCAAAATGATAATTGGATAGAAGGTCAGCAGGGAATTGAGGATTTCTTTCATAAAGAATATACTAAACTATTTGCTGAGCTGCCAGTAGACCAGATCAAATTACAGGAGTTCTTTGACAAAATCCCACGGGCTGATAAAAACATAGGAGATGAGGAGATTCTTAAGACCCCAGTTGAACAGGAGATTCTGGATACTCTTAGGGAAATGGCCACAGGGAAAAGCCCTGGACCAGATGGTTTCCAGCCAGAATTCTATGTGGAATTTTGGGAGATCATGAAAGATGACCTGGTTATATTCTTTCAAGGGGCCTGGAAAGCCAAACAGTTGAACCCTGCCATAAATGCTGGCCATATTGCTTTAATTCCTAAGGTAGATAATGCTGATTGAAGACCAATTACCCTCACTAACTCCACATACAAGGTGTTGGCCAAAATTCTAGCAAACAGATTCAAAGGAGCTTTCATGGAGATCAGTAGTTCCTGCCAGTCTGCTTTCCTTCCCAATAGAAATATTCTAGATAATTACAAGATGATTTTGCGGCGGCGTTGCCGCCGCTATAGTTCGAAGGGTTTTTTGAAGTAGTGGTATGGGTGAGACTTCGAATTTTGAACAACAATATCTAGTTTTAGAAATTCAGGGAATTGGGCCGATATCTTAGTCTAGATCCCTCAAAAAGGGAAAAACATGGTTCAAAATTAGAAAGGCATAATAGAGTCGAACTACTAATATCTAATTAAGCCCTAATATTGAAACAACAATTTTGGGCCTTGATTTTTGTTCTGCACCCTAATGCTTTTAAGAATCTTGAGCACAGGACAATACAAACAATAACAAAGTGTTCACCTATTGCTAGGTGGGCATTGACACTCGTATAACATGGAGGACCCGTTAGATTTTTGTTCTCTCTGGGGCAAGGCTCGAATTTAGTGGCCCACCGAACTGGGAAAAATGCCGCCCACATTTGATATTATTGGATTTTTGGATTTTTTGAAGCCTATTTTCTGGATTTCTTTGGATTTTTTTGCAAAAATGACTAGAAAATGTTGGGGATTTTTTTTATCTAATCAAAAAATTTTAAGGATAGTTGAATTTTTCGGGGAGAACCCCCTCTATTTTCAAATTCATGCTCGGGGGCATAGACAATATCCGCATGAATAAAACCTAGTGATGCAATTTTATAAACACACAAGCACTAATAGACAAACCTGTATGGTATATGCCAGTGGCTAGCTGGATCAGGATACCTTTTTCCCAGGCCGAAATTAATTATATGTGAACCTAGAAAAAGGAAACTTCTGTTTAGGTGACACGTTTGATGGTTCTTATCTAGCATTTGTTGAACATATCAAATAGCAAACCACCTCTTCTTACCTTCACTTATGTTGAGATAACGATGTTTTGTTTCCTTTTTTATAGACTCGGATGTTTTTCTGATGACACTTACATACACAAGTTGATTTGTAACAAACGATACCAGACATTCAGTTTCACGAGGAATTATGGGGTATGGATGTATTGTTGGTTTAGGTTCATGATTCTGATGCATGCGAGATTTTAAATCTGGCGCTTGCATATAATGCTTTCCGATCTTTAGACCAGCTTTACGTCCATTACTCTAAAAATTTGGACGATCAAATATTGGTTCATGATCATTTGGAAGCACGTGAGTTAAATATTTTTAACCAATGCAGAACTCCAAACAAATACTAGAGAAGCATTAAAACTCCAAACAAATACATGCGGATCTTTCGGATCATCACACTCATTTTTTGGAGAACTACCCAAATCTGCTTCCATTTTCATAGAATGTTTAGGAAAGAGGTTATTCCATTGATTTCCTGCCTAAACATTGTTGTTATCTATGCCAGACCATACCTCTTGAAGTAAATAGTTCCTACATTCGGTCCCCTAGAAAATGCAGAACAATCCTTTTCTGAACGAAAATTAACATTCTTGGAGTTGGACTTGCTGCAAATGCAACTGCAGAAAAAGCTGCAGTTCCCAATCTGACGCTCTCAGCGACTTGACATGTTCGAAGAAATCAAAACCCAAATTGAGCTTATGTGCCCAAGCCTTGTATCATGTGCTGACATTCTTGCCTTGGTAGCCCAACAACTAGAAAAAAATAACCAGCCTGATCACGATTGTACCTCTATCTTGAATTGAAACTTTGCTTCAAGACAGAAGCAGTGATTTTTTGCATCCACCAACAGCCGAATAAAAGCATTTCCAATATATTCAGCCACAATTAGTTTTCTCAAAAATGCATTGTCATTACCCTTCCTCCTTCAAACTTGTGAACTCAAGATATTTGTCACCCATCCTACATTTGCTTCAATGCCCAAGCATTTTCTCTCAGTTCTTCTATTTTGTCTGCATCATGCCATCTATCAATCCTAGCATAAATATTTGACAATAAGCACATAAGGAGCAGAATTCTTTGGATTCATACGGACTAGCTGCCAAAAGCATTTAAGTGCAAGTTCCGTTTCTCCATAAACCTTGCAGCCATCAAGCAGAGCTGTCAATGCTTCTTCAACCTTAATGATCTGCAGAAGCGATTAATCCACTAATTAACAAGCAATGCCAAATCAAATCGATACAGAAGTCCTGAATGAAAAGACAGAACATCAATATCATGCGGAATTTGAACACCCATCAAGAAGAACAGAGTACAGAGGCCGATTTTAAGCCGCATCAAGCTCGATTTGTAGCTACCAGACCCGATTTGGTGGGTTTTAGGCTGTGGGCACATCATACAGGCTTCAAATATCTGATTTCATGCCTCTAACTTGGCTAATAGACTCAATTTGTTGCTTTCTAAACTGTGGGCACATCGTTCAGCTATAATAGCATGACAAACAGCAGGCAAAACAGAGTTTAGAGGCCGTTTTTTAGACCCATCAAGCAGAACAACCTTTAGATGTCTGATCCGAGGCCAGATTTATGGATTTCTAGGCATAGGGTCATCATTCTGACCCTGCAGATGGATAAAGCTCCCTTAAAATTCAAGCAAATTGTTTACTTCATATCTTTTTGTTCTGTCATAAGCCCTGAAATCTAAAATCTGCAGCTTGAAACCTATATCATAAGTCTCCACAACTCCTGCGCTTTCTTACTATAATATTCAGGGTAGATAGTCTTCGTTCATCCCTAAAACATATCTTGCACCGTTGAAGCAAGCATCCCCAAATCGCCACAAGAAGCCGGAGCTGAGCCCCACATCTTGCCGGAATGACCCAAACCCTACCTTGCCTAAAGAAATCTTGGCCCTCCATCTCAATCTGATGTGGAATTAATTCCCTCATACACGTCATCTTCTCTTGCCACATCACCAAAAAAACACATACATAATTTTATAAGATGAAGAAGATATTGGGGCTACTAAGGGGCTCCATTGGAACAGACTTTCTAATCAAGGTTGTATGCTCCTAAAACTGGACTTTAGGAGGGCATATGACACCATCAACTGGAGTTTTCTTCAAAAAGCAATGGGACACTTGGGATTTTCAGACATGGTTTATCAAAAGGTATGGGGTATGAATATTACTGCATCCTCTGCTCTTTTGATTAATGGTACTCCCTCCAAACTATTTGAGTGCAGAAGGGGTGTGAGGCAAGGATGCCCTTTGGCTCCATATTTGTTTCTCATTGTTGCTGATATGGTAACCAGGATGGCTCTTAGCCTGCAGGACACCCAAAGGATAAAGTGTTTAAATCTTCCAAAAGATGCAGGAGCTTTTGTATTGATGCAGTATGCAGATGATACATTTGCTTTCCTGAAACAAGGTGATGATAGTCTCAAAATTTTTTTGGAAGCACTTAGATATTTTGGAGAAGTGTCAGGTGTGCTCCTAAACAAAGGAAAAAGTGCTATAATTCTTGACACTGTGGAGACAGAATTGGAGGGTATCAGGATTATTGGAAACAAGGAGGCTACCAAGATTCTTGGCATCCCAATTGCTCTTAATATGTCAATTCAGGGTCTATGGGACTCAATTGTCACAAGGATCAAAAAGTAATTGCTAATGTACCCTTCTTCCCTTTCTTTGGCTGGGAGAGTGGAAATTGCAAATGCTGTCATTGCAAGCACCCATGTATTCTTCTCCTCAGCTTTGGTGGCAGATAGAGCCTCATATAGAAATATTGAAATAGCCTTAAGGAAGTTTATTTGGCAGGGATCTCATAAGGTTGCTTGGAGTGATCTTATCAAACCAAAAAAACAAGGGGGGTTGGGGTGCAAGGATCTGTTTATCCAAGCACAGGCTCTGGCTGCTAAGATGATATGGAGGGAAATCTATGTGAAAAATCCTTCTCCTGCTCTGAAACTTGTTCAGTATTGGATGGAGGTCTTCCACCCAGTAGGAAGCCACACTCTAAGACATCAATTACCTGACTCTGCCTTCTTTCAATTCTCTCCTTGTGCAGGTACTTCTAATGTGATCAGGAAAATGATGGCAGCTTGGAATGAGGCAGCATTATGTTATAGACCCCCAGAGATTAATGCCAGATGCAAGGACATTAAAATGTTTTGGCACCCAAATTTGTTTCTGAAGAAATAGGATGTATGGCCTTTAAGCATCCACAAAAATACATGCAATGGTATAGAGCAGGATTCTGGACTATAGAAGACTTGAGAATGAATGACAGATGGATCAGCTGGGAGGAATTGCAGGTTAAGATTAGGGGTTCAGATATTGATAAACAGATATTTAGAAAGTTTATGGAAATAATAAGTGAGCATCAGGAGTTGGCAAATGTTTCCAACCATTGGAATTTGAACAAAAAGGAAGGATATAGTGTCAAGGACATATATACAGGATTAATGAAACTGAAACCTTCAAGGGCGAACTCTCTATGGCAGTGTAGGAAAGAACAGTTGGCAGATACATGCAAAAAAGGCTAGAAAACATATCTGGCAAATAAGATAAAGGTCTTCAAATGGCTGGTCTTACATCAAAGCCTCCATACCAATGCAGTTAGGAGCAAATATGATACCACAATGACTAAAGAATGCCCTATGGACTGTGGCTTCAATAGTTGGAGGAGTTCTGGACCTGGACCTCACAACTAAATCGAGGGTCCCCAGATTGCTTGAAGAAATTTTTAGATGCTGACTCGAAAATTGTGAATACAACCAGAGCTCTTTTTTTTTTTTTTTTTTTTTTTTTTTTTGAGGGTAAGGATATGTATTATATTTATTATAATCAGTTATACAATGGATGTCCCCATTAGGAATAGATAAGAAGAATTATCTCTAAGCAGGGTTATCCCTGGAGTCCAAATCTTGTACTCCATGGTTACAGTTCCTGTCTTCTCCACCCCTGGGTTACTATAGGGGAATTCTCTTCTTCTCCCAGAGGGGATACTATCTAGTTCTTTTAGCCATTTTCCAAGAGAGATGGATTGAAGGATACCCCCCTTACAAATTAATTTGGACTCAAGATAAGTCAACCTCTGCTGATAGATGGTAACACTTATCCATCTTGAGAGTAGAACCTGTCAAACTTCCTATCCTGTCCAGTTCTCTATTGTAGTTACGTCCAAATTTACGATGATGAGCTAGGGCCATGAGGGCCACCTCTTGGTTAAACTGATTTTTTATTCGGTCTGTTGATGTAACTAAGCCACCAAGAGCTACTCCACATCGGTGTTTCCATACACACCAGAGAGATATGTTGGTAAGTGAGAGTTGGATGATATCTTCCCCTAAGCTAAGACCTCCGGCTTCCCTTGGAGCATCATCCACTTGAAACAAATCTTGCACTTCTTGCCAAGCTCCCAAAAATTTTCTCATAACCGGGGATGTGCCCGACCCCATTGTGAACTTATAGAAAAGAGACCCAGTCTCATCCCTAGGGATGGAGGGTTTACCCCTTATCTTGCCTTGTTGGAGCCAAAATCTCACTAGACTAGATCAATTGCTGGTGATCTGTCATTCTGAATAGCCCGCCAAACAAATTTAGCCGCTAGAGTTCTTGCCTGAACCATTGGGTCCTTACAACCTAGCCCCCCGTCCTTCCTATCACGACACATTTCTGCCCATGCTACCTTTGCTTTTTTTTCCATATGAACTTACGGATAATTACCAGAATTTGATTATATACATATTTTTTGGAAACATAGGAATTGTGTAGTCGTGGAAAAAAAGAATCCAAACTTGATTTGGCTAAAAAGTTGCTTTCTGTCCCTTTTGGTTGAGACTGCCATGGCTCACAAACAACAAAAAGGGAAAAAATACGACAGGGAATGGGACAGGATTGGAACTTATAAAGGTTGTTTCAATTTCTTTTTTCTTATTCTAACTGATGCAAATGGTTTACTCCACAGAGCAGCAGAAGAGGTGTTAGTCCTGTGCCTCCTGGTACAGGACTATTCATGCATACGACGGACCAAGTCAAGTCCAAGGATCCACAATCAGGCGCGGGTCAGTCGTCAAAGGCCCAGCAGAAGACCAAGCAGCAGACCACGCAGTCAAAGCCTGGGTCTGCTACCAAGAGGCGCCGCTCAGACAAGTGACGGCACGTCACCGCCCGCGTCAGCGTCAGCGTGATTTCAGGCACTTCAGGAGGCACCGCCAGCATTCCTGCAAATCAGGCCTCCTTCCAGGAGTCGGCACCGAAATCAGTCAGTGTCTATATTGGGCCAAAGGCCATTGTACTATATATATGAGTAGAGCTAGCACATGAGTTTTTAGATGAGTTTTGAGTCTTGTCTCACTTCAGTCTTCTCTCGGTTGCGAGAGCTCATGTATCATCATCATTGATATCAAGGACGGTTATCATTGTTGTCTCATTGTTCTTCTGTTTTCTTTTCCCTTTCCTTTGTTTTCTTGCAAATCCCGCGTGACATAGTCCACGGATTCTCCTGTTAGATCCAAGGGTCCTCACAGAGGGCTGTCTTGCAGGAGTTCCCGAACCCAGACCCCAAACACTGTCGCCGCTGTCGGGTCTGATTCGATTTTTCTTTCTTCTGTCGCAATGTCTGTCCGCAACTTCACGCCAGAAGAACTCCTTTCCCAGACGGCGTCTCGCTTGGAGCGCCATCATAGACGGGAAGCTGTTTGCGACATGTATGGATATGCTTATGACATTGAGGGAGGCCACATTCGGTCTCGGGCTCAGTCGGCGCCACCCACCCCTCGTGTCCTGTCTCGTCCCAGTTCCCCGCCTCAAGCGTGCAAACATTGCTCACAGCCTCAGTCACCTCATCACTATCAGGAGCCCTATCAGGCTCAACCTTCTCAACCTTACTTTCATACCCCCGAACATGCCTACATCCATCATTCTTCTGGCCATACGCCTCTACCTTCACAACCATCATCTCCTACGGGTGGACAGGGATATCCACAAGTCTCTTTTGCTCCTCCCCAGGAATTTCCCTTCCCTACATTTCCCACCGCTCTTCCTGTTTACAACCTTACAGACCTCAAAACCAATGCTCAGGCACCTCCAGTACCTCCACCTCAGCAACCCCTTCATCAGGGTCTTTCCGGCACCATGCCACCTCCCACTCCACCTCAATATAATCCCTATCCAGTTCCTGTCCAGCCAAGCACTTTCACCTCTACCTTTCAGACCCTTAAGTTGACTTATCCGACCTTTGGCAACACGAAAGGCAAACCATTAGACCAAAGTGCTCAGGCCCACATGGAAGAATTTGAGGCTCTGGCTGTCCTGAATGGTCATGCACAACCTCAACTGAAATTCCACATCTTTTCCACCACACTGCGTGGCTCTCCTCATCAATGGCTTATGTCCAACAAAAGCCACTGGAAACAAGATTGGTCAGAAATGAAAACTGCTTTTCTTTCTCACTATGGAACCACGGATGATGATCAACTTCATCTCAAGCAACTCAATGACCTTCAACAAGAGCCCACGGAGTCCGCCAGGGATTTTGCAGATCGACTTCACATCCTGCTCAGCAAACTCAAAGAGTACCCGACACAGAGCCAGATCTTGGTCTGGTTTCTCCAAGGACTTCCTCCGGCTATCCGACTCATGACTGAATACCTGCGCCCGAAGACTTTGGAGCAGGCTATCGACCTTGTCAATCACTCAGTCAATGTTTCCTCCCGGGGTGTGGCTCTTCAGGAGCTCCCTTTCATTCCACCCGTCATGGTTCCACAAACTGCTGTCCAACCTCAACACGCCAATCCGCAGCGCAGTCAGATCTCGTGCCATATCTGCAAATACCAAGGCCACTTGGCAAATGAATGCAACTCCACCAATGACCCGCCTCATTGTAAAAGATGCAACATGTGCAATCATGCCACGGAAGAGTGCATTCGCACTCATCCTACACCTTTCCGCAACAAGCTGGTTTATCAAGTGCAAACCACACCTCAGCAACAATCGCAATATCAGCCGCAACCACTGCAAGCTCAACCCAATCAACTCTATCAGCAACATGAGCAACAACGGGGACCCAACCCACGCCCCCCTTTTGATCCTTCTAAAGCTCAGTGTTATCACTGTCATGAATGGGGTCATACCACCACGGCCTGTCCTCAACTCCCACAAGTTCAAGTACAGCTTCCTGGCACCAATCAGACCAACCGGTCCGCCTCACGGCTTACCAACTTTGGATTGCCAATGGCAAACAAGGCCCGCGTCCCATTCTTTGGAAGCCGCCTCGCACACCTCAGCAATCACGCTATCAACCAGCTCCTGCCAATCAACCTCAAATGGATCAACAAGCACAGGAAGAAATTTTTCAGGCTCTTAATCCTCCAGTCCAGCCGTCAAACTGGGTTGGTTTGGTTTCACGCCAGACCAGGGCGTCACGTCCCTTAACCATTATTCCTCATGGCACGCAACCTGCCTTTGCAGTGGACACAATCCCTCATGAAGAGGACAAAAAGGTTCACTTTGCACCTGACCTGGACAAACTCATGCCTCATGTCATGCCTAAAGTACGCCAAAGCATTCTGAACCTCATGCAAGCTGCTGAAGGCCGCACGTTGGCTAATGTTCATGCCACCACCAGAGCTCAGCAAAGACAAGATGCACCTTCCACATCTCAACCTCCACGCTCTCAGACATTGCTGCCGAGGTTGACCTTCTCAAAGAAGTTGCTGCTTCATTACCACGCACTCCAGCACCCGTGGATCCAGCAGATCCTTTTTCTCATGTGCCTCTGGAACTCCAAGAGGAGCTGGCAAAAATCAAAATTCCCTTAAGTCTGGCAACCATTTTGAAACTATGTCCTGCTCTCAAGGACCAGTTACCACTCCCGACCGTTTTGGTTGGGGCTGTCGCTACCTCTACACCTACGGTACATGCCACGGTGGGCAATCAACAAGTCAATCATGTTCAAATTGACGGAGGTAGCACTGTCAATCTCATCACGGACAAACTCCGCAAACAAATGGGCATCAAACAACTCTATCGTGCCCCATATGACATCAAATTAGCTAATGGCCATATCACGAGACCTCAAGGCGTCACACCTCTTCTTCACATCAACATTGGTGATCTCCGATTCCCCTTAGAATTTGGTATTTGGAAGGCTGGAGAAGATCCAGGTGATTATGAAATGTTGGTTGGCAGACCTTTCCTCTGCCAGGCCAAGAGTATCCATTATTGGGCCACGGATCAGTTAGTCATCACAGATGGTCACCTCAATGCCACTATGGACTTGGAAATAAGATCATTTCGGTTGATAATGCTGAACCCTCTCTCTCCGACACTGATTCTGAGGATGCCCAGAATATCTATCAAGTTCAGGCTCCACCTGTGAGTCTGCCTCTGTCATCCTACCCGAATATCTTTGATCCTTGGGGAGAAATGGCGCTTGATCGAGGACCGGTGTGGCTGCCTTGCTTGACCCCTACGGCTCCTTGCAATCGCATCCAACGTGTTGATCACTTTTTCGGATCTGCGAGAACTTCCTCCGGATCTGTTCATGTACTTTGTCATGAAGCAACCTTTGCTTGATGACAATCGGCAACTCTCTTTTTCACCCGCGAGAGCGCCACTCATCTGTCATGCTTCAACCTCCTGCTCATATTGTCAAGGACACGGAAGTCATCCACATATTCAAACTCCTGAAGTCGAGATTGTGGACGTAGGCAACAATCAGCCTGTCCGCATTGCTGCCAATCCGTCACGCTCTTCAAAAAGTTCAAACACATTTTCACGGAGCTACAGAGACCGGGGGATCAACAAAACCTTGGGGAACTTACCATTCCTACCAAATCCGATGCACGTCGATTATAGCAGCGGCGATACCGGCTCAACCCCAATTACCGTGATGGCGTCAAAGGCGAGAAATTGACAAACTCCTTGCTGCCCGGTTTGATCTATGAGGTCAAACATTACGAATGGGTGAGCCCCATTGTCATTGCACTCAAACACAATGGAAAGATCCGCGTTTGCGTGGACTACAGGAAACTAAATCGGCCCGCGGGCGTGATCATTTTCCACTTCCCTTCACGGACGAGGTTCCGGAAGAGGTCATTTGGACATGAGATGTACTCCTTCATGGATGGTTTTTCGGCTACAATCGGATCTCAATCAAAGAATCGATCAACTCAAGACAACTTTCACCACCAGGTGGGGCACTTTTGCCTACAAGGTGGTTCCTTTTGGATTATCAAACTCTCCATCAACGTTTCAACGCATCATGCTCTCGGTTTTCATGATTTTATGAAGGAAAATCCCTTCTTGCAAATTTTTCAAGATGACTTCTCCGCCTCTGGTTCCATGGTGACCATTTGGATAAATTGGAACTTCGTCTTTTTGAAATGTGATGAGTCAGGCATTAGTCTCAATCAGAAATGCACCTTTGCGCGTCGCCGGTGTTTGTTAGGACATGTTGTCAAAAAGCGGTATCACCACCGGATCCCCCAAAATGGGTTGTGTGCTCAAGGCTCAAGCACCCGCCAATATCAAGGAGACACGCTCTTTCACGGGTAAGGTAAATTATTACTCCACCTTCATTCACGGACTTGCGACCATTGCGGATCCCATTCATCAACTCACGGGTGATGAATCCACTTGAGCTTGGAATTCCCGGCGGATCTTTGCTTTCCAACGGTTGAAGCTTTTACTTACTCGGGCCCGGTTCTTGTTCCTCCTCAATGGGACAAGCCCTTTCACGTCCATGTAGATGTCGGCGTTAGCTATTGGGCTGTTCTTTCTCAAGAATATGATCGCGCACCGACAAACCAAGCGGATATGCCGATGAAAACTCAATCTGGCGGCGCAACTACTCGACCCACAGGCGTGAAGCCTTGGGTTTAATTTTACGTGTCCAAGCGCTTAGTCACTATCTTTTAGGCGGTCGGATCAAATTCTTTGTTGACCACCAAGCACTCCTTTATTTGATCAACAAAAATCCCCACGGGCGCATTGCTCGTTGGGTTCTTCTTCCACAACAAGAGAATGGACATTTAGCGGCGTGGGCTTTGCGGCGTCTATGCGGCGTGGCGTCGCCGCAAATCGCGTGACCATGCGGCGTCAATGCGGCGTCGCGTCGCACAACGCGTCGCATGCGGCGTGTGGTGCGACGTCGACAACCGTGGCGTGGCGGATCTGTCCACGCCAGTGCACCGCGTCGCATCGGCGTCGCGTCACTTTTGTGCGGCGTGACGTGGCGTCGCGGCGCGGACGTCGCGCGCGGACGGATGTCGCTGGCGGGACGTCTATTTGGGCGTCTAGTGTACTTTGTTCTTTTTGGAGAACAAGGGTGGTCTTCTGGCCACGAAAGTTGGTCCCCAGGGTAATGTCGATATTCTGAGTCCATTGGAAGAGTCAAATCATGGTTTTGGAGAGGGGAAATTGCTCGTCCATCGCCAGGGCCTTCGTAAGAGAACTTTTGTGGCAGCATGTGAGCTCTGGAAGACTCGGAGCTATTTGCACTTTTGGAGAGGTGCCGAGTTTTGGTCCTTTGCACTTGGGACTTGGCTGATAAGATGCAGTTGAGAACGCGAAGCAAGGGGAACTGATGGAATGGAGTTTGGATATGTACTCCTCCCGTTGTGGCAGTTAGAAGTAAAGAGCAGCTTTTGCAGTAGCAAGACATTCATAAATTCGTAATGAATGCATAGTACGGAATTAAATTCTGATTTTTTGTCAGCAGGCTTCCTAAGTCATCGCCAACATACCTGGTCGGGTTTTCAAAATTTTGGACAAGGTTTAGATCAAAGTGTTTGCATTAGAGCGGTCAAGGCGACTGTTGTTAGGTACCGAGAACTGGCACACTTGCCCAAGTCAAATAAGGCCGGGACCTTGCAAGGCCACCTCATTAGGGGAGAGTCAGGACCCGGGGCGAGCCCCAAAAAGTTTCGAGGCGACCTTTCTGGCGCTCCCAGGGGGCCGTGCGCTAAAGACCACACTCGGGATCTCGGTTCCCCTATCCGGCCAGTTGAATCCTTCGTTCAAGGGCCCTGTCACCGATAAGGTCAAAAAAATCCAACATCCGTCAGGTGAGAACTTATCAAACCCGCGAAGCATCTGCGGTCGGCCAGGCTGTAGAAACCAAAGTGTTTTGTCGTTCGGACATTGCGGAGGCTTTCGGAATGGCGATTCGACTTCGCCACATCGTCGGGGAGGCGAAATTACCCTAGAGACCAAGTTACGCGGTCGGTTTTGCAAAGAAAGAAACACTTACGCCCTACGTTGCGATTATTGATGACCACCTCCTAGGCCAATTGACAACGAGTGTGTTGGACATGAGATAGTTTGGCTTACCTCGAGAAGGGGTGGTCTTTTGGCCATGAAACTTGGTCCCGGGGGCAATGTCGTGGATTCGAGTCCATTGGCGAGCGAATCACGATTCCGGAGAGGGGAAGTTGCTTCGTCGTCGCCCGGGCCCGCCGGGGAGAGGACTTTTGGGGCAAAAGCTGCTTGGGATGGTTTTAGGGTCCGTGCTCTGGCGTCAACACCCCCCTCACGTCAAGACACGCAAGCAAGGTCCTAGTCGAATCGACAAGGATAGAGCCTCAAAGCGTAAACCCTATGAGTTGCGGGGTTCTAGCGGGGGTTTGCGTTTTGGGGTGCCGCGTTTTGGTCCTTTGCACTTGGGACTTGGCTGATAAGATGCGGTTGAGAACGCGAAGCAAAGGGGCCCGGCGGAATGGAGTTTGGATCGTACTCCTCCGTTGTGGTAGTTAAAAGTAAAAAGGCGACTTTTTGCGGTAGCAAGACATTCATAAATTCGTAATTAATGCATGATGCGGAATTAAATTCTGATTTTTGTCGGTGAGGGCTTCCTAAGTCATACGCCAACATACAGGCCGGTTTTCAAAATTTTCGGACAAGGTTTAGATCAAAGTGTTTGCATTAGAGCGGTAGGGGCAGACTGTTGTTGGGTGCCGGGCACACTTGCCCAAGTCAAACAAGGCGGGGACCTTGCAAGGCCACCTCATTAGAGGGAGAGTCCGGACCCGGGAGGCGAGCCCCAAAAAAAGTTTCGAGGCGACCTTTCTGGCGGCGCTCGGGGGGGCCGTGCACGCTAAAGACCACACTCCGGATCTCGGTTCCCCTATCCGGCCGTTGAATCGCCGTTCAAGAGCCCTGTCTCGATAAGGTCCAAAAAATCCAACATCCGTAAGTGAGAACTTATCAAACCATGAAGCGTCTGCGATCGGCCAGGTGTAGAATCCAAAGTGTTTTGTCGTTCGGACATTGCGGAGGCTCGGAATGGCGATTCGACTTCGCCACATCACCGGGAGGCGAAATTACCCTAGAGACCAAGTTGCACGGTCGGTTTTGCAAAGAAAGAAACACTTACGCCCCACGTTGCGGTATTAACGACCACCTCCTAGGCCAATTGACTACGAGTGTGTTGGACATGAGATAGTTTGACGCTACCTCGAGAAGGGGTGGTCTTTTGGCCATGAAACTTGGTCCCAGGGGCAATGTCGATGTTAGAGTCCATTGGCGAGCGAATCACGATTCCGGAGAGGGAAGTTGCCGTCCGTCGCCCGGGCCTTGGGGAGAGGACTTTTGGGGCAAAAGCTGCTTCGGTGGTTTTAGGGTCCGTGCTCGGCGTCAACACCCCCTCTACTTCAAGACGCGGCGCAAGCTCCTAGTCGAATCGACAAGGATAGAGCCTCGAAGCGTAAACCCTATGAGTTGTCGAGGGTTCTAGCGGGGTTTGCGTTTTTGGGTGCCGAGTTTTGGTCCTTTGCACTTGGGACTTGGCCGATAAGATCTGATTGAGAACGCGAAGCAAGGGGCCCGGCGGAATGGAGTTTGGATCGTACTCCTCCCGTTGTGGCGGTTAGAAGTAAAAGGCGACTTTTGCGGTAGCAAGACATTCATAAATTCGTAATTAATGCATAGTACGGAATTAAATTCTGATTTTTTGTCAGCAGGCTTCTTAAGTTATCGCCAACATACAGGCCAATTTTCAAAATTTTAGGACAAGGGTTAGATCAAAGTGTTTGCATTAGAAGCGGTCAGGGCAGCTGTTGTTAGGCGCGGAAAGTGGCATACTTGCCCAAGTCAAATAAGGCGGGACCTTGCAAGGCCACCTCATTAGAGGGGAGAGTCAGGACCCAGGCCCGAGCCCCAAAAAGTTTCAGAAGGCGACCTTTCTGGCGGCTCCCGGGGGCCGTGCGCTAAAGACCACACTCCGGATCTCGGTTCCCCTATCCGGCCAGTTGAATCCTTCGTTCAAGGGCCCCTGTCTCGATAAGGTCCAAAAAATCCAACATCCGTCGGTGAGAACTTATCAAACCATGGCGGCGTCTGCGGTCGGCGGGTGTAGAAATCAAAGTGTTTTGTCGTTCGGACATTGCGGAGGCTCGGAATGGCGATTCGACTTCGCCACATCGTCCGGGAGGCGAAATTACCCTAGAGACCAAGTTGCGGTCGGTTTTGCAAAAAGAAACACTTACGCCCTACGTTGCGGTATTGACGTGACCACCTCCTAGGCCAATTGACTACGAGTGTGTTGGACATGAGATAGTTTGACGCTACCTCGAGAAGGGGTGGTCTTTTGGCCATGAAACTTGGTCCCCAAGGCAATGTCGGCGTTAAGAGTCCATTGGCGAGCCGAATCCACGATTGGGGAGAGGGAAGTTGCCGTCGTCCGTCGCCCGGGGCCCGGGGGAGAGGACTTTTGGGGCAAAGCTGCTTCGGATGGTTTTTAGGGTCCGTGCTCGGCGTCAACACCCCCCCTCTACGTCAAGACGGCGCCAAGGTCCTAGTCGAATCGACAAGGATAGAGCCTCCGGCGTAAACCCATGAGTTGCCGAGGTTCTAGCGGGGGTTTGCGTTTTGGGTGCCGAAGTTTTGGTCCTTTGCACTTGGGACTTGGCCGATAAGATGCGATTTGAAGCGAAGCAAGTGGGCCCGGCGGAATGGAGTTTGGATCTGTACTCCTCCGTTGTGGCGGTTAGAAGTAAAGGCGACTTTTGCGGTAGCAAGACATTTATAAATTCGTAATTAATGCATAGTACGGAATTAAATTCTGATTTTTTGTCGGTGGGCTTCCTAAGTCATCGCCAACATCTGAGCCAGTTTTCAAAATTTCGGACAAGGTTTAGATCAAAGTGTTTGCATTAGAGCGGTCAGGGCGGACTGTTGTTGGGCAGCCGAGTTGGCACACTTGCCCAAGTCAAATAAGGCGAGGACCTTGCAAGGCCACCTCATTAGAGGGAGAGTCCGGACCCCGAGGCGAGCCCAAAAAAAAGTTTCGAGGCGACCTTTCTGGCGGGCTCCCAGGGGGCCGTGCGCTAAAGACCACACTCCGGATCTCGGTTCCCCTATCCGGCCCGTTGAATCCGCCGTTCAAGGGCCCTGTCTCGATAAGGTCCAAAAAAATCCAACATCCGTCCGTGAGAACTTATCAAACCGCGAAGCGTCCTGCGGTCGACCGTGTAGAAACCAAAGTGTTTTATCGTTCGGACATTGCGGAGGCTCCGGAATGGCGATTCGACTTAGCTACATCGTCAGGGGAGGCGAAATTACCCTAGAGACCAAGTTGCGCGGTCGGTTTTGCAAAAGAAAGAAACACTTACGCCCTACGTTTGCGGTATTAAACGACCACCTCCTAGGCCAATTGACTATGAGTGTGTTGGACATGAGATAGTTTGACGCTACCTCGAGAAGGGGTGGTCTTTTGGCCATGAAACTTGGTCCCAGGGCAATGTCGGCGTCCGAGTCCATTGGCGAGCGAATCACGATTAGGAGAAGGGAAGTTGCCCGTCCGTCGCCGGGGCCCGGGGGAGAGGACTTTTGGGGCAAAGCCGCCCCAGGATGGTTTTAGGGTCAGTGCTCGGCGTCAACACCCCCTCTACGTCAAGACACGGTGCAAGGTCCTAGTCGAATCGACAAGGATAGAGCCTCGAAGCGTAAACCCTATGAGTTGCCGGGTTCTAGCGGGGTTTTGCGTTTTGGGTGCCGGTTTTGGTCCTTTGCACTTGGGACTTGGCGATAAGAGATCAGATTGAGAACTTGAAGCAAGGGGCTGGCGGAATGGAGTTTGGATCTGTACTCCTCCCGTTGTGGCGGTTAAAAGTAAAGGCGGCTTTTGCGGTAGCAAGACATTTATAAATTCGTAATTAATGCATAGTACGAATTAAATTCTGATTTTTGTCGGCGAGGCTTCCTAAGTCATCGCCAACATCTGAGGCCGGTTTTCAAAATTTCGGACAAGGTTTAGATCAAAGTGTTTGCATTAGAGCGGTCAGGGCAGCTGTTGTTGGGCGGCGGCACACTTGCCCAAGTCAAACAAGGCCGAGGACCTTGCAAGGCCACCTCATTTAGGGAGAGTCCAGGACCCGGGGGCGAGCCCCAAAAAAGTTTCGAGGCGGCCTTTCTGGCGGCAGCTCCCGGGGGCCCGTGCGCTAAAGACCACACTCCGGATCTCGGTTCCCCTATCCAACCGTTGAATCCGTTCAAGAGCCCCGTCTCGATAAGGTCCAAAAATCCAACATCCGTCCGTGAGAACTTATCAAACCCATGGCGTCCCTACGATCGGCCGTGTAGAATCCAAAGTGTTTTGTCGTTCGGACATTGCGGAGGAGGCTCGGAATGGCGATTCGACTTCGCCACATCACCGGGAGGCGAAATTACCCTAGAGACCAAGTTGCACGGTCGGTTTTGCAAAAGAAAGAAACACTTCGCCCTACGTTGCGGTATTCGACAATGACCACCTCCTAGGCCAATTGACTACGAGTGTGTTGGACATGAGATAGTTTGGCGCTACCTCGAGAAGGGGTGGTCTTTTGGCCATGAAACTTGGTCCCGGGGCAATGTCGATGTTAGGAGTCCATTGGCGAGCGAATCACGATTAGGAGAGGGGAAGTTGCCCGTCCGTCGCCCGAGAGCCGCCGGGGAGAGGACTTTTGGGGCAAAAGCTGCTTCAGGTGGTTTTAGGGTCCGTGCTCTGGCGTCAACACCCCCTCTACTTCAAGACACGGCGCAAGGTCCTAGTCGAATCGACAAGGATAGAGCCTCCAAGCGTAAACCCATGAGTTGTCGGGTTCTAGCGGGGTTTGCGTTTTGGGGTGCCGGAGTTTTGGTCCTTTGCACTTGGGACTTGGCCGATAAGATCTGATTGAGAACGCGAAGCAAAGGGCCTGGCGGAATGGAGTTTGGATCTGTACTCCTCCCGTTGTGGCGGTTAAGTAAAAGGCGGCTTTTGCGGTAGCAAGACATTCATAAATTCGTAATTAATGCATAGTACGGAATTAAATTCTGATTTTTGTCAGCAGGCTTCCTAAGTTATCGCCAACATACTGGGCCAATTTTCAAAATTTTTAGGACAAGGGTTAGATCAAAGTGTTTGCATTAGAACGGTCCGGGCAGCCTGTTGTTGGGCAGCCGAGCTGGCATACTTGCCCAAGTCAAATAAGGCCAGGACCTTGCAAGGCCACCTCATTAGAGGGGAGAGTCCGGACCCGGAGGCGAGCCCCCAAAAAGTTTCCGAGGCGACCTTTCTGGCGGCGCTCCCCGGGGGGGCCGTGCGCTAAAGACCACACTCCGGGATCTCGGTTCCCCTATCCGGCCGTTGAATCCTTCGTTCAAGAATTTTGTCTCGATAAGGTCCAAAAAATCCAACATCCGTCCGGTGAGAACTTATCAAACGCTGGCGTCTAGCGATCGGCCAGGTGTAGAAATCAAAGTGTTTTGTCGTTCGGACATTGCGGAGGCTCAGGAATGGCGATTCGACCGCCACATCGTCAGGGAGGCGAAATTACCCTAGAGACCAAGTTTGCGGTCGGTTTTGCAAAAGAAAGAAACACTTCGCCCTACGTTTGCGATTATTCGGCTGACCACCTCCTAGGCCAATTGACTACGAGTGTGTTGGACATGAGATAGTTTGGCCGCTACCTCGAGAAGGGGTGGTCTTTTGGCCATGAAACTTGGTCCCCAAGGCAATGTCGGCGTTAGGAGTCCATTGGCGAGCGAATCGATTGGGGAGGGGAAGTTGCCCGTCCGTCGCCCGGGGCCGCCGGGGAGAGGACTTTTGGGGCAAGCTGCTTCCGGATGGTTTTAGGGTCCGTGCTGCGGCGTCAACACCCCCTCTACGTCAAGACACGGCGCCAAGGTCCCTAGTCGAATCGACAAGGATAGAGCCTCAAAGCGTAAACCCCATGAGTTGCGAGGGTTCTAGCGGGGTTTTGCGTTTTGGGTGCCGAAGTTTTGGTCCTTTGCACTTGGGACTTGGCCGATAAGATGCGATTTGAAGCGAAGCAAGTGGGCCCGGCGGAATGGAGTTTGGATACGTACTCCTCCCGTTGTGGCGGTTAGAAGTAAAAGGCGACTTTTGCAAGGTAGCAAGACATTTATAAATTCGTAATTAATGCATAGTACGGAATTAAATTCTGATTTTTTGTGTGAGGCTTCCTAAGTCATCGCCAACATCTGAGGCCGGTTTTCAAAATTTCGGACAAGGTTTAGATCAAAGTGTTTGCATTAGAAGCGGTGGGACTGACTGTTGTTGGGCGTAGAGTTGGCACACTTGCCCAAGTCAAATAAGGCCGAGGACCTTGCAAGGCCACCTCATTAGAGGGGAGAGTCAGGACCCGGGGAGGCGAGCCCCAAAAGTTTTCGAGGCGACCTTTCTGGCGGGCTCCCCGGGGGGAGCCGCTAAAGACCACACTCGGGATCTCGGTTCCCCTATCCGGCCGTTGAATCCTTCGTTCAAGGGCCCTGTCTCGATAAGGTCCAAAAAATCCAACATCCGTCAGGTGAGAACTTATCAAACCTTGGCGTCTGCGGTCGGCCGTGTAGAAACCAAAGTGTTTTATCGTTCGGACATTGCGGGAGGCTCAGGAATGGCGATTCGACTTAGCTACATCGTCAGGGAGGCCGAAATTACCCTAGAGACCAAGTTGCACGGTCGGTTTTGCAAAAGAAAGAAACACTAAAAGCCCCTACGTTGCGGTATTAAACGACCACCTCCTAGGCCAATTGACTACGAGTGTGTTGGACATGAGATAGTTTGGCGCTACCTCGAGAAGGGGTGGTCTTTTGGCCATGAAACTTGGTCCCCAAGGCAATGTCGGCGTTAGGAGTCCATTGGCGAGCGAATCCACGATTAGGAGAGGGGAAGTTGCCCGTCCCGTCGCCCGGGGCCGGGGGAGAGGACTTTTTGGGGCAAGCTGCCAGGATGGTTTTAGGGTCCGTGCTCTGGCGTCAACACCCCCCTCTACGTCAAGACCGCGCGCAAGGTCCTAGTCGAATCGACAAGGATAGAGCCTCGAAGCGTAAACCCTATGAGTTGCGGGTTCTAGCGGGGTTTTGCGTTTTGGGTGCCGAGTTTTGGTCCTTTGCACTTGGGACTTGGCGATAAGATGCAGATTGAGAACGCGAAGCAAGTGGGCCGGCGGAATGGAGTTTGGATCTGTACTCCTCCCGTTGTGGCGGTTAGAAGTAAAAGGCGACTTTTGCGGTAGCAAGACATTTATAAATTCGTAATTAATGCATAGTACGGAATTAAATTCTGATTTTTTTGTCGTGAGGCTTCCTAAGTCATCGCCAACATCTGAGGCCAGTTTTCAAAATTTCGGACAAGGTTTAGATCAAAGTGTTTGCATTAGAGCGGTAAGGGCAGCCTGTTGTTGGGCAGCGAGTTGGCACACTTGCCCAAGTCAAATAAGGCCAGGACCTTGCAAGGCCACCTCATTAGAGGGGAGAGTCCAGGACCCGAGGCGAGCCCCAAAAAGTTTTCGAGGCGACCTTTCTGGCGGCTCCCAGGGGGCCGTGCGCTAAAGACCACACTCCGGATCTCGGTTCCCCTATCCGGCCGTTGAATCCGCCGTTCAAGGGCCTGTCACCGATAAGGTCCAAAAAATCCAACATCCGTCCGGTGAGAACTTATCAAACCCCTTGGCGTCTGCGGTCGGCCGGTGTAGAAACCAAAGTGTTTTATCGTTCGGACATTGCGGAGGCTCGGAATGGCGATTCGACTTCGCTACATCGTCAGGAGGGCGAAATTACCCTAGAGACCAAGTTGCACGGTCAGTTTTGCAAAAGAAAGAAACACTTACGCCCTACGTTGCGGTGATTCGGCTGACCACCTCCTAGGCCAATTGACTATGAGTGTGTTGGACATGAGATAGTTTGGCGCTACCGAGAAGGGGTGGTCTTTTGGCCATGAAACTTGGTCTCGAGCAATGTCGGCGTTAGAGTCCATTGGCGAGCGAATCACGATTCCGGAGAAGGGAAGTTGCCCGTCCGTCGCCGGGGGGCCTTCCGGGAGAGGACTTTTGGGGCAAAGCCATACGGATGGTTTTTAGGGTCCGTGCTCGGCGTCAACACCCCCTCTACGTCAAGACACGGTGCAAGGTCCTAGTCGAATCGACAAGGATAGAGCCGGCGTAAACCCTATGAGTTGCGAGGGTTCTAGCGGGGTTTTGCGTTTTGGGTGCCGAGTTTTGGTCCTTTGCACTTGGGACTTGGCGATAAGATGCGATTGAGAAGCGAAGCAAGGGAACCGGCGGAATGGAGTTTGGATCTGTACTCCTCCCGTTGTGGCGGTTAGAAGTAAAAGGCGCTTTTGCGAGTAGCAAGACATTTATAAATTCGTAATTAATGCATAGTACGGAATTAAATTCTGATTTTTGTCGGCCGAGGCTTCCTAAGTCATCGCCAACATCTGAGGGCCAGTTTTCAAAATTTCCGGACAAGGTTTAGATCAAAGTGTTTGCATTAGAGCGGTCCGGGCGACTGTTGTTGTTGGCGAAGGTGGCACACTTGCCCAAGTCAAACAAGGCCAGGACCTTGCAAGGCCACCTCATTAGAGGGAGAGTCCGGACCCGGTGAGGCGAGCCCCAAAAGTTTCGAGGCTGACCTTTCTGGCGGCTCCCTCGAGGGGGCCGATGCGCTAAAGACCACACTCGGGATCTCGGTTCCCCTATCCGACCGTTGAATCCTTCATTCAAGGGGCCTCGTTCGATAAGGGCCAAAAAATCCAACATCCGTCGGGAGAACTTATCAAACCGCCACCCGGGCTCAAACATGCCACCCTGGGCTCAAACATTCGTAAGTAGTAGCAATAGAAGATTGGTTAAATCGAATGTGATTTTGATTTGCATATATGGCTCGGGAATGTCCAAATTAGCATAAGGACAAACTTTCATGACCATCGGATGAAAAAAAGGCACCAAAAATTAAAAAGTGTTAGGCGTCGCTATAACAAAATACGTCAGCGGACCGCCGTCGCATGCGACGTTAAGCCGTATATCACGATTTTGAAATCGTATATCACGATTTGAAAATCGTATATCACGATTTCAAAATCGTATATACGATTTCAAAATTACGTCGCGATCTTGACGTCGCTGACGTCGCATCTTTGACGCAGGCCGTGTTTTTCTGATCCCGGGCCGTCTTTTTAGGGACCATTCCTAGGCTTCCTTCTATCGACTATTTTGGGCGATCTTGGTATCTGACCTTGAGCGACTTGCAAGCACTCTTTTTAAGGTTAGTAGATCATGCTTTTGGATTGAATGGTTTTTGGATTGAATGATTTAGTGTAGATTTCAAATTTTTTTTTTCTATCTCTTTCCTTCTTTTTCTTCTTCTTGTTTCTGCATTCTTCTTCTTTTTCCTTCTTTCCTCATTTCTTTCTTCGATTCTTCCCTTATTTCACTCTTCCATTCTTCCATTCTTCCATTCTTCCATTCTTCTATCTTCTTCCATATCATTCTCTTATTTCTTCCATTCTTCTCTTTCTTCCCCTAATTTCTTTTTTCTCCTCTTTCCCCTTCTCTTCTTTCTCCCACCCTTCTCTTCTTCTTTGATTCATTCATTTTTTTTCTTTCTTGTTTTACTATTTCTTCATCTTTTTTTTTTTTTTGTTTCTTCTTCGATCTTTTTTTTCCGTTGTTCTTATTCTTCTAACTCTTTGTTGCTTTCTATTTCGATTTGGACCCTCAGGATCTTGTTACACACGTCCTTCTTTTGGTAAGTTGATCGCGCTTGCATTTTATTTTTATAATTTTAAGCAGGTTAAAAAAATTGATGGAGTGGCTTGTTCAAGGGACGCGGGAATTCGGCTCCACCTAGAGTGGGGAGGACCATGTACCCGGGTTCAAGTCCACTTCACTCACGATCATATATTTTTCCTAGGTTAAGGAGTGGCTTGTTCAAGGGACGCGGACGGCTCCACCTAGAGTGGAGAGGGCCACGTGCAGTTCAAGTCCACGACCACTTGTTATTTTTAGGTTTAAAATAAAATTGTAGTGGCTTGTTCAAGGGAACGCGGTAGGCTCCACTACAGTGGAGGCGACCCGGTGTTCGGGTCCAAGTCGACTTTTCTTGTAATTCTTAGGTAGAGGTGGCCAAATCTGGCTTATAACCCTAAAAGCGTATGTTAGCCAACTCTAGCTTTTAATCCGACTAATCCAGATTTGGAAGGGGCTCATTTCGATGATGGGGGGAGCTGCTTCGAAAAAGAAGGTACATGACCTAGTCATAGTCTTATTTTTATTCTTTTGTTTTGTGTTAATCTATCGATTTATAGAAAAGGCAAAGAGTGATTGCAAAATTGAAGTCGAATGCCAAAAAATTGGGAGGCGATTGGTCAAAGGTCCCTAAACCACTTAATCGTCCATAAGGAAGATATCAAGGTATTTGTTATTTGTTGCCATTCGTTCAATTCGAAATAAGACATTTAACTTGTCATGTTGTATTCCTTGCAATCGGATCACTTTCGAGCGTGCAAAGGATTCCAAGAAAAACATCGCCTCACTGGTTTGCCAAGGCAACTTCAAGCAAACGAATTCCGTCTCACTTGGGTTCTGGCGGCCGAAATAGATTCGTAAGTGCTATAAACTCTTAGTTCACGTTAACTTTCAATGTCATTGTCTAATATTGGTCGTATTGTTATAGAATTGGCTATACGGGTTTTCCCCTAACAGGGAACACGTAAAGATAGCCACTACTCGCCTCTTGTATATGATATTGTAACTAACTATTAAAATTCTTTCCTTTTTTTATTTTTTTTTTTAATTTTTTTTTTAATTTTTTTTTTTAAATTTTTTTTTTAATTTTTTTTTCGTCCACCACGCCAGACGCGGCGTCCATTTTCTGCTTGACGTCGGCGGCGACGTCGAGTCGCATTATCGCGGCGTCGGCGGCGCTGACGGCGTCGCATCGCGGCGCCGCGTCGCATCGCGGCGATGTGCCTGCGAACGACGTCGTGAAGGCGTGCGTGCGACGCCGTCAGACGTCGCATAGACGTCGTTCAGACGTCGCTATAGACGTCGCTAAATGACCCTTTTCTTGTTGTGTTCTGTAAGAATTTGCACCTTTTGAAATTGTTCACAAGGCAGGCAAAATCTCATGTTGTCCCGGATTATCTTTCACGCATCCACACAGATGATCCCTCCACGGGAGTCTCGGGGCGCTTTCACGACGCTCAACTCGCCACATTGGTTCCGCGACTTTCGGCGGTATCTCCTCACCGTAGCTCTTCCACGGAGGGGCGCCCGCTCTCTCGACAAAGCGTCAATCCGTCGACACCAATTTCTCCGCGAGGTCCGGTGGACTACACCATGGTTGCGGGCCATCTTTACAAAGAGGCAAGGATACCGTCCTTCAACGCCGTGTTCTCCCTCATGAGGTCCCGGATATTGTCCAGAAGCCCATGAAGGGGCTCGGTGGTGGTCATTTTCACGGTGACACCATGGCGCATAAAATCCTTCTTGCCCGGTTATTTTGGCCCACGCTCTTCAAAGGCGCCACCACGCCCGCCGCGTGTGATGCTTGTCGGCGTGTGGGAAGGCCCACGCCCGTGGCGCTCTTCCATTAATGCCGGGTTGCCCCCCCGCCACTTCCTTTCGGCAAATGGGGGATGGACTTTGTGGGACCCATTGATCCTCCTCTGGCGGCACACCCGTGCAGCTACATTCCCAGTTCTCACCGACCACGCTACCAAATGGGGGGAAGCTTGCGCACTTCCGGACAACAACTGCGGCAAGCCGCGACCAAGGTCATCTATCAACAAATCATCGCGGCGTTTTGGCTGCCCCATGGGCGGTCGGTGATCGAGGTGTCCATTTTATCAATCATACCATAAAGGAGCTAACGGATTATTCATCGATCCATCATCACAAGAGCACACCTTACTATCCTCAAGGGAAGCGGTTTGGTGAAAGCACCAACAAAACTCGGTCACAATTCTCAAGAAAATTTGTGGCGCTTCTCGCACTAAGCGGCAAAACAAGCTTCCCTCTTGTTCTTTGGGCTTACAATACTTGTTTCAAAATAGCTACTGGTCACACTCCTTTCAAATTGGTTTATGGTCAAGAAGCTCTCATGCCTTTTGAATACATCCTTCCAACTCTCCGTTTTCAACTGGCTACAGCCCATAATCCGCCAGCTGCACTCAAAGAAAGGGTTTATCAATTGGAACAGTTGGATGAACTTAGGCGTGATGCTTATATTCGTGTTCTTCATGGACAACAGTTGCAAAAGTCTTTACATGACAAACGTATTAAGACAAAAACATTCAAAGAAGAAGATTTAGTTCTTTATGATTCTCGTTACAAAAATTTTCCGGGCAAGTTAAAGTTTCGATGGCTTGGCCCTTATCAAATAGTTCAAGTGGTGCAACCCAGCGTTTTCAAGCTGGCTGAATTAGATGGCACTCCATTACCTACACTGGTTAATGGCTTTCGCCTCAAACAATTTCATACAACAGAAAGTGACAATCATACCACGATCTTTGTTTGGGACACAAACATAATGATAGTGACTAGCTGGCGGCATATTTATATTATATAGGTGGAATTTTTACAAAATGTGGGCGAGCCCAGCTATTTCGCTATGGGGCGGTGCCCTATTTACAAAAGCGGGCTCGAGCCCTATCTACTAAGTCCTAAGGAGAACACCCTCTACTCGGGTTGGAAAGCGAGGTGATACATGAGATGTGGTACCGGTTGTTCTCGGGGTCCCAGTAGCGGTGAGAATCACCTCCATCCCGTTGGTATGGGGATCGGCATGCTCGACCATGCCGGCACACCACCCGATCCATGGCAATGCCACGATTGTGGCACCGCCGAGAGGTCGAACGATCCATTTTACAAGTAATCCACTCCGAGGCGGTTGGATGGCATAGTGCATTTGTCATGCAATCCGGCGGATGATTATCTTGGCGCCATCGGGTGTCTCCGCTTCAACCCCTGTTTCTCTTATATAGCCAACTGATGAACTCTCTGTCGACGTGGACCAATCAAGAACATTCGCCAACGTGGTTGCAATGCAAGGCTGTTTCTAAATAGAGAATCTTTTCTCCCGCCGCATATCTAGCCATGGTACCTTCTGACACCTTCGTTTTAATGATATCCCACTTCGAGTTGCCAGCATTAAATGACATTCCTTCTTTTCACGCCCGTCGAACATTAATGTGTGTCCTTTTGCCACCTGTCACATCAGATCATTCCCTTACGTCTCATCGCCACCGTTCATTGTTTCTCCCTTTACCATTTGGGGACTTAGCCAAAATTTTGCCCTTCAATCGCCACCTTCGCATCTCTCGCCACCTGACATCATCAACGGTTGAAGGTTCACCCTCATCATGCCCCTTCACCTACACTTGCGCGCCCTAAAACCTTTTCGTCTATCTGCGCCGCCGTCTTACGTTCTCTGCTCTCGCCTTCTCGGCCGGTTCTTACGTTAGGCGCTCTTCGCCATGGCTGCCCCAAACTTCCTACACTTCAAGCTTACGCTCTCCCAGGGATGCGACTCTTTTGGGTCACGTATCTTTTCGGCCCACCTTTCGTAGAGGGCCCTTCTTGGTCAGAGTCGGGAAGTAGCGAAGCATACAAGCTTCACAATTCTCACAAATGGAGCTTAGGCCCCAAATCGAACAATTGCGGTGAGTTCGCCGGCTCACATAGTCAACGGCCGGGAAGGATTTGCTCACGGTGGTCGATGGCACCACCATTTTACTTACTTTCGGCATTTGATTTACGAGGGTATTAAGGTATTCCTTTGCAAAAACCTTACGTCTCTTGGGCTGCTTTTTACGGGACATGGGCGTCACTCGATTTGGTGCTCACGCTTATCAAGCCAACCGACATCGCCTCACAAATATTGCCAAGCCACATGACACTTTTGTGAAGTTTACGTGGCATAAAATTCTGGGTATTCCATCAAGAACACCCATATTAATAAGTCGTTCTATAATATGGTCATCAGCGCCATCCACTCCAATGCATGTTGATTGGCCACGGTATTGTTCTACCACCTTCTTCAAGAAGTAGGCCGCGTGGGCTACCCCCTCCCTCTCTCTGGCGAAGTTTCGATTGGGTGGCCATCTTGAGGGCACTCATCCGTCATTATCTTCACGTTCTTGAGAGCCCTTCCCTTCCCATGCCTCCACTCAAGTAGCTCTCTGCATTCCCGGCACCAAACCCAGCGTAGCCGTACCTTCACGCCCGGACTTCCCACGGTAATGTTCAACACCCGGACCACGCATGTCACCGTCTCCTCTTCCTCCACTTTGAAGCCGCGCCTTCCGGTTCGTCATGCCTCTCAACACTCTCGGACAAAGGCGACAGCGGGGCCCTGCACCTCCACATCCTCGGCGGCTCTGTACCAATTCCAGCGGGGATGTTCAAGCGGCGCCATGCGGCTACGCATCACGGGGAGGCTCGATGAATGGTGTTCAGCGTCCCTAGAGGCTTCCGATGCAGTTCAAAGGGACCTTCAAGCCGCAATCGCACAAGTTCAAACTTTGGAGGCCCAACTTCAAGAAAAAAGCAGCGGCTCTCATACAGGGCGGTGTAGATCTCAAAAGTGCTTTCGAGGATCGGACAAGCCTACTTGAAGATCAGAAGGCTCGACTCCAAACCACACGCCGAGGATTTGTTGGAGCAGAACAAATCAAAAGATACCCTCGAAAGTGACAAGGAGAAAGACATTGCTAAGCTAGAAACCTTGTATTGAGCTTTCTCACAATTACCGCACTCAAGTTCAAGACCTCAGCGGCGTGGCTTTCGACTCACCTCCCTTGAAGCTTCAGTTTCCCGCGGCCCGACAAATCGGTTAACGTCCATCCGGACTTCGGCTTTGGAGGCTCGAAAAGCGAAGGTCATCGATGGCCAGAGATTGCCACGCCGTCTCAATACTCGGGGCAATCCTCTTCACACGCCACGCTTCCTAGTAAGCGGGTCCGTGATCGGTCCCGTCTTTTGTTAGAAAAGGAGAATCGGATCCGTGACCTTGAACACCCGGCTCCACGCAGCGGTTCAATCTGGCGAAGATGCCCAAAACAAGCGGGGAGGGATATATTGACATTGCTACCAACATCCCGGTGGACTTCTCTATTCCTTCCGGCTATCTTGACTATGTGGTGGCCCGGACGGCACCTTTTCCTTTTGAAGTGGTAATGCGCGACCAATGGCAATGTTCATCAACGACCACTCAAAAGTCGCGGATTTCCGCCGAATCGGGGCGGATCTTTACGTAGAAGACAAGGGTTTATTTTGTGCCCTCTTAGTCTTTGATCAGCTCATACGAAGATCCGAATTGGTCATTTTCCGTGTAGTTCACCTATGGCCTATGTTTTCATGACTTCTACCGGGCGGATCTCCATGATAAATTAGGGATGAGGCCCATCGTGTTTTTCGAGGCAACTCAATCTTTGCTTGGTTGTTATCAACCACCAACAAATATTTCAAGGATCCCTTTCGGTTCCGGACTTTTGAGCAGGGAATACATGCCCGAACTTGCTTTCGGCACTTACCTGCGTGGCGGGGTTGAAACATTGGAGCAGTAAACAAAAATCCGGGCGCACCACGATGATCTTGAGTTTGCCCAGATTTATATGCAAAGACTTGGGAGGCTACAATCAACTCCGGTGGCCTTACGGAAAGCAAGACCATCCCCCCGGGTTGGGTCAATCCTCCTGTCTATCAATTACTCTCTACTTCAGAATGGGACCATTGGTGTCGTGCTCTTGATCAGAATCTTGTTCAAGCATTTAGGGACATGGCTCTGCACCCCACGCACACGGGCATGCTTCCCTCTCCATATGCTTCCTTAGGAGTGCCTCCCCGCCCACGGTTCCTCTCTTCTGACTGGCGTCTTCCCTTTTGGACGACGGTCCTGGATGGCCACGCTAGGTCGACTCCGCCTCAGATCTCCACGGATCTCAGGTGGGATCCCCGTTTTGTCCGACGCTCCGATTGGGAGGATGGTGCCACCTTGGACACTACTACAAATTGGCTCTATATTGCTAATGAGCATGGTTGGCAACGCCCTGCTGATGCTCTTCATGGCCTTGACACCTTCTTGCAGAATGCCGCCACCTCACCAGACCCTTGATCCCACCGTCATTTGGTTTACGTCTTTGCTCTCAAGTGCATCTGGTCAGCTCCTTAAATCGACAGCGTCCCATCTTTTTCGCGCAACTTAGAATGCGGCGTCGGTGCCTTCCGGTCTCGGTTGCCTACTCATGGAGTGCCAGTTTGTTTCTTCTGAAGCCCATGCGGCCCTGGAAGATATGGTGCGCTCTCACTTCCTCATTGATGATGATCCTGCTCTTGGGCTCAACACTCCTGATGCACTTCAAACACGTCAGGATCTCATAAGCACTTACCATAATGGTGCCCGTCCTCATTCCCATGAGGATAACTTTCAGACTGCTGGATTCCCACCCTCGGAAGCACTTCCTCCTTTCCTTGGTGAGTGTCGTTTGGTGGGGAGTGTTAGTCCTATGCCTCTGATGCGGGACTATTCATGCATCTGACGGACCAAGTCAAGTCCAAGGATCCCTGTCGGTGGTTCGGTCGTCAAAGGCCAATGAGAAGACCAAGCGGCCCGGACCACGCGATCAAAGCACGGGTACGCTACCAAAGCGCCGCTTCGGACAAGTGGCGACGCGTCTGCCCGCCAGCGTCGGCGTCAGCGTGATTCGGGCGCCGGGGAGGCGCCCGGCATTCCTGCAAATCGGGCCTCCTTCGAGTCGGCGCGAAATCGGTCGAGTGTCTATATTGGGCCAGAGGCCATTGTACTATATATACGAGTAGAGCTAGCACATGAGTTTTAGATGAGTTTTGAGTCTTGTCTCACTTCAGTCTTCTCTCGGTTGCGAGAGCTCATGTATCATCATCATTGATATCAAGGACGCTTATCATTGTTGTCTCATTGTTCTTCTGTTTTCTTTTCCCTTTCCTTTGTTTTCTTGCAAATCCCGCGTGACATAGTCCACGGATTCTCCTGTTAGATCCAAGGGTCCTCACAGAGGGCTGTCTTGCAGGAGTTCCCGAACCAAGACCCCAAACAAGAGGCTGGCTAGCCTTGCCCCTTTTGTTCGAGCGGAAGCAGGCGAGGTCAATGCTATATCCAGGACTATGGTAGTGACACCATGGTCCAGCTTAAACAGGAAGTAGTTCACGCCATGGCCTTACGAAGGATGTTGGATCGAAAGGAGGTCTGGTACTACAATGACCTAAGGCCATATTTTGAGAACTTATTCCACCAGTGGCAGCAGAAGCGTGAGGCCCATGTATTGCTATTCCTGGACTTCTCTACATACACCATTAAGCAGCTAGATAAGATGCTGCTTATCTTTGGAAACAGTACTGTAGCAGATTTAACAATACAGGATCTGATTGATGCAGCTGACTATGTTTGAAGATCATGCTAGTGAAGTGGCAGACTATTAACACTAAGGTTTATAAGTGGTCCTATAACTTATGGTTTTGGTTAACCTTTGGTCTTACCATGCCAATGGTTAAGTTTAGGCTTTTATTGTTCATCTTTTATATTCTGATATATCCTCCTGAAAGTGAGTTTTCTCACTTCTTTATCTTATGTAATTTTCTAAATGAAATATAAAAAACCAACCTTGCCCTCAAAAAAAAAAAAAAAAAAAAAAAAAAAAAAAAAAAAAAGAAAAACAACCCATCATGTTGTTATAAGAAAACAACCCATCATGTTGTTTTTAAAGCCACGTCATTTGCTGAAAACATCTATTTTTATAAAACTACATGTGATTTCTATGTAAAACGATATATCAAAATTTGTTCTCATCAGAAAAAACAATACTAAAAAACAACAATTGTTTTAAGAAATCACATTTTTCTTTTAAAACCACGTATAATTTTTTGTGGAAATCAACACTTGGAAACAACATAGTTAAGAGACAAAACCAAAAAACTACGCGTAGTATCTAGCAAAGTCGGACAAAATTCTCTACATGGTTTTTTAGTGTTGTTTTTTTTTCCAAAACAACAGTTAAAATAACATGTGGATATTTTAGGTTTATTGAAAACAACATGTCTACTTTTTAGGAAAAAAACACTTGAAAACTACAGCTAACTTTAAAAACAACATGTAGAAGCACATATTAATTTCTACGCATAGGTAATTTTGACAAAAAGTCTAGTGTAGACTTTTTCCCAAAAAACTACATGTAGAAAAATTTGTCTAAAAACTACACATCATTTCTAGCAAAATCGGACAAAAATCACCACGTGGTTTTTTAACGTTGTTTTTTGGCAAAAACCACACTGAAAAACAACATGTGGACCCAGTATTGGGGTTGTTGTGTATGCATTGAGATCACTTATAACATCCATCTACCTTAGGGGCACGAGAACTCAATGCAATGACACAAGTTCATACCCTCTACATTCAATTCATTCAACTCGAACTGTCACACATTCTTTATTAAGCAATACCCAAGGCCGCCGCGATAAATTTCTTGTATAGATAATTACATAAGACTTGAGGAGAATCTGATAGAGCAGGCCAATGCCTTTTGTAAATCTTCGTGTTTTGCTTATTGTTGTGACTTAGCAAGGTCAAAATCCAAATACAAAGATGTCATTGGCCTGCTTTAGGATATCCATTTTATTATTCAAATTTAGCATTGCAAATTTCATTATGCACAGGCGACCTTGTGTGCAGCAGTAACAATAACAAGAATTATTGTTGTGAGGTCCAATTACCCAATGCCATAATCTGCACCTTCTGTAAGTTCTATGATGCTTCTTCTGGATACGTGTGAAAGTATTGTTGGCCAGTTTGATACAATGAAAGACCATGGTTGGAGAATTTACAAGCTACTATTTTGCAGCTAGTTAATTAGATGATCTAATGCATAAAACAACTAAAGTACTTAGATGATCAGATGCATAAAACAACCAAAGTACTGAAAAGGAAACTTTTGTCAAATATAATATTACATACCAAAATGTTATTCAAATGGTTATAGATCTTAAATCTTGGCAAACATCTTCAAAATCATCTCAGATAATGATGAATTTGAAATTTTGACAAATAAAATGAGCATGTACTATGTGTAAGAAAGTCATAAGCATACAATAGACGTTGGCATCAACTGTTCTTCCAAATCCTCATAGGAAAGTGAGAACAAATAATAACCTCTGCAAACAAAGAAGGAAACCCTTCGATGCGCCGACATCTTGTTCTTTTTTTAACCATCCAATATAGGAAAGAGGTTAAATTATGTGGTTAAATTGGAGGTTATAAGATTCACTATTTGATATTCAAAGTATTCTAAAGATCTGAACTAGATATTTTACCTTTGATTACAATTAAAAAGGCCAATTAGCATATCTGGCATCCATAGCTCACAAAAATCTAGGCCATGTGAGGAAATTAAAGCAAGATTGTTTGTTTAGAATAGGGAGAGCATCGAATCAGATTGAAAAAACGTGAATGAAAGGACAATTTTGACATCGGGAATGTGCAAGTTTGCCCATGTACTTCTGAAGATAAACAATGCATGGTTCCACTAAAAACAACAGTGAAGGAAAAACATACAAGTTGACAAAAAATCACAAAAACTATGTCAATTTTTTCTACGCGTAGATTTTTCTGCTAAAAGACCACCGTGGAAAATTTCTGCCAAAAAACCACTGTCTCTTTGTGCAATTCCAGATAAATAGGCCACGTGGACTTTTGGGGCCATTTTGCTGTTGTTTTTGGATAAAACAACATTTAAAACTAACTGTGGACCAAAAATTGGGGTCAGTGTGTTGTATAGATGTGGATCCCTTATATAAGTTCAGGAGATCTGACCGAATAAATATTAAGGAGGAGTTCGTGATCGCATGCAAAGTCCAGTGTATGGAATATGAATGATATTCTGTATTTGCGGTATACTTAAGTTTTCTCAATAGTTCATTTTCGAGTTTGACATAACACTAAGATTTGAGCATTAAGGAAATTAACATATCTAACATTGGTATCGGAGCTGGTAGAAGAATGTCAACTCAATTTGGAGCTACAGTTTTGAGCAATGTAGAAGTGTTCAAAGGTGTTGGAGGGTTCCGATATGGAAGGAAAGATTAAGGAGGTTTTGGAGTTTGAAGGTCTATGGGATATCATAGAACCAGTTGAGTAAATAACATGAATTAATGTTGCTGATGAAGCAAGCAGCTCCTCTGTAACCAAAGCAGCTACTGCTCAGAAAGGGAAGTCAGTAGTGGAAGTGATGTTAGTCATGACTTACGAGTCAGTCAAGCAAAGGCTATCATAATATATAAGATAGCACCCAGCATAATGCTGAAGTTGAGGAAGTTGAGGCCAAGAGATGATTGGACTCATCAATAATTACGAAGCTAAACATTCATCTCAAATAGATGTTCTTGAGAAGGAAATCAGGAAAATTAAATATGAAGACAAAACGGATTTGACTGATATGCTTCATAAGTTCGACTCATTATGAACAGATTTGGATGCTGCAGGAGCAACCACATCAGAGAGTCATCAAATATTGAATATTTCAAAGATGTTTTCAAAACAGGATACTATCAACAACCAAACAACACAAAAAGAGGCGATATCTGGGCGCTTACAACATGGGCACCATTCTGAGTACAACGCCAGTAACTATATGCCCAGTGCATCTGATAACCAGCACAGAGCGAGTCTTCCAAGCCAAAAGTTATTCAGCAAGTAGGTCTCAATACTATAATTCAAGATGTTGCCATTGTGACAAAGGAGACATACATAAACAGTCATCCGAGCCAAGGCATGTATATCTGTTTTCTTCTGGCCATTTAGTCACTGAAGACCGGTTTATAAAGACAAGTCTGCATCATGGAGTGCCTTTGCCTAATGATTGCATCGTCATTGCAATCATTGTTGTAATTGAACTAGAGACTAAGTTGCCTGTTCCTTCGATAGGAGCTAACAACCTGAACGAGGCACTCGGGTCTTCGTCATGTGGCCAAGGTTGATGGCATTCTTGACGCCAACAATAGGCACTTTGACTGTGTTAGGTAGCGAGATAATTACCTAACCAGACATCATCAGAGTGTGCTGGAGGTGGGTTTGTGAAAAGTAGACATGCCAGATATGCTTGGAATTCAGATAGACACCGAGGATGCTAAAACCAGGATGAACATCAGGATGCTGTGAAGACTGAGAATGTTCCTGTTCGGGATGTTCATTTTACGGATATCCATGTCCAGGATATCCTTATGACAGTTCATATCGGAGTGATATCATTGGATAACATGGGGCACCAGCTTCAGTTCCGATGAAGGTGGTACCTGTCACCGTAGTACCAGAAACAGTGATGGCTCCTGTGGTTGAGACGGCTTTTGAGACTGGGCAACTTACTAGGCGTAGGAGGAAAGCAACTCAGCCTAGGCAGCTACAGAAGAAGCAGGTAAGTCGTATTTAATTAAAGTGGGACTCATTCCATTCCCACTTTTTTTCGGAACTCTGTTATTTTACACAAGAAGGAGCACCCCGACCCGAAAACTGTCCTTAATTCAAATTTTTGTCTGTTACTGTGCATCCAAGCTTTCTCCCAGTTTTTGTCGGATAGCGAGTCGAGTCCCTGTTTTGGGGCTTATTTGTCATTCAAAATAAGAGTTTTTCGCGTGAGGGTGAATTCCTTTACCAAGACATTTTGGCTCTATTTTCTTAGGTGGGTAGACAAGAGATCACAAATTCTAACAAAAATTAAGCAAATTGTTTACTTAATCACCAAAAAATACTACTTTTGAGATACCTTATATTTATAAATGGGCTCATTACAATATATATTACAGTGGGTGAAGCGACCATAGTGGTCGTATTATCACAATGATTACACCCTCTTCACACATGAACCACCTAGTGCAAGCGGGCGTGGAGCTCTGTCCAAGTCGCTTGGAGCAACTTACGGGCGATAGAAATTTGTATGAGAAGTTCCTTCATAGGCCGCGTGCTTGTATGTCCAACTGATGTCACCACCCTCTTCACCGGCATCTTTCTTCAATGAACTGGTCTTTTCATTGCTCCCAAGCATGTACTATCCGGGTCGAGATAAGGGCGCAAAAGGTTAGTCAAGTTAGTCAAGTGATACTACGGGCAAAAATTAAGATAAAACACGGTTTTAGAGGTCAAAAGGCCTTTTCGACTTCGCGAGTCGAAAGGCAACTCAAAAAAGCGGGTTTAGGGGTCAGAAGGCCTTTCTCGACTTCGCGAAGTCGAGAAAAGCGACTCACCAAAGTTTAAAAAGGGGTCGAAGGCCTTTCGATTTCGAGTCGAGTCGAGAAAGGCACCAAAAGTAGAAACGCAGTTTAGGGGTCGAGAAGGCCTTTCGACTCAGTCGAGTCGAGAAAGGCAAGCTCAAAGTTTAAACGAGGTTTTAGGGTTGAAGGCCTTTCTCACTTCGAGTCGTGAGAAAGGCGCTTCAAAGCCGTAAACGCAGTTTTAGGGGGTTGAAGGCCTTTCTCGACTTCGCGAAGTCGAGAAAGGCGCTCAAAGCCGTAAACGCAGTTTTAGGGGTCGAAGGCCTTTCTCGACTTCGCGAAGTCGAGAAAGGCGCTCAAAGCCGAAAACGGGGTTTTAGGGGTTGAAAGGCCTTTTCGACCGCGAGTCCGAGAAAGGCGCTCAAAGCCGTAAACGCAGTTTTAGGGGTCGAAGGCCTTTCTTTCGATTCTTGAGTCGAGAAAGGCGCTCAAAGCCGTAAACGGAGTTTTAGGGCCTTTTCGACTCAAGGAAGTCGAAAAAAAGGCCGCTTCGTGAGGTAAACAAAGGGCAATTTCAAAGCTCAGAGTCCGAGAAGGTCGAAAATGAATAACCTTCAAACATCCTATGTATTTTCTATGAAAAAATACCCTCCCCATAAATTTCCTACGTATTTTCCATGAAAAATAGACCCTCCCCATGTATTATCTAATGGACACATATCCAATGGACCCTCCCCCTTTCTAATGGACCATACCATATAGCTATATGAAGAGGGGACCATTGGGCTCATATTTAGCTATGTAAAGAGTAATGCCTAATGCATATGTAAATAGCAACATATGCACCTATAATGCACATTATAACCTACGAGAGCCTATTAGACCTATGCATTAAATCTATTAATATGCATTTTTTTATGAAAAATGCCCTCTCCATATATTACTATATATTTTTCAATAAGCACAATATCCTATATTATGTATTTTCCAACAACCACAATATTCTATGCATTTTTTTTATGAAAAATGCCCTCTCCATATATTACTATATATTTTTCAATAAGCACAATATCCTATATTATGTATTTTCCAACAACCACATTTTTTTATGAAAAATGCCCTCTCCATGTATTACTATATATTTTTTAATAAGCACAATATCCTAATATTATGTATTTTCCAATAACCACAATATTCTATGCATTTTTATGAAAAATGCCCTCAACATGTATTTCCTATGGAAAAAAAATGGACCCTCCCCGATCTTTTTACCCCGCTCTTTTTTCCCGCCCATACTTAAAATTTGAAATTTAGTACATACCAATTTGGTACATACCTTTGGGACGGTTTCGGAGTCCTGCCATCGTGGATACCCATCAACGACTATGGCGTTCTTGTTCTTCAGGCGGCTATGGCGTTCTTGTTCTTCAGGCTATGGCAGAACCGGCTATGGCGATAGGATGAGGACGGCTTTTTTTTATTCCGACTATGAAACCTTGCATGAAGGCATAACAAAAACATCTGCTACATCTCTCTTCCTATTGGATTCTTGAGGACCTTCCTATTCTTGAAGCTATCCTGGCTTGAATCTCTTCTGGCCGATTCTTCAGGCCGATTCTTGAAGCTCTTCTGGCCGATTCTTCAGGTCTGAAAACATGGATGGGGGATGAACAAGTACGTGGTGAAAGCGAGGGGAGAACAAGGCTGATTACAACAACTCCGGCATGGTGCAGCAACTCCGGCATGGACCCCCTGTTCAAACAGATTCATGGTCGCCTCCATTAGATTGGCAGAAGTGAAATGCCCATGCAAGAACATCTTGGTGGATTCAGCGAAATTCATGCCTCTATTCAAGATTGATGCAATTTGATGCAAGAACCCATTCATGCACTTGAGATTGTGCGCCATCCCCACATACGCCACAACATGCCCCAGAAAACAGAGCACTATCGGCCCGGCCGGTGCGCAGATTGCATCCTCGCGGCGATCAGATTGCGCTGTGGAAGCAATTTTAAACGAAGCGATATGTGGAACAGCTTCCATAGCTCCTTCTTCTGCCCGTCCATGCACTTGCATTATCGACTCCGGCGAAGCAAGCTCCGTTTCTGAAGGCCCACATCACTCCATAGCCACATGGGCTCCTTTGTCTCAATCCAAGCGATCCGGCTATGGTGGTTTAGAAGACCTTTGTGGGTAGGTAGCGATCTTGAATCTCTGAATCTGTTCTTCAATGCAAAGCAAGAAATGTTGGCGGAAAATACAGTGTGTCTTTGGCACCGGCTGACCCTTCTTATTTGCTCCTCGCTGCTTTTCAATTTGCTCCTCCATTTCATTTGCCCAGGATCTCAAGTGCCCTGTTTATCTGCCTCTCCCTTTGTTGTGTTGGTGGGAAGGAGGCATTGATTTTAAGTTTCGCTAAAATCACCTTTAGTTTATAGGTGTTTTGGTTTTGGCTAGTAGTGTTTGAAATTCCTCATTTTTTGTGCTGGAATTAAATTGCTTTCTCGACTAGTGGGTCGAGAAAGGTTTTGGAGTATTGATTTAATTTAATTTATATTTGATTAATTAATTAGCTTAATTAATCTAATTAGCTTAATTAATTATTGATTATATATTAATAATTAATACTTTTTATTTTTTTTTATTTTTTTTTGGGGGGGAGGGCTTGCCCCCCTTTGCCCCTCCCATTCCTCCTTTGCTCCTCCCCCTTTGCCCCTTTTGCCCTCTTTGCTCTCCCTCCCCTCCCCTCCCTCCTCAGGTTTGCCCCTCCGGGTTCCTCCTTTGCTCCTCCCCCCTTGCCCCCTCCCCTCCTCTTTTGCCCTCTTTGCCCCTCCCCCTCCTCCTTTGCCCTTTTGCTCTCCTCTCTTCTCCCTGCCCTTGCCCCTTCTTCCAACTTATCCTCTTCCCCTCTTCAACGTGTGGCTCCTCCCTCTTTCTCCTCCTACCCTTCTCCTTATCAAGATGTGCCCCCTCTCCCTCCCCTCTTTTTTTTTTTTTTTTTTTTTGTATGAGTCCCATTTTCAGCCCGAGTCCCAAATTGCGAGATTTGACCCACTTTAATTAAATGCGACTTAGGTTCTCTGTAAAGGCCCTTCGAAGCTTAATAGGAAGGGCCAGTAGATGGATTCGGGAGATCCTGCACTTCCAGAATCATGTGGAGTGAGTACTTCCAAAACTCACGATGGTGAGAGTCTGCAAGAAGGAGGTTCAAATCAGGTATGCTAGATGAAGGCGGATAGGAGAAGGTACCGCAATTCTGGCAGAGCTTTTCCAATACCAGAAGAGGTGACTCGGTTCACTGCAAATGCTCTTGATACTCTGCAGGAATCACATGGTCAGGTTTTTCGAAGACTATGTGAAATGTGTTGTGCATGGAAAGAGGGTGACAATAATGAGGCAGGATGTTGTGTTGACGAAGTACTTTCGAGGCACGTAAAGTGATTTCTTTCTTATTAGTGAAAAAGTTTTGGTTCTAATATGCCTGTGTATTATTGGATTGTATATATTCTATATTTGTATCGGCCTAATTTGTATACCATCGCACCGTGGCCACGGTGCAAAATTGAGTGTTCCTTCAATTATGGGACGATCTATTTCGCACCGTGGCCACGGTGCGGAAAAGAAATGGCAAGCACAATTTATGGGGTGGCCAATTTCGCACCGTAGCTACGGTACAAAATTTTCTTATACAATGTTTTTGGGGAGTTCCTATTTCGCACCTTGGCACACTGCCACTTGGTTAGAATATACAGAGGAGAATGTTTTTTTCTATTCAGAATCTACAAGTATGGCAAGTTGTTGAGAACTGTGAAAATTGAAAATATGTGGTAGATAGCTGAATCACTTGTAATATGATTACATCTTTATAGAATTCTCACTATTATATCTTATATATTACTTGTAATTTTTGAATGGGGCTCACATGAAAACGACAAAAACCTCAGATAGCCTTCTCATTCATCTCAGCAGATTTTCTACAATGGTAGATAGTGGGTAGCCGCACACATGCGAACTACCTACGAAGAAAAATAAAGGGAATGTCCAATTATACAACTTCGACCCCAGAAAATACAATGCTAATAGATGTTTGGTTTGTGTACCTACCGAAAGCTTATCACCGGGATTAAAAAAACCCGCCCTTTCGGGTTTTCGAGGAAAAACCCTAGTGATAAACCTTCGGCAAGAGGCTTGGACAAGCGTAAGGCTGAAAACTCGCTCCCAAAAAACCCACGAATGGAGAAGTCGAGTTGTTGTCGCTTGCCAACCTGTACCTGCACATCATCAACACTAAAACAAATGTGAAAAACCAAACCTCCCAAAGTGGAGGGGCTGATCACGCGTGCCACACAACAACAAAAGAAAAACCTCTTCAAATCGAGGGGTTGGTCACGCATGCCAGGCAACAAATACATTAAACAATTAAGGGGTAAAGGGTGGGTTTCAAAGAATCCCATCGATCCGAGCCATCGGATCGGCATTCTCGAATGGGCGAGCATGCATCTCTTGCATGCATGCATACATTGCATGCATTTTCTGTGGCTCTGGTTCATTTTGGATCGCTATTTCTTGCAGCTTCTTCAAAGACTTCTCATCGGCATTTTCTTCTCTCTCAGCAGTTCCTTTGACTCTCTTTTTTTTTATACCAGGTAGGAGAGTGCTTCTCCCTGCTTGGTTTGACAGTTTGGCCTTTTTTTTTGCCATCCTTTAGCCTTCGACCTCGGTCTCATTTTGATAAGGAAGTTCTCTTTTTGTCGAGAGCTTTTGTCTGTTTTCATGTGAGCCCTTCGAGAATCCCATCGATCCGAGCCATCAGATCGACAGTCTCGAATGGGCGAGCATGCATTGCATGCATTTTCTGTGGCTCTGGTTCATTTGGGATCGATATTTCTTGCAGCTTCTTCATCGACTTCTCATCGGCGTTTTCTCCTCTCTCAGCAGTTTCCTTGACTACCATCCACCCTCCCTTAATGTGTATATTATTGTAAATATTGTTTTTGTTGCGTGGCACGCATGAACATCCCCTCGCTTTTTCGACATTGTTTTTTGTCGCGTGGCACGCGTGACCAGCCCCTCGCTTTTCGAGGTTGTTATTTTCTTATCTTTGTATTCTAGTTTGTACTGCCCGAACGACAAAACACTTGGGTTTCTACACGGTCGACCGCATGACGCTTCGTAGTTTGATAAGTTCTTCGGAACCGATCTTGGATTTTTTTGAACCTGCTCGAAGCAGATTACTTGAACAGTGGATTCAACTGTCGGGTAAGGAAACCGAGCTCGGGGAGGAGGGGCATTGGCATTTGCCCTCCCAGAGGAGTGCTGGCAGGAAAGGCTGCCTCAACAACCTTTTTGAGGTCGCCTGATCAGCCGAGTTGACCTTGCTCAGACCCAGAGGAATATTGGTTGCAATGTTGATGCTATGATTGCTTGGTTATTGTATATGTGTTTTTAATGTTGGAATTAGGTTGCAATGGGCATGTTTGGCATAATTATGCATTGTGGTTATGCTTGTTGGATTAGTAACTCAGATTGCAGGGGCAAGGCTACGGTAAGACTAGTTAATTATTTAAGGTTTATGTTTGTGGTTATTGATGATGCTAGATACGTCCTAGATCCCCGATCCCCACTTAGTCCTTGTGATTAACCCCGTAGTTAATGGTGTAAGCAGAGGTGCGAGATGCTCTAGAGAGTAGTCAAGCTTCAGAAAGGCGAGAGTAGGAGTGTGTGGATTGCTATACAATATATCTGATTAATATTACCATTATTATTATGGATCGGTTGAAGCTATAATTATTTTTTTAAAAACTTTGGTTGTTTCGTGGGGTTTTTGCTGAGCAACGGCAAATAGTATAGTTTTTGGGACCTTAGAGCATGTATAAAGATTAAATTCTTTACCTTACTATGCATGTATCAATTTCCTGAGTTCCAAGAGTTAAGTAGATCCAACGGTAGAGATCGATGGGATCTCCAGTTACCGAGAGGTTAACTGGCCAGGCCCGTCAGCTTATACCGATAATTTCAAACCCTGCAACCGAGTCATCCCCATTCATAAAGTTAAGGATGAGCGTGACCCAAATAATTACAGCATATACGCAAAATCCAATTGTATAAAAAATATTCTGAGAATCTGGGATCCAATTTTTTCATCGGGTACGAGATTCTTAACTTTATGTGGCGACTGGCAAATAAAAATCTCGTGAAGTACACGACAGGAGAAGATATCTAAACCGTTGAAATTTTAAACGGATACCGAGGAAATCGAATATCCATAGAATATATTCGGCGGAATCGGAACCGCTGACGAATTCCTACCTCAGATCTAGGCCGTCGGATGGGCCAGGGTCTTGGAGCATTTTCCCATATGAAGCGGGCGGCGGAGTAGCAGATCAAGCTGAGCCTCCCTTGCAGAGCGGGTACTTTTCTCGATCAACCAGGTACGTTTTGTTTTTCTTTTTATCCGCTGCTTGTTGCTAGTCTTTTTTTCTTCTTTTGATTCTGGCGCATCTCGTTTTTGCATTTTTTTTTACCATTAATCCGTAGTGCTTTTTGCATGTCTTAAGAAATTTCTTGTTTTGATTTGCATGCCTGTTTTTGGATCTATGTGTCTGAGATTGTGTATGGTATTGAATGTGCAGCTTCTTTTGCATGTTTCTGGTTCTGGGGTTTGATTTTTCTTGCATGAAATCGTTATGATATATGCTAGTTTTTGGAATCTATGCTTTTTGCGCTGAATGAGTCTTGTGTCTTAGGCTTTTGAATGCATGTCGTCATGGTTGAAAACAAGTCGGTGGTGCATGTAGCTGTGGAACTTTTTACTGGAAAAGTAGGATTTTGGGACTTCCGACTGGTGTAGATTTTGGTTTGAAAACTGGTAGATTTTTTGTTTGTTTGGGACTTCCGACTGGAAAAGTATAGTGTGGAATCTTCAAGTGTTTTAGTTCTTCAGTTCAAAGGGTGGTTTTATGTGGTCAGTAAGGGTGGTTTGATGTAGGCAGTTATGATATATAAATGTGTGCTGCAAAAGTCTGGAAACTAACTAATGGTGGTGTTGTATATGCTAAAAGTCTGAAAATCAACTGTTGAGTTGATGTGTGCAAAGTCTGAAATTTAACTATTGAGTTAATCTGTGCAGTTACATATAAACATGGCAAATCCAAAAGTTTTCTTTGACGTCACAATTGGAGGATCTCCAGCAGGCAGAGTTGTGATGGAACTGTATGCAGATACCACGCCACGAACTGCAGAGAATTTCAGGGCACTTTGCACTGGAGAGAAGGGAGTGGGAAGGTCTGGTGTGCCACTGCACTACAAGGGTTCATCCTTCCACAGGGTCATACCCCAATTCATGTGCCAGGGAGGAGATTTTACAAGGGGCGATGGCACTGGTGGTGAGTCCATATATGGTGCCAAGTTTGCTGATGAGAACTTCTCTCGGAAGCACGACGCACCCGGCATTCTTTCCATGGCTAATGCTGGGAAGAACACCAATGGCTCCCAGTTTTTCCTCTGCACTGTGCCTTGCCCCTGGCTTGATGGTAAGCATGTTGTGTTTGGGAAGGTTGTTGAAGGCATGAATGTGGTTAAGGCCATTGAAGCAGTTGGTAGCTCTGGTGGCAAAACCTCCAAGCCTGTGGTTATCTCAGATTCTGGCCAGCTTTAGCTTGCTGCTTCTGCCGCTGCTGCTGCTCTTTCTGCTGTTGAGTTTCCATAATTAAAAGTACCGCCCGACAGAACCTTTTCCTGTTTTCTAATATATCGGATATCAAATTGTCTTATGATAAATTCTAAACAGCCTTTGTTGGTATTTCTATGTTTTGGCAAGTTGATCATCTGAGATTCAGAGACCCTTTTGTTGGTTGTTTCATATGGAATGTATTCTGTTGCTCCACAATTTCACATGCCTTATCTTATACGAATGATATTGTTGTCGATGGATCTATTTATTTATTAATTGTAGCCAATGATTTTTAATGGCTTAGTTGAGCATCTCCCCAAAAAATATGAGAATCAGAATCAGATGAGAAATTTGAAAATTTGCATTCCGTACATGGCTTTTTTAAAGCATACCAGGCTAAACGTGTCATTTTGTAGAATGTGCCTTTCAAACGGTGGATTGCCTTGGTGTTTGCAAGATCTTTTAGCATTATTGCCTCGGACTTTGTAAACTTTGTTTTGTCATTTTTATCATTCTTATCCTGAGTTCAGCAAAAGTCACAGCTGGCTGGCAGGTTGCTGATGTTTATTATTGTCTAACTATCTTCTCTCTCTTGTTGATGAATTTGTATTATCTCTACAAGAAATTTATCGCGGCGGCCAAGGCCGCCGCGAACATTTCTTTTGTTTGACTCGATGCAAAGGCCACCTTGTGGCCGCCGCGAACATTTCTTTTGTTTGACTCGATGCAAAGGCCACCTTGTGTATAAGATGCTTGACTCAAAAGTTATCGGGTGTTGAGGATATCCAGTGATATCGAGTGTTTTTTCGCGTGCATGCACCCAAATAGATGCATGCAATGAGCACATATCCTATAGCATGATTAGGATATACTTCAACAAATCGACGAGAACACCACATTTCTAGGTGTACATTAACATAGATTATGGAGGTAGCAAGTAGAGATGTCCGACTGTGATTGGGGATTTTTTGCGAACTGGAAACTGGAAACGTTTAAAGGTCCCAATAGAAACTGGAAAGTGGAGATGTCCAAATAGAAAGTGGCAAGTGTGGAAATTGTGGAAATTTTTTGTGAACTGGAAAGTGGAGATGTCCAAATAGATGCATGACAATGAGCACATATTCTATAGCATGATCAGGATCTACTTCAACAAATCGACGAAAACACCACATTTTTTTGTGTACATTAACATAGATTATTAACATAGATTATGGAGGTAGCAAGTGGAGATGTCTGAGTGCTATTGGGGATTTTTTGTGAACTAGAAATGTTTAAAGGTCGAAAAAAGCAAAAAAACATTTAATATAGACATGGCTTTCAACATTATACAATATTGAAGCCATATGATTCATTTAGGAATGCAAGCTGGGTGTCCATGCCAAAGAACATTTGTAGAGTTTCATATGTGAAGCCATATGCCTCATTAAGTAATGCAAGCTGGGTGGCCATGCCAAAAAACATTGTAGAGTTTCACATGTTAGATGTTAGGTAAGTGGCAAATAAATAATAATAACAAAAAATTTATTGCGGCGGTTCGGCGTCTCCCTTTGCCGTCGTGAACATTTCTCTTCGGCGTCTGTCTATGTAGAGTTCAAACCTTGTCAAGAAGGTATAGTCTTTAAAAAAAGTTGATCAATTATAGTAGGCATGAGAATAAGTTCATTATACTTTTTGATATTCAATTTATAGATGATTCATACACATCAAAGGTCAAATGTCAACTAGTCAATTGGAGTTCTCAACTATAGAAATGGAAAACAAATGCATAGTCTAAATTCATGAACACCAATAGCATAAAAATGCAAAACATTCACAATAGAAACCAAGCACAAATTATGCTTTGCCTTCATGTGCTAGAAATGCATTTTTTGGTTTTAAGCAGCACTTGCAATTATTTTATGTGGCAGCTTAGATCATATTTTTCCGTGACAATCCCGTCGACATCAATTTCTCCGCGAGGTCCGTGACTACACTATGGTTGCAGGCCATCTTTACAAAAAGGGTAAGGATACCGTCCTTCGACGCTGTGTTCTCCCTCATGAAGTCCCCGATATTGTTCGAGAAGCCCACGAAGGGCTCGGTGGTGGTCATTTTCATGGTGACACCACGGACGCATAAAATCCTTCTTCTTTGGTTATTTTGGCCCACGCTCTTCAAAGGCGCCTCGCCCACGCCCGCAAGCGTGTGGCGCTTGCCGGCGTGTGGGGACGGCCCACGCCCGTGGCGCTCTTCCCTTGACGCCGGCCGCCACGCCACTTCCCTTCAGCAAATGGGGAATGGATTTTGTGGGACCCATCGATCCTCCTCCGCGGCACACCCATGCGCTACATTACGGTTCTCACCGACCACGCTACCAAATGGGCGGAAGCTTGCGCACTTCCGGACAACAACAACGCAACCCGGCCACGACCAAGGTCCTCTATCAACAAATCATCACGCGATTGTACGCCTTACCTGAGCTGGTCGGTGATCATGGTGTCCATTTTATCAATCATACCATCAAGGAGCCGACGGATTATCTCTCGATACATCATCACAAGAGCACACCTTACTATCCTCAAGGGAATGGTTTGGCGAGAAAGCACCAACAAAACTACGGTCACAATTCTCAAGAAAATTTGTGGCCTTCTCGCGACCGACCGGCAAAACAAACTTCCCTAATTTGTTCTTTGGGCTTACAATACTTGTTTCAAAATAGCTCTTGGTCACCTCCTTTCAAATTGGTTTATGGTCAAGAAGCTCTCATGCCTTTTGAGTACATTCTCCCAACTCTCCCGTTTTCCGGCACGCCCATAATCCCGTCTGCGCACTCAAAGAAAGGGTTTATCAATTGGAGCAGTTGGATGAACTTAGAAGGGATGCTTATATTCGAGTTCTTCATGGACAACGGTTGCAAAAATCTTTACATGACAAACGTTTGAAGACAAAAACATTCAAGGAAGGAGATTTGGTTCTTCTTTATGATTCTCGGTACAAAAATTTTCCGGGTAAACTAAAGTTTCGATGGCTTGGCCCTTATCAAATTGCTCAAGTGGTTCAACCCAGCGTTTTCCAGCTGGCTGAATTAGATGGAACTCCATTACCTACACTGGTTAATGGCTTTCGCCTCAAAACATTTCATACCACGTAAAGTGAAAATCAACAAGCGGATCTTTGTTTCGGGCAAAACACAACAGATGTTTACTAAACCAGCGGCATATTTATATTATAGGTGGAATTTTTTTACAAAATGTGGGCACCGCCCAGCTATTTCCGCTATGGGCACTGCCCTATATACAAAAACGGGCTCAGAGCCCTATCTACTAAGTCCTAAGAAGAAAAACCCTCTACTCCGGGTTCGGAGCAGAGGTGATGCGCAGGATGTGGTAGAGGTTATGCTCCGGGTCCCAGCGAAGGTGCAGAATCACCTCCATCCCATTGGTCTTCGGATCGGGATGTTCAGCCATCCCGGCACACCAGCCATCCATCGCCAGGCCACGGTTGTGGCAGCGCCAGAGGTCCAGACAATCCATCTTACAGGTAATCCACTCCAGACAGTTCGAAGGCATAGTGCAGTTATCATGCAAACCAGCCGCAGACATACTGAGCGCCATCGGATGCCTTCGCTTCACTCCCGGTTCGTCTTATATAGCCAACCGAGGAACTCCTTGTCGACGTGGACCAATCACAAAAATTGCCAACGTGTTTGCAATGCAAGGCTGTTTCTAAAATGAGAATCTTTTCTCCCGCCGCATATCTAGCCATGGTACATTCTGACACATTCGTTTTAATGATATCCCATCACTTCGAGTTGCCAGCATTAAATGCCATTCCTTCTTTTCACGCCCGTCGAACATTAATGTGTGTCCTTTGGCCACCTGTCACATCCCATCATTCTCTCATGCCTCATCTCCACCGTTCATTACTTCTCCCTTTGTTGTTCGGGGACTAAACCAAATTTTTGCCTCTCAATCCCCTCCTTGGCATCTTTCGACACCTGGCACCATCAACGGTTACAGTTTCGCCCTCATCATACCCCTTCGCCTCCATTTGCGCGCCCTAAACCTTTCGTCTCTCTGCGCCTTCGTCCTTCGTCCTCCGTTCTCCGCTCTCTGCCTTTGCATCACCGTTCTTTTCTGAAGCTCTTTGCCATGGCTGCCCCAAAATTTCCTACACTTCAAGCTTACGCTCCCGAGGCCCGGACTCTTTTCGAAGTCATTATCTTTCTTGACGCCCACTTTCCGTGAAGCCCTTGTTGGCGAATCGTGAAGTCGCAGAGCGCCGAAGCTTTTACAATTTTCACAAATGGAACTTAGGCTCCAAATCCGGACCGGTTAGGCGGTTCATCGCTCACATCGTCAGCGCCGAATGGATACGGCGGTGGTCGATGGCACCACCATTTTACTTGACCCAAACACCTAATTTACGAGGTATTCCATATCCCTTTGCAAACCCCTTGTTTATCTTGGTCGCGCCATACGGGGATCTAGATGTGTCGAGTTTGGTGCTCACGCTTATCATGCCAATGTGCATCGCGACAAATATTGACAAGCCCCATGAAACCTTTGTTAAGTTTCTCGGCGCCAGAAGTTCCTTGGGTATTCTATCAAGAACACCCATATCAATAAGCCTTTCTATAATATAGTGGTCAGCGCTACTCGCTCCAACCACCACATTGATTGGCCCCAATTATTGTTCTCACCGTCTTCTCCAAGAAGTTGGCCCGTCTTGGGCTACCACTTCTATCTCGAAGTTTGGTGGGAGGCCATCTTCAAGCCATCATTCGTCATTACTTTCCTCCCTCACCTCCTCATTCTCATGCTTCCACTCAACAGTCATTTCATTCCCTTCCTCAAAATCAACCGGTTGGCACTTCCGCCCTTCTTCTTGGTCATGTCAAAGATAACACCACGCATGTCTTTGTCTCCTCTTCCCTCTACGTAAACGAGGCCCTCCAGTTCTCATCATGTCTCCCAAACATCACAAACACGGCAACAGCAGGCCCCCCTGCCTCCGCACCCTCGCCAGCTTTTGTATCAATATCAGCAGGATGCTCAAGCTGCTGCTCTCAAGTTACAAGAATCCCAAGAAGCTCTCATGCATGGGGTTCAAACGGCCCTGGAGGCCTCCGATGCAGTTCACCGTGACCTCCAAGCTGCTACCACGCCAGTGAATACTCTGGAGACCCAGCTTCAAGACAAGCACGAAGTCTTTTTACAGGCCCGTGAAGATCTCAAGGCTGCCCATAATCAGATTACTCAGCTTGCCGATCAACAGGCACAATTGCAGACCACCATTCAAGAATTATTGGAGCAGGTCAAGGCACGAGAGACTCTTTTGGTTGCCAAAGATAAAGATATTGTCAAACTCAACACGCTGTATACAGAACTCTCTCAGAACTACAACACTCAAGCACAAGACCTTACAGCGCGTGACGCTCAAATTGCCTCTTTGACATCTCAGCTCACATCTCTCCAAGATCAACTTACGGAGGTTCAGAAACAGAAAATTCTTGATGACGCTGAGATTGCCGTGCTTCGACTCAATGCTCCTGGGCAATCCTCCTCACATGTCACGACTTCTCAGAAATGGGTCCGTGACCAGTCACGCCTTCTGTTAGAAAAGAACAACCGGATCCGTGACCTCGAACAACAGCTCCAGCAAGCTATTCAGTCTGCTGATGAGGCTCAGACCAAACTTGACGGCTATGTTACCATAGCTAGCAACCTGCCTGTTGACTTCCCTGTTCCTTCCAGTTATCTGGATTATGTGGTTGCCCGTCGCCACCTCTTTCTTCTAAAGTGGCATGGGGCTGATGGTCCAGTTGATGTTCCCCTGCGCACTGCAGATTTTCTTCGGATCTGGCCGGACCTCACAAAGGTTTATTCTGCGCCCTTTTAGTCTTTGATCTCATTCACTGTGACGATCCGGATATGATCACCTTCAGAGTTGTTCAGCCAATGGCGTACATTTTTCATGATTTCTATCTGGCTGATACACAGGACAAATTCCGAGATGGGCCACATCAGAACTTTCAGGGTGATCCCACACTTCAATGGTTGCTTTTGGATAACAATCCCTATCTGGCTAATCATGATCAGACACACGCTCTTCATCAAGAGTACATGCCTGAGCTTGCTCATCATTTGCCTCTCTGGCAAGCTGAAGCGCTGCAACAGATAAGGAAGTATCTGGGACATCCCGAAGATCTTCCCTTTGCACAAGTTTATATGCAGCACCTGGCAGGATACAATCAACTGCGTGCTCTCCTGGATAGCAAGACAGTCCCCACGGGTTGGGATAGCCCTCCTGTAAATTCTCAGCTCCCTGCTTCTGTTTGGGACCATTGGTGCAAAGCTCTAGATCCGGCTCTTGTCCGAGAATTCAGGGAGCAGGCTCAGCAGCCCACGCCCACGGGCATGATCCCCTCTCCCTATGCTTCCCTGGGTGTTCCTCCACGCCCCAGGTTCTTGACCTCTGATTGGCGTCTCCCCTTTTGGACCAAGGTCATGGATGGTCATGCTGGATGGACTCCACCTCAGATCTCGACGGATCTCCGGTGGGATCCCCGTTTTGTTCGCCGCTCCAATTGGGAGGATGGTGCCACCCTTGATAACACTACCAATTGGATCTATATTCCCAATGAGCGTGGTTGGCAACGCCCTGCTGATGCTCTGCATGGTCTTGACACCTTCTTGCGAATCGACCACCTCACCCGATCCTTGATTACACCGTCAAGCGGTTTAATCTTTGCTCTCAAATGCATCTGGTCAGCTCTTTAAATCGGCGTCCCATCTTTTCTTTGTAATCCGAATGCGGCGTCGGTGCGCCGGTCTCGGACTGCCTACTCATGGAGTGCCGGTTTGTTTCTCTTCGAAGCCCATCTGCGCCCTTGAAGACATGGTGCGCTCTCATTTCCTCATTGGCCCGATCACGCCCTTGGGCTCAACACTCCTCTGCTCTTCAAATCGCGGGATCTCATTAGCACTTACCATAATGGTGCCGTCCTCACTCCGTGAGGATCACTTTCAGGCCGATGGCTTCCGCCCTCGGAAACACTTCCTCCTTTTCTTCACTTTCGAGTGTCGTTTGGTGGGGGAGTGTTAGTCATGCCTCTGATGCAGGGACTATTCATGCATCTGACGGACCAGGTCAAGCTCAAGGATCCCACAGGGCAGGCGCGGGTCGGTCGTCCAAAGCCCACAAAAGACCAAGCGGCGAGACCACGCGTGATCAAAACTGCGTCCCGTCAACAAAGGCGAGGCTCGGATAAGTGATGGCTGTCGCCCGCGTCGGCGTCGGCGTGATTCTAGGCACTTCAAGAGGCACCGCCAACATTCTGCAAATCAGGCCTCCTTCCAGTCAAGCACGAGATCAATCGGGGGTGTCTATATTGGGCCAAAGGCCATTGTACTATATATATGAGTAGAGCTAGCACATGAGTTTTAGATGAGTTTTGAGTCTTGTCTCCTTTCAGTCTTCTCTCGATTGCGAGAGCTCATGTATGTTCATCATTGATATCAAGGAAGCTTATCATTTTCCTCTCATTGTTCTCTTTTGTTCTGTTTTCTTATTCTTGTTCTTTTCTTGCAAATCCCGCGTGACATAGTCCCCCGGATTCTCCTGTTAGATCCAAGGGTCCTCACAGAGGGCTGTCTTGCAGGAGTTCCCGAACCCAGACCCCAAACAAAGGTATCTATCTATCTTACGCTCTATTCGCTTCGGCCATTGCCGGAGTGAACTCTATTCTACGGGTCGGTCAATTCGATGCAAGTACGTTCAATAAAAAAAAATTGAGCCCTCCCACTTTCTTCGAAAAGAAAATGGTCCTGCACCCCTTCAATGACGTTGTACACAACGTCATATTTATTCTCTCCCCTTAAGAGGTTATACGCTTCTTACTTAGCGCATTACTTTACTAGCCTTAGCTAACATATATAACCATCTAAGATGGATGCACATATTATGGTATCATTTATTTCAATATAGTTATGGGTTACCTACTTGGTTAGAACGATTCTAAACCACAAGGTTTTGTCATGACGACAATTCCTTTTGTCTCAAAAGACTATTTGATTACTATAATTCTTATTTTAGATGTACCTTACATGTATTATTCTTTTATATTCTAGAGATTCCCCCTTTCTTAGTTATTTAAACTCTTGGAATATTCCTACCAATCGAATTGATGCCATCGTAACAAGTTGGCCGAACTTGTTAGATTACTTCTTTTCTTTCGGTTGGATTATTCTTTTGGAGGTGCTAGATTTATACATGGTCAACAATTATCCTAGTAATGATTCCTTCTTAGCGAGGAGATCAATCTCACCAAGTGGTTTCAATACGTTGGATGACTGTTAACAATCGTGTATAATTTTAGTCACTCCTATGTGTTTCCTTCCCAATCCTTGACGCTTAGCTCAATATTGGGGCAATCCTTTCAGCGAGAATATCCGGCAATGCCTTCTAATCCCAATATGGATGTTGCCATCCGTACATTTAACCTACTAGGCCCCATGGCCTTAGATCCCTGAGCTTGCTAGAAGCTCATCCACTCGTTGCCTGCTTGAAGTAGCAAGGTACGTTCTTCCGAGTCGCTCGATACTTCAGTCTCCTTGACGGTGGCTCCCCTTTGATGTAGAGGTTGACTTTGTTCGTTAGAAGCCTCTCATTGCTGGTGGCTTGGCCTCTTGTTGCCTGAAGAGTGTTGAGGATGTTGATTGCTTCACCCCTGCAAATTGCCTGACATCTCTTCCTTTGATTTGTTACGCTATGGGAGGGAAGGAATAACAAGGGAACTATATATGCAAAGCATATAGCTTACATAATTACAATTACTACTAGAGCTATTAAGTCCCCTTTGTGCCTCCCTTCGAGTTGCACACCTACTCCTTGGTAATGTCATCGGTGTTCCTCCCGGTGCAATGGTGTTGACGATCTATATCCTCCTATTTGTACGTCAGCTCGTACTCCGGGGTAACTTGTTGATATACTTGGGTCCTCCGATGTTTGTCGGCTATGGCACAACACGCTTTGCATCACATTCTAACTAAAGGTGTACTGGTCGTTGATGCTTCGACATTTCAGTCTGCTTCCTGATCCTGTTCTCGGGCGGTAATTGTTCCCCCCTTCATGATACTTGAAGCTATTTGGAGGCGTCTCTTGAGGCTGTGCACGCTTCCTTTGGCTATACTCCTCTGGAGTTGTTCTCTTCTGCAGTTGTTCTTTGAATCGTCCAGCATGCAAGTCCGCGTGCGAGTTATCGGCTCGCCTCGCCTCACCTAATTGCTTCTCCATCGAGCTTCCAATCTTCCTTGTTTGATCCCTTTGTCACATGGCTTGGACATTGTCACGTTCCTCAGTGCTATGTCGTCTTCTTGTCTTGAGGTACCCTCCGGTGGTTTTGATTGTGCCCGTCAGTTTTGATCCTCCTGTTGCCTCTAGGGAGCTCGTGGAAGAAGTCGGTTGCTAGCACTTCTCCAGCTTTCAGTTCCTGACCTTTGTCCCTCTATGCATGTCAGTCTCTCTGTCAAGTAAAGCTTCATGGCTCTCCTCCCTGCTGGCTATATTGTCGGGATGATGGATCCTTATATCTGCGCAGCTTGACCCTTGAGTTGAAGAAGTACCTGCCTTAGATATACTCTTGTCGTTGAATAGCCTGGCTATTATCTTGAACTCTCTTTTTGCCGAAGGTGCTTCAGTTGCTATCCTTGTCGTTAAGGTGTCGAATGCTTCTACCTTGGGCGTTTGACGTGCCACATGTCGGAGATATGATCGGCTTCTTCTCTTCTAATTACTGGTAGGAGTACCTGACGAAGCCATCACCTAGTCGTTGAAGGCATATCTCCTCGTCGCAGTGCCTTTCGTAAGTGCATCTCCATCTAATACACGTGTCATAGCGCATCACCCTATATTACCACAAGGTGGAATTATTGTTGTCGAGATGTTGCCTTCTTAGTTGGCTCGTTGATGTCGGATCGTTCCTCCTTCTATTGTTGAGGCCACTCGTGTCATAAGTTCGTCAAGTGTTGCCACTGCCACAAGAGGTAGTGGTGCGCCTTGACGATGTCCTGGTGCAGCAGCGCTGATGATCTTGACATGATCGGTGTTGTCCCTTATTCTGACATTGGGTGGACAAGCGGTCTTCTACTTGAGGGCACTTCCCAAAGTGTTTGGAGTCGAAGGTTTGCTTGGGCTCTGGTCGTTTCTCCCTCGTACTTGCTCTTGCATTTTGATCTTGGGCTATAGTTGTGCTTCCTTGCTTCCTCATTTGGTAGTCGAAGTGAAGGAGCTTCCTGATCTAAGCGCTAAATCCGTAAAACAAGACTTTAAACTCATGTTTCTCCACTATATCTGTGAGCACCCGAGATATACAATAGACATATACGCATTTACATTGGGATTTTACATTAGGGCGGATTTGGGGTCTCAAAATGGCCCATATCTTGGATGCCAGAATTCCACGTCATGTTTCTCGCGACCAATGATGTTTGCGCATTTTTTTCCAAAGTCAGTATTAGTTGGCAAGTAGAAAGAGGAGCAGGCTTACTTGGCATCCACATGGCGAAATTTCATAGGACATGTGTGTGCATTCATTCCAACCACATTAATGGCCCGCATTTTTCGAAAATCGTATCGCGGACCAAAATAATGGCTACTTTTCCCGCCTACTGTGCACATGCCCACATGCACCAACCAGCTTATCAAATTTTGGCACCAAGATTTCCATTGTTCACATTAGCGGCGCTACGTGCATCCTCTCCGCCTTCGCTCTTCATTTAGAATCCAAGTCTCCAATAGTGTCTGTGTTTTTGCGGGGCGAGCATAGAGTTAAGCGACAACGGCGAGGCGATGTGCGGACAAGCAAACGTATGTTACATGCCATGTTTTTACTACCCAAATTTTCATTCTGAAGTTTTCCTACTTTTCAGCTCTTCCCATTCATCGTATTGCTCTCTGCCATTCATTCTTACAATTCAACGACCGATCGATCTGACGGTGGAAGGATGTGGGTGAGAATGCTATCCTTAACGAAGGGTGACTATGGAGTTACATCGTCGGAGCGACATTCATATGCAATGAATAGGTAGAACTATAGGGTTCAAAATAAATGCTATGGATAGTATATTGCAAAAAAAAAAGGGAAGGGAGGGGGGAAAGGGATTTGAAGAGGAGGATATTTGCAAATTTGCACCCTCAATAATACATGGATCACACCATGCGAAAATGCATATGCACTTTGTAAATGTGTAGTGAGATTTCGCGTCATGTGATCCTTGCTTCTTTTTTCTTCCCTCTTCTTGATTTATATTCACTCACTGAATCAAATATTTTTCTTTGGGCTATATTTATCAGATGTCGGGGATTTGAGACTAGGGAAAAGCATTACTAGCATCGTTGTTGTCTAACATATGGACATAAGAGACATGCTTTTCCAAGATATACATTCAGGGCAATGGGCATCTAGTTTTACGTTGTAAAGTTGTGGGAGCCGAGCTTGAAAGTGATCCCATGATCTCTTTTAAGTTTAATTGTGCAAGCCTTATGAGAATGGTGTCCTTGCAATGAAGAAATGTTTGATAAGACGTGCATCCAGGGTTGTTGAAAAAATGAGTTACAAAATATTTGCTCCATTAGAGGTGTTTACTAATGCCACGACACAAAAGCTCCAAAGACATATTGTATAAAATGTCGCTTTCATGAGCCTTTGGATCAGTTACCTCAAAGTGTCACATATGGAAACATTGTTAGGTTTGATAAAATAACATAAAAATCTTATTTAATAAAGCTTTGGTTGTTGGTAAAATGTTGGCTTATTGATTAAGTGTTTGTATTTTGCTTTGGGACCCTCTTTGAAAAAGTTTAGTTCATAAAACATAATATAACTTGGAATGATACATATTTTATATGCAAATGGGAGACTATTGATGAGGGACTTGGTGTTATTATCTATTGACAACAAACAAGAAAGTGGATCACACCATGCGAATTTAGTATATTCCAACCTTTTAGCCTATACAAAATTCGCTTGGTGTGATCTTTTTGGAAAAAGATGACTTCCTATAGTAAAATTACTTTGATTATCTTTTAATAAAAGAAATATATATGTGTCTTATTTGAAGTTAAGTGTGGATATGTGACGTGCTCATTTATTGATAAAGTGTTTGCTTTTTGAAAAGGGCTAATAACTTTATGTACTACTAGAGTTGGTAAAGTATTTTAGATGCAAATAGGATGCTTGATGTGATCCTTCTTAAAAAAAGATATGCTCTTTGAAAAGGACTAATAACTTTATGCACTTGGGGTGGTAAAGCATTAAATGAGAAGGGGTACTTGTGTTTAATTTTAATTTGACAACAAATAAGAAAGTGGATCACACGATGCGAATTTAGTGTGTTCCATTTTTGTTGCATATGTACTATTAGCTTGGTGTGATCCTTCTTGAAAAATAATATGCTCTTTGAAAAGGGATAATGACTTATGTACTTAATAGTGGTAAAGCATTTTAGATACAAATAGGAATGAGTACTTGTATTTAAGTTTAATTTGACAACAAATAAGAAAGTGGATCACACCATCAATTTAATTTAGTGTGTCCTTTTTTTGCATATGTATTATTAAGCTTGGTGTGATCCATCTTGAAAAAAAAATAGCTTTCAAGTAAAAGAAAAGAAAGAAATATCTTATTTAAAGTGTAAAGTGTTAGTATATAAAGTGTTGGTTTATTAAAATACTATTTGTTTACGCTAAGTTGTAAGTTCAATATTTGTGTTTCTATTTATTGTTTTTACATAAAGGATCACACCCGGTAATTTCTTATATGCAATTACTTACAAGCATGAAGATTTCGCATCATATGATCCTCTTTAAACAAGGATGGCTTTGACCTTCAATGTTCATAAATTTTATGAATGTTTGCATATAAGAATGTCACATATCATATTTTCTTAAAAAATGGTCATCAAATGAATAACTAGTCAAAGAGTTCTTCTACTACTTAAAGAGTTTCAAGACTCATTTTTGCTATAATTTAAATGGCAATAGATTTTTAAAGGAATCTATTGTTAAAAGTAGTCAAAGACTTCTTGTATTAGCAGTATCTAAACACAAACACCATAACCTTTGTACTTCAAGAATGTATAAACCCTTCACATTGCAAAGTATAATGTCATTTATTAGCATCTTCACGAACATTTCCCCTTCCTTATCGGAAGCAGCTCATCTCAAGGAACTGTATTCGATTCCGAATGCCTTCATCCTCTCTCAATCTCTCACAATATCCTAGGAGGCTAGAGTTACCGTCACCACAAAATCGGACTAAACTTGAAACGTCCTGAAATGACGGTTTCTTGCCACTCAACGGATCCAATGGATATAAACTGTCATCCGCCCAGATGTCGACACTTTTTGAGCCTGCAAGACACAACACGTCGAGGTCTAAGTTCTTATTTTTTAGACCTCCTTTTTTGCGATTGAAGACTGGAGCATATTCGTGAGTTAGTTGGATCCTTATCTACACATCATTTGGAGCTTCCATACTGTGTGGATCGCACGGCGCGAAATGAAGGTGTACAATTTGTATGCCCCAGCACAATTCGCTTCGTGTGAGCCGAACGTTCAGATCGACCTCGTTTTTGAAATTTGCAAGCGTGCATATGGAAATCAAAAGTCCATTCTCCTACAATCCATGCTTTTATACATTAAGCAAATTCAAATTTCGAATTGTAGGGGGCGGGAAGCCTGTATTGGGATGAAGTAAAGATCCCGGTTAATCGCCGGGTTCACATGGACGACTGGGTTACCGGCTTAAAACCCTCTTGAACTTGGGTGAGGCAAAAAAATTCAGCCCCGTTTTGGAAAATCAGCCCTTGCAAGATCCAACTTGCGTAGCTGATAAAGCGCTGAATTTTTTAATCAGTGCTGACTCCGCCAGAACTCAGCGGAGGGCCTAAACTTCTCCATGTGAACCACCCATAAAGCGGCGCGACCCTTGGGCCTACGAAATAAAAGTCGATACAAAGCTTCAACCTACACATTCAAATTTTGAAATGTGGAAGGCGGGGAAGCTTGTATGGCCATAACCTCTAAATGAAAATAAGCGCAAGAATCGGACACGACGCTTGGTATCGACAAACAAAGAGACACCGTCATGAGTTGCCGGTATGCTATAATGCAAGTGGCTTTTAGAAGCGCCACATGTTGCATCACCGTCGACAACCAACAAAATTAAATACATATGGCGCCATGAATGCGTAATCCCCCTTATTCCGGGAGAATATTCCAAGCAAATCTGTAATTATGAGAGTTTGGTATCCTAGGTGGCATGGGAAAAAGGGAGGCGGAAATATGGCGTGGAATGGCTGATAGGAGGCCATTTTCAGACCCCAAATCCGCCCTAATGAGTCATCCACTTTTTCAAAACAACTACTAAGATCTACTTAAATGTTTATACTCCTTTTAGGTTTCCCCTCCTCCTATCGCGTTTAATCCTTGGTTTTCTTTGCATCTTCTTCGTTTACGGTTGACTCCGAGATTCCTTGAGATACTGCTACTATTGTTGAGCTTCATGTCTGATCCGAGCTCGTCACCCCAAGTTGCGAAGAGTGTTCGTCGATGTGATCCCTTGAAAAAGATGCTCCTCCTTAATGTGTATGTCCGTCGTAAGGAATGCGGTGACCGCTCAACGTCCCTATATGCAGTGTGTCGTTGCAAGGTTGCCGATGTGCGGTGCCATTGATCGGTTGATCACCTGGCTGTTGCAATCGGGCGTTCTTGAATGTCTTCGAAGCTCTGAGATCGTGGTCGGTATGCAGGCATTGTCATTCCTCCGTAGGTTGAATTTCTGAGTGCGCCCCTATTGATTGGGCTTTGCTTCCTTCCGAGGTGCCTCTCCTGTGCTTGGAAGTGTGGTCATCTCCATTGCACCTACCCTAGCTCCTTCTGGTTGCCTTTGCGTGATTTGTACCTGCTGGCTAGGTCATCTCCTCCGTCCTTTGGGTCCTATCCATTCGAGTCTCGCACTCCTTGGCTGACGTAGTAAAGTCGTCCTTCCTTTGGTTTCTAGGTGTTTCTGGGTCCCGAATTCTTGTTCGAGCGGAATATTCTCCTCCTTGATCTTGCCCCTAATGCTGATATAGGCCTTCAAGTTGGCGATGTTCTTTCCTTGATATGCGTCTCCTTCCCCTCATGGTCTCCTACTTTTTGGAACCGATGAAAGTTCTCCTGCTGGTGCAAGGGAGCTGGAAGCTCGTCCTGGTCAGCCTTAGGTGCTTTGTGGTTCCCTAGCTTGGTTGCTCCTTTTGTTGACGTTGCATTACATTCGCTTGAGCTGCTGGGCTGCAAGGTCGTGGTTGTCTTCCCTCCGGTTTCTATACGCTCCTGTGTCGCCATGACTTCTCTCCTCCAGAAAGATTATGCCCTCTGACTGTTGGGGTGATCACCACTCACCACACTTGTCACCACTCACCACACTCACCACTATTGAGGTGGTATAGGAGATTGTATACCGTATATGGAGGGATATACGCACATGCACGCGTGCAGGATATTTGCACGTATGTATTATGGTGTGCAGGGGGATTATGATGACTGTATTATCTGAGCAGAGAGAGAGAAGAACAGAGAGACGGTGTATTGGGAGAGAGAGTATTTTTCATTGATCTAGCTATGGAGATGATGATTCTTTGTGTTGTGCATTGCCTTGATCTGATAGATTGAGCTTGGATTGTTGGGTTTTTCATCCTTCTTGCAAGGTTAGAGTCCAGGCTCTAACACTGACCTTAGCTCGTGATGCCAACATGGCATCGATGTCTAACGTCTTCCTGCACCTGTATTTTGCTGCCTTGCATTCTTCCATTTGAAACTCATGTGCGTCGAGTTGGTGAAGGCGTCGAGGTCCTCTTTCTGATGTGACCTCGTAGACGTGGTAGCCGGGAGGTTGACATCTAGAAAATTCTTGGTGCCGTTGGTTACCAAATATTCTTCCCATTTGATGAAGATTGATGATAGGCCGGTGGTGTCCTGTTCTACTCGTTTGTCAGTTGAGGTGTTTGTCGTTGTGCTTCCCTCGCTTGGGTCTGCCTTTTCGGTCTCCTCTCCTTATCTGTCTGTACATCGGCTGGGACCTTGATGTCTTCAAGAAGTTGCGCCTCTAGCTCTTCTGTGGCTCTGGCCCTGTACTTCGAAAGCAACGCTCGTATATTCTAGAGTCTAAGGGTCCACTTGAAGGGCTCTCCTACAACATTTTGGGCTCTATAAGCAAGCAAGATGGCTTGAGCAGCATTACTGGAGACATATCTATAATCTCCAAGTCTATGGACATTAGGATGTGTGGTATGGCATGAAATGAGGGTTGTTTTGCAAAACCTCCATGATGTTTGAGGCATACTCTAAGGTCCTAGCAAAGTTGGTTTGGGGGAGTCCAATCTCTACACATGGAGTGACTTGGGCAGCTCTAGACTCTAGCTCCTTTCTAGGTATCCTGGCAATAGGGAGTGTCAATGTGACGGCTGTATAGGTCAAACTCTATTAGAAGGACACAAAATTAGGTTAAGGTTTATGCCTTTGGCATGAGCGGAGGTGATGTACCAACAGTTGGACTTGGGTTGCTATGCTGAGGTCTAGATGACTATAACAAAGGGGTGTTCTTGGGCACTTCTATGTAGGAGTAAGGCATCAGCTTTGAGCCGAGAGCAATACTTGTGAGGTACTAATGAGGTATGCTTCTATTTACAAACAAACCACAGTTTGGGAAAAACAATTCAAGGGTTTGAGCAATTTTAGTCATTTTGAGCTGGGTTTTGACATTTCTAGCCTAATTTGAGGTCATAAATGGATTCCAGGGTTTGAGCAATTTTGGTCATTTTGAGCTGGGGTTTGACATTTCTACCCTAATTTGAGGTCATAAATGGATTCTAGACTGTCTAACGGTCCTATTGCAATAAATTTCAGGCGATTTGGAGCTCTGTAGCTCAAGTTATGGGGTTTAAAAAATCGGACCCCTCTACGCATGCGCGAGAGCATAGTTAGGTTGGGACCTAAGTGGCCTCTGGCGCACCCTTGGAGATGTTGGTCTATTTATGTCTAATGGATGCCAAAAACAAGTTCGAAGACGTGAATTCCTACTTATTTTCTTCTGAATTGCAAGTTTCTTTGCTTATTTACTTCATTTGGAGCAGGTAAGTGGCTGATCAAGGGTCCGCTTTTGGACCCTCTAAGCGTCTTGTGAGGAGGGTGTTAGGTTGGGACCTAAGTGGCCTCTAGCGCACCCTTGGAGGTGTTGGTCTATTTATGTCTAAACTTATCCAATTTACACAATTTAACATGCCTTTTCCACTAATTTAAGTATTCTAAGCAAGATTCTATCATTACTTTTACAATTTGAGTAAGTTTTGATCAAATTCGAGGTCACTTTAGGGGACCCCTCTAAAAGCGTCTTGTGAGGGTGTTAGGTCATGACCTAACTATGCCCCTGGCGCCCTTAGAGGTGTTGCTCCAAAATGTGTATGCGTGTTTTAACATACAAATTTAGCTAATTCGAGCTTTTTAAATGGGATTTCATCTTTTATTTTACAATTTTGGGGCTCCTAAGGCCGAGTTCTAGGGTTCCTATGGAGTGACCCCTCTAAGCGTGCGCGAGAGACCAGTTAGGTATGGACCTAACATGCTCCTGGCGCATCCTTGGAGGTGTCGGCCAAAAAGGTGATTAAAATTTGCTAGACTTTCTTAGGTGACTTTTCTTCTATCTATTTCATCTTAAATATGTTCTCTAATTATCCTAATTCTAGATAATTACTATCTCTATTCCTGGGGGAAAAAATTTCCCACTATTCGAGGTTTGTGCTTGGGCTTTTATCTCCAAGACTGAATGTCTAGATTAGTTAGTTCCTATAGGAATACGGATTAGGTTTCGATCTTGATCTGCCAAGATCAAGGCTCTGATACCATTGTGACGGCCCCAGCTCCTATACGATGCCCCGATCGTATACAAACTGGAGATCATCCCTCAAACCAGCATCTGCTCGCTGACATGAGGCCGTCCACCTAACATCGGGCTCTTGCTGGTGGCCAAGAACCCGACGGGGAAGAATGGACGTGTCATTCATCCCGTCTCCCTCGGGATCGATCTAGCTGCGGAAGCGTAAACACACATGAGCACATGACATCAATCAACAATAACATACCCACCTCGAAGGGTGGTCCACCATATCACAGTAGCTGCAACAACACATCAGTACATCAACATAACATGGAAAAATCCTATCCAGGCTCAGACTCTTGGGGAAAGACTAACGGCTTGGGTCTCCGGATAACAATGCAGACAGAATTCATGGCAAATGGATTTGGCTGGCATAGGAACATGGTCGTTGGGCAGTCCACTCCATCCGCCCCTCCTGTGCATACTTTGCAGATAGGCGGAAAAGTATTGGAGCCTGACCGTAGCCTGCCGGGTTCATAGCCAAAGGGGCTACTACTGGGTTGCATCTCCCCAGCTCCCGATGAGGCAGGAGGAGATCACTCTCCTCCAGAAGGTTCACGCCAATCACAGGCGAGCTAGAGAGCCACTGCTCGTATACGACTTGAACCCCTAGAAGATGACGCATCACCCAAGAGATGTCGAGCCCATACCCTGCCCGCACGCAGTGTCAGGGTATTAGGCCTAGCCCACAATGTTCCCCGGCCGTCGCTACGCACCAGAGGGATCAACTGTGATCAGACAAGCCCTTCCTTGTCAGCCGGTCTAGCTCCGCCACCCACAGCCAGGCGGGCTCTTATGCACAGGCCGCATTAATTGGGAATTAATGGGCTAAAGCTATGATCATACAACTACTTGGGCTCTGGGTCTCTACCCCCCTTTCCAATACACAAGAGTGGCGCATAGAATGTCAAAACATCATCACAACAGAACTGAAAATAATAGAATACATCTATTCTATTCTACCTAGTCATACATGGTTAGGTTCCTTTGTTAGTGTCTATCATTCTTAGGCTGTAGGGGTCGCCTATAGCTAAGAATGAATGCTAAACCTACTGAAAGAGGCCTGATAACTCGGATCTACCTATCGAATCAACCGCTCACTTGCATCTTGGCCGGTTCCCACTCCCCTAAAAGCGTCCACGCTGCTGATCTCGGGTCTGCTGATCTTGGATCGAGCTGCAACCTAGGAAATCCGACTTCTCTGCTTCCGTTCAGGCGGAAATGCGTCCTCTGCTGCTCCAATCCGAGACTCAGGGGCTGAAAACTGAAAAGGTTTCCCTTTTAGGGTTTATGCCCCTTTATCTCCACGCATTTAGGGCTGGTCCCTTTTTGGTCAATGGGTCATTGCCACGTGGCAAAAAGGGATTATATTCACATGTTGCTTTAACATGTGCAATATAATGGTTCACAAGGTCGTACCCTAGGGTACTACCCTTTACGGTCGCTGTGTACATTTCGTCTGAGTCGACATGTACTAGTGACGTGTCAGTATAATATACGTATTCATACCGTATGTTATGCTGGAACGTCACAGCAGTATCGGGCCAGCATTAACCATATGGATGTATATACATGTCAAAACTATTTAAATGCATCTATACCAAAAGGATATAGGCAGTTGATTGCGAGATACCGAACAGGATCCCATAAGCTCGAAGTAGAAATAGGGAGATGGGCAAGAACACCACCAGAAGACAGACTTTGTAAGATATGTAATTCAGGGGACGTTGAGGATGAACAACATGTATTCCTGCAATGTTCAGAATATGGGCACATTAGGAGCAGTTTTGGTGTTCAGACAACAGATTTATATTCATTATGGTTGATGCCACCATCATGTTTAGGGCTTTTCATAAGGACGGTGGATGCACACCGATCCTTTTTACTCAAACTGTAAACAAGATGTTCATGTGCTCCATGGCCTCTCGAGGCCCAAGTGAGCATTAGATATAAATTAAATCCCCTTTCATTGGTTCTAAATCAACAATTTCTCTTATGGATATGGCTTGAATATTTATTCGGCTTAGTGCATCGGCAACCTGATTCTCTTTTCCAGGCTTATATTCAAGCTGCAACCATTCAAAATCCTTTATAGTGTCAATGAGCTTTAATTGTCGCGTATTGATACTATCTTGTGTTTGTATATGTTTCAAACTTTGCTCGTCAAAACGAGCCACAAACTTTGATCCCATAAGATAATGTCTCCACTTCTTTAGTGCATGAACCAAGGCAATCAATTCCTTTTCATAAGTACTATACTTTTGCTCCAATGGCTTGAGCATTCGAGTGACATAGGCTAATGGATGTCCATCTTGCATAAGTACTGCACCAATAGCATTTCCGCTGGCATCGGAACATACTGTGAAGGGCTTATGCCAGTCAGGCAGTACTAATACTGGTTCAATTGCTATCTTCTCTTTCAGAATTCGAAAAGCTTCCTCGGCTTCCGAATTCCAAACAAAGGGTGTATCCTTCTTTAAAAACATGCTAAGAGGAAGAGTTACTTTTGCAAAATCTTTCACAAATCTTCGATAATAACTGCATAACTGCACAAAAGAACGTAGATCCTTAAGGTCTTCAGGTCTAGCCAATCAATAATAACCCTAATCTTTTCAGGATCCATTCATATCCCTTCTTTGGATATAATATGACCCAAATATCCAACTTCTTGCATAAAAAACCTGCTTTTGGACTCATTAACAAACAACTGGTTCTGCCTCAGAAGATCAAAAACCTGTTGAAGATGTTGTTTGTGCTCCTCAATAGTTCTACTATATATAAGTATATCGTCAAAGAAGACTACAACACTTTTCCCTAATACTGGTGCTAGAACTCTCCCCATGAGTCGACAAAATGTTGCCGGAGCATTGGTCAGTCCAAAAGGCATCACACGAAACTCATAATGACCAAAAGTTGAATGCCGTCTTATCAATGTCCTCATTCTTGATTCGAATCTGATGATATCCTGATTTTAAGACTATTTTGCTAAAGATGCAAGCACCTCGTAATTCATCAAATAGGTCGTCAGCTCTGGGCTCTGGGAACTTATCTTTAATAGTCAGCTTGTTGAGAGCTCTATACGCACATCCTATATCCCTTGTCTTTCTTTTTAATCAGAATGGTTGGTGCACCAAAAGGTGAACAGCTTGGTCGTATTAGTTGACGGTCTAACATCTCTATTATCTATCTTTCAAGCTCCAATTTTTCAAAATGGCTGACTCGGTAAGGTGCTCTATTTGGAGGTTTTGCGTTTTCTTGCAATTGTATCGCATGATCTTCGGGACGATGAGGAGGTAAATCCAGAGCTTCTTCATCCTTGAAAAGATCATCAAATTGCCTAAGAAAACTGTACAATTCAGGAGGCACCTGTGGTTGTGGGTCTGAATTTCTCAAATATATAAAATATGACTCTGCTTCACTTTGTATTAACTTCTTAGTTTCTAAATAGGTCAATAGGGTCCAAGCATGCAGAATCTGTGTGAAGCTTCAAAGGTTGACCTTCAACAGTTATAGTTACTATCTTTTCACGATAATTAGGCCGGGCATCAAACTATTCTCGCCATCCAATTCCCAATATCACATCCATAGATCCTAAAGGGGCCATAATCAAAACTTTGTCTTCCGAGTACTGACTTATTTGAATAGGAGCTATCATATATTTGTTGCACTGATTCTTGGGACCCTTCAAACCTTGCACAACTGTGATTTTCGTTTGCAAATCACAAATAGGTAATCCTAGTTTGTGTACACCAAGTCCTACGAAATGAAATTATGTGTTGATCCATCATCAAGTAAAACAGTCACCTTCTGGCCTTTTACTGAACCTTTTATTTTAAATAACCATGTTTACGGAGATCCCAGATATGCCCTCGACAAAATTCCTTTCTTCCCTTCCTTGGAAGTTTTCGGTCTGTCTTCCACATGGTGTGATTGAGCAACCTGCCTTTCCTTGGGTGGCGGCTCCTTAAACTGTACCTTCTTAACTGTCTTATCTGCCGGAGCTGTATTCTTTGGACAGTTAGATTGGTAATGCAGACCTCCACAAATATAAGATCCAGTCTTTGGCCCTTTATTCTGCTCCTATTTGGCCTTCTGTCCATTATTTGAGTGTTTCCCATTTCTTCCATTAAACCTTATCCTACGCTCATCACGACCTCTTTTATTTTTCTTATCCCTTCTATTTTCAAATTTTTCACGTCTCAGTCTTTTCTGTTCTCTAGAAGGTGCTCCTTCCCATATAACTAATTCTAGAAGGTGCTCCTTCCCATATAACTAATTTACGGGTCTTGGGATTTAATTTCCGTTCTGCAACTCCTGCTTTCTTAATTGCACTACGGAATACTGTCCATGAGTTAATCTCGGGCTGCATAAATCTGCGGCAAAGAGACAAACAAAGAGACACCGTCATGAGTTGCCGGTATGCTATAATGCAAGTGGCTTTTTAGAAGCGCCACATGTTGCATCAGCCCTGTCTGACAACCAACAAAATTAAATACATATGGCGCCATGAATGCGCAATCCCCCTTATTCCGGGAGAATATTCCAAGCAAATCTGTAATTATGAGAGTTTGGTATCCTAGGTGGCATGGGAAAAAGGGAGCGGAAATATGACGTGGAATGGCTGATAGGAGGCCATTTTCAGACCCCAAATCCGCCCTAATGAGTCATCCACTTTTTCAAAACAACTACGAAGATCTACTTAAATGTTTATACTCCTTTAGGGTTTCCCCTCCTCCTATCGCGTTTAATCCTTCAGTTTTGCTGCATCTTCTTCGTTACGGTTGACTCAGAGATTCCTTGAGATCTTTGCTACTATTGTTGAGCTTCATGTCGATCCGAGCTCGTCACCCCAAGTTGCGAAGAGTGTTCGTCGATGTGATCCCTTGAAAAAGATGCTCCTCCTTAATGTGTATGTCCGTCGTAAGGAATGCGGTGACCGCTCAACGTCCCTATATGCAGTGTGTCGTTGCAAGGTTGCCGATGTGCGGTGCCATTGATCGGTTGATCACCTGGCTGTTGCAGTCGGGCGTTCTTGAATGTCTTCGAAGCTCTGAGATCGTGGTCGGTATGCGGGCATTGTCATTCCTCCGTAGGTTGAATTTACGAGTCGCGCCCTATTGATTGGGCTTTGCTTCCTTCCGAGGTGCCTCTCCTGTGCTTGGAAGTGTGGTCATCTCCATTGCACCTACCCTAGCTCCTTCTGGTTGCCTTTGCGTGATTTGTACCTGCTGGCTAGGTCATCTCCTCCGATCCTTTGGGTCCCTATCCATTCGAAGTCTCGCACTCCTTTGGCTGGCGTAGTAAAGTCGTCCTTCCTTTGGTTTCTAGGTGTTTCTGGGTCCCGAATTCTTGTTCGAGCGGAATATTCTCCTCCTTGATCTTGCCCCTAATGCTGATATAGGCCTTCAAGTTGGCGATGTTCTTTCCTTGATATGCGTCTCCTTCCCCTCATGGTCTCCTACTTTTTGGAACCGATGAAAGTTCTCCTGCTGGTGCAAGGGAGCTGGAAGCTCGTCCTGGTCAGCCTTAGGTGCTTTGTGGTTCCCTAGCTTGGTTGCTCCTTTTGTTGACGTTGCATTACATTCGCTTGAGCTGCTGGGCTGCAAGGTCGTGGTTGTCTTCCCTCCGGTTTCTATACGCTCCTGTGTCGCCATGACTTCTCTCCTCCAGAAAGATTATGCCCTCGATTTGTTGGGGTGATCACCACTCACCACACTTGTCACCACTCACCACACTCACCACTATTGAGGTGGTATAGGAGATTGTATACCGTATATGGAGGGATATACGCACATGCACGCGTGCAGGATATTTGCACGTATGTATTATGGTGTGCAGGGGGATTATGATGACTGTATTATCTGAGCAGAGAGAGAGAAGAACAGAGAGACGGTGTATTGGGAGAGAGAGTATTTTTCATTGATCTAGCTATGGAGATGATGATTCTTTGTGTTGTGCATTGCCTTGATCTGATAGATTGAGCTTGGATTGTTGGGTTTTTCATCCTTCTTGCAAGGTTAGAGTCCAGGCTCTAACACTGACCTTAGCTCGTGATGCCAACATGGCATCGATGTCTAACGTCTTCCTGCACCTGTATTTTGCTGCCTTGCATTCTTCCATTTGAAACTCATGTGCGTCGAGTTGGTGAAGGCGTCGAGGTCCTCTTTCTGATGTGACCTCGTAGACGTGGTAGCCGGGAGGTTGACATCTAGAAAATTCTTGGTGCCGTTGGTTACGAAATATTCTTCCCATTTGATGAAGATTGATGATAGGCCGGTGGTGTCCTGTTCTACTCGTTTGTCAGTTGAGGTGTTTGTCGTTGTGCTTCCCTCGCTTGGGTCTGCCTTTTCGGTCTCCTCTCCTTATCTGTCTGTATTAGGGTAGAAATGTCAAACCCCAGCTCAAAATGACCAAAATTGCTCAAACCCTGGAATCCATTTATGACCTCAAATTAGGCTAGAAATGTCAAAACCCAGCTCAAAATGACCAAAATTGCTCAAACCCTTGAATTGTTTTTCCCAAACTGTGGTTTGTTTGTAAATAGAAGCATACCTCATTAGTACCTCACAAGTATTGCTCTCGGCTCAAAGCTGATGCCTTACTCCTACATAGAAGTGCCCAAGAACACCCCTTTGTTATAGTCATCTAGACCTCAGCATAGCAACCCAAGTCCAACTGTTGGTACATCACCTCCGCTCATGCCAAAGGCATAAACCTTAACCTAATTTTGTGTCCTTCTAATAGAGTTTGACCTGTACAGCCGTCACATTGACACTCCCTATTGCCAGGATACCTAGAAAGGAGGTCATAAATGGATTCTAGACTGTCTAACGGTCCTATTGCAATAAATTTCAGGCGATTTGGAGCTCTGTAGCTCAAGTTATGGGGTTTAAAAAATCGGACCCCTCTACGCATGCGCGAGAGCATAGTTAGGTTGGGACCTAAGTGGCCTCTGGCGCACCCTTGGAGATGTTGGTCTATTTATGTCTAATGGATGCCAAAAACAAGTTCGAAGACGTGAATTCCTACTTATTTTCTTCTGAATTGCAAGTTTCTTTGCTTATTTACTTCATTTGGAGCAGGTAAGTGGCTGATCAAGGGTCCAGTTGGCTGGACCCCTCTAAGCGTGCGCGAGGAGGGTGTTAGGTTGGGACCTAAGTGGCCTCTAGCGCACCCTTGGAGGTGTTGGTCTATTTATGTCTAAACTTATCCAATTTACACAATTTAACATGCCTTTTCCACTAATTTAAGTATTCTAAGCAAGATTCTATCATTACTTTTACAATTTGAGTAAGTTTTGATCAAATTCCGAGGTCACTTTTAGGGGACCCCTCTAAGCGTGCGCGAGGAGGGTGTTAGGTCATGACCTAACTATGCCCTGGCGCACCCTTAGAGGTGTTGCTCCAAAATGTGTCTGTGTTTTAACATACAAATTTAGCTAATTCGAGCTTTTTAAATGGGATTTCATCTTTTATTTTACAATTTTGGGGCTCCTAAGGCCGAGTTCTAGGGTTCCTATGGAGTGACCCCTCTAAGCGTGCGCGAGAGACCAGTTAGGTATGGACCTAACATGCTCCTGGCGCATCCTTGGAGGTGTCGGCCAAAAAGGTGATTAAAATTTGCTAGACTTTCTTAGGTGACTTTTCTTCTATCTATTTCATCTTAAATATGTTCTCTAATTATCCTAATTCTAGATAATTACTATCTCTATTCCTGGGGGAAAAAATTTCCCACTATTCGAGGTTTGTGCTTGGGCTTTTATCTCCAAGACTGAATGTCTAGATTAGTTAGTTCCTATAGGAATACGGCCAAGCTTTCGATCTTGATCTGCCAAGATCAAGGCTCTGATACCATTGTGACGGCCCCAGCTCCTATACGATGCCCCGATCGTATACAAACTGGAGATCATCCCTCAAACCAGCATCTGCTCGCTGACATGAGGCCGTCCACCTAACATCGGGCTCTCTTTGGTGGCCAAGAACCCGACGGGAAGAATGGGCGTGTCATTCATCCCGTCTCCCTCGAGATCGATCTAGGCTGGAAGCGTAAACACACATGAGCACATGACATCAATCAACAATAACATACCCACCTCGAAGGGTGGTCCACCATATCACGGTAGAGCTGCAACAACACACATCAATTACATCAACATAACATGGAAAAATCCTATCCAGGCTCAGACTCTTGGGGAAAGACTAACGGCTTGGGTCTCGGGGGATAACAATGCATGTAATTCATGGCAAATGGATTTGGCTGGCATAGGAACATGGTCGTTGGGCAGTCCACTCCATCGCCCTCCCGGTGCATACTTTGCAGATAGGCGGAAAAGTATTGGAGCCTGACCGTAGCCTGCCGGGTTCATAGCCAAAGGGGCTACTACTGGGTTGCATCTCCCCAGCTCCCGATGAGGCAGGAGGAGATCACTCTCCTCCAGAAGGTTCACGCCAATCACAGGCGAGCTAGAGAGCCACTGCTCATATACGACTTGAACCCCTAGAAGATGACGATCACCCAAGAGGTGTCGAGCCCATACCCCGCCCGCACGCAAGGTCGTGGTATTAGGCCCTAGCCCACAATGTTCCCCGCCGCCTAACGCACCCGGAGGGATCAAGCGGATCAGACAAGCCCTTCCTTGTCGCCTGGTCTAGCTCCGCCACCCCCAAAGGCGGGCTCTTATGCACAGGCCGCATTAATTGGGAATTAATGGGCTAAAGCTATGATCATACAACTACTTGGGCTCTGGGTCTCTACCCCCCTTTCCAATACACAAGAGTGGCGCATAGAATGTCAAAACATCATCACAACAGAACTGAAAATAATAGAATACATCTATTCTATTCTACCTAGTCATACATGGTTAGGTTCCTTTGTTAGTGTCTATCATTCTTAGGTCTGTAGGGGTCGCCTATAGCTAAGAATGAATGCTAAACCTCTTGAAAGAGGCCCGATAACTTCGGATCTACCTATCGAATCAACCGCTCACTTGCATCTTGGCGGTTCCCACTCCCCTAAAAGCGCCCCACGCCGATCTCGGGTTGCCGATCTTGGATCGAGCTGCAACCTAGGAAATCCGACTTCTCTGCTTCCGTTCAGGCGGAAATGCGTCCTCTGCTGCTCCAATCCGAGACTCAGGGGCTGAAAACTGAAAAGGTTTCCCTTTTAGGGTTTATGCCCCTTTATCTCCACGCATTTAGGGCTGGTCCCTTTTTGGTCAATGGGTCATTGCCACGTGGCAAAAAGGGATTATATTCACATGTTGCTTTAACATGTGCAATATAATGGTTCACAAGGTCGTACCCTAGGGTACTACCCTTTACGGTCGCTGTGTACATTTCGTCTGAGTCGACATGTACTAGTGACGTGTCAGTATAATATACGTATTCATACCGTATGTTATGCTGGAACGTCACAGCAGTATCGGGCCAGCATTAACCATATGGATGTATATACATGTCAAAACTATTTAAATGCATCTATACCAAAAGGATATAGGCAGTTGATTGCGAGATACCGAACAGGATCCCATAAGCTCGAAGTAGAAATAGGGAGATGGGCAAGAACACCACCAGAAGACAGACTTTGTAAGATATGTAATTCAGGGGACGTTGAGGATGAACAACATGTATTCCTGCAATGTTCAGAATATGGGCACATTAGGAGCAGTTTTGGTGTTCAGACAACAGATTTATATTCATTATGGTTGATGCCACCATCATGTTTAGGGCTTTTCATAAGGACGGTGGATGCACACCGATCCTTTTTACTCAAACTGTAAACAAGATGTTCATGTGCTCCATGGCCTCTCGAGGCCCAAGTGAGCATTAGATATAAATTAAATCCCCTTTCATTGGTTCTAAATCAACAATTTCTCTTATGGATATGGCTTGAATATTTATTCGGCTTAGTGCATCGGCAACCTGATTCTCTTTTCCAGGCTTATATTCAAGCTGCAACCATTCAAAATCCTTTATAGTGTCAATGAGCTTTAATTGTCGCGTATTGATACTATCTTGTGTTTGTATATGTTTCAAACTTTGCTCGTCAAAACGAGCCACAAACTTTGATCCCATAAGATAATGTCTCCACTTCTTTTAGTGCATGAACCAAGGCAATCAATTCCTTTTCATAAGTACTATACTTTTGCTCCAATGGCTTGAGCATTCGAGTGACATAGGCTAATGGATGTCCATCTTGCATAAGTCTTGCACCAATAGCATTTCACTGGCATCGGAACATCTTGTGAAGGGCTTATGCCAGCAAAAGATTACTATCTTGGTTCAATTGCTATCTTCTCTTTCGAATCGAAAAAGCTTCCTCGGCTTCCGAATTCCAAACAAAGGGTGTATCCTTCTTTAAAAACATGCTAAGAGGAAGAGTTACTTTTGCAAAATCTTTCACAAATCTTCGATAATAACTGCATAACTGCACAAAAGAACGTAGATCCTTAAGGTCTTCAGGTCTAGCCAATCAATAATAACCCTAATCTTTTCAGGATCCATTCATATCCCTTCTTTGGATATAATATGACCCAAATATCCAACTTCTTGCATAAAAAACCTGCTTTTGGACTCATTAACAAACAACTGGTTCTGCCTCAGAAGATCAAAAACCTGTTGAAGATGTTGTTTGTGCTCCTCAATAGTTCTACTATATATAAGTATATCGTCAAAGAAGACTACAACACTTTTCCCTAATACTGGTGCTAGAACTCTCCCCATGAGTCGACAAAATGTTGCCGGAGCATTGGTCAGCCCAAAAGGCATCACACGAAACTCATAATGACCAAAAGTTGAATGCCGTCTTATCAATGTCCTCATTCTTGATTCGAATCGATGATATCCGATTTTAAGACTATTTTGCTAAAGATGCAAGCACCTCGTAATTCATCAAATAGGTCGTCAGCTCTGGGCTCTGGGAACTTATCTTTAATAGTCAGCTTGTTGAGAGCTCTATACGCACATCCTATATCCCTTGTCTTTCTTTTTAATCAGAATGGTTGGTGCACCAAAAGGTGAACAGCTTGGTCGTATTAGTTGACGGTCTAACATCTCTGTTATCTGTCTTTCAAGCTCCAATTTTTCAAAATGGCTGACTCGGTAAGGTGCTCTATTTGGAGGTTTTGCGTTTTCTTGCAATTGTATCGCATGATCTTCGGGACGATGAGGAGGTAAATCCAGAGCTTCTTCATCCTTGAAAAGATCATCAAATTGCCTAAGAAAACTGTACAATTCAGGAGGCACCTGTGGTTGTGGGTCTGAATTTCTCAAATATATAAAATATGACTCTGCTTCACTTTGTATTAACTTCTTAGTTTCTAAATAGGTCAATAGGGTCCAAGCATGCAGAATCTGTGTGAAGCTTCAAAGGTTGACCTTCAACAGTTATAGTTACTATCTTTTCACGATAATTAGGCCGGGCATCAAACTATTCTCACCATCCAATTCCCAATATCACATCCATAGATCCTAAAGGGGCCATAATCAAAACTTTGTCTTCCGAGTACTGACTTATTTGAATAGGAGCTATCATATATTTGTTGCACTGATTCTTGGGACCCTTCAAACCTTGCACAACTGTGATTTTCGTTTGCAAATCACAAATAGGTAATCCTAGTTTGTGTACACCAAGTCCTACGAAATGAAATTATGTGTTGATCCATCATCAAGTAAAACAGTCACCTTCTGGCCTTTTACTGAACCTTTTATTTTAAATAACCATGTTTCTGGAGATCCTGTATCTGCTCCTGACAAAATTCCTTTCTTCCCCTTCCTTGGAAGTTTCTGGTCTGTCTTCCACATGGTGTGATTGAGCAACCTGCCTTTCCTTGGGCGGCGGCTCCTTAAACTGTACCTTCTTAACAGTCTTATCTGCCGGAGCTGTATTCTTTGGACAGTTAGATTGGTAATGCAGACCTCCACAAATATAAGATCCAGTCTTTGGCCCTTTATTCTGCTCCTATTTGGCCTTCTGTCCATTATTTGAGTGTTTCCCATTTCTTCCATTAAACCTTATCCTACGCTCATCACGACCTCTTTTATTTTTCTTATCCCTTCTATTTTCAAATTTTTCACGTCTCAGTCTTTTCTGTTCTCTAGAAGGTGCTCCTTCCCATATAACTAATTCTAGAAGGTGCTCCTTCCCATATAACTAATTTACGGGTCTTGGGATTTAATTTCCGTTCTGCAACTCCTGCTTTCTTAATTGCACTACGGAATACTGTCCATGAGTTAATCTCGGGCTGCATAAATCTGCGGCAAAGAGACAAACAAAGAGACACCGTCATGAGTTGCCGGTATGCTATAATGCAAGTGGCTTTTTAGAAGCGCCACATGTTGCATCAGCCTGTCTGACAACCAACAAAATTAAATACATATGGCGCCATGAATGCGCAATCCCCCTTATTCCGGGAGAATATTCCAAGCAAATCTGTAATTATGAGAGTTTGGTATCCTAGGTGGCATGGGAAAAAGGGAGCGGAAATATGACGTGGAATGGCTGATAGGAGGCCATTTTCAGACCCCAAATCCGCCCTAATGAGTCATCCACTTTTTCAAAACAACTACGAAGATCTACTTAAATGTTTATACTCCTTTAGGGTTTCCCCTCCTCCTATCGCGTTTAATCCTTCAGTTTTGCTGCATCTTCTTCGTTCTGGTTGACTCCGAGATTCCTTGAGATACTGCTACTATTGTTGAGCTTCATGTCTGATCCGAGCTCGTCACCCCAAGTTGCGAAGAGTGTTCGTCGATGTGATCCCTTGAAAAAGATGCTCCTCCTTAATGTGTATGTCCGTCGTAAGGAATGCGGTGACCGCTCAACGTCCCTATATGCAGTGTGTCGTTGCAAGGTTGCCGATGTGCGGTGCCATTGATCGGTTGATCACCTGGCTGTTGCAGTCGGGCGTTCTTGAATGTCTTCGAAGCTCTGAGATCGTGGTCGGTATGCAGGCATTGTCATTCCTCCGTAGGTTGAATTTCTGAGTGCGCCCCTATTGATTGGGCTTTGCTTCCTTCCGAGGTGCCTCTCCTGTGCTTGGAAGTGTGGTCATCTCCATTGCACCTACCCTAGCTCCTTACGGTTGCCTTTTGCGTGATTTGTACCTGCTGGCTAGGTCATCTCCTCCGATCCTTTGGGTCCTATCCATTTGAGTCTCGCACTCCTTGGGGCGGCGTAGTAAAGTCGTCCTTCCTTTGGTTTCTAGGTGTTTCTGGGTCCCGAATTCTTGTTCGAGCGGAATATTCTCCTCCTTGATCTTGCCCCTAATGCTGATATAGGCCTTCAAGTTGGCGATGTTCTTTCCTTGATATGCGTCTCCTTCCCCTCATGGTCTCCTACTTTTTGGAACCGATGAAAGTTCTCCTGCTGGTGCAAGGGAGCTGGAAGCTCGTCCTGGTCAGCCTTAGGTGCTTTGTGGTTCCCTAGCTTGGTTGCTCCTTTTGTTGACGTTGCATTACATTCGCTTGAGCTGGCCGGGCTGCAAGGTCGTGGTTGTCTTCCCTCCGGTTTCTATCGCTCTGTGTCGCCATGACTTCTCTCCTCGGAAAGATTATGCCCCTCATTTGGGGTGATCACCACTCACCACACTTGTCACCACTCACCACACTCACTCACCACTATTGAGGTGGTATAGGAGATTGTATACCGTATATGGAGGGATATACGCACATGCACGCGTGCAGGATATTTGCACGTATGTATTATGGTGTGCAGGGGGATTATGATGACTGTATTATCTGAGCAGAGAGAGAGAAGAACAGAGAGACGGTGTATTGGGAGAGAGAGTATTTTTCATTGATCTAGCTATGGAGATGATGATTCTTTGTGTTGTGCATTGCCTTGATCTGATAGATTGAGCTTGGATTGTTGGGTTTTTCATCCTTCTTGCAAGGTTAGAGTCCAGGCTCTAACACTGACCTTAGCTCGTGATGCCAACATGGCATCGATGTCTAACGTCTTCCTGCACCTGTATTTTGCTGCCTTGCATTCTTCCATTTGAAACTCATGTGCGTCGAGTTGGTGAAGGCGTCGAGGTCCTCTTTCTGATGTGACCTCGTAGACGTGGTAGCCGGGAGGTTGACATCTAGAAAATTCTTGGTGCCGTTGGTTACCAAATATTCTTCCCATTTGATGAAGATTGATGATAGGCCGGTGGTGTCCTGTTCTACTCGTTTGTCAGTTGAGGTGTTTGTCGTTGTGCTTCCCTCGCTTGGGTCTGCCTTTTCGGTCTCCTCTCCTTATCTGTCTGTACATCGGCTGGGACCTTGATGTCTTCAAGAAGTTGCGCCTCTAGCTCTTACGTGGCTCGCCCTACATTCAAAAAGCTGCTTCGTATATTCTAGAGTCTAAGGGTCCACTTGAAGGGCTCTCCTACAACATTTTGGGCTCTATAAGCAAGCAAGATGGCTTGAGCAAAGACATTGGAGACATATCTATAATCTCCAAGTCTATGGACATTAGGATGTGTGGTATGGCATGAAATGAGGGTTGTTTTGCAAAACCTCCATGATGTTTGAGGCATACTCTAAGGTCCTAGCAAAGTTGGTTTGGGGGAGTCCAATCTCTACACATGGAGTGACTTGGGCAGCTCTAGACTCTAGCTCCTTTCTAGGTATCCTGGCAATAGGGAGTGTCAATGTGACGGCTGTATAGGTCAAACTCTATTAGAAGGACACAAAATTAGGTTAAGGTTTATGCCTTTGGCATGAGCGGAGGTGATGTACCAACAGTTGGACTTGGGTTGCTATGCTGAGGTCTAGATGACTATAACAAAGGGGTGTTCTTGGGCACTTCTATGTAGGAGTAAGGCATCAGCTTTGAGCCGAGAGCAATACTTGTGAGGTACTAATGAGGTATGCTTCTATTTACAAACAAACCACAGTTTGGGAAAAACAATTCAAGGGTTTGAGCAATTTTGGTCATTTTGAGCTGGGTTTTGACATTTCTAGCCTAATTTGAGGTCATAAATGGATTCCAGGGTTTGAGCAATTTTGGTCATTTTGAGCTGGGGTTTGACATTTCTACCCTAATTTGAGGTCATAAATGGATTCTAGACTGTCTAACGGTCCTATTGCAATAAATTTCAGGCGATTTGGAGCTCTGTAGCTCAAGTTATGGGGTTTAAAAAATCGGACCCCTCTACGCATGCGCGAGAGCATAGTTAGGTTGGGACCTAAGTGGCCTCTGGCGCACCCTTGGAGATGTTGGTCTATTTATGTCTAATGGATGCCAAAAACAAGTTCGAAGACGTGAATTCCTACTTATTTTCTTCTGAATTGCAAGTTTCTTTGCTTATTTACTTCATTTGGAGCAGGTAAGTGGCTGATCAAGGGTCCAGTTGGCTGGACCCCTCTAAGCGTGCGCGAGGAGGGTGTTAGGTTGGGACCTAAGTGGCCTCTAGCGCACCCTTGGAGGTGTTGGTCTATTTATGTCTAAACTTATCCAATTTACACAATTTAACATGCCTTTTCCACTAATTTAAGTATTCTAAGCAAGATTCTATCATTACTTTTACAATTTGAGTAAGTTTTGATCAAATTCCGAGGTCACTTTTAGGGGACCCCTCTAAGCGTGCGCGAGGAGGGTGTTAGGTCATGACCTAACTATGCCCTGGCGCACCCTTAGAGGTGTTGCTCCAAAATGTGTCTGTGTTTTAACATACAAATTTAGCTAATTCGAGCTTTTTAAATGGGATTTCATCTTTTATTTTACAATTTTGGGGCTCCTAAGGCCGAGTTCTAGGGTTCCTATGGAGTGACCCCTCTAAGCGTGCGCGAGAGACCAGTTAGGTATGGACCTAACATGCTCCTGGCGCATCCTTGGAGGTGTCGGCCAAAAAGGTGATTAAAATTTGCTAGACTTTCTTAGGTGACTTTTCTTCTATCTATTTCATCTTAAATATGTTCTCTAATTATCCTAATTCTAGATAATTACTATCTCTATTCCTGGGGGAAAAAATTTCCCACTATTCGAGGTTTGTGCTTGGGCTTTTATCTCCAAGACTGAATGTCTAGATTAGTTAGTTCCTATAGGAATACGGTCAGTGCTCGATCTTGATCTGCCAAGATCAAGGCTCTGATACCATTGTGACGGCCCCAGCTCCTATACGATGCCCCGATCGTATACAAACTGGAGATCATCCCTCAAACCAGCATCTGCTCGCTGACATGAGGCCGTCCACCTAACATCGGGCTCTTGCTGGTGGCCAAGAACCCGACGGGGAAGAATGGACGTGTCATTCATCCCGTCTCCCTCGGGATCGATCTAGCTGCGGAAGCGTAAACACACATGAGCACATGACATCAATCAACAATAACATACCCACCTCGAAGGGTGGTCCACCATATCACAGTAGCTGCAACAACACATCAGTACATCAACATAACATGGAAAAATCCTATCCAGGCTCAGACTCTTGGGGAAAGACTAACGGCTTGGGTCTCCGGATAACAATGCGCATGTAATTCATGGCAAATGGATTTGGTGGGCATAGGAACATGGTCGTTGGGCAGTCCACTCCATCCCCCCCCATTGCATACTTTGCAGATAGGCGGAAAAGTATTGGAGCCTGACCGTAGCCTGCCGGGTTCATAGCCAAAGGGGCTACTACTGGGTTGCATCTCCCCAGCTCCCGATGAGGCAGGAGGAGATCACTCTCCTCCAGAAGGTTCACGCCAATCACAGGCGAGCTAGAGAGCCACTGCTCGTATACGACTTGAACCCCTAGAAGATGACGCATCACCCAAGAGGTGTCGAGCCCATACCCTGCCCGCACGCAGTGTCAGGGTATTAGGCCTAGCCCACAATGTTCCCCGGCCGTCGCTACGCACCAGAGGGATCAACTGTGATCAGACAAGCCCTTCCTTGTCAGCCGGTCTAGCTCCGCCACCCACAGCCAGGCGGGCTCTTATGCACAGGCCGCATTAATTGGGAATTAATGGGCTAAAGCTATGATCATACAACTACTTGGGCTCTGGGTCTCTACCCCCCTTTCCAATACACAAGAGTGGTGCATAGAATGTCAAAACATCATCACAACAGAACTGAAAATAATAGAATACATCTATTCTATTCTACCTAGTCATACATGGTTAGGTTCCTTTGTTAGTGTCTATCATTCTTAGGCTGTAGGGGTCGCCTATAGCTAAGAATGAATGCTAAACCTACTGAAAGAGGCCTGATAACTCGGATCTACCTATCGAATCAACCGCTCACTTGCATCTTGGCCGGTTCCCACTCCCCTAAAAGCGTCCACGCTGCTGATCTCGGGTCTGCTGATCTTGGATCGAGCTGCAACCTAGGAAATCCGACTTCTCTGCTTCCGTTCAGGCGGAAATGCGTCCTCTGCTGCTCCAATCCGAGACTCAGGGGCTGAAAACTGAAAAGGTTTCCCTTTTAGGGTTTATGCCCCTTTATCTCCACGCATTTAGGGCTGGTCCCTTTTTGGTCAATGGGTCATTGCCACGTGGCAAAAAGGGATTATATTCACATGTTGCTTTAACATGTGCAATATAATGGTTCACAAGGTCGTACCCTAGGGTACTACCCTTTCTGATCATTTGTGTACATTTTCGATGCGAGTCGACATGTACTAGTGGCGTGTCGATATAATATACGTATTCATACAGGTATGTTATCTTTGAACGCGTCCACCGGCGATATCGGGCCAGCATTAACCATATGGATGTATATACATGTCAAAACTATTTAAATGCATCTATACCAAAAGGATATAGGCAGTTGATTGCGAGATACCGAACGGGATCCCATAAGCTCGGAAGTAGAAATAGGGAGATGGGCAAGAACACCACCGTAAGCGGACTTTGTAAGATATGTAATTGGGGACGTTGAGGATGAACAACATGTATTCCTGCAATGTTCAGAATATGGGCACATTAGGAGCAGTTTTGGTGTTCAGACAATAGATTTATATTCATTATGGTTGATGCCACCATCATGTTTAGGGCTTTTCATAAGGACGGTGGATGCACACCGATCCTTTTTACTCAAACTGTAAACAAGATGTTCATGTGCTCCATGGCCTCTCGAGGCCCAAGTGAGCATTAGATATAAATTAAATCCCCTTTCATTGGTTCTAAATCAACAATTTCTCTTATGGATATGGCTTGAATATTTATTGGCCTTAGTGCATCGGCAACCTGATTCTCTTTTCCAGGCTTATATTCAAGCTGCAACCATTCAAAATCCTTTATAGTGTCAATGAGCTTTAATTGTCGCGTATTGATACTATCTTGTGTTTGTATATGTTTCAAACTTTGCTCGTCAAAACGAGCCACAAACTTTGATCCCATAAGATAATGTCTCCACTTCTTTAGTGCATGAACCAAGGCAATCAATTCCTTTTCATAAGTACTATACTTTTGCTCCAATGGCTTGAGCATTCGAGTGACATAGGCTAATGGATGTCCATCTTGCATAAGTACTGCACCAATAGCATTTCCGCTGGCATCGGAACATACTGTGAAGGGCTTATGCCAGTCAGGCAGTACTAATACTGGTTCAATTGCTATCTTCTCTTTCAGAATTCGAAAAGCTTCCTCGGCTTCCGAATTCCAAACAAAGGGTGTATCCTTCTTTAAAAACATGCTAAGAGGAAGAGTTACTTTTGCAAAATCTTTCACAAATCTTCGATAATAACTGCATAACTGCACAAAAGAACGTAGATCCTTAAGGTCTTCAGGTCTAGCCAATCAATAATAACCCTAATCTTTTCAGGATCCATTCATATCCCTTCTTTGGATATAATATGACCCAAATATCCAACTTCTTGCATAAAAACCACGCTTTTGGACTCATTAACAAACAACCGGTTTCGCCCTCGGAAGATCAAAAACCTGTTGAAGATGTTGTTTGTGCTCCTCAATAGTTCTACTATATATAAGTATATCGTCAAAGAAGACTACAACACTTTTCCCTAATACTGGTGCTAGAACTCTCCCCATGAGTCGACAAAATGTTGCCGGAGCATTGGTCAGTCCAAAAGGCATCACACGAAACTCATAATGACCAAAAGTTGAATGCCGTCTTATCAATGTCCTCATTCTTGATTCGAATCTGATGATATCCTGATTTTAAGACTATTTTGCTAAAGATGCAAGCACCTCGTAATTCATCAAATAGGTCGTCAGCTCTGGGCTCTGGGAACTTATCTTTAATAGTCAGCTTGTTGAGAGCTCTATACGCACATCCTATATCCCTTGTCTTTCTTTTTAATCAGAATGGTTGGTGCACCAAAAGGTGAACAGCTTGGTCGTATTAGTTGACGGTCTAACATCTCTGTTATCTGTCTTTCAAGCTCCAATTTTTCAAAATGGCTGACTCGGTAAGGTGCTCTATTTGGAGGTTTTGCGTTTTCTTGCAATTGTATCGCATGATCTTCGGGACGATGAGGAGGTAAATCCAGAGCTTCTTCATCCTTGAAAAGATCATCAAATTGCCTAAGAAAACTGTACAATTCAGGAGGCACCTGTGGTTGTGGGTCGAATTTCTCAAATATATAAAATATGACTCTGCTTCACTTTGTATTAACTTCTTAGTTTCTAAATAGGTCAATAGGGTCCAAGCATGCAGAATCTGTGTGAAGCTTCAAAGGTTGACCTTCAACAGTTATAGTTACTATCTTTTCACGATAATTAGGCCGGGCATCAAACTATTCTCGCCATCCAATTCCCAATATCACATCCATAGATCCTAAAGGGGCCATAATCAAAACTTTGTCTTCCGAGTACTGACTTATTTGAATAGGAGCTATCATATATTTGTTAATCGATTCTTGGGACCCTTCAAACCTTGCACAACTGTGATTTTCGTTTGCAAATCACAAATAGGTAATCCTAGTTTGTGTACACCAAGTCCTACGAAATGAAATTATGTGTTGATCCATCATCAAGTAAAACAGTCACCTTCTGGCCTTTTACTGAACCTTTTATTTTAAATAACCATGTTTCTGGAGATCCTGTATCTGCTCCTGACAAAATTCCTTTCTTCCCCTTCCTTGGAAGTTTCTGGTCTGTCTTCCACATGGTGTGATTGAGCAACCTGCCTTTCCTTGGGCGGCGGCTCCTTAAACTGTACCTTCTTAACAGTCTTATCTGCCGGAGCTGTATTCTTTGGACAGTTAGATTGGTAATGCAGACCTCCACAAATATAAGATCCAGTCTTTGGCCCTTTATTCTGCTCCTATTTGGCCTTCTGTCCATTATTTGAGCGTTTCCCATTTCTTCCATTAAACCTTATCCTACGCTCATCACGACCTCTTTTATTTTTCTTATCCCTTCTATTTTCAAATTTTTCACGTCTCAGTCTTTTCTGTTCTCTAGAAGGTGCTCCTTCCCATATAACTAATTCTAGAAGGTGCTCCTTCCCATATAACTAATTTACGGGTCTTGGGATTTAATTTCCGTTCTGCAACTCCTGCTTTCTTAATTGCACTACGGAATACTGTCCATGAGTTAATCTCGGGCTGCATAAATCTGCGGCCCCTGCCACCACACTTCTGCTTGTTCATCCAAATAAGTGTTCATGGCTTGCAGTTTCTCTTGTTCAGTCGCGTTAAATCTCTCAAAGAATTTTTCCCAAATTCTCAGAAAACTTATCACCTACATCGGCTTAACAGCTACTCCGCCAATAAAGTATGGCAGTCCACTTTCTCTAACCATTTAGGAGCCTTGTCCTTTTTATTGTGGGAGTCAATTTCTGTAGCCGTCAGGGGATCTGAATTGGCATTAACTGGTGGCGGATGTTCAGGTGGTGGTGGATTATCAGATGGGGGATCTCTGGGTAGTGGAGGTTGCTGGACATCACTGGGTAAAAATCCATAAAGTAGAGCGATCTGCTCTAGTTTATGCTAATAATCCTCAGGAGATGTAGACTGTGGCAGCGCTATCTGGGTAGCAATGAAATCAGCAGTTCTCAATGCTTGCTGGTACTGGTTTTCAGAAATATTAACGCGATGAACCATCGTCACAGATTCTAGGATAGGCTGACTCCGATACCAAATTTGATACAACTCAAAACACAACAAAGGAATCAACAGAATCTCAAGAATCACTCCAATCTTTAGGAGTTAACTTTCCACCCAACCGGCCCAGGTTTCCAAGCAAGAACTCGTTTTCTCGCTATCTCACACAATCAAAAGTTCGTAACTAAAAAGAATCAAGTCGGGCTGAATCTGGCTATAACCAGGGGCGGAGGGATTCACAGAAGGGTTCAGACGAAATTGTACTGAAGAGGAGAAGCAGCAGTGTATTTATAAAGAGGGATCAACCTTTTTCCGGAATTCCCTATTGGGCACAAATAGCTCGTAAAAAAGGTAGATACGAATAGTTAATTATGGATCGACTGAAAATAGGTTAGATTCGGCCTTCTTCAACGGCAGATCAACCCTTTTCTATAAGATCTGGAAGGCTGCATTGATTCGCGACCCGTTATCAGCCACGGGTTTATTTTTTTAGTTTAAATATCAAACTCAAGATCTATATCATAAAATATAAACTACTAGCATTCAAAAATATTAATTCCAAGCACGTTGAGCTTGAGCCGCTCCCCCAAGCCGGCATTTAAGCCGTAACAGATAGTAATCATAAGGGATAGGGATGGTCCGAAGGTAGCTGAATGATTTGAACTTGGTGCTTTTAGTTCTGACTATGATAAGAGGTTGCGGCAAGCCCGTAAATTAGCACTTGAATGGGGATCCAATCAGGGTAGACAGAAGAGGCCTTATGGAATGTCGAGTTTATGCTTTGTGTGTCAGAGGCCAGGTCATATGGCTGCACAATGCCCTGCTAGAGCTTTGGTTTCTCCTGTCCCCCAGCGGTTGCATCTTCCAATGGCTACGAATGCTAATTCGGCATTCTATAGGAATAATAGGCCCTAAATTATTCGCCTAGATGTTTCTCCTGCATATTTTAATTTCTTGTGCTGGTTACAGTTGTGGAACCATATAAATTAACTCTTCTTTTTCCTTGTTGAGTAGTTGGTGCCTTATATTTGTATTTATCTTGTCTTGTGAAGGTTTATTTCTCGTGGTGATTTATTTTCTCATGGTTCTAAGATATTGTTTCATGTGACGATGTTGTTCTTCAGATGGAAAACCTATTCCTTCGCTCCCTACCCATTCTCTTAGTAGTCATTTGAAGTTGTATTTCTCTTTCTGGAAGACATTTTGTAATAGTGCCATGGTGTTGGATTGGATTTGCAATGGCTACAAGCTCCCCTGGTTAGATTCCCTACCTGTGCAACCTTGGGCTAAACCAAATCATAAACTTGTGGGCCAACACGCTATTTTTGTGCAATCTACCATCTAGGATTTGATTTTAACCAGTGCTGCTATGGAAACCTTGGCATTCCTTTCATTTGCTCTCCATTAGGAGTAGTCCCAAAACCCGCTAGTAAACTCCGGTTAATATTAGACCTTCGGTTCGTTAACCAGTTTTTGCAGCAGAGACCTTTTAAGTAAGAGAGCATCAAGGAATTGTCTACAGTAGTAAGGAAGAACGATGTCCTGGTTACTCTTGATCTTCATTCTGATTATCACCATGTTGCTATGCACCCTTCTGCCTGGCCTTATTTGGGTTTCCAATTTCGAGGCAAATTCTATGTGTTCACAGCGCCCCCTTTTGGCCTTTCCACTGCTTGTTATGTTTTTACTAAGTTGATCTGCGAGATTGTAAAGCATTTTAGAGCAAACTGTATCCGATGCACCCCCTATATAGGTGATTTCCTTTTTGCTATTCCTAATGGGCAATTTCTTGAGATGCGTGCTTTTATTTTGCAGACTTTGCAGGTTTTGTCATTGCTCTAAAAAAATGTCAGCTTAACTTTTCCCATGAAGTAAAATTCCTAGGTTTTTTAGTCAACTCGTCTACAGGTTTACTTTCCATTGCACAACAGCATCGTCAGAAGTTCTTAGAGCTAGCCAGGTCGCTCACTTCTAGTGCTAAAGTTCAGGCTCACCATTTTGCATCTTTTTTAGGCATGATTGCATCCTTCAAGGTGATTTTTGGCCCTTTTTGCAAACTCCTTAGTTTCAACCTTTTGAACATCTATGTCTCCATTACTAGTTGGTCCCAAGTTGTGCATCTGTGTCCCCTTGCCTTGGTTGCAATTAAGGGGTGGATTGACAGGTTTGATCTACTGAACTCCGCCTACATTTGGAAGCCAGTCTCTCCGGTGGTTTCGCTATCATATGATGCTAGTGTCTTGGGTTGGGGGGTTTGGGTACATGATATCACTTTGTACAATGATTCTATGGGTCCTTTGATGAGTTTGAGCAAGCTTCTTCTTCCATTGCTCGTGAGCTGTCGGCTTTAGCCCGTTTTCTTGAACTCCATGTCAAGGACTTGGGTAACAAACATCTTCTTGCCTATGGGGATTCTTTGAATTCTTACTACATTTTGAGTAAAGGTGGTTCCCAAGTCCCGTCTCTCCACTGTTTGTGCCTTATAATTTTTACCCTTTGTCTTTGTCATAGTATCATTCTCAAACCTGCATGGATCTCTCGTAGTCTCAATCAATGGGCCGATTACTTGTCTAAATTGAGGAATTTTGATGACTACCTGAAGTGTTTCATATCATTGACCTAGCTTGGGGTCCTCATGACTAGGATCGCTTTGTTAACTGAATAACCATCTGCTTCCTAAATTTAACTGCTAGTACCCTGTTCCGGAAGACCCTTGTCCACCTGATGCTTTTGCCTGGACTTGGCATGGTACTAATAGCTACTGTTTTCCCCCTCCTGCCTTGACATTCAAAGCCTCCTTTGCTAGAGCCTGCCGAGCCGATTGTACTTTGGTAATTTTTCATTGGGAGTCAGCTCCATGGTGGCTACACAATGATGCTGGAGAGTGGGACTCTGTTGTTGTGGATCACTTGTACTTTTCGGCTGGTGGACGAGGTCTTACGATGAGCCCATCTTCAAAGCTGCCATGTCACAAACCAACGAGTCCTATTATTGCTTTGCGGATCGTCAATATAACTAGGTGAGTTTTCTTGTTTTGTGCAGAGGTTTTATGTTCGGAGTTTTGGAACGCTTTGGATGGTGATGTTGAGATACTTGAGTTAAAGGATTACTTCCAAAAGTTCTTGATGTGTTCTAGGTCTAACAACACTTTGAGGGGTTATCAGCGTGCTTGGTCATGTTTCAAGGTTTGATGCAGTGCTAAGGGTCGTGATTTTCTCCCTGCGAGTCCTCCTACAGTTTGCCTTTTCTTGACCATGCTTTTGACATCCTTTCTGAATCTATCAATCCGTATCTGTACCACCATTGCTTCTATTGCTTTACATCATCTTCTTGCAGGGTATTTGAAGCCTACTGACCATCCTCTAGTTAGCCTTGCCCGAGATATTGCAAAAAGGTTGTCCGCCCCATTGATCCAGAAGAAACAACCTATCCTGCCACATATGGTTCGTAAACTCTATGACAAATTTGCATATCCCTCAGCTTCCCTTCTAGACGTTATGAAATGCACATCCATTGTCCTCGCCTTTGTGGCCTTCCTGTGTAGCAAAGAACTTCTTGCCTTGTTTTGGGATGACATCTTGAACTTGGAAACCCATGCGAGCCTCTTTATCCGTTCCTCTAAGACCGACCAAACGAGTGTGGAAGCTTGGGTCACTATTGCCCGCCTTTCTGGTTCTTATTGCCATGTCGCTCTGCTGGAGAGATTGTTACATTTGGGTGATTTTGTTCATGTGGATGGCCCTGTTCATAGCTACTTGATTAGAGGCACTCGCGTTACACATCGAGGGTGTTTTCTGAAGAGAAAGCCCGTGTCTTACACCACCTTGAGATCCTGATTTAAGCATTGCCTTTATGCCATTGGAGAGAATGCAGAGGCCTTTGGCAGCCACTTCGCGAGAAGAGGGGGTGCAACTTCAACAACTGCTTTCAACATCCCAGACATGATTTTCAAAGCTCATGGACGTCAGCGCTCTGACACAGCCAAGGATGGCTACGTTTGCACGTCTCTTCAGCAACAATTGTTGGTTTCTCATTCTCTGGACTTGGGTCCTTCTGATCCTAGCTCCATGGAACTCCTATTGGCTTCCTCTTCCCGTTCCACTGAACCATAGTTTCTTTCAGCCTCTATTCTTCAACATTGTATTCTGGTTTTGTGCTTAGTGGAGATGCCCAGATGTGGCCTTTCTTTCAGTGGTCTCATTTTCTCTCTTTCCTCCTTACCTGGTTTTGACAATTGAATTTATCTTCGTATAATGATAAGAAGATAAATGTAATTGTCAAAAGCCAGATAGTTAGCTCTCCGATGGCAGTTAGGTTTTTTTCATGTTTTTATACCAGATCTCCCCCTAATTCATCAGCGCATCTGTATCTCCACGTCTCTGCTTGGGCTTCTACTCCCCACCCACCCACCCGATTGCCCACCTACAGTGCTTGGTCGGTTGTATCAGTTTTCCTGCTAGTCTTAACTTCCTTTTGTTCCATGCTACTTCCTTATCTTTCTAGTATTCACCTACTACCCTTGCTGTTGGTCGAATTTTACTCATTGGATGCCCAGTTTATGGGAGAGACCTGTGCTGGTGTATTTGATTGTGATTTATAGCCCTCTGGAGTGTGTTTGGTGGTGATCATGGCCCTCGTGCGGGTCTATTTCTAGAGTGTGGTTTTTGGCCCTCGTGCCGGTATTGGAAGACCCTTGTGTCTGGTTTGTGCTGCTATATTATGTTGAGACTCTCTTGTTTCCATTGGTTTTTTGGAATTGTTTTATGTTGCAGGATATCTTCTTGGCATCTCTTATTGACTTGGAGAGTGTTGGAATTATCAATTTGTGCAGAGTTATGGGCCATTGTGATGGTTTGGAGTATGGTTGACCGACTCGACTATTCGGGTTTCACATTTGTTCGGACGTGGTTGTACTTGCATAGTTTAGATCCCTATTGGTTAGCGTCGCTATTATGGTCAGGTTTTTTCCTCGAAAACCAAAAAAAGCGAGTTTTTTTAATCCCGGCCATAATGGTTTCACTGATCGGCAGCATTTGTATTCTGGATTTATGCTTAGTGGAGATGCCCAGAGCATTGTATTATTGTATTCTGGTTTTGTGCTTAGTGGGATTGTATTCTGGCTTTGTGCTTAGTGGAGATGCCCAGATGTGGCCTTTCTTTCAGTGGTCTTATTTTCTCTCTCTCCTCCTTACCTGGTTTTGACAATTCAATTTATCTTCGTATAACGATAAGAAGATAAGTTGATGAAGTTTTCGTTGGCACATGCTTTAGAAGTCAAATATCCTACTCTCTTGTAGGAATATGGTGTCCTTCCTCTCCAAAGGATGTCCATGGATCGTCACATACCTTTTTGCTAAAAGATGGAGAAACATGAGAGGTTTTTGCTTACCAATGCATGCACACACATTTAATGGCCTAGCAAGTTTATAGAATATTGAATGACATCAAAGTCAGTTCAAGGTGAACTGTGCAAGACCATTTATGTGTAGTATGAGTAATAATGTGGACTTTGATTATTTGCTACAATATTTGGATGCATAGTTTTGGAATGCCAATAGTGACATGGCTACACATTCTAAGGAGCAAATAAACCCACATTGCTGCATATACCGCAAGCATTTCTGCTAGCCCATTTGTTCATGACAAAATTCCTACAACAAAGTGAATAACTATATCAGAGGTAGCTCAAGTTCTTCCTTTTTCTTGTGGGCTTATTACTATAGAGCTTTTCCCTTATAAACCATTTGGGTAGGGTTTTTTACTTATGTGTAATGTTAGAAGTAGGAAACCCTACTGTAACCCTAACATGACATCAACACATGCCACGTCAGCACATCCTATTTAGGGACGTGTGCATCTTTTTGTCATTACTTTGTCTTGCTAATACAGACAATGATTGTTAGCGCCACCTTATTTTTTGTATAGCTCTCGTTCTCTAAAATGGTATCAGAGCCACGCTATACGAAAATAGCATACCGGACGTTGGTGAGGAATTACTTGCGTGATATTGCAAATCTTGGCAAACGGCTCTAGGAACTAAGGCGGAATGGTCTTAGCTCTCTTTTGATCCCCATCTTGGTAGGATCTGGCGAGTCTTCAATGAGATTTGGCAAATTTGGAGCAAGAATCTGCGACAAAGATATTTCAGGCAAGATTGCTCAAAATTTGTTGTTTTTAACATCTGATCCTGTCTTTTCCTCTTAAATCCAGTTGATATTGGAGGCTACAACAATTCTTTAGCCTCTGATCACTAGAATTATACAGTTTGTATGGTTCTTGCTTGATCTTATGTTACAATTTTCCTATATTACAATCATATTGAGTATTCTCATTTCAAAGTCATGGGAGGACCTGATTCTTGGAAGATTACACAAAATCCAGTATTAGATGGCCCCAACTATGTTTCATGGCATGAATTTTTCGAGATTTACCTTGGTCTTCTCAAATTGAAGAAGGTTTTGAAGCCAGAATGGGATCCAGAAGCAAAGCCAGATGAAGATGAAGAAGCATTAGATCACCTGAAGTCCCTGGTTGATTCTGAGATCAGATTGCAACTTAAAGAATGTAAAACATTTATGGAAGCATGGGAGTATCTTAAATCATCATGTGCAGTTACTGGCCTTGCCAAACAGTCTTTGATTAAACAAGAAATGGAGCAATTGAAGCTGATAGCATGTGAAAATGTGCAAGCCTATTTGTCTAAACTCAAAACATTAAAGCAACAGCTTATTAGAGCAAGAGATAATATCACTGAACAAGATTTGATAATCTTGATCTTTAGAGCTGGGGGGGACAAATTTCAGTATATTATTAGTTCAATCAAAACATGTTCTCAGAAGGGAGTGCAGTTTACCTTTCAAGAAGTTCAAAATCTGCTTATTCAAGAAGAATTGGAAGACCTCAACAAAGTGCAGCAAGCACAACTTCACTTAGCTCAACTCAATGTGGATGTGGCCGATTTTACAAAGGCCAAGCAAGCGGAAAAATATAAAGGATCAGAGAAGCCTTCTAAAGACAAATCTCATGTTAAATGTTTTGCTTGTGGCCAGAAGGGGCACTTTCGAAATAAATGTCCACAATTCAAGCAATGGTTGGAGTCTACTAAAACTATTACCTCCTCATCTTCCACACCAATACAGCAGCATGTATTTTCTGAATCAGCAGTCTTGTCACCTCTATTTTCACATGAATATCTTGGCATGGCAATTATTGGTAATTTACAAGATTTGTTCTTACCTTATGATGCTGAAGTTACCTCTCTAAACTCCAATTCTTTTGCTGATGAGGATCTCAGTTCTTTTGCTAATGAGTATCTTTTTGCTCACATTTCTGATCATGATGAGCAGTTTCTTAGTACTGCTCCAGATCTTCCATCATGTTGTGGAGTTTCCAATGTTAATGCCACTATGAGTAGCACATCTTCCTCAATTCTTATGCTAGATTCAGGGGCATCTAAGCATCTTATAGAACTTACACTTAGATCAGTTAATCCAAGTTACTATTGAAAATGGCAGCTCATGTCAAGGAGAAATTCATCTACAATCCATGGATGGCACTGTCATTGAAATTCCTGATGTGACGTACTGCCTACTCTTCTCACAAATCTCCTATCTGTTTCTCAATTTGATCTTCAAGGCATGACTATCATATTTGGAAATAAGAAAGTCTACATTACTATGAAAAATCCTTTTGATTTTTTATCTCCCACTCAACTTGGTATTCTATTGACTGGTCATCTTAATAAGGCGGTCTTATACACTTTAGATGCTCAACCATTACCATATGCCACTACTTTTATAGCCACTGATATGACTGCAGCAAAATTGTGGCATGCTCGATTTGCTCATATGGGTGGTCAAGCCATTGGAGAGTTGACACGCTTGAACATGGTTGAAGAAATGCCTAAATTACTATCTAAATATATTGAATGTGAAGCTTGTCACCTTGCCAAGCAACCTCAAGCTCCATATCCAGATCATGCACATGATCGAGCTCAAAAACCTTTGGAAATATTACATTCTGATCTTTGTTACATGCCCTTGTTGTCATATGGAGGAGCAACATATTTCTTTATTATCGTTGATGACTTCTCAAGGTTTACATGGGTTTTTCTTTTGAAAACTAAAAATCAGGTACTTGTTTTAAAAACTTCTCTAGTTTCATTCAGCAGCATATGGACAGTCCTATTAAAGAATTCAGAATAGATAATGGCACTGAGTATATGAATGGTGAATTTAATAACTTTTGCCAAGCCGCTGGTATTCATAGGCAATTGACTGTGCCTTTGCTCATTCACAAAATGGCGTAGTCGAGAAGAAGCATAGGTCCCTACAAAATCTGGTTAGGTCTATGCTCACATATAAGCATTTGAATCTGAAATTTTAGGGAGAAGCATTGCATGCGGCTGTCTATATAGCAAACAGGGCACCTACCAAAGCACTGCCAAACATGACACCGTTTGAAGCATTTTATGCTAAGAAACCACGTGTGGATCATCTCAGGATTTTTGGTTGTCTTGCTTATGCTGCCATACCCATGGAGAAACTTAAAAAGACTGGCAAATTGTCGGACAGGGCTGTTAAATACATATTTGTCGTGTATTGTCTGAATCACAAAGGTTGGCGATTTTTTGACCCCAAAAACAGGCAGCTTTTTGTTTTTAGAAGTGTGCAATTTGTGGAGGATGCTGAGTATACGGAAGATAAGTCTGATAGCTCTTCCTTTCAACTTGAACTGTTGCATCATCTCTTCGAGTATGCAAGTTCACGACGCTTGGAACCACTCTCTGCTGCCCTTGCCACTTCTTCTCATGAACATGTTTCAATTCCAGAAAATCGTAATTCTGATAATTCTGCTCCTGACTCTCAAGATATCTTCACCTACATTGTTGATTCCACCTGATGATTATCATGGAATTTCGTTGGTGGGCCAAGGAGTTTTTTCTCCTCCTTATGAGTGATTCCTCTCTCAATTCTTTGGATGCAGACTACTCATTACCTGCTCCTGCTATTCCAGCCACTGTATTGACTACATGAAGATCTAGGAGATTGGCTGGTTTGCCACCAACAACTGTCACGTGCAATTTTGCATTGATGGCAATAAATCAAGAACATCAAGATCCTTGTACCTATAAACAGGCATCTCAACACAAAGAGTGGCTTGATGCTATGAAAAGCGAAATTTCAATGCTCACCAAACAGCACACATAGGATTTGGTCCCTCGTCCATCTCAACATAATGTCATTGGCAGCAAATGGGTTTTCCGTACAAAGTTTAAGTCAGATGGATCTATTGCCAAGCATAAGGCTCGCCTAGTAGCAAAGGGTTATAATCAGAAATTTGGCTATGATTATACTGATGTCTTTGCTCCAGTTGCTAGGATGGACACTATTCATGCAGTCTTAGCTCTTGCAGCCTCTAAGGCATGGTCAATATGGCAAATGGATTTCAAAAGTGCATTCTTGAATGGTGACTTAAAGGAAACAATTTACATGGAACAACCTCCTAGGACACGAACATTTTGTCTGCAAGCTCAAACGTAATTTATATGGTTTAAAGCAAGTTCCACACTGCTGGAATTACAAAATTAATGCATTTCTCTTAGCTGCAGGCTTTCAGAGGTCCCACAAAGATCCTAGTCTATATTATAAGCATCTTCATGGTAAGATATGCATTCTTACCTTGTATGTAGATGATGTCATCATTACGGGCGATGCTAGTGACTTCAAAGCTGACCTTGGGAACTCCTTTGAACTCACGAACTTGGGTCTGTTACATTTTTGTTTGGGAATCGAAATGTGGCAGCACTCTACATATCTCCAGCTTACTCAAACCAAATATATCAAGGATCTAATATGGAGGATAGTAAAGATGCTCCCAGTCCATATGAGCAGGGCAACAAACTCACATTGAATTCGATGGAAGCTTCCTGTGACGTTACACTATTCCGCCAGCTTGTGGGATCACTGATTTATCTCAACATTACTAGACCTGACATTACCTTTGCTATTAGTCAAGTTAGCAGGTTTATGGAGTCTCCCAAACAAAACCATTGGCGTGCTGCCAAACGTATTCTTGCTTATCTTAAAGCTACCATGACTGAAGGCATTGTTTATAGAAATCAGACCAATATGGATCTCCTATTCTATACAGATGCTGATCATGCTGGCACTGATTTTGATTGCAGAAGGTCACATACAAGTTATATCTCTATGCTTGGAGCAAACCCAATCACTTGGGGATCTAGAAAGCAGACTTCGGTCAACCTAAGTACTACCGAAGCAGAAATCAAAGCATTGGTTACAGGAGCTCAAGAGATGATGTGGCTGTTACAGCTCTTTCAAGAATTACAAGTTCCAATTCCAAAGGCTAAATTGTTAGTGGATAACTCTGGTGCCATAGATCTGCTCAAGAATGAACAGTACCATCATCCAACTAAGCATCATGATACTGAGCTCTGTTTTGTCAGGGAACAAATGCAGCAGTTACATTGGATGTGGAATATTGTGCAACTTCCAGTCACCTAGCTGATGGCATGACGAAACCCCTTACAGGCTCAGGCCTTAACTAGATGAAGATTTTATTGGGCATTCAGAAGTTACAAGTTCCTGTTTGATTAATTTCCTACTTTATTTTAGTTACAGTAGCGTTTTAGAAGGGGTGTTAGAAGTAGGAAACCCTACTGTAACCCTGACTACTGTAACCCTAACATGACGTCAGCACATGCCATGTTAGCACATCCTATTTAGGGATGTGTGCATCTTTTTGTCATTACTTTTGTCTTGCTAATACAGACATTGATTGTTAGCGCCACCTTATTTTTCGTATAGCTCTCGTTCTCTAAAATGTAACAATGGGTTTATTGTCTACATTATATTGGGTAAGTTGCATAGACCCTTTGGTTTACATTGATTAGAGACGTGGGATAGTGGAAAATGCAAAGACATACCTATAATACCCATCTTGATCAGGCTTGGCATTGTCATATAATATTTACATTGGTGTAAAAGACCCTTTCTCTTTTAGAACACTTTGGCACAGCCGGATATATGAGGAAACCAGAAGTAGGATGGAAAGTGGAATGTTATAAAGGCTCGCCTGTATCTAGTATGTAATTGCTGTAACAATAAATAACAGACAAGTAAGCAAAAAAAAAAAAAGTAACGTCATGGCAACAAATTAAAGTTAGTACATATTAAAGTTAGGCCCTTTTCACACGATTGTTTTATTTTGAAAAGTATCACTAGCGAAAGAGGGTGAAGATGTTTTCACATTAAAAATAAGACATGTCTCATTTAAGTTCGGGTTAGGCTTGGATAGATTCGGTAAGAGAAATGGAGTCTTATTTTATACTAGGGGACTTCCCGGCCATAAAATAAGACACCACTTATTGACAATCATATTCAAAATATTTGTAGTCTTATTATTATTTTGTGATGGTTTTCACACTATTATTTGTTAGTGTCTAATTTTATTTATATAAGACTACAAAATGGACCTTGCAGTGTGAAAGCTACTTCTATATGCATGTCTTATTTTTTACTTTGGAGTTACAAATGATGTCTTATATAAAATGGGACAGTCATATTTTAAGACGTCGTGTGAAAAGGGCCTTAGTACACAAGGACACACCTTTTAAACATCCAATTTAAATTGGCAACCTTCTTGATCTAAAGCCTTGAGATGACAATTTGAGAAAAAGGTAAGGACCTCGTGTTTTTGAAGAGCTTTGCAGATAGGCTAGAAGCAGATTTTAGCAAGTTATACGAATATGGCCATCCACATGAATTTACAATTACATAGCTTTCATAAAATAATCTTCTTGCACTTCCTAAAAGTGACACATAGTCGCAGATATACAAAATTCCCATAGTAATATTAGATTGGTTGCTTGCTTCTTAAAAAAGCGCCTTCAGAAGGACTGCGTCCAAGAAAGTCACTGACAAGAGTAAAAGCATCTTTGGAAGCCCCATAGGACAGGATCTAACAAGCACAAAAATAATGAGGTCAATGTTAATAACCTTTCAAACTAACTTGTATTTTCAGACCTTACCTTATCACGGAAATCCTTCCCTGCAGCTGCACTAAGCATGTTTCCTTTGAACTTGCTCTCAAATATATCTGCGGCAATTGCCTACAAAATCAATTGAGCAGTTAGAACTTTCCACAGCATTGAACGCTGTACAGCCGTACATTACTTCAAATAAAAATAATTAGCATTAGAATCTTGCAGAGTTCCATTGAGAGCTTTTGCACACTATTATAGCTATGGGGAGTCAGGTGGCCTTAAAATTATCCACTATATGAACGTTAGAAGATAGAATAATAGGAGGAACATGCGCTGAAACAGCAGATTCTACAATTCTGGATTCCCGCTAAAGTTCTTCCCGCTATTCACAATTATACATGCTTTGATGCAAGGGACGTTTTGATATGCTTAACTGGAGATGAAGTCACAGTTCAACCTTTCCACAAAGCTATAAAAATCAGCTTAAGGACACATGCAACCATGGACATCAAGTACATTAAAATGGACATAACATAGCCCTTGAATATGGCTTGGATTGCATAGATTTATAATAGACAAAGGAGTATTACGAATGTCTTGAATTGCTGCAAGATACTAACTTGAGACGCAAGAAATGATATCTGTGATTCAGCAGCAAAATAAGAACAGGTGGACTGCACCTGTAAATTTAGCTTTTTGTGTGTGCAAATTGGGAATAGTTGCCACCTTAGCTGTTAAGCAGTAATGTTCATTTTCATATCCATCTCATATCTTCGTAGCAAATAGATAGAAAGGGTGCTCTCTCAATTTCAACAATTGGCCAATCTTAAATGGAATAATGAAATAACATATGAAAATTAATTAGCTATTTCTTCCTCATCAATAAAGAGAGACAACCTCATTCCATAAGTAGCTGTAGTAAGCGGCATCATAGCCACCCATTAAATGGCTAAATGAGCCAAATAAATTTGTCCCTTCTAGCATAGAAATGCCTTCCATAATCTACAAAAGATGATATTGGGTTAATATAAGCAAGCAAGATTTGGTCGAAGTCAACAAATGCTTATTCAAACCTGTGGATAAAGTTGTTGTAAAATTGCCAATGTGCTGACTTGATCAGAAGAATGAATAGTTTGGTCAAGCAGACCTGGTAAAATAAAGATTCAATAGTTATACAGTTTACTATCTAGCAGAGCCCTAGTGTGAATTAAGGATTATAAGATATTATAAGGATATCAACAACTCTCTATGAAATCAGTAATTCATCTGAAACAAATGATGCAGAATGAAATGATGCATGGGAAAGATGGAAGGATGCGCCTATGACAATGAATGCTGAGGGGAAAACAAGTACACGTGCCACATAAGATAGGGTTAAGATTGGGATTATTCCATGTGGTCCTTGACCTTGACAAGGTGAATGCTTTAAATTTATTTGAAGTCTTGAAATTTGGAGCCTGCAAGTGGTTTTTTCAGTTTATCTGCTAGTTGTTTTTCAGTGGAGCAATATTGAAAAGTGAGAGGAGTAATTTGGACGTGTTCTTATAAAACAGAACTGTATGTCCAAGTGCTTGGTTTTGTGATGCCACTTATACCGTTGGAATATGTACCTGAAGATCCTGAAACAAGTGGAGTATCCAAATCATCTCTTGTGTCCCTGTGTACAAAGTTCTTAACTCTGCTTCTGTTCTGCGTGCCTTTTGGATGCTCAGGTGATGATGACATTGTTTCCAACGAAGGAAACATACCATGTAATGCACTTTCTGTAGTCATGATCACCCCCTGTTATGTCTGCATCTGTATACATGTTTAAAGAGGGCCTTTCTTCTTTATTATATAGTATAGCTTCTGTCACAGTACCCATAAGGTAGGCGAGAATTCTCTTTTCTGCAATCCAGTTAGTCTTGTAGGGATCCTGCATGTACTGACTGACTTCGCCTACTCCATATGTAATATTAGTGCTTGTAATGCTTAAGAAGATGAGGGATCCTACCATTGCCTGTATAAGGTTGCATCATAATGCTCTCTATCTGATTCTAGTATAAGTTTTGGTCCCTCGCTCAAAGGGTGTTTGGCATTGATATACAGAAAGTCATAAAGACTATGCAGAAGGTTCTTGGTGTATTTTGTTCGAGTGAGTTATAGGCTGTGAGATTTCAACTCCCAAACAATAATGCAGGAAGGCCAAGGTCAGCTATTTTAAAGCTTTCATGGAGAGTTGTTTTGAGCTGACTTACTGCCCTTGCATCTTCTGTAATGATCATGTCATCAACAGCAGGGTGATGTGATGATACAAATTTCTTTTGCAGTATGCAAAGGCCGTAAAGGTTCTTGTTAAGTTTCCATACAAGATTTTCTTCTATAGATTGTTTTCTCCAAGTCTCCATAGAGGAATGTGCTTTCGTAGTCAACCTGCCATATATGCCATTCAAGCAAGTACTGTTCTGTTGCCATTCAAGCCACGGGAGCAAAGACTTCAATATAGTCCATGCCAAATTTTTGCTTGTGTCTTTTCACTACAAGTCTGGCCTTATGTTTTACCAGTGTCCATTTGTATGAAATTTTGTTTTTGTACACCCATTTATTTCCTCTAACATGGATGTTTGCTGGACTTGGCACAAGTGCCAAAGTTCCTTGTTTGAGCAGCATGTTATATTCATCACTCATGGCTTGCTGCCAATTAGAATTTCTAACTGCCTGCTAAAAGTTTGTGGATCTTGGTTTGAGACATTAATACAGGCCATCCTTTGGTGCAAGCATTGCTCTAACGTTGCCATTCAAAGCCACGGGGACGAAAACTTCATATAATCCAAGCCAAATTTTGGCTTCTGTCTTTTGGCTATAAGTAAATCATGCATATGAAAAACATTTTTAACTTTCATTTTCCAGATTCATGAGCATGATCAGGTGTACCTTTAGATTTGGATTGGAAGATAGATCCATTACCTAATCTGGCAAGAGTGGACTTATCTGGAGTGAAGGCTGGCAGGTATATCTGCACTAGTGATAAAAGTATTTGTTGATGGAAGCATCTTGATGTTGAATAGCCATATTAAGGTATGCATTTGTAAAAGGATAAGCAGAAGGTAGTGCTGATATTTCTGATACTTGCTGAGAAGAGGAAGACGAAGATTGTAGAAATTTCTTCCATTCTTTGCATTGATGTTTGTAGTCTCTTTATAATACCGAACCACATGAGATAGGGTTAGGGTTATGGTGAGGTTCCCTGCTAACATTATCAAAGTCGCTTATACTCCCCTTTTGCCATTGTTTGTCCTTTGACCTGTCTGACTTGGAACAAGGAGATGAAAATTCTTGATCTTAAGTAGAACTTGAAATACCCAAGTAAACCTGCTAAGCTCATAAATAGTTACCATAGAGCTCCTCCAAAAGATCTGATAAGCATATAGCACAAATCAGAATATGATACATAGCTTTTCCTACATACCACTCGAAACATTCCATGTCTTCAGCAAATTCTGTAACATTCCATGATCTCTTCCAAGGTAAAATTGAAGCAAGTCAGTAACTATCACTTTCAACCTTACCCAATCTTTGATAGACTTAGCTTATCAGGTCTCGAAGGCTGGTCACATTATTGCTTCCATATGCTCCTATTGTAGCTCTTCTAAATCAGATACCAGACACTTCTTGAGCCTCTTCTATATCAGATCAAGCACGAGGAATATCACGCTGATGAAAACCTTTTTCACCATAGCTTTGATACCACAATCCAAAAGCACTCATGATAAGGTAGACGCCTGTGAATATAAAAGATACTAACAACTACGTGTCATGATATTTTATAATAAGTCATGAGATCATGTTGACATCTGCCACTCACCTATCATATATTATATGTATCATAGTACAGCTACTTCATCTACTATTAATAGTTTCATATAAAACAATTTAATGGCATCCACCCTTTGTTGGAGTATTCGCAGGATGAAGTAGAAACTTCCACATGGTTCAGCTGGAAATTTCTATCTTGCACAGTAAGATGTCAATGTCTCTAGCTACAGTTCATTGTCGAACTTGAGCAAACTATTGAGCGTGACATCGATATGGGCAAAGGAGAAGCAGAAATAGCAAAGAGAAAAATAATCACAGCAAATTTGAAGAATACAGACCCAAAAGTATTTGCCGTTTTGTCAAAATGCCAGCATGAGATCGCCTCTTTCTAGCCAGCGTTTTACAAACCTCGTCTGGAATGGATCTTTTAACATCCTGCAAACATTGGTCAATGTTATTTGCAAAACAAACTACAGCATCTAGTACGTTGAAAGAGCATGGGATCTTTCCATCCCCAAATTATGCAAATAGATAATCATTGGAAAGTCTCTTTACCTTATAATGTCCGCTCATCAGCTTTAAAGAGCTAGCATGGACGCACCTGCCAGCAACATGTCACGCATCTCAACTTCTAATAAGAACTGTATTATGGACAATACTGCAACAAGAATTAATGACAGGATAGCCTCCTGGTATAAATTCCATATGTGTTGGCTACTTTTACCAGCTCTTGTGCAATTTGCTCTTGGCAAGCATCTGTATCATTACATTGTAGCTTCGAACTTTTGCTGCAAACTCTCTGAGGTCTGTAGCAAATAAATCAATTTTTTCAAAAACAGAGGTTCTTGATAAATATAGAATGTGTTTATCTCAGATATCTGAAGTTGGAAGCAGTCAACCACACCTTTCTTACAATGTGACACTTCCTGCACCTATCGCCAGTTTCCAACCAGTTGCTATGTGAATTGCAGCATTTTAAATCTCCAAAACTAGCAAAATTCCCAAGCCTTCTGAGATTCAGCAAAGCACAGCGCATCTATGCAGTTGCTTACCTTAATCATTTCACTGATTTCCCACCAAATTCATACTAATCATAGAGCTAGAGGGACCAGCCTGAGCTGATATTCACCATTAAAACATTTCAATTTTTTAACTGCGAACACTTCATATTATATACACGTATTTTCACATTTATTTGTAGGTGGAGAGAAAGTTAGCACCACCCTGGTTTATTCTTCTAAACATAACAGCTTAATGCTCAGGTTAATTGGACAGCTCACCAATTCTCCAGCATATGGCTCGGTGCTTCAACAAAATCATCTTCGGCACGCAAACCAGAGAACCTTGCAAATGATGCATTTGTACAGATGTGATGCATCTGCATAATTTCAATTTCTTTTAACTCAACCAACAAACCAGTTTTGACAAAGAGGAAAAGTTCGATAGCATTACCACATGCCCAAACTCATGAAAGAATTTCTCTACTTCAGAATATCGTAGCAAAACTTTGTCCTCCACCGAAGGCACGAAACTGGCAAGTAATGCTGCAACTGGCATCTTACAATGATAAAATACAATAGCAGTCAGTATAAAATAATACTTCATGGACAAGTTGCAAATATATTGAAAATACTTGTTATACAGGCCCAAGGGATGTTGCGCTTCCATGAATAATACATCAGATATGCTACTTTTACCCAGTTATAACTTATATTCTACAGGTTTTGCAGTTATCCTCTTATTTTCCAGTTTATATATGTAGACTCATTTTTTGAGTTCCTTATATCTATCACCCGTCTGACATACCCATGTCCTTCTTGCAATGGTCATAACTAGGTCATTCACGGGTCTCAGAAATGCCCATCCATAACACCAATTCGGTTTCACAGCATGCGCAAGACATGGTTATTATTCACGACTCGCTTATGCTGACATGCCTCCACTAGTCTCCAGGTTGCAATGGGAGGTATCCATCTTCAAACATATCCATCATTGTTTGTATCAAATCATGACATAGGCAATGCCCACAACCCTCCAACATCAAAATTTTAACCCGAGGTTGCAGCAGATGTCTAAAAGCATAGTACAGGCAAAAACAAATGCATGAAACATGTAAGAAATATCATTGCAGTAAAGACTATCAAGTGCTCAATTCCGAAGTCAGTCACTCATAAGTGTACCATCCATTTTTTTTCAAGTTTTTTTACTTTAGTCCGATTCTGCCTTTTCATTGGAAATTCAGGTGGCATTGTTCATATGCACAAGCATTGCTGCAGCCAATGTGACGAAGGAAGAGTGAAAAGTTTAGGAAAGTCACAAGAACAAGGATGAGTCTCAAGGAGGAAGGCAGCAGCAGGAGCTATTGAATTCATCACAGACACCAGGCTCAAACAAAATTGGCTGATAAAGTTGTTGATTCAACAACTTCAACGTTAGGAGTGCTTACCTCCGGAGAACAAAGAATACCCCAAGGAGACTCAATTAGCACTAGGGAATGGGTTTCCTTTGTCTCTTATTGAGTTAACAAGTTTTGAAACTCGACTCAGAACTATTAAGCAACAATTAGATTTGTTCATGTAAAGAAAATTACCTGGTGTGTTCCTCCTGACACCTCGCAGCTAGGTTGAAGTGGGCATACACATGTTTGTGTATATTTACCATTCCTGCCATGGCAAAGTAAATTGTAAATATTGTTAAAACTGGCAATTAAGCCTTTCTTACCGAGCATAAAGGTCGAGATAAAAATAGCCGATAGCTTCTCCAGTTGCCCTCTCCTTGACGGAGAATAGACGCACTTCTGGATGCCATGCTTTGGTATTTGAAATTTCTCTGAAAATCAAGCCTACAGTAAGGAAGTAAGGTCATACAAAGAAATGGCAATATGCAAACAAGAAAACGTACATGTGCTTTCTATATGGAGAACTTCAAATTTATAGACACATATAGTAAGTAAGAAAGAAAACACTCAAATAGATGAAGGCGTTATATGTGAAAAAATAGATAGCCATATAGCTATAAGGTGACATGGCATAGGTAGGCCATGTCACACGTAAGTGGCATATATGTAGGCCACATCATATATGTAGATTAGGGTTTAGTTTCATACTGTGATACTCCTCCTGAAACTGACCCTAAGATAGAGAGAAGAATATAAGAAAAAAATACATTTAGTTGCTTTGCAGCCTTAAAGACTGCTTCATCTGCTGAAGCTTGGATCCACCCAGAGGCTTGGTCATACCGCCAGCCAATTGCTTACTTGTAGCACAGTACTACGATTTATAAAAGTGTCATCGAGATGCTCCTCATAAAGCATAACCAAGCGTCCAAGTGCTTTGTTAAGGGATGATACTGCTGATCTTTAGTCAAAACTATAGAGTTATCCACTAATGTGGTGACTTCCTTGACTGATACTCCCATATCTTGGAAAAGATTTAGCATCCATGCCCTTTCTTGCAATCCTGTGCACACATAGCTTTTAATTCTGCTTCAATAGTGCTTAGGCTAACAGTAGACTGCTGTTTAGAGGCCCACAGAATTGGACTTCTCCCAAAGAATGAGACCAATCCTGTAGTGGACATCCTTGTCTCATACTCATATGGAATGCAAAATCTGCATCAGCGTAGAAGAATGGCACAGCGGCTTGGCTTTAAAAATAAGTGATTCCTTTGCAAGTATGCTAAAATTCTCTTCTGAATCATCTCTGGATGTTGCATAAATCTGCTTACTTGCTCAACTGCAAATGATGGTAACATAAATAAGAGAACCAACCAGTTCTCAAACAAGGTTGTAACACATGGTTCTCCAATCACGGTAAGTTTGATGCCTTGTTCATATGGAGCAGGAAGTCGCTTGGAGGCTTCTAGATGAAATCTCTGCAACATTCCCTTTATGTATTTGGTTTGAGTGAGCACGATGGATGCCATGGACAGATCAACTCAATCTTCAGTTAAATTACACAAAACTAGCTTAATTTGTGTAATCTTAGCCAATGGATTCTGGATTAACGTGACAAATCTACTGTAGAATTTATCACATCTAGTTGCTTACATCATGATTCATCATGAATCCGCCTCTGACTGAAGAGGTTTACACATCATCAAATGAATCAACCAAGAAAAGTTACTCTATCCAAGGTGACTCTGACTTCACCCAACAAGAATCTAGGATATTGCTTGCCTAGCTGAAACTTGCTGAGAGGACCATTCTGGTAATCCAATCTAGATCCATTCTGAAGAAAAAACATCCTTTCTCTCGCCTCTATTTTCTCACACGTAAGGTTCTGATACCATATGTGTGTGAACAGACAGTGAGAAAGGAGATGCTCAGACAGGTAGATGAAGTGTAGTATGTGTGAGAACAATAGATAACTATATAGCTACAAGGTGGCATGGTATAGGTAGGCCATGTCATATGTAGTGGCCTATAGGTAGGCCACGTCATACATGTAGATTAAGGTCTAGTTTCATACTGTGATACAAATCAGCATATGCGTTTAAGGACAGGCTCAGTAGAACTACGAATCCTATACTTTGTATCATTGTTATATCTTCCAGGAAAACAATCGGTAATTGACGTATTTGCACGAGCCAAAAGCAAGCTCTTATTGATTGTTTCATTTCTGAACAACAGAACATACTAAGATTGCTATATGGCAAACCTCCGATTCACATTAAAACAAATCAGCATAGGCAAGCTTAAGGACAGGCCTAGAAGAACTATATATATTAAAGCAATCTTCCAGACCAAGAAACTCTACTTAGATGTATCTGCAGAACCCAGATGCAAGCTTCTGCTTTCATATGCATTTACACGTACATAATATTCACACTTGAAAATCTAGGAGCGTTCAACTTTACCTAATAGGTCCTCATAAACTGCAAGGAGACCTTTAGTAACCACCTCAATGGGGAAATACTCCTTGATTTGTTCTTGGTCAAGCTCAAACTCTGCATCTTCCACTTTTCGCATATAGTAAGACAAATCTGACATCCAGAACTCCTCAGTCCCTTCCTCTTCTCTCTGTAAAGATTGAACTAAAACAGTTAGAAATAAATAATTGCGACATTTAACCCAGTCATGATAATATGTATAAACCAGAAGCACCTTCTTTGCCCGTAGCTTTTCCAATTCTTTTGCAGCAAGGCCAGACATCTGTCCCGAAATGCTGTTAAGGAAGTCCCTCACCTGCAAAAAGTTATATATAACCTTGTTTAGTTTTAAGCTTTTCTATAAATACCCGATTATTAGGAGGGAGGGAGGGAGGAAAGGAAGGATTGAGTTATTAATTTTTACAGAAGAACCATACGGTCTATGAGACTAAAAACGTACAAAAATTTAAAACTGCTAAATAGTCCATTATTGAAAATATCTAATCCAATCTCAATGAAAATTTCCTAGGAACATGTCCCTTTTCGATCCTAGCTGCTCCAAAGACATCTATTGTTTCCTATCATGCCTCCCCTTCTGAAAAAAAGACTGCTATGTTTTACTTTTGCTGCCCGTTTCACCTTTTTACAAGTCACAGAGTTATCTGCTTTTTGGGCAAGTTCATGAACAAATAAAGACATACAGTCCTGTAGAGTATATGAGACCAAATAATACATCAATTCCTTATCATGCAGAATTGGGCCATTCTAAGGGGTCCTGTGCATCCCCCTAGCATGTCTAAAAATGACCCGATGCAAAAGGTTTTGTTCTTCTGTCAGAAAGACCTTATGAGGCTGTATTGGCTCTTTCAGGTGCTTTGTTAGCTCATTAAAATGATGACCCATTTGAATAACTCTGGTGTTCTTTTCATGTTAGTCTTATTCACATGTGATAATGGCAAATCAGGTGCAAAGACAGATATCAGCGCTGCTTGCTTAGAGACATGGATATTAATGTCGCATAAGCTAATCTAGAATTTGACCCTACAATTACGTAAGGCTGAGGGGGTTTATTTTTCTGAAAACAAGAAAAACTGCATATTTACATAAGGGTAGGAGCTTGTACCTTCAAAGAAGATTTTGCCATACGAGTCTCTGAAACATAGTCTGCATGATTTGCATAGCCCAGCAGGCGTGCCACTGCATGTCTCAGTTTGACCTGCCAATACACCAAAGATAGCTAAACATATGAAGAAATTTGGGTACTCAGAGTATCAAATCATGTGCGTTCAGCGTGCATTTAACAGAAATTTCCAGGTGCCATAAATCAATATTTGTCAAAATGTACCTAAGGGTTCAATACAGTATAGTGCCTTACCACTTTTTCAAGTATAGGGATGTTTTCATGCATGCATCTTTTCTCATAAGCTGTTGCAAGAGCTCTTCTAGTTGGCCCTACCTGTAAAACATGTCAAGCATCAACTGGCCATATTCATATCTAGACTAAATACACCTTCATCAATTGTATAGTAATAATTAAAAAAAACGGAAAAACAGACTGTATTAAGATCTGGGTAGACTGCTAGTGTCAGATCAATTATTACATCAACTTATGTGCAGCTAGGTTAAGAGATTGACTTGTGCAAAATATGAAGTGACATCTGGCTTGTTCATCCTTTTCCTTTCTGTCCATTTTGATCATTTTCATGAGGATGCCTCTAGAGTTTGAACTTAGTTCTTCATGTGGCAAGCACGGCTTCCACTTGTTACTTTCCATTCCCTGCACGTCTACAAAAGCTAAGAAAAAAACTCGTTCTTCAACTCGTCAGCTAGAAAGGCTCCTAAAGGCGTGTTAAGTCTATGCCCTGATAACAAGCTATTCCACCATAGCTCATGTCTTGGAGGGACCGTTAACCAATTAGAAGGCAAAGAGCAGGAACAATTGACTCACATGACTCAGAAAGGAGAAAGGAAAAGAGAAGTAGACCTTGCAGTGTTCCATAATGGGAAAATAGACTGTAGATTTTAGTGTAACCTTCAACCTGCCATCCCTGGTCTTCTCCAAACCCTAGATAGCAATGACCAATGTTACATTACTGCATGAATACTTGAAGAAAAATCATTGGATGTATACCAAATGGCAGCAAAAATACAAGTATATCCTTTTAGCTGAAAAGGAAGATGGATAGAATGGTTTGGGAGAGCAGACTCTTATACTTTACAGCAACGAGGAAGTTGGATACCTAAACAATTAATGCCCCTGCCTATAATGCAGCGTATTACTTGCCACAGACAAAGACTCCAAATAAAAGTTATTTGTTTGCTTATTGTAGATAATACTTCAGGCATCAGGTTTTCTGAAGGCTCCAAAATAAATGATAAGAATCTGCAGTTGCGGGGTGAGAAGCTGAAGTGCAGCCAATCAGTCGAAAGGGGTGCTGACATACAGTAAACAAATTGAGTGGTTACTAGGCTTCGCTACATGAATACTATACACACTCTAGCCAACCTTTATAAATTCAGTAGGCATCCCAAGCAGCTCTTCTTCCTTAAAAAGGAGAGTAGTGACATCATCATTTAAATTCTTTTGGAAGATAATACACAATTCTGCTATGCTCTTTCTCAGCCTTTGTACTTGCACCCTTGCCTCCAAACACAAATTGAGCCCTAGTCTTTCATAACTTTTCACCTGCAAACAGATGAAGTAATTGAACATTAATTCTTTTGTTGACCAACAAAACTGAGTAGGACTCTAAGGTATTACCAAGTTATCTACATAACGTTGTGCTTCCCATTGTAATTTCTCTTTTTTCCGTGAATATGCCTTTACAACCCGATAAACATCTTCTCGCATACTGCTCATAAAATAAGCTGCTAAGTGATAAACTATATAACAAACTACATGTCCATTAACAATTAAAGGTTCCCCATTATAGTCAGTCACTTTGAACAGAAATCAAGTTCCCCTCACACTTGACAAAAACATGCAAGAACGTGTACCCAGAGAACATAAAAGAGGTATGTTGTTATCTTTGTGATTCAAACACGGACACTTACGAAAGAATATATCTTGAGTAGATGTATTTGTCTTCTTACACCAATGCTAAACTTTGACCTATCCTAACAGAGTCTCTAGCTGTTCGCCATCATAATTTTTTTATGATGGCATTTGGAATCACATTGAAAGTCATTGACAACGGATCCAGAAGCAAACGTACGCTGTGACATTGCTACCCTTGCTATAAAGTTGATTTCAAGATATAAGTATGCTTCAGAAACCTGCATTGCAGATGGTGAGCTTCAACTTTCTTCTCGGCTTCAGTACTTGCATCACGAATATCTTTTGTAGTTGCTACTAGGCTAGGAAAAACGCATGATTGAACAAGTGCAAACTCTTCTGCTTCTAAACATGCCAGTGGCTCAATGACAGTTTCATATGATACCTGCAACAATTGCCTCTAGTCTGTGAGGGATAACTTCCTATCTTTCCAAGACAAAATAAAATTATAATAGAAGTATTAACATCATCAAAATTCTTCACTGCACCCCAATTATTGTGTGATGGGCAACATCCTACATACGTTATGCTTTACATAGGTAAGAGGACAGTCAGGGAAAGACAATGGCAAGTTTACGTTGGTGGGTAGATGCCGGTTCAATTATAATTAAGCATATCTAATCCAAGTTTGCATCTTTTGCCTGACTGCATAGGATGTTGAAGAAGATGCAAACCCTATCAGGCAACATCAACTATAGGTTGTGTTAGAATTTGTAACCTCTCTAGACAGCTTAACTCCCTACCTCCGTCATGGAAGACACCAATGATAACCGGCTGTAATTATGTTAATATCAAAATTCCCAAAACGGAACAGTACACTAACATTTGGTATAAATGAATGGACGAAATGCAACATAAAATGGGTGGAAAGAGGAGGGAAATGTAAATCAGATTAGGACGAGAACAAACATACAAGCACGTTATACTTCTTTCTGTTGTAATAATGACAACTCAAAGGATAGACCAAAGGGAAGGAATCAAGAACTTTTTAGCATCCCCTAGCTTCGAACATAATAGGCAAAGCAGGTAAGAAACCAAAAACGACAACAAACAGACATCTGACAAGGTTCAAACTGCCTGTGCAAACCCCGGCACTAATTTTACCGTCCTTGTATCTCATTCTTTAAATTTTGTTGGTTGCTAGCCTTGACACCCTTGGTCAAAATACCAGCACTTAACATGAACGTAAGAGAAGCTCGTCTTCTTTGTCTTTTCCCTGTTCTTTCTTCAGGACCAAATCCCGTTGCTGCCTTATGTTTCTTCAAACCTAAATAAAACATGCTGGTCCTACATTACTGTTTTTCTATGGTTCCGTTTCCACATCTTCAATACAACTTAGTAGCACCTAATTTGAAATTGACATGGCAGTAAAGTCAATCAGGTTACTTAGGCCGTTATATGTGTCGAACATATAGGGAAAGGGTCATGTAGGAACAATATATGGTGTCTTCCCACCGGCTGGAGATTGAGGCTGCTTGAGCATGAGCACAAAACATGCCTTCTGTGTGATTTGACTATGATAATTTGTCTGAGAAGATCTCATCTATACCCATCCTGCCTATTACATCATCAAAGGAAGCAATTACTGTCTATTTCAGCTCTTTCAATTGCCGTAGCTGATGAAGTACGATAATCACTAATGTCTGAGCATCTATGGCATGCAGGACTTGGTCATACTGGAGGTACAGCAGCTGGCAAAGTTTTAAAAGATCGTAGTGCATTAGAATCACATCTTTGCTTCCCCCCTTAGACGATTTTAAAGTCGTTGAGACTCACCCCATAAAACTATTGTGCAAACAATCAGAAGTCTTTTGCCATGGTAGGGTTTTAGGGTCAGCATTCTGCTGTATCTTTGCCAACTCCTCTGTGCTGTGCTAGGGGAGGGAAGGAAATTGTTTAAAGAACTGTCACAGCAAACTATTGCAGAACAGAACAAGCAGGTTCAGGTTTCCATTTGGTGTTTTCCGTCCTCCTAGCAACTGCAAGATTGCAGGAATTATCTCCTAAAGCAAAGAGAGTTATAGTAGACAGCATGCTCGAAAGTCAGAATTGGATGATCCAATCCCAGGCTGATGCATAGTTACTGGGTCTCATTTTTCCAAATTGGTTGGAAGGATCTCGAAGTGGAGACCTATTTGTTTCTTCAAGAACAAAGAGACGCACTTGATCGAGTGCGAGAATGGTGTTTAACGTTTCTCAGCATGTTCTTAAAATTTTAAAAGTTTACAAAAATGGTGAAAGTGTACGAGTGTGTTTTATAAACAAAAAATCGACTGTAAGAAATGGAAATCCAAATGCAATGTCATTTCGGGCCAATATTTCATATCAGTTGTTTGGCTGATTGGTATGACTAGTTAATTATCTTCCAACCATGGTTCAAAATCTACAGATAAGAAGGTAGCAATCGGTTTCACTAAATCCCTTGCTGGTTCTAAGTTCCAAGGAAATAAAGCAGGTAATGGAGATCACACCATCGGAGGCATAGGGAGAGAAGGATATTCATCAGTTTAGCTTTATGATCCAGCAGTGTTCAGATTGATAAGAATGTTAGAATAACAAAAATAATACTGTTTTGACCTAGTGGCTGAGATATAGCCACTCATTGTAAAGTGTACATAATTAGGTTACAAAAAGTAGAGGACAAGTTATCTAGGTGCTACTTTGACTTGCATTGTACTTTCTATCTTGTACTTCCGTTCATGTGTCGTGGGTGTGAAACTTCTAGTTAGATCGATTGTGAATAGAGACATTTAGGATTTGCAGCACATTTAGGATGGAATGAGCACAAACTGAGTTATATATCAGGAATATATTTAATATTACCTTGTCCAAAGGGACAGCCGCAACAGCATCATGGACATCCTTTGACTTTTCAATTATATCATCAGCTAAAGCCAAAATTTCAGATGGTGTCAAGCACAATCTAACTTTGATATGTTTCCTCACATCTGTGAAAACACCAGCAAATCGTCTTAGCTCCTTTATGGTAAATCTAAAGTTATGTTTTAGCATAAATAGAAAACCTGTATTGCATGTCCAAGTTATAAGTGGCCCAAAATGGAAGTGCAGTTTTACGGTCAAGTCAGTGGGGTACTGTTCTAGTTCTATTCTCGGATTTTCAGCAAGAAGAATGTTTTGCCATACAACTTCCTATTTGGCATAATCATAGACTTGGGTTTGAGGGCTATGTAAAGCATCAAGGCAAAGCTGATTCTATGTCTTTGACCTGGTCCTCATCTCTTTCTAATAAAACTCGTCTCTAACCACTGGAATACATAACAGAGTTATCGGAACCATATTCTTGCTGATATAGTGTTCTGTAACTTATGGAATGCCTTGCTTCTGTACATATAAGCATATAGATTTGCAATAGAAACTTGTATCTGCATTGCGACATTGCACGAGAATGCCAGCTACGGGAAATAGGTAAGATATCGCTGAAAAGTTGTAAATGTGAGAAATCCTTTTCCAATGAATTAACAGAGTTGTCCATCCAGGATAATTCCCGCTGATGGAAATCAGAAGCAAACAGATCATCATTCCTTCCTTCTGTTCATGCCTGCAAGATGGAAATGCTCTAATGCAAGATGGAAAGTCCACAAATGTCTATGGCCTAACAGAAAATGCAGTTTATTGTACTAGAATTTAATAGAATTTGTCCAGCAAGAAAAGTATAAGCTCATACTCACCTCGGTCCCGATTCCAAAAAAAATTGAACAGCAATTTGGCTGCAACAAGAGTGCTGATGGCCACACCGGCAACCACCATATTTCGCCTCTGTTTGGCGGCTCCATCGTTCGCCTTCCCTTTGCCTGCTCTCGCCATTTCTATCTCTTCCTTGCAGGGTTTCTTCCTGTTATTTGTTATTTTGGTTGGTCGTGAGGTTTACGTGCATCCCTGGCAGATTCAATATAAAAGTCTCAGCATGTTTCGTAGTTCGGTAGGACTGATCAGTGAAGCGCGATAATACGGTTCCAAATTCTTAGCATATTCCTAAATACCCTGTACCGAAGGTTGGTGTAGTAGACCCTTTACCCGATTGGGTTCCGTGGACGTTAAAATTTTCTTCCTTCCTTCCTTCCTTTAGGGACGATTTATATGTGGATGACATGGTAACAGATGTTCTACTAAAGCACTTGTATCTCCAAAGATGGACAAAAATTTGAAGCAGCCTCGAATGGAATAGTATTTCACTCACTGATCTCATATTTCTTGAGGGGGCAATTAAAACTTGCTAAGTTTAGCTGTTGTTTTTTTTTTTTTTTTTATTAATCAAGCCATTTAGGCCCCCAGGCCTCTATGGCAAAAAAAGATTACAAAGTAGTACTTTGGCACTTAATTCAGAGCGCCTTCAATATCAAAATCCCTCATAAGAGTGAAAAGCTCAATTATATCTTCTCTTTCTTTCAAAAGATCTCTAAAGTATGAATACAAAGTATGTGCAGGCATAAGAAAAAGTTCACCAAGTGTTAAGGCTACAATGCCATAACGAGCCCCCACTGCATTAGGTATCTTTGTGCATTTCAAGAGTGCGTGTTCTTCATCTTCAATAGCTGGTTCTAAACAACTTGGACAAAACCGCTCCTCATGGGGCGTGTCATCCCACCTACCAGTCTCAATTCGCAAATTATGAGACGATAATCTCATTTGCGAAATAAGCATGCGTTTCTTCCTGCTGATACATGAGAGTAGATAAGGCTGCTCTTTATACTCTGTCAAATCGTTTAGATTAGTCAAGTAAAACTTCTTCTTCACATCCTTATCTTCGTCTACTTGCCAAAGTTTGCGAATCGCCCGTGCAGCCACATAATCATGTATTTCTTCAAATTTCTGAGACAAGGGCCAATTGTCATCACCAAGCCATTTCCTTGCCCATCGCTTGACATCGGCATACCAACCTTTTATGCTATGCATAAGGGCTTGGTAAGGTAACCGGTCAGTGTCCATATCTAGAACTCTGTTAACAAAGGAGATAGTTCTGCACAATGCCTCTACCTCAAGAGGTAGCAGACCTGTTTCAGCCAACATCATGCAATAAGGAGTTTGCACCTTGACTCCCAATTCACCTATCAAGAATCTTTTTTGGATCTTTTCTAGATCGCTCCACCCCTTTAAAGACAAGCCTGGCCCCCAAACTGGGCTTCCATAAAGAACCACTGTCTTAACTTGTATTCCAAAAAAAAGTTTCTTCAGTCGCCAATGTTCAAAATTATTGATTTTACACTGATTCATCATACTGTAAAATGCTCTGAGACCACCTGATGCATGTTTCTGGGCTGCCAATGTCCACTTATAGTTATTTGACACTTCAATTCCCAAATACTTATAATTAGTGACCTGTTCAAGTGGAACACCACCTACATAAAATTCTGTGGAATCCCGACCCCCTATCACCATTATCTTTGATTTATCGGGATTTACCCTCATGCTTTTTTCTTCACAAAAACTACATAATACATCTAGATGACGCTGCAGTCCAGCCGGGTTCTTTGAAATTAATACAATGTCATCAGCAAAAAGCAGAAGCTGTAAAGCATACCTCCCCAAATGAGCTCCTAACCCTCCAAGCCTCGTCATCCAATTTTCCAGTTCATCTATAAACAATCCAAAAAGAGTTGGAGAACAGGGACAACCTTGCTTGACCCCGATCGTATTCTGCACTTTTTCTGGCCCTGTAAATGGGAAAGATAGTTCTACTAGCACCCTGTCATATAAGCATGCAACTGCATGACGAAGTTCCTCTGGAACTTGTAGCATTTCCAATCTACATGCAAGATCCTTCCTCTTAACTGTATCAAAGGCCTTGGTGAGATCTATAAAAGCAAGATATCTTCTATTACCGGCACCCTTACCACTTTCAGATAACACTCTCAGTGTAACTAGATGGTCCAAAGTGGAATGATCAATTCTAAAACCTGCTTGGCTAAAGGCCCGAATATCATTTTCATCTGCCCATAAGGACAATTTCCGTTCTAGCATAGAAGCAAATAATTTAGCAAATACATTGCTTACCAAAATGGTCCGATAGTTCCGCACATCATCTCTACTACCAGTTTTATGAATAGGTACAATCCTATTCAAGCACCACGTATCTGGAAATCCATTTTTCAAAGCATCATTACATAAATCAGCAAGAATTTCATGTAACTTGGATCCTCCCCATTTCAAAAGCTCAATTGAAGCCCATTTGAATCACATGCGCGGCCATTTGCCATGTTTTTAAGCGCGTCTGAGACATCAGTGTGCGTAAAAAGCAGTGACGGCTCTCCACTATATGCAAAACCCTCTACATGAGGAGTCTGATATAAGGCTTTTACCAAATTAAAAAGATCATCTCTTTGTATATTGCCTATGCTCGTATGCTTTTTGCATCTGTTAAAAAACTTTTTTGGGTCTATCTCTTTTTCCTTCATTACAATCTCTTGATGCTGCCATAACCATTCTCTTTTCTTTCTTTTAACTATATTCTTATAATGTTTCAGATCTCGCATCCCTTTACTCTGTTTAAATGCCCTCTTTGCGTCAAAGCATTCTGTATCAAACCATTTACTATCTCTTTTCTTTTTTCCCTGTGGGTTAGTATATCCGAAAGCAGAGGATGCAACATCCTCAGTATCAAATGTTTGACTTGCGATTTCTTTCTTTGCTATCATCCCATTTTATGTTTCCAAGTTTTTCCGCCAGTCTATCTTCATACCTGGATGCTAATTTATAGCTCACCCTTAATTTCGGTTGAGGCAAAACCGATGACCTACTTTTTTTCGCATTTCATATCCAAACATCGTTAAGCGGTGCATGGTCCGAAGTCCGGATTCACATCCATAACACTAAATTTCGATATGAGTCGTATATTGCCCGGTTCGCCAATTAACAAATCAGCAATGCGCAACCATTGGGCTGAAAGCATGTAAGTTCTCCAGAACCAGGATATTTTTTAAGGCCATTGTAAATTATCATATTAAATGATTCGCATAATGCAAGAACATGTTTTCCCATCTTATTTTGCATATAATCTGCGGATGTTCTTGGCCAAGCATCATGTTTGGCAGTTAACTCTTCTAACCACAATTCATTGCCTTCTCCTGACAGCAGCATGGCTTGCATGTTACTGATTCTGCCATTTAGGTCACCCATTATGAAAACTGGTCCTTTTTGTTGAAATTTCAAGACATCTGAGGCTAAGTGAAGAAAAGGATCATCAGAACTCAAACCTTTTTTTGAATAGACAGCAGCAGGCTGAGGATCTAACGGCGCAAAATAAGCAATTGCAATATATACATCTGTCTTATTTGTGTGAATTTTCAGCCAGGCATACTGCGCATGTTCATCTTTCTTCTCCATTGTGACAGATTTTACAATGCTTTTCTTTGCATAGCAGGCTATCCCACCCCATCCCCTTCTGCTGTTTCCAATGGGATTCCAGACTGAATCGATGATATCAAACCCAGAGATTGTCAATAACCTGCTAGTCTCTGATCCTTTTATTCCTTACGTCTTGTTCTCGGTTCCTTAATGTACTATTACTATATTTCAGTTGTTGAATTTAAGGCATATGTTATGCCTTAATAACGGTAGGTCGGATTACTATAGCCAAATCAGTTTTGACGGGCACACATGTATATATGACTTCAATTATACTGGCACCACAAGTGAAGATGCAGCTTAATGTACTATTACTATATTTCAGTTGTTGAATTTAAGGCATATGTTGTGCCTTAATAATGGTAGGTCGGATTACTATAGCCAAATCAGTTTTGACGGGCACACATGTATATATGACTTCAATTATACTACCACCACAAGTCGCAGTGATGCTGGCTCAGTCTAAGCTAGAATCTGATTCTCTATTTTTATTCCCATCTCCAGGTACGCCATCACGACCATCTGGGATATGGTCGGGTGGTATCTCTTGATATCCAAGGATGCTACTGCCTCACACTCAACAATGGCATCAGATTCCTGACTACCCATACCTCTCCCTTAGAAGAATCAACTGAGCAGCAATCCGGATCACTTTCAAGGGTCGGAAGGATGAACCCTAAATCCTAAAACAGACTTTTTCTGCCAGCATATATCCCACATAATCAACTAAAAAAAAAAACATCTATATATAAGCAATTCCATATGGGTTGCAGTTGGATTGGATCCACGTGGAGAAAGAAATCCCTTCTCCACCTGGATCCATTCCGTTTGTCAAAAAACTGGTTCAATCAACATCCTTTTGTCAAAAAAATTGTTGATAGATTACTGTCTACGTCGATTGATGTTAAAAAATTTCGTTGAATGTACATTCATTCATGTTAAAATTTTTCGTTGAATCTACATTGTGTACGTTCGTTCATGTTAATTTCTTTACTGAACACTAGTGAAGCCATTGGATGCATGATTCAAAGCATGAAGTGCAAATTCAAAGTAAGAATTCAACCCATGAGATCTTAAATCAAAGAAGTGATTCATACCATGGTATTCTAGGCATGGTTACATTGTTTCTTGTTAATTTAACCTATTATGGACACACCCATAGTTCAACCCATGGGATGTTAAATGTAAGAAGTGATTCATACCATGGTTTTCTAGGCATGGTTGCATTGCTTCTTGTTAATTTAACCTATTATGGGCACCCCCATAGTTCAACGCATGGGATGCTAAATCGAAGCAACATCCCGTGTGCACCTTGTATTCGCCATGTAGACACGTGTATTATGCCAATGTGTTCATAGTGAATACACTACTTCTATTTGGTATCTACATAGTGAATAAACAAAGTGAAGCTATTACATGGACCCAACTACCAACCATAATCGTCAACCTTAATCAGGAAAGACTGGATAGTTTCTTCTGAAGCAGAACCCATGCAACCAAAATAGCTCGGCAACCCCAAACTTTACAAACTTTAAAAGCAGTGCAACAATGAAGATGCTTCCATAGTTTTCTTTAGGATTGAGCATGAAGTAAAATCATAAAACCCATTGATCTTAAACCCATTGGGGCTTAATCTAATGGATCATCAACCCATGATATAATAGATATTGAACATTTGGAAAAATATTGAGGTGGGTGGCTCGGATCTCGAGGAAAAAAATCGTATGCATGCAAACTTCCCTTTTCTCTCTTCACTTCATTCCCAAAATTTCGCCTCTTCAATTCAGCGCCAATCCGTCCATCTTCCTCTTCCAAATTCGAGCTCCATGGCCAAGACAAAGGTAACACAATCTGCACCTACTCCATCTATTGTTCCTGCAAGTTCGGCGCCAGCTCGATCAAAGTCACTGTCTTCAAGTGGAGGCCATCCGGTTACAGTGGTGGCTAGGTTCACTCCTCCTGAAGTTGAGAAGCTTATTGAGGCTGGAGCTGTCTATTCTTATAGAGTCCTTGAATCAGGAGCGTCTCTCGGAAATGAAGATGTATGTCATGGAAGATGACCTGCATATCGAGCTGAGGATGCCCCCCGCCTGAAGATCAATCCTGCTATTAGCTTATGTACTAGTTTATAGATTTGTGTTTTTTTTTTTATCCCGGGCTCATCTTTCATTGTGACTATTTTTGTAAAGTGTCCTTGTGATAAATTTTTATGAAAAGCTTTGTACCTGACCATTTACAGTAAATGACAGCCTTCTTCTTCTGAAACTATTCTTGTAACCCTTTTTGTACTTTTACTGTTCTTTTAGTTTCCACTGTGCTTTTAGTTGACTAAACTGTCTATTCTTTTCTACCGTTACTGTTCTTTTACTGATATTGTTTCCAACTTGAAATACGCACAAGTACTTGGAAGTACAGACAAGAATCTCACACAAGCACTTCGAAGTACAAGACAAGAATTTCCTGCAATAAGCCACTTGAAAATCATGCAAACCCTGTTTGGTATTTAACTTGCAACTTGAATTTGGCACAAGTATTTGGAAATACAGACTTAAGAATCATGTAAACCCTGTTTAATATTTAACTTGCAACTTGAATTTGGCACAAGTATTTGGAAATACAAACTTAAGAATCATGTAAAACCTGTTTGGTATTTAACTTGCAGCTGGTATAAGACATGCAACATGAATTTAGCACAAGTATTTGGAAGTACAGACTTAAGAATCATGTCAAACCTGTTTGGTATTTAACTTGCAACTGGTACAAGACATGCAACATGAATTTAGCACAAGTATTTGGAAGTACAAACTGGAATCATGTTTGATGTTTAGTTTGCAACTGGTATAACAGTCATTCAACTTGAATTTAGCACAAGTATTTGCAATAACAGACCTGAATCATGCAAGACTTGTTTAGTATTTAACCTATTTAGTAAAACTTGTTTATTACTTACAATTCAAAATATTAGGTTTAATACTCACCTACACTTAGGATATTCTGGAACCATAAACTTAGAACATATGAAACTTAGAACTTATTCTTATCTTCAGTTTGCTGAAATCATGGTTGTCTGGATACAAACAAGCAAGTGAAACATAGAACAAGCAATCAGAAAACTTGATGACTAAACTCAAGCTGAAAACTCGCTAAATTCATGAAGGAAACCTATTGATATAACTTTCACAGAACTTGCTGACATGCAATTTTAGAGTGTCAAGATTTGAACCTGATTTCGACCAGTATTGTCAACCTTTTTTTTTGCTGCACTTTAGTGACAGAAAATACATCACATTAATCATGAACAGACACCTACTCTACCATTATCCAAGATTACAATGCTTAGAGCGCTTGGGGGCTTGCAGCTCTTGCATTGCACGTCAGATTCACGATGGAAGCCAACCTTTTTACCATCCAAATAGAATTGAAAATCACCATAACAGCAAAATGACTCTACTAGCTTCCTGCACTCGAATAATGTCCAATCTTCCTCCACATTAAAAGTTCTATCATCTATACACGTACAAGCTATTGAGAGCTCCATTGAATTTGCATTGGTTTTCCGCTGGTTTGGTCAAATAATGTTATAAAGCCTATCCATAAGGCGGGTGATTCTATGAATCCTACTAATTATCGCCTAATTATGATTGGGCATGTGATGGCAAAACTGTATGGATCCGCCTTGGAAATGGTCCTTAGTGATTTTGCAGAAAATCACAGCCTTAGAGCCGAGGGACAAGCTGGTTTCAGGAAAAACTTTTCCACCATTGATCATATTTTTTCTTTAAGGGCAATCATTGAGGAAGCAAAGGCAAGGAAAAGTAAAGTTTATTGTTGTTTTGTTGATTTTCAAAAAGCCTTTGATACTGTTCCTCGGAACAGGTTGTTTCAGAGGCTCAAAACGTTGGGGCTTTCTCACAAGCTGATCTGGGCAGTGCTGACATTATACGAGAATGTAATAGGCAGAGTGAAAATAGATGGGCAGTTTTCAGAGAAAGTTTTCAGTACAATTGGGGTTAAACAAGGGTGCCCCCTCTCTCCTACTCTATTTGGACTTTACATCGATGAGCTTGAAAGCTTTGTTCAGTCCTTAGGCGGAGAAGGCTCCATGCTCGCTCAGGAATGCATTTCCATTTTGCTCTATGCGGATGATGTGGTTCTAATCTCACCATCTCCTCAAGGACTCCAAAAACATTTGGCTGCCCTTGAAGCCTTTTGCAAAGATTGAGAGCTGCAAGTAAATCTCTACAAGACCAAAGTGATGGTATTTAATACCTCTTGGAAAAATTGGAAAAGTAACTCTTTTACTTTCCAAGGACAACCTGTAGAAATTGTTTCTACATACACCTATTTGGGTGTAGAGTTTGCGGGCCCTCTATTCAGATTGAGGGAGGCTGGTCAGGCAAGGTTTGCAAAAGGATATGCTTCTCTTGTACAGCTAGAAAAACAGTGCTACCAACTCCATTTCCAAGATGTTCATACAAAGCTCTTCCTGTTCGACACGTTGGTGAAGCCGACAGCTTTGTATGGTGCACAAATATGGGGAGTTGACATATGAGCCGATGACTGGGGTCAACTAGAGAGGCTACAAATTTCTCTTCTTTCTAGAATGATTAGAAGCAAACATTCGGTACCCCATGATATAATGCTTGCTGAATTTAATGCGAAACCTCTGAAGGTCGAAATTGCCTTTCAAACAGTGACTTATTTACATAAGTTACACCGTCTTGGACAGTCACAAGAAGGTCAAAAAAGACTTCCGTGGCTGGCATATGAGTCGTCTAAAACATTGGCAGACCAAGGTAAGCGCTGTTGGTTCTCAAGGACATCTAAATTGTTTGATGGGTTTCTCTATGGGAAATATCCCACCTTTTCACTACAGTATAATGGATGACAATCTGAATTTTACTCAGCAAGAAGTCAATCAGCTTATACGTCATGACTTGGAGTATCTTTATGTTTCAAACACGTGGGTGAATCCCATCAAAGATCTGCCTACTAAAAAGAAATTCTATAAGGATAACTTCCTAAATATATCAGCGGATGGGTTCATTATAAGGCCGGGACATTTAGATATGGATCTGCCGATCAAAGTGAGATACTCTATGGGGCAGTTTAGAGTGTCATCTCACCAGTTGGAGATTGAGGTTGGTAGGGCGAAAAATATTAGTTGTGAGGATCGGAAGTGCCCAATGTGCGATCTAAACATGGTCGAGTCAGAAGAACATTTTATTTTTACCTGCCCAACCTACTACATTATTAGAGGCAGATATCATTGTCTTTTTTAGAGACCCCACATCTTTACGACAGCTGGTAGAATATTACGATCAGAAATGTTTATCTCACTTTGTATATGAACTATCTCTAGAAAGGAGAAATATTCTCAAACAAAAGAATCCAATGGGCCTGAAGCAAACAAAAATAACTAATTTCTTTTCATCTGAGACAAACGATGATAAGATGATAGTAGACTCACCACAGAAGAGGAAGTATCCTGACCCTAAAGGGGTAACTTTGGCACTGTCTAAGAAGATAAAACGATCAGCAGCCATGAAACATAAAAAGTCTTTCCAGAAGAGGCCTAGCAGCAAAGCAAGCCAAGAAGGGGTATTATGAAGTACTTTACAGCAGTCACAGGAACGAATGGGCTGTCTCCATCAAACCCTATCTGAGCAGATTCTTTTGATTTTCAATTGTTAGACTTAATATTTTTGTTTCCATACTTTAGATAACAGGAGGGTTCTCCTCCTGGAGGTCTTGTATGGTCTCATAGACCCTTCGGGTCTTATGTAGACGTTAATAAATCTTTCTTTCTTTCTTTCTTTGTACTCTCTATCTTGTACTTCTGTTCATGTGTCGTAGGTGGGAAACCTCTAGCTAGATCGATTGTGAATAGAGACACATCAAGCATAGTTTCATTATTTTTGGACAATACCTGAATTTGTGGACTTTTTTTGGACAGACTCGCTTCGATGACAATTTCCGTATACTAACAGACATCCCCAACGAGTGCTGCATATGCTTCAACAACAACCACTGGAATCTTGACAGTATTGAGTAGCTTCTTCTTATCAGAAGGGACAGGCTCCCAACAAGTCACTTGGATAGTCTCAAAGTTTTCTTTCTTATCATCCATTGGGGCTCTTCAGTAGCATACCCTACCCACGTCGGACACAAGACATCATCAGGGCACACCATTACAAAACATGCCTTGCGGTGATGGCTTGAAAAGGCCCAGTGTGCCCGATCAAGCTCTCATCAATATCAGAGGTGTGCACATGCTTATTGAAATATATAAAAGATATCAAATCACATATCAAATCACTGCAACACTCGGATCTATAATGATACAAAATCTTTTCCCAAAACTATTGTGATGTCATACCTCTATTGTGAGCAATTAGCATCTCCTAGAGTGTGTTACCCTGACTTCAGACACCTCTTCAACACTATGAGCCAGTTGGAACTAAATGAGGTGGCCGTGAATTGTTGTAGCAAGAATTTAACCCTTTTGAAACCAGACGTCCATTCATCATCTGCAAAACAGAAAGATATATCATTATAAATTGGGCGCCCGCCGCATTTCCAAGCACAAAACACATCTGAAAAATATATGAAAACATGGGAAAAATGTGAAAAAAAAACTAAAAAAAAAAAATTGGCCTGCAAATTGGGCGCCCGCCCTATTTGGGCTCGCCAAGTTGGGCGCTCGCCCCATTTCAATGCGCGAGATTGGGCCCCATGCGTGCACAAATTTGGGCGTCTCCCTTATCTCTGTGCACGGGATTTGGTCTTCAGCAGACTGAGCCCTACCTGTTGACTTACAATCACCACAAGTTGAGCCAAGCTAGTAGCATAACAAATTATTGACAACAACATTGTTTGCTCATTCTTAAATCAAACCTTATGAGAAGTAGCTATGTCATTTCGACAATAAAAGGTCATACCTCATCTTGAAGCAAAAGAGTGTGTCTTATCACCTCATTATCAGTGTGGCAATGCATGCTGCAATTCTCAACCAAAGAGAAACATGGGTACTTAGAGCACTAGATAAAGGATATCTATTCTCCATTCGAAATTAAAATAACACTAAAATAGATCTAGAATTGCAATAAAATGACAACCTTGAATTGCAAATCACGAAAAGTCCTTGACCACAATACGCTAGCGCAAAGGGGTTTAGTCGAGAGCGGCAATGACGAGTAGTGAGGCCTTTCGGAAGATGGAAAGGATAGCAGTTTTTTAAAAGGGGGGAAATTTGAATTTGAATTTTGAATCTCAACAACCACGTGAATGGTCCACGCGATAATGTTGAGTTGAGGGGGGAAATTTAAATTTTGAACCTGAACAACCACGTGAATGGTCCATGTGGCAGCTTTATTTTGAATTTTGAAATGGCCACGCTCTATGGGCCCACTAACTACGCATGACCTTTCATTATGAGCATGCCACTTCCCCATCATGCATGCAACCTCCTCATCCTCCTCCTTATCTGCTCCTCTTCCTTGGAGGCGCCAATCTTCTGGAGGACCTTTTGAGGTGTTTTTCCATGTTTCATAAAGGCGCCCATCTTCTAGAGAACATTTTGAGGTGTTTTTGCATGTCCAAGGCCGCCAAAGGTTAGCATATCTCCTTTCTTAGTGTTTTTATTCCTTTTGTATCATTTATTAGTGTTTTTATTCCTTTTTGTATAGTTTGTTCTATTGGCTTTATATGCCCACTTCAATTGTGCATGGCCCTTGTTTTTCTTTTACCTTTTTGTTGGGTGTGCATGTTGTATTTTGCTTTAACAAGGCTCACTTTTACTTAATAAGATTGGCCCCATTAGGTCTTCCCCTGTATGTTGTATGGAGTTTCCAACTTGGCACCCCACCTTGCCTGCATACTGCCCTGCCTAGACATCACCTTGGCACCCCACCTTGCCTGCATACTGCCCTGCCTAGACATCACCTGGGGGTGCAAATTGGGCAATTTGGCACCCCACCTTGCCCACCTTGCTGCATCTTGCCCGGCCGGACATCACTGGGGGTGCAAATTGGGTGGCCCAATTTGGCACCCACCTTGCGCATCTTGCCGCCCGGACATCACAGGGGGTGCAAATTGGGCGGGCGCCCAATTTGCACCCCGGGTGATGTCCGGGTGGCAAGATGCAATTTTGCACCCCACCTTGCCCTACCCAGACATCACCTGGGGGTGGGGGTGTAACGCCCAATTTGGCACCCCACCTTGCACGCAGATGCCACATCCGCCGGACATCACTTGGGGGTGCAAATTGGACGGGCGCCCAATTTGGCACCCCACCTTGCCTGCATACTCTGCCCTGCCCAGACATCACATGATTAAATAAATAAAAAAAAAAGAATATGCTCAATGAAGAATTGAAGTGTGCTTCTCTAGCATATTGAATACAAACATGTGAAGGAAATATATGTATTGTAATGTAGATATTGTTCACCATATATCTCCAAGTGACCAGCTTGTACCTGAAATTGGGCGACCGCCCAATTTCAAGGCCCTTAACAATGGTCTTGTCTATCTTGTGATGGTTTATTTTTTTGACCTCTCGTCTAGGCCTGTCTGGCAAGAAATCTGGCGTCCGCCCAATTTGCAGGACGATCACTGTGTGGGACAAACTCATTTTCTTTAAATCTTGTCTTGTCTAGGAACCTGTAGTCTAGTAACTAATCACTATAAGTGAGTCATGTCTGGCAAGAAATCCGGCAAGAAATTTGCAGGAGCATTATTTTTTTTACCTCTTGTCTTGTCTAGTAACTGTAACTCAGTCCTAGTCCTGTCTGGAAAGAAATCCGCCTGCCACATATGCTCTTTGAAGCAATTCCTGATGCACAAATCCTGTTAAACTTAATATTTTCTTATATCCTTAGATGCAGACATGCCTCAAAACAAGCACCATTTGAAGCAAATCCTTCATCCTTATAATATTTCAACCATTATGGCTGCATCTACATCTCCAGGAACTACTTTGAAATACAGTAGCAGGATTCATGGCAGTAATACTAACAGGATTTATGGCAAAGACAGTAATACTAGCAGGATTCATGGCAGCCTCACTCTCGGCTGCATCTCTGATGAAATATTGTGTCTGTGAAGGCCACAAATGAAGGAGTGATTCTGCTGCCCTCTTCATCGGGGATAACTTCAATCCGATCATGCTGCCAAACTCCAACATGGTGCCAAACTCAGTTCCATGGTGCCAAACTCAGTCCCCAGCGCTTCTTCTTCTGAATAGCAGTACTGAGCTTGGCCCTAAAACACAGTATCTGAGCTGGGTCATACCTGCCATACGCCATACCCGGCCATCTCGGCCATACCCGGCCAAGTTTCAAGCTCGGCCATACCCGCTACCTGTGCCGCCATACCATAGCCAATAGGTTTTGCCATAGCTCGAAGCTGTGTTAGGGTTAGCCGTTGGGCAATACCATACCCCATAGGTTTTTTGCCATGGATAGAAGCTGTGTTAGGGTTAGCCGTTAGGGTTAGGTTAGGTTAGCTTTAGTTTACTTAATTTTAATTCTTTAGTTACACAACGCATTTTTTCTTAGTTAATTGAATTCTTTTTGCATAATGCCCCTTTAAGCAACACTTCCATAACATTAATAAATATGTTATTGGACGTGAAGCTATATGTTGTCCATGACATCCTTCTCAACCTCTTCTTCATTGCCTTGCAAGTTCTGTTGCCCTGCATCATTCCCATCATTCTTTTGACCTCTCCTTCTCAAAGGATACTTTCTAGTAACCTTGGTTTTGGTCTGAACAGCTGCTTTGGCCTTGCCACCTCCTTTCTTTTTGCTAGTCTCTTCTTTATTCAATGTCTTCTTTTCCTTCCCTGTCTTCTTCACAACCACATCAGCTTTTTCTTCTTGATCTTGCTTCTGCTTCTTCCTGGTTGGAGTGTCTAAGACATACTCAATCTCCTCATCTGAAGCAGCCTTTGTTTCTTCCTGAAATTTACTGCCACTTCTTAACTGCATTGGGGTCACCTGTCCCAGAACATTCTCTGTTTCAATATCAGAATCATCCCTGACATGACTCAACCTTCTTCTCTTCGTGCTAGTAGAAGGGGACTTCAATTGGTCAGATTGCACATCTGGGGACTTCAATTGGTCAGATTGCACATCTACTACATCTTCAATTGCCCGACCTGTATTTGATCCCAAATCTGATTTCCTGAAACTTAATCTAGGATCAAAGGAAGCAACCCTGCTCAATCTGAATGAGGAATGCTCAAGCCAAGCTCAACATAAAGGTCTTCAGGAACTAGGCATTCACATTTCAAACATTTGCCTTCCTTTAACAAGGCAGCACACATCACATGATATTCATGTGAGCAATCAAGAATTAAAGAAAGCTTGTACTTATCAGGAAATCCCAAACCACAAGCATTACAAAATTTTTGTAAAAACACGGAAGATTTCTCTTGATGGTGTTGATGCGAAAAGTTGAATTCTTGATGTCTCCTAGATTGTCAAGGTTTTTGCATATTCCTTGGCTGCCTTGATGTCACCATCGGTTGAATTAATTCGCCTCCAAATTTCCCTTCTTCAAAATCAGATCACGGATCTCAGTGCGCATAATGACTCCATGGACTCTGCAGCATACTCCTCAAACATTAACTTTCTCTCCAACTCCTTTATTTCCTGTTCTACTTCCTGTGTCATGAACAGGCCCCTCTTTTCAACAAGCAGTGATTTCAATTGTTCCATCTTTGTGTCTTTTTCGGTTAGCCTTTTAAAAATTTTGTCATTTGACTTTTTTCTTTTGCGCGGGCTAACAACTATATCCCGCATTTCTTTTTCCATCCGAGTTTTCTTGATCATAAGTTTTTTTCAGATTCTCTGTCACTATCTGCGATCAGGTTTCAAGTTTGTCCGATCAAGTTTACTACTTGCTACCTCTTTTGCTTTCTAAACCGAGGCTTTGAATCAATTTCTTGTTTCTCTTTAACACCTTGAACTCTCGGCCTGCTATGCCTGTAAACCATAACCTGTGCACCATATGCAGCCCAATTGATTTGATGGCCTTCAGGATCTTCAAGACCTTCTTGGCAATTTTCCCAAGCAAATGCAAAGGCAAATTGCTTCCTGACTTCGTTGTTTGAAACCCCATCTGGATAAAGAATCCTTAACAAACTGTCCAATTTGGCCTTCAGATGTGGCTGAATAGCAGCAACTTTAGTGCCAGCCTTCGACTTGGGATTGAGGGGTTCTTGCCAAACTGATTCCCCTTTGTTCTTGTGTAACATTATTTGCCACCAATTGAATCGCTCGAGGCTGCAAACCATGGTTTGAAAAGGTGTATCCTTCGAAATCCTGTTTTTAGCGCCTCCTCTACCATTGTAATCGATTCACGAATGTAAGTTCCGGATAATTGATCTATGATGTGAGCGGGAGAAAAACAGAGCAAAAGAAACACAAATTGGGATCAAAAAAAGGAAGGTGCCTGGAAGCTAGGTGCGCGCGGGAACCGAGGTCGAGATTGTGGGAGGTATAACTACGGGTTGCTAAGTGCTTGGAAGTGCTTTAGGTGCTAAGTGCTTTCGCGTTTTTTTGGGTAGCATTACCATATTTACACCCATTATGCTTAAAGCACCAAATCGCCCTCCGACCTTCTTGGATACCTAGAACCCTTAATCAATGGGCAGACTCCTCATCCAAAATTGAGATTTTGATGACTATGGACTTCCCTTGGATGCCTTTCGCCTCCTCAAGCTACGATGTGGACCTCAGGATTGGGACTGTTTTGGCAATCCTTACAATCATCTGTTACCAAATTTTAATTGTTGGTACCCAATCCCTGATCAGCGCGTACCCCCAAATGCTTATAGTAAATCTTGGCACAGTCTTAACAACTATTGTTTTCTGCCTCCTTCCTTGGTATTTGAGACTTTCTAGTATGCTATTACTTGTAAAGCTGACATCACTCTTGTGATCTTTCAACGGGAATCAGTCCCATGGTGGCCAGCCCTACATGATGACGTGGGAGGTTGGCATCCTTCCTTCGTGGGTCATTTATACTTCCCATCTGGAGGACAAAGTTTGATCACTAGCGCTCATTCCTCACGGCCACATCATAAACCAATTAGTCCTCTGATTGCTCTTCGACTAGCAGCATCTAACTAGGTGAGTTTATTTTCCATTAGAGAAAATATGGGGTCTCCAAAGGGCCCTTTATGAAAATAGAGAAATTCCACATCAGATTTTTACTCTAACCAATCAGAAATGAGTGCCTTTGTTCTTTGTTCTTAATCTATACATGCCTGCCATGCCATGCCATATTAGCTTTGGTAGCCATGTGTCGGATTTAGATAGGGTTCCTTCTCCCAAGGGAGACTCCCAAATCTGTCCCATTCTCCCATAGAGAGATTTGAGGTCATTTACTTACGTGCAGTTAATTTTGGTTTTAATTCCATTTTGGCAGGATCGAGCTGGTGTGGGAAACCACAGGGTATCGAAATTGCATAGGAAGACCTATTGTGAAGCACAGAAGCTTCTCCAAATCAGGTCTCAAACACGGATATACTGGAGATAGGGTTCAGTTCTGATCTGCCAAATTGTTTTTGAAGAACAGGGGCCAGTGCTAAGCTCACAGGGATAAGGTATAGATCCGACATTTCAAATTTCCATAAAACTAACTTTTTGTTTTTGGCATTCATGCAGTATGAGCAATCGATCTGAAGGCCGATCTGAAGTAAGAACAGTAGTCCTTCACAATGTCAAAGATGCCAATGGCGAATGGCTTGACTTTGTTGTTTCTGTTGGCTGCTGGCTTACCCTCCGTCCTAGATCCACAAGTACTCATGCAGTGAAAAGACCCAGAGTAAAGGATGTGAATGCCCACTGGAAAGCCCATGTAAAAGGAATTGTATTTGGTTCAGGAGGCACTAAGAAGAAGGAGGTCATTGTGGAGCATGGGTACACTAGCTCTGATTTGGCCAACAAAAAAATTTCTAGAAGCCCAGATCTTGAAGCCAACACCATTTGTTCTTCGGATTACACTGACAAAGTTTCTGCCTGCAGCATTACTAGTGTGCTTGAAGTGTATCATCACAAGCTTGGTCAATTGATTTTTCAGGATTTTGCATCCACCTTGAGAGCCCAAGGTATTTTCTTTCACAAGTATCATTATACGGTCTCTCGTGTAGGTATTGGTAAGTTAGCTGAGATTGGAGCGCCGAATTTGAAGCAAATTGGTGCTGATTTTTATGACTGGAGTCTTGTAACAGCATATCAAGAATGTATTGGAGCTGAATTCTTTAGAACACTGACAGAAAGAGGTGGGGTAAGATGTGCATTCAAAGTATTTCTACCAATTGCTGCCTTTGCTTCCTTTTTCAAGCATGAGAACATTAGTGTGGCACGAGTAATATACATGGTCAGCAAACTCTCATCTGAAGCATTAGACTTACTGTTCCCAAGTAACAGGAAAAGTAGGCAGCATGAAAGTGGAGGGAAACTGACTGAAACCTCGGTTGCATGCGACACACTAGTGTTCAGGTATGTTGCTTGATTCACTATAGTCTTTGATTAAGTCCGAAATCTTTGACACTTGCTACTGCAGGTACAGAATCACTAAGCAGATATTGTATGCAAGCAAGCTCTCATCTGAAGCATTAGGCTTACTGCTCCCAAGTAACAGGAAAAGTAGACAGCATGAAAGTGGAGGGAAAATGACTGAAACCTCGGTGGCATGCGACACACTAGTGTTCAGATATGTTGCTTGATTCACTTTAGTCTCTGATTAAGTCTGAAATCTTTGACACTTGCTACTGCAGGTACAGAATCACTAAGCAGATATTGTATGCAAGCAAACTCTCATCTGAAGCATTAGACTTACTGCTCCCAAGTAACATGAAAAGTAGGCAGCATGAAAGTGGAGGGAAACTGACTGAAACCTCAGTTGCATGCGACACACTAGTGTTCAGATATGTTGCTTGATTCACTTGAGTCTCTGATTAAGCCTGAAATTTTTGACACTTGCTACTGCAGGTACAGAATCACTAAGCAGATATTGTATGCAAATTACTTTGTGGAGAGAAGACGACGCATTTGGGAACAAGATCATTGGGAATGGAAGGCGATGGAAGATCACCGAGCCACTTCAAATTCAATGGAGCTCTCAATAGCTTGTACGGGTATGGATGACAGAACTTTTAATGTGGAGGAAGATTGGACATTATTCGAGTGCAGAAAGCTAGTAGAGTCATTTTGCTGTTATGGTGATTTTCAATTCTATTTGGATGGTAAAAAGGTTGGCTTCCATCGTAAATCTGACGTGCAATGCAAGAGCTGCAAGCCCCCAAGCGCTCTAAGCATTGTAATCTTGGATAATGGTAGAGTAGGTGGCTGTTCATGATCAATGTGATGTAGTTTCTGTCACTAAAGTGCAGCAAAAGATTAGGTTGAGAATACTGGTGGAAATCAGGTTCAAATCCTGACACTCTAAAATGCATGTCAGCAAGTTCTGTGAAAGTTATATCAATAGGTTTACTTCACGAATTTAGCAAGTTTTCAGCTTGAATTTAATCACCAAGTTTTCTGATTGCTTGTTCTATGTTTCACTTGCTTGTTTGTATCCAGACAACCATGATTTCAGCAAACTAAAGATAAGAATAAGTTCTAAGTTTCATATGTTCTAAAGTTATGATTCCAGAATATCCTAAGTGTAGGTGAGTATTAAAACTTAATATTGATTTTGAATTGTAAGTAATAAACAAGTTTTACTAAACAGGTTAAATACTAAACAAGTCTTGCATGATTCAGGTCTGTTATTACAAATACTTGTGCTAAATTCAAGTTGCATAACTGTTATACCAATTGCAAACTAAATATCAAACATGATTCAAGTCACTTCTAAATACTTGTGCCAAATTCATGTTGCATGTCTTATACCAGTTGCAAGTTAAATACCAAACATGTTTGACATGATTCTTAAGTTTGCACTTCTAAATACTTGTGCCAAATTCATGTTGCATGTCCTATACCAGCTGCAAGTTAAATACCAAACAGGTTTTACATGATTATTAAGTTTGTATTTCCAAGTACTTGTGCCAAATTCAAGTTGCAAGTTAAATATTAAACATGGTTTACATGATTCTTAAGTGTGTATTTCCAAATACTTGTGCCAAATTCAAGTTGCAAGTTAAATACCAAACAGGGTTTACATGATTTTCAAGTGGCTTATTGCAGGAAATTCATGTCTTGTACTTTCAAGTGCTTGTATGCGATTCTTATCTGTACTTCCAAGTACTTGTGTGTATTTCAAGTTGGAAACAATATCAGTAAAAGAACAGTAACGGTAGAAAAGAATAGACAGTTTAGTCAACTAAAAGAACAGTGGAAACTAAAAGAACAGTAAAAGTATAAAAGGTTTACAAGAATAGAAGTCTGTCATTTACTGTAAATGGTCAGGTACAAAGCTTTTCATAAAAAATTTATCACAAGGACGCTTTACAAAAATAGTCACAAGGACACATGCAAAATATACAAATGAAAGATGAGCCTGGGATAAGAAAAAACACAAAATATATAAAGTAATACATAAGCTGATAGCAGGCTTGATCTTCAGGCGGGGGGCACCCTCAGCTCAATATGCAGGTCATCTTCCATGGCATACATCTTCATTTCCAAGAGGCGCTCTTGATTTGGGTAAGCTCGATCAACCCATTCAAGGACCCTATAAGAATAGACAGCTCCAGCCTCAATAAGCTTCTCAACTTCAGGAGGAGTGAACCTAGCCACCACTGTAACCGGATGGCCTCCACTTGAAGAGACTGACTCTGATCGAGCTGGCGCCAACTTGCAGAAACAATAGATGGAGTAGGTGCAGATTGTGTTACCTTTATCTTGGCCATGGAGCTCGAAATCTGGAGAGGAAGCTGGACGAATTGGCGCTGAAGTGAAGAGGCAAAATTTTGGGAATGAAGTGAAGAGAAGAAAGGGAAGTTTGCATGTATACGATTATTTTCCTCGAGACCCTAGCCACCCACCTCAATATTTTTCCAAATGTTCAATATCTTATTATCCCATGGGTTGATGATCAATTAGATTAAGTTCCAATGGGTTTAAGTTTCATGATTTTACTTCATGCTCAATCCTAAAGAAAACTATGGAATCATCTTCATTGTTGCATTGCTTTTAAAGTCTGTAAAGTTTGGGGTTGCCGAGCTATTTTGGTTGCATGGATTCTGCTTCAGAAGAAACTATCCAGTGTTTCCTCATTAAGGTTGATGATTATGGTTGGTAGTTGGGTCCATATAATAGCTTCACTTTGTCTATTCACTATGTAGATACCAAATAGAAGTAGTCTATTCACTATGGACACATTGGCATAATACACGTGTCTACGTGGTGAATACAAGGTGCACATGGGATGTTGCTTCGATTTAACATCCCATGGGTTGAACTATAGGGGTGCCTATAATAGGTTAAATTAACAAGAAACAATGTAAGCATGCCTAGAAAACCATGGTATGAATCACTTCTTACATTTAACATTCCATGGGTTGAGCTATGGGTGTGTCCATAATAGGTTAAATTAACAAGAAACAATGTAATGCCACGGTTCTATTGCGACAGCAATAGAACCGACATTCCTTGGATGGGGACGTCCCTTTGTCACTCCTTCTATTTATTCAGCCTCTCTTCATTGTTCTATCATTGGCGTTCTCTTGAGCTAGATTTCTCCTTCTTCTCTATCCTATCAGTTTCCCTCACCCTCCCTCCCTTGATGGTTTTTTCATTTAATCGTGTTCGTTATTTCCTTTTCTATATCCTTTGAATTTGCTTTCTTTTTTTCCTCAGCGTGGCTTTGTAGCCTCTGAGGCATACTTATTGGTTTACTCTTTCTCGGCATGGCACGAGTATTTTATTTATTCATTCATGTTTTCTCTCAGTGTGGCATTATCGCCTCTGAGTCAATATTTATTATTCATATTTTCTCTCGGCGTGGCGTTGTTGCCTCCAAGATCGTATTTATTGTTTTTTCTCGGCGTGGCGCTGTAGCCTCCGAGGCAGCACTAATCGGTTGTTTTTTCCCGCGATGGTCATTCCGCGGACGGTTCCCGATTGGTCGACTGTTGTTTCTTTCTCGGCGTGGTCCTGGAGCCTCCGAGTCTTCTTGCCTATGGCATCTAACTCATTGACGGGTTATTTTTCTTTCAGCCTTGATTCTGCAGGTTTGTTTACAGTTTTGTGGTTGCCATAGTGCGTGGGGTCGTGCTTCAACTATTCGCTTGGGTTTCCTCAAAAACCTAAGAAGGCATGGTTCTTCTTCCCGATGAGGAGCAGTCACCGGGTCTTCTCACCTTTGCATCGACCAAGTGGCAGATAAAACCATCTTTTATGTTGTATTCTTCAGTATCATCATGCTCTCGATGATTGTCTAGTTTCGGAGCCATTAGAGTCATGTTTTCAAATTTATCTATCCCTAGTGAGGGATCCATTTGTACTCAATGTTTTACAAAGCTCAATGAGAACACCACTTCTCTTGAGCTAGATTTCTCCTTCTTCTCTATCCTATCAGTTTTCCTCACCATTCTGCTAATTTGTTCTATCGTATCTTATCCTACTTCTTCTTCCCTTACCCTTCTTCTAGTTTCTTCGGGTGATGCCCTACCAAATCTTAACCTTGTTCTTCATCCCTTACCCTTTGGGGTTTTTGTCTCTGGGTGTTTCCTTCTGGCTCCTTGTGTCTTAGCGCCATCAGAACTCTGGCCAGACCGATTGAGTCGAATCACTGGAAAGGAAATTATTTGGGATGTCTTCTGGTTGGAGCGTCACCGTTCCTGGTGCTGTTGATGCTCGCCCAGTTACCCGAGGCTTGTTTGCAAGAGTGTTTGGCATGGCTTTCTGGCTGGGCGATTTTTCGGATAAGTGCGTGAGCGAGTTTTTCTTACGTATTTTTCTTTCCTTGCCTTGTTTCATGTTTGGGGCACGAGTTTTACGTGAAAGAATCGTGCCTTTTCCCATGATTTGTGTTACGGTTATATATGCTCACGAGGGCCAAAACCGATTGCTTGGGTTGTTTTGCGGTTCAAGTGCATTCTTGGCGATTTAGGTAGCTCGGATATTTGGATCGGTGCCGTATTGAGTTCTTATTTGGTCGGATTGCGGTTAGATTGATAAAGCATTCCTTTGTTTAGGCTTCTTGTTTATTTCTTGCTCAAGTTTCACTATTTACCTTGTGCCCAATCAGTCTAATAAAATTGCACCTCACATAATCCGCACAGTCCACAATCTTCCTCCTCGGGTATGCCTTCTATCGTTCTTTGTATTTTGATTCGGACCTCTTCTCCACTAGATACAATGCGCTCTCTAGTTGGAAGGGTTTATTGGATTGGATTGATTGCTCCCACCTTTTTATTTGTACTTGCTTTTGTTTTTTAGAATTTCATTTCGGGTTGTGGCTGTCTGTGTTTTTTGTCTCGAAGGCTTTCCTTTTTTGTTGCTCTTTCTCACCTCTGCCTGCCTGTGTTTCTCGGTGGGCTAAAGCCCTGGAGCTGCAGCGACCTCACCCTGCCGGATCTCTGCGCGTGGCCGCTCCTCCTTCGTTCAGATTCTGCTGTGATGGACACTTCTTGCTTTGCCTCGGGGTACCAGGTTTGCGATACTGGGTTCAAATCATATTATTTCTTCTCAGGTCTTGCATCTTCTCAGGTCCTGCATGGATGTTCTTGATGTTTAACAAGCTCTTGTTCACATGTGTTGATCTTGTGGATATAGAACATTTGCTTCCTCACTGCCGGTTTTGAACCCATCTTCTGATTTTCTCTAGATCTTTTCTGGCATGATGTATCCACCTTCTGTTTGTTGCCACATATGGTTATCCTCAGATCAGGGCCTGTTGCACTTGGTATGTATGCACACTCACCGGTTTGTTTACTGGGTTTTAGATCTACAGGCTTAGAGATGGTTTCAAGATGGCGCTTCCTTGTATAAACTACCGATGCGGGCTCTCTCTCTCTCTCTCTCTCTCGGCCCCATTTTGCGGTGTTTGCATATCCTCTTACGCTATATTGGCGGCTTTATCTTTTATTCTCACAGGCTAATTGTTGTCTGTGTCATAGGTTCTTAGGTTCGTGGCCTCTGTAACTGTTCATTTTTCTGTGGCTTCCCAAGTATAGGATGATTGTTAGAAAATTTTTTTGTCCAAGGTATTTTTGGCTTATTGGTGGAGATGTCGAAGTTTGGGTCTATGTGTAAACATGGTTTGCAGGTTCAAGGCCCTCCACTTCATTGTTGCGCTTTAGCTATATTTTATCCTCACATTTGATTATTCCATTGCATGCATGTTGTTGCTCTAGTCATTTAGGGTTTCCCAAGGCACTTCCTCATCAAATGACCTCTAATAAAGCTTTCGTAGTGCCCTTCATATCATTTGTGTGCATATCTCTTTTGTGCTTTATACATCTTTTACTCCATCTATTAAATGCATGGTGGCTCTAGTCAGTTTTCCAAAAGCACTCGTACTCACGTTATGTAATTTTTGTGCATATCATGTTCGTGTGCATTATTTAGTCTCTCGATTAAATGCAGGTTTGCTATAGTCAATGCTCAAATTGGGTTCTTCACGGCACTCCCTCTTCATGACTTTTTAAAAGTTTTAAATCTATTATACTCCCCTTGGTATTCTCCTACTCTTACCGACCTTGTTTGTTTTTAATAGTTGATGTGATTAGATTGGTCTTGGAGGTTCTATGCCCCTATGGTTGCACATTCTATCCTCTCCCCCGTTTGACCCTTAAGATACATTTGTTGGTTCTGGTGTATCTTGGAATTCGATTTTCGAGTTATGACCCTTGTTCTTGTCTTGTGCCATTGCATCTTTGCGGCTCCAGTTTTTTGTTTGTCGTAATCCATATGGTGCACATGCTTAAATCATTCTTGGTCCCTTGATTTACTTGATTCGAGTGCTCTATCTAGCTTGATGGCCAGGCTTGATATATCGTCTTTCTATTTCTCCAACATGTAAATTCATATTTTGTCAGTCTCATATGTGTGCTTCCATTTTCATTTGGCCATTTCTTTCAAGAGTTTGTGCAGTTAGTTGAGGGCAGGTCAACAACGTGCATGGAAATGTTTATACGTCATTTTAGGTTGCATTGCACATGTTTATTTGGGGTTTGCTTCTCTATGCCATCATTGTTTGCTCTATTTTTCTGTATATCAGGCTCTACGTGTATTTGAGGATGATTTTCATGTTAAATATTATCATCTCGTCTATTCTTGATATTTCTACGGAGTTTCACGGTAATTTTTGGTCTTCGATATTCTACGTAGTGTGTTTCATGTATATTTTGGTCTTATGTATTTGGTAGATAACGCGTGTCCTGTTGTTCCTTAGGTTTTTCTTACACGTGCCTATATGGTTTTATCCGATGCATTCTTTTTCTTTGGATATGTGCGGGCGTTAGCTCCATTTATACCCTTGTTCTTGTTGTTTCACGTGGCGTCTTTTGCATCCCATTACTATGCTTAGTCCCTTTAGGCCACTTATCTTTCGCTCTCGATTACCCCAATTTTGCTACTTGATGTCCTTATTCTCATTTGTTTCTCTTTCTGTAAACTTGTTGTTAGATTGGTCCATCTGCTTGCCATTCGCTTCATTGTCTCGGTTTTTTTGTTAGCCCCATTTCCTCCGCCTATTTTTCTTAGTTTCCCCGGTGCTTTGTGCCTTTAAGTCTGTTGTTTCATTTTGTCAGTAGAGTTTTCACGTTTGTGGGTGATTGTCACTTAGGTACTCTTTGCGCTGTGTTACTCCTGCTTCTATATCTCCTCGCATTTCTTTGTTTTCCACATTCATGCATTAGCTTCCTATTTACTGTTTTCATCTTGACGAGCTACCTACGGGTATTTTTATGCTCTTTTTGCACTTCTTGTTATTTTTGTGTTTCTTGGCTTTATTCGGATTCATTAGAGTTATTCTCATTGTTGCCTCTATCTAACATTTCTCCTTGTACCATTGGTCTTTTCATCCCGCCACCAGTTCCTTTTTTACCCACTATGATTTGGCTACATGTGCATTGTTTTTTCCAATATTTCCTTTTGTTTTTTTACTTTACATTGCAAGTTTTAGCCACCGGGTTGCTCCATTTATTGTGTAGTTTATTCCATTCGTCTTATCTGCTTCGCTCATCCTCCTTTGTCGGGGTTCATCCTTTTCAGTTCCTTCAAGCTTCGTTGTCTCCTTATTTGTATTCATTTTCCTTGTCCATGATTTCTTTTAACTCTTTGGCTGTGTATTTTGTTTCGTGGTTTTGTTTGTTTTCAACCCTACAATTCATTTTCCATCTCCCACTGCATTGTTCCATTTTGTTCGTTTTATGCATTTCGGTGTTTTGATACTCTAGCGCAGTTCCCTTCCTGTCTTTCACTCCATTGTTCCATTTGTTCATTTTTATGCGTTGCATTGTTTGATGCTCTAGCACTTATTCCGGCCCCATCTGTCTCACTAGTTATCTTATTCTATTTACCTTTGTTATCTCATTACTCCTTTGCACTTCGTTATTCTGGGATTTTTGGTACTTTTTTCTTGCTTCTCTTTCTTCATTCTCCCTTTTGCTCTATGTTCCCTATCTACCCCTTATCTGTGCATCAGCTCCTTACTCCTTTAGTTGCATCAGTTTTCTCATTCGGTTTTTCGTTGTCTTCTTACTCCTTTTTTACTTTTGCTAGGTAGGTTAGTTCGGTTTTATAGTATCTTCTAGTATTTACCGGTATATTAGTCATTTGAAATCTTTACCCCGGAAGTTCCTTTCTGTACTGCATTGTTCCATTGTGTCCTTCATTTTTATGTTCCGTTTCCATCTTTCTCTGTATTGTTCCACGATGTCTTTTATTTTTTCCATTGTTCGGATTCCATCTTTACTTGCTCATTTGCTTTCTTCATTGCACCATTGTCTCTTTTTCTCGTTACCCCCTTTTTTGCTCCATTCTTCTTAGTCTCCTCTTCCTCCCATTGACTCTGGTTGCCTTGCTTGCTCTTTTGCCTTCGATGAGCCATCTCCTCTGTTACGCTGTAACTCCTTGATTGCCCCTTCTACCTCGTTTGTCCCACTGTTCTATTATCTTGTTGTCTCATTACCCTTTTTTATCTCTATTACTCCTTTGTCCAAATTTTGCCTTGTTTTGCTTCCAAGAGTGTTCTACCATAATCTGTCAACCTTACTACATGTGGCTTCTCTTGTCCATGACTTTTTTGTATGCTTTTAGACTCCTTGCCTTATTCACGTTTTTTTGCTATACACTCCTCATTATCTCGGTAGCTCCATTTGATATTTTTTCTCTATTTGGTTGTGTTTGCATTGTTTTCTTAATTTATTTTCTTTAGCTTATTGTTTCGTTTTCACTCTGGTGACATTATTACTATATTAGTCACATTGGTTCCTTCTTTGGTTTCTTTGTCTTCTTGCTCCTTTTCTATTGCTTGTTAGGATAGTTTGCTTTTATAGTATCTTTGGTTAGTGTAGTATTTATTTATTGGTATATTAGTCATTTGGGATCGTTACTTTGATGATGACATCTTGTTCGTGACTCTGTCTGTTGTTGTCTCATAAGTTCCTTCCCTCATCTCTTATTGCACTATTCCATTATCTTCTTCATTCTTATGTTCCCGTTTCCGTCTCTCATAGCCTTCCTCCATCGTATTCTCCTTCATTTTTTATTCATCCCATTGTTTGCATTCCGGCATTATTTGCTCTTTCTGCTTCTTCATTGTTCATTTGTCTCTGTCTTCTCTTTATCCCCCTTTTCCTCCATTTTTCTTAGTTTCCTCTTCCTTCGTTTTACTCTGATTGCCGTCAGCCTTATCTATGCTTCGTTTCCAGTGACCTTGTAGACTCGTTTCTCCCTTTCTTTATACTATATTTTTCTCTTTAGCTTCTCTTCTTTTCAGTTTCCATGCTGAGTAGTTTTTGAGTTTGTTCCTCTTCTATCGGCCAGTATGTGCCTATCATAGGACCCATCCTAGGAACCATGCCTAGAATACCATGGTATGAATCACTTCTTTGATTTAAGATCTCATGGGTTGAATTCTTACTTTGAATTTGCACTTCATGCTTTGAATCATGCATCAAATGGCTTTCACTAGTGTTCAGTAAAGAAATTAACATGAACGAATGTACACAATGTAGATTCAACGAAAACTTTTAACATGAATGAATGTACATTAATTTTTAACATCAATCGACGTAGACAGTAATTTATCAACAAATTTTTTGACAAAAGGATGTTGGTTGAACCAGTTTTTTGACAAAAGGAATGGATCCAGGTGGAGAAGGGATTTCTTTCTCCATGTGGATCCAATCCAACTGCAACCCATATGGAATTACTTATATATAGATGTTTTTTTTAGTTGATCATGTGGGATATATGCTGGCAGAAAAAGTCTGTCCTAGGATTTAGGGTTCATCCGTCCGACCCTTGAAAGTGATCCGGATTGCTGCTCTGTCGATTCTTCTAAGGGAGAGGTATGGCTAGTCAGGAATCTGATGCCACTGTTGAGTGTGAGGCAGTAGCACCCTTGGATATGAAGAGATACCACCAGACCATATCCCAGAGGGCCGTGATGGCGTACCTGGAGTTGGGCATAAAAATAGAGGATCAGATTCTAGCTTGGGCTGAGGCAGCACCACTGCGCTAAATGATGCACGTGGAAGTAATCTTTGTGAGGGACAGGGATTCCTGGTGCATGTATGAAATCCTCAGCCCTTCCTACGCATGCGAGTTCTGTTAGAAGCAGTTATAAATAGCAAACCTTTTATGACAAAATAAATCTCGGCTTATTATAAGTATTCATGTTCAAACTTGTTATGTTATCAGATCATGTTAATATCAGTTCATGTTATACCATTTTTGAAAATCAATGTGCAAATCTTTTTTAGTTGCTGGCTACTATACGTGTTCAGTTATATTTTCAGTTCATGTTAATATCAGTTCAGGTTATTATATTTTCAGTTCATGTTAATATTAGTTCAGGTTTTGGATCTTCTGCTATCAATTATATGATAGCAGTATCTGTACCAAAATAAGCTATCTTTCTAAATGAAATATACACATGATCTACAATTCTTCTTTTAACACATGTCTCACAAGTTGTCTTTACCAAACTTCAAGAGCAATATCTACTACCAATTCTTTGCCTCTTCTGCCTCCATGCTAACAAGCCTTGACTAGCAGTAGAACTTTTCCAAGCCTCTCCTTTTCTTTTCTTTGAGGCCTCAGCCAATGCCTTATGCAACTGTGGAGCAGCCCGTCTCGCCACATTCTCTTCATGACGAGAAATTACTCTCCTGTAGAGCCATTGTGCCATCTATCTGTATGAGTGGATTTGACAAAGAATGTGACCCTCCAGGTCGAGTCTTTCAGTTATATGCAACCTTGGATGGCTTATGGGACTTCTCCATACCTTGCGTATTCCAAATTGATAAGCTTCTATACTTCTGAGCAAACCAAGGCCCATGAGCATATATGATGTGGATGTAATGAGTGACCTCTGTCTCACCCCAAGCCGGTATGTATGCATGTGTAAAGTCCCTGACCACCACCCTAACTTGGCTATTTCAGCCTCAGCTAGATATGTCTTTTGTTAAAGACTGTTCAAATTTGTCAGTGCATTCCATGCAATCACTTTTCTCACAGTACCATTCAGGCCATCTGTTCTATCCCTTTCAGCCTCAACTAATTTCAGTCCAAATTCATAAACACCACCCTTAGCATTCTCAGGCCTGCTCAAGAAATGTCTGGCTCTAACTCCACCAATGGATACCTTGGCTGGGACTGAGGCAGCTTTTCCATTACCCGACCTCTTGTGGTCTTGTTCCAGTTTGACACATCCACCATGCAAGCCTGCCTTGGACAATACCTTTTCAACCCGCTCAATGCCTTCTTCCCTCTCCTTCTTCCCGCGGATGTTCCATACAAAATACTCCGAGTGATGTATCATCTTTTCTACAATCCTGACAAGTGCATGAAGAGTGCAAATGTGCAATCTTTCTAGTGGTATTGGGAGTAATTAATCAAAGGTGTCATCTTTCAAGTGACGATCAGGAGGCATGTTCTGATCACATTCAAGAGTGCTCTTAGACCCTTTCTTCTTCTTCTTCTTCTTCTTCTTCTTCTTCTCCTTCAATATCCTTCAATATATAGCAGCAATAAATACAATTCCGTGGAAGGAAGCAAGCAGTTGAAGCAACAGTATATGGATAACTGCCAGGGCCATGACCCTTTTGGTTTTTGATCAGGGCACAAGGTTTGAATTTTTGAATTTGAATTTGAATTTGAATTTGAATTTGAATTTGAATTTGAATTTGGATTTGAATTTCAAACGTGAAAACATCAAAGCAGATCGGATAGAGGAAGGAGTTGCCTGATGGATCAGGTGGGTATGCACGACCGGATATTGGATCCAAGAGGTGCAGCACTTGGATCTATTTGATTTCGTATGCCATCGATTTTTAGTTTATGGTGGGTTGGTGGATCCTAAACAAATGCAGGAGGCCACGGAGCTCCAGTGCACGAGAAGGGAATATCTCCCTAGCTAACCCACACGAACTTGGCATCCACGTGGCAGCAGGGGAGCATAAAAAGGAATAAGAGATTTGAAATGGGGGTGGAAAAGATATCACATATTTGCATTATTAATGCAAAAGATTGACCCATAGCCCCATATTATATTTAACAAAAAAATACAATGAAAACAATTTATAATTTCTTAGGGGGGCCTTTGGAGACTCCATGTTTTCTAGAGTTAAGGGCATTAAAGGACACGCTAGCTGTTGAGCTTCTACATTGTCGTTCTGAAGGTATGCTAAAGAGCTACTCTAGCCTGGAAAGAATTTAAAGTCGGTGTGATTCCAAAAGTCTTACTATCCTCCCTTCTATCTGCTTGTTTATTAGCCGTATGATAGCCATTAGCCGTATGATAGCCAACGCCTGCTCTCTTTCCAAGATCCACTCTATGCTTGCTTCTATTGGTTTCTATCATCAACTAGCTGGTCTCGGTAAGCCTACAGATTACCCCCTTGTTACCTTGCTTTTGAGCTCAACCAAATGTTCGTAGTCCTTATGCACGATTAAGAAGAAACCTTACTCCCACACATGGTACGAGATATAGTTGACCACTTTGCCAACCCCTCATCGACCCTTTTAGATGTCATGAAATGCACGGCCATTGGTATTGCCTTCATTGCCTTCCTTAGGAGCTTGGAAATCCTTGCATTACGATGGGATGAGATTACGTTAGGCTAGGTGGCACTTACTGTCCCTTGGATGCCTTTTCCCTCCTCAAGCTACGATGTAGACCTCAGGATTGGGACTGTTTTGGCAATCCTTACAATCATTTGTTACCAAATTTTAATTGCTGGTACCCAATCCCCGATCACCGTGCACCCCCAAATGCTTTTAGTAAATCTTGGCACGGTCTTAACAACTATTGTTTTTCGCCTCCTTTCTTGGCATTTGAGACTTTCTAGTATGCTATTACTTGTAGAGCTGACATCACTGTTGTTATCTTTCAATGGAAATCAGCCCCATGGTGGCCAGCCCTACATGATGACGTGGGAGGTTGGCATCCTTCCTTTGTGGGTCATTTATACTTCCCATCTAGAGGACAAAGTTTGATCCCTAGCGCTCGTTCCTCACTGCCACATCGTAAACCAATTAGTCCTCTGATTGCTCTTCGATTAGCAGCATCTAACTAGGTGAGTTTATTTTTCATTAGAGAAAATATGGGGGTCTCCAAAGGGCCCTTTATGAAAATGGAGAAATTCCACATCGGATTTTTGCTCTAGCCAATCAGAAATAAGTGCCTTTGTTCTTTGTTCTTAATCCATACATGTCTGCCATGCCATGCCATATTAGCTTTGGTAGCCATGTGTCGGATTTAGATAGGGTTTCTTCTCCCAAGGGAGACTCCCAAATCTGTCCCATTTTCCCATAGAGAGCATTTCTCAATGGAGATTTGAGGTCATTTACTTACGTGCAGTTAATTTTGGTTGCTGCTTTTGAATTTTGTTTTGGCGGGATCGAGCTGGTGTGGGAAACCACAGGATATCGAAATTGCATAGGAAGACCTATTGTGAAGCACAGAAGCTTCTCCAAATCATGTCTCAAACACGGATATACTGGAGATAAGGTTCGGTTCTGATCTGTCAAATTGTTTTTGAAGAACAGGGGCCAGTGATATGCTCACAGGTATGGATATGGCATTTCAAATTTCCATAAAACTAACTTTTTGTTTTGGCATTCATGCAGTATGAGCAATCGATCTGAAGGCCGATCTGAAGTAAGAACAGTAGTCCTTCACAATGTCAAAGATGCCAATGGCGAATGGCTTGACTTTGTTGTTCTGTTGGCTGCTGGGTTACCCTCCGTCCTAGATCCACACGTACTCATGCAGTGAAAAGAGCCAGAGTAAAGGATGTGAATGCCCACTGGAAAGCCCATGTAAAAGGAATTGTATTTGGTTCAGGAGGCACTAAAATGAAGGAGGTCATTGTGGAGCATGGGTACACTAGCTCTGATTTGGCAAGCCCAGATCTTGAAGCCAACACCATTTGTTCTTCGGATTACACTGACAAAGTTTCTGCCTGCAGCATTACTAGTGTGCTTGAAGTGTATCATCACAAGCTTGGTCAATTGATTTTTCAGGATTCTGCATCCACCTTGAGAGCCCGAGGTATTTACTTTCACAAGTATCATTAAACGGTCTCTCGTGTAGGTATTGGTAAGCTAGCCGAGATTGGAGAGCCGGATTTGAAGCAAATTGGTGCTGATTTTTATGACCAGAGTCTTGTAACAACATATTAAGAATGTATTGGAGCTGAATTCTTTAGAACACTGACAGAAAGAGGTGGGATAAGATGTGCATTCAAAGTATTTCTACCAATTGTTATCTTTGGTTTCTTTTTCAAGCATGAGAAGATTAATGTGGCACCAATAACAATCACGATCAGCAAACTCTCATCTGAAGCATTAGACTTACTGCTCCCAAGTAACAGGAAAAGTAGACAGCATGAAAGTGGAGGGCAACTGACTGAAACCTCGATTGTATGCGACACACTAATGTTCAGGTATGTTGCTTGATTCACTTTAGTCTCTGATTAAGTCTGAAATCTTTGACACTTGCTACTGCAGGTACAGAATCACGAAGCAGATATTGTATGCAAATTACTTTGTGGAGCGAAGACGACGCATTTCGGAACAAGATCATTGGGAATGGAAGGCGGTGGAAGATCATTGGGCCACTTCAAATTCAATGGAGCTCTCAATAGCTTGTACGGGTATGGATGACAGAACTTTTAATATGGAGGAAGATTGGACATTATTCGAGTGCAGGAAGCTAGTAGAGTCATTTTGCTGCAAGCTGCAGCACTATCTGTACAAGATAAAGGTACAAAACTTGCAGCAATGATTGAATCCATGAGGGGGAAAAACAACATCCCCTTGAGCAGAATAATTCATTCCTGATTGTTTAATTTGAATTCTTAAATTATTGTATTCATTATTTGAGTTATCTTCTGTAATCTTCAGGGAGTGACCAAGTAGTCCAAAGTGATGAGGACTTAAATGTATCCCAATTAACTTCCAGGTCTTGTGCTTTTTTAATTTAATCTCAATATTTGTACTTGAATTTGGGTGTGTATTCACTTGATTAATGTTGTGAATGTTAGGTCCACTGAAGTACAAAGTGTAAATGTAGCTTCAAGTTCCACTGCACTGCCAATTGTTATTAGGCAAAAGAGATTGCTGATTCTAGATCTTAATGGCGTTCTCGTGAAGAGCTTTAGAAGAAGCAATCAATTGAGGATGATCTTAAAAGATAAACCCTCAATTATTAAAATCATCAACAACTAACAAAGTAGTTGTATTCAGGCCGGGAGTACATGCTTTCTTGGAGGAAGCATCTTACTGGTATGACTTAGCCATTTGGTCCTCTATGAACAGATTTAATGTTCATGAGGTGCTTGATGTCCTATGTCACCGCTAAGAAAGACAAATTCATCTTCATTTGGGACCCGGAGTTTACGTGATGAGATGCCTTTCAAGTATCCCCAGAGTCTTCTAATCCTATTTTTTATGAAGCCACTCCATAAAGTATATGCATCTTTCCACGTAGTATGGCAGAAATGTAATTATTGCGAGATGATGAGGTTTACAAGACATTTCTGTCCCCACCATTTACTTCCATCATGGTGCCTACTTTCACTGTCGACCAAGCTGATGAAATTTACGGATGTTTATTTGCTTCCAATACTTAGGCGGGTGTCACATCTTTGAAGATACTTTAGGCATACTGAAGAATAACACTAGAGTAGAATGTTATACAAGTATTTCCACGGGTGTTCTTGAAGAATTATTTCAGCGGGACATTGGAGCGGATAAAAGCTGGCTGGTCAAAGCATCTGCAAGGGCGGTCAGTGATTAGTTGATGCACATCGAAATGTCTTCGGTCTGGAGACCGGTTGGTTCATCTGAAGTTTTTAGATTCACGATCACGGTATAAACTTTGTAAATTGCCTCAATTTTGTTACATAGAGGCATGTAACTATGTGAGTCAGATTTGCCTCCATTTTGTCTGAGATACTATGAGAGTAATATATCTTCAATGTAATATATCTTCATTCTCTTTCATTATGTGTTCTCATTATGAATTTTCTTGAAATTGCAAAGTTAGCTGTCTTGAGATGTTATGCTTTCCCAATTCAAGAAAAAAATAGTTTAGACTATAAGACTCCTCCTGACCACAACCCAAACCTTTTGCAAATGATTTTTAATCTTGGCGGGGAACTCAAAGGAGTTGAGAAGATGTGGATTGAATTTGGACTGAAGTATTGCATCGGACCTTGTTCATATTGATGACCTTGACGAGGTCAAAATTTGGTCAATGTCCACTGGCGAAGTCAATTTTTTTTGCGACATGTCTAAAATTTGGGAATTTTTGGACTCTGAATAAAAGCAAGATATGTAGAACTAATTTGAAAAGTAATCAAATCTTTGAAGAACAAATGTGAGCAGTAATCAAATCTTTGTGGTGCACGGATAATTGAAAAAAAGAGAATTTTTTCACATTAATAACACAATAACTGCCTGGGGCTCGAATTGAAAAAGACATCGAGCACGCAAAATTACAAAATTGGACAAAATTACAAAAGGATGAAGATGGATGGCCTACTCAAAATTGGTAGGTGTCTAAGTACTTGAAGTCTTCAAAGAAATCGTTTGGATTATTGTCACTGCTTGGCTGATTCCACCATTCAACAACGTCAATGAGGTATTTTTCGGGATTGCAGGTTGCCATATTTAGCGAGAATCAAATTACCATAAGCATCGCGACCTCTATGATAGTAATAGCATTCTCTGTAATGATCAAAGCGGGAGAAGTCATGAGAGGGTTGTTCCTTTCTATGAAGTAGTACAACAGCGCTTAACGGTAAGTTGCTTTACAAAATTCAATTGCCCATTTTTTCTCCTTCTCGCGGCTGCTTCGGTCCCTTAAATTGTACTGCTCTTATCACTTTCCTTCAAGACATGATCTATATCGCTAGAAGATTCTCAAAAAGTCTCTTTCCTTTGCCTTTACCGGTTCACGAAGAACTAGCAATTGACCCACTTCAGTTTCTTGGTACATTGCAAAGCAGCCTTGCCTCTACAAAGTCCACGACTTTGTGTCCAAAGTTTTTGCAGCTTTCTAGGTATTGTTTGAAAAGCCTAGCAGTAGGAGGCCCTTTGCCTTTTAAGGGAATCAATTCCACGAGCAAATGTAGCATTTGTCTTGATCACATACCTCGACACTGTGGGGACCCCACGTGTACAAGAACTCCTCGATCATCCAGGCGGCAACACACCATCACGGGCCGGGTCTTTGGTTAAATTATCCCAAGCGGGGAGGATAAAAGGAGAAATAATCAAGGTCGGCCATTTTACGTGAGATGGATCAAAGCGGAGAGGCCGGGTAGATCAAAGGCGGAGATGGCGGCTTCTAGGTTAAAAAAAAATTTGAATGCATTTTGGGTTTAAAGAATTTGCCATTAAGGCTGGCGAATGGGCGGGAGAAAACAACAAAGGGCAATTGAAGCGAGAGAATTCTCCCGGCCTTGAAGAATTACGTCAACTTAGCCAACAATTCTTGTTCAAATCTCCTCTAATCCCTTCACCAACCTCGGCATCGAATTAGGAATTAACCTCCCAGTCTGATCAAATTTTGAAGACTCTACCTCCCGAAAAAGCACGTAACATTAAGTCTTTGTAAGTGCTTTAAGTGCTTTAAGTCTTTGTGGCGTGAGAAATTGAGAACATGCTAAAGACAACCAAAAAAAGGAAAAATACCTTTTGATCCTGCGGTTTGCATCCATTATACTTCATCCATTACCTTCTATGAGGTAGTTGGAATACTACTCATGATTTGTTGGCAAGTGTCTTCATCCATGGTATACATGTTAGAGTCATCTTCATCGGATACATGTCAAACTTTGGCAGGTCTTACAAGATGGCTATAAACACTTGCCTCAGGGGTTTGTCCTCCATCAGCTCAAAATTTAGACTACACGGAATTTGTTTGTAATAAAGTCAGAGACAATAACTTCTTCTACCCCAAACACATTCCCCCCATCCATCCTTATAATTTTCTAGCAAAGTATTCTTTGCTTGATTGCACCTAAGCACATAAAATCTACCCCTTCTTCATTACCTTCTTGGCATTTCTGACAAAATTATCCCCACTTCTATCATGGAACTCATTACATCATCTTCATCCTCTTCTTCTTCCTCAATATCAAACTCGGCCTCTTCTTCATTTTCAATGTTGTCACCTGTATTCCTAGGCTCCTTTAACCTCAACTCACTGTTCTCCCAATCACCAATTCGACTCACATACACACATTTATCCCACTTGAATTGAATGCAATAGTTGCAAAAGCATGACAATGGTCTATAAGCTACCTTCAAAGAGTTTTCCTTGTCACATGGCCTGATGCAGTGAATCTTTGTTGTTCCCTTCAAGGTATGGCATTCAATTCTTTCAGATCTGTCAATGTTTGAAGACTCCACCTCCCAGAATAACCTGTAACACATTAGGGTTTTTTTGAGATTAAAAAAGGGCCTTCAAAACATGCCAACAAAGCCAAATGAAGATAAATGAACTACCAATCAGAAATCAGAGCCTGACGGGTCCAGCCAGCAAAACCGTTATAACTAACTAACTGGATCACATTTTCTAGCATAACTATTGATAGAAAAGTCCAAATGAGCTCTTGTTTAGTGCAATAGATAGATCTCATTGAGATCTTTCCAACCTTAGGTGCTTTGCACATATTTTAACCACTTATGATTGTCAAAACTCCAAAAAATATGGTTTTTACCATTTTTTACTATCCTACGGGGCTAAAAGATATGCAAACCACCCAAGGTTGGAAAGATCTCAATGAGATCTATCTATTGCACCAAACAAGAGCTCATTTGGACTTTTCTATCAACACTTATGCTAGAAAATGTGATCCAGTGAGTCAGTTATAACTGTTTTGCTGACTGGATTATCAGTTCTGTTTTCTGATTGGTAGTTCATATAGCTTAGTCAGCAGTTCTTAGAAGGCCCTTTTATGATCTCAAAAAATCCCTAATGTCAAGTGCTGTAAGTGCTTTAAGTGCTGGACAACAGAATTCAGCACTGTCTAAAAACAACAAAAAAAAAGGAATAATACTTTTTGATATCATTATCAGATGGATGATTTTGAAAGTACAATTGGAGAAAATTAACAACCTCATGTGCACACTGCAGTTTGCATCCATTGTACTTCATTTGCTCTTGAGTTAGTACCCTCTTTATAATCTATACCAGCACCATCATGCTCACCTTTGCCATGTGAGCTAGCAAAAAAATTCCATAGGAGATCCTTACCCTTTCTCCCATAAAATCTACCAAGAAAATGGAATGGTCTTGAAGACTTGAACTGTGAAGAACAGCCATCACTCCAAAATACATGTTTCTTATATTCAATTCCAATACTTTGCAACCAATCAGCATGCATTTGTAGACAATGTTGGACAAATTCTGTGTCATGTGTTTTGTCATCACTAATATAGAAATGAGTCTCCTTCACAATACCTTTGAGAGTTTGTTTTCTCTTCTCCTTGGCCGAGTCCTTGTTCTTCTTGTTCAAGCTCTCTTCCTCTCTCTTCCTTCTTTCTTCTTCTTCTTCTTTCTTCATCCTCACGTAAGTAATATGCACTAGAATTGACACTGATCGGTATGCCAATGGCGGGGATTGAGCTTCTGTTGGATCTTAAATCCGTAATTTTACGCAAAGTCTATGACAGAAACAATAGTATCATCGGTATGGTTGCCAAGCATTTCTTGAATTCCTTAGCTTTCAATGAGCTTTATAATTATGTGGAACAAAAGACTTCATAGTCTTTTTGCATGCTCATTAAATTCAAAAGGACTGCGCCCGTCTTGTAGGCCAATCTAGTAACCTTTGCGGGTTTCTTAGATAGCTTGGCGATATTCTTTCTTTGGACTTCTTCGCGTGCAGTTCAATGTCAAATGATTAGCTCAACTCCTAAAAGTAATATGCTTGAATTTGATAGTTAGTACCTTTTCAAATACTTTCCATTGGACATTGATAGACTTTTGCTTGTTCTCTCTTTAGGACATGTTGGCAACTTTTGCAATACAAAAACAATAATGGCGGATGTATCGATTCTGATAACTTTCCCAATTCAAGAAAAAGCAGTCTAGACTCTAAGACTCCTTTGACCACAACCTAATGGTTTTGCAAATGATTTTAATCTTGGCATGAACTCAATGGAATTTGAGAATATGTGGATTAGGTCACGAATTTGAAGTCTTCATCGAGCTTGTTGAAAATGATCTGCTTGGCCCAGGGTCAAGAATTGGTCAATGTCCCCGGTAGAATCAAGATTTTGCACATCACTCTAATAGGATAATTTTGGAATTCTATCACCTGGATTAGACTCGACGACAACTCTGTAGAATACTGCAAACCTTAGTGCTTCAAATAAAAGCAAGGCACAATGTGATTTAGTTCTGAGACTTAGTTATTTCAAGGTAGCGGACTTTGAAATTTGAGGAGAACATAAATCATCTGCGGGCATGAACACTCAATCTTTTCACGTGTTTGAGTGAAGGTGAGCATTCCTATCAAGCGGGGACACTCACATACAACTTTGGACAAGATAACTTTCTGTTGAGGAAAAGATGATCAAGACTATCGAGACGAGGGAAACGAGGTTTAGATTAGATACTACTTAAAAGTAATGTACAAGCAAAAGGAAACCATACTTACTTCTTTAACCCACACTTTGTACAAGTACGCATCAAACACACGCGTGCTTATGCCACTCTTTCACTCTCATCCTTTTGGCACACCACCATTCTCCAATAATCACTAGTTGATTTAATGGTGTTCTCCTTGGCCATCTGATCTTTTGGGCCACAAACTTTGCACTTACATTTACATTCCTTGTGAACACCATGAGGATCTGTCCTCATATTATTGATGCTTTGCCTTACAAATTCTAAATGCAAATGGTATTGGCGATATGCGGGTCTCCCTTTCTTTTAATTTTCTAATGTAGCTTGCCCCGGTGAAAAGCTTTTCTTTGGAACATCTTCATATCACGGATGTTCCCTCTTGAAACCAAGATATAGTTGAACTGCACAATGAAAAAATTTAGTTACTTTCTAAACAAAAAAAAAGAAAGAAAGCATTCAAAATGTATGGTCGAAACTATACGTGTCATCTCTAGCGGATGAATAGGATGATCAATTTTCTCACCTTTATCATTCAAATGCTTCCTCCTATAAGGTGATACTCACGGTATTTTCATCCCAATACTTCATTTTGTGGCTATTTCTTCAATTTGTGAAGGCATCTTTTCTTCTCTTCCTTCCAAACATTGACCCGGGGGCCCGACTTGATTGCAAAATTGCGTCTTCTAAATGCCATGGCAGCAGTTTTTAGTGGAATAGATAGAACCCTTGAAATTGCAGATTGATTGATCCACAGGGCGAGCAGGCTGCCATTTGTAGAGTGCTCTTTCTTGCTTGCAAAATATCAGTTTTTCTTTGCATTTTTTGGGCCTGCATTGTCTCTCGGACATTGGAAATCATGGTATGTATTACAGCCAGGTTCTTGGGATCTGGTAATTCTCCTTTGCAATGGTAAATGTGTATTTTTCTTCAAAAGTCTTTGAAGAATTCTCCTTTGTCTAAATCCTCTGAAACATTCCTCACAATGTGATTAAAAGAGTCGATTAGCTCTTTTTGGCAACTCTTGCAACCTTCTATCGAGAAAATGTTTTCTCTTCTTCTCATTTGGTGCAATGTTTTCTTTTTCCTTTAGTTTCAATCTCTTTTCGGATTCTCTCTTCCTCTTGGCTTCAAAATCGGATAAATTCTCCTTTCCTGATCAGCAATGCTCTTGGAATTAGAATTGGGATTGGCATTCGGATTGAGAATTGCAAGTGAATTATCAGCCATGAGAACAGATCAAAGATTGAATTGGATTGGAATTGAAGACAGCCAGGAAAATCTCGTTACAGGAAATCTTCGAAAGAATGACAACCAAGAATTTCCCTCCAAGAATCCGGCCATCTAGAAATCCCGCCAAACATGAAAATTCATCTCCCAATTCGCGCGGGATCATCCATGTCATCGATCCCTACCTCTACGGGATGATCCGTTCTATTTCTGGAGTAATCATCAAACGATGTCGTTGAACGAAAAAGCACTCGAGGGTAAAGCACCTAAAGCACTTACAGCACTTGTCCGGACAGTGCTTTTTGGGTAGCATTACCATATTTACGCGTAAATGCGAACACAAAGTGGGCGTAAGTTAGAAATGTGGGAGCCACCCTTTTCAAGAATGAAAAAGGCATTCATGGAATCACCATATGCGGTTACCTTTTTCCCGTAAAGCATGTCAACATTGGTGGAAAGGAAGTGGAGCAAGGCAGAAAGTTCATGAAAGGTGGACGATTCAGAAGACTCAGAGTTGGAAAACATTCCTGAGAAACCAACTCCAAAAGTTGAATCATGAAGCCAGACGCCTCAACCATGACCACTAGCATCATAACACAAGGACATAGAGGGGTTGGTAGGTTCCCAAATACGAGCATTATTCAGAATATCAAACCACGAACGCAAGTCAGCAATGGCAAGAGGTGTAAGATCGACATGCTGCTTCCAAGATGTTATCTGAGGCATATACATGATATTGCGAAAAGGGCCAAAGACGAATTTGCAAGAAGACAACATACCTAAGAGAGAGGCAAGTTCCTGAGCTGGGACACGGACCTTAGTAGATAGGGCCATGGCAAGGTCCATGAACTTTGATGCCTAGATGGAGAGATGGAGACATTACCATTGGATGCATTGATCATAAAACCCAGAACTTTACTTCATATGAAGGCAGAAGTTGGCATTTATATCTTGCTATGATAAGTCTTGCTAGGTCAAGGTCATCTAAAACACGAAACTGATTTGAAATAAAGGAATCGTAATTGCAAACAAAAAAATGTCGACGTATGGAATGCACCTAAAACCTAGGGACATTGCTTAGAACAAGTTGTAGAATGAGCTTAGTGAAAACAAAACATGTTGTAGAAAGTCCAAACGGTAGGAATGTAAACATGTAAAAGATCCCATCAAATTCAAAGCCGAGATATGTCCAAAAATCGGGATGGATATCAACATGATAATAGCCAGAATGCAAATCTAGAGTGAAGAGGTAATCACCGGGTCTCACGACCATGGCAAAGTTGGATATGGCCTCATATTTGAAGGGTGTTTGTGCAAGGAAAGAATTGACGTGTCTCAAATCAAGTATAAGTCCATATTTATTGCCAGCCTTAGGAACCACGCCCAAGGGGGAGCAAACAATGGCTTCTTATCTGCTACAATTGCTGCACCAAAAATCAGTAAGTCCTTAATGGCCGAGCTCACAAACTCTTTATGGTTGAGTGCCGAGGAGTGGTTCAGGAGGTGCCAAGGTTTGGGAGGAGGTGAGGTAGCCCAAGGGAGGGAATAACCATTTGTAACCCAATCAAGAACCATAGAACAAGAGCCAATTTGCTTTCAAAACTCCAGGCGATTCTTCAATCAGTTGCGCAAGTAAACAATTCTTGGTGGTTCAATGGAGTTGTATTTTCTGAATACAAAGAAGACCCATAGTGGCAAGTATTGTGAATAAAAGTACATAAAATAACAAAACAAGAAGATAGCAGTAAAAAGGTATTTCTTAGACCATGCCAAGGTATAGAAAAGCCGAAATCATTTCGAATGTAATACTTAGTAGGCAAGAGAGAATGGAGTTGAGTTTATGTAAAGTTCAAAACTGACTGCAGAAAGCTTTCCCAAGCTCGTCGGGGCTTAAACTTGTGGCGTAGGTTTAAGCTTTTGGAGGCTTAAGAATTTGAGGCACATGTGATTGAGTAAGAGAATCAAGAGAATAGCGGAACCATAAGGGGAGTAGAATAATATGAAAAAGAGAGATATAAAACTCAAAACTTTATAATATTATTACAAGCTATACAACTAAGCCCTCAGCTACCCAAGTTACCCAAGCGAAATGCCAACCCAAATAGCATAAACCCAATGGCCTGCTCAAATACAAACCCCATAGTTACTTATTTGGCTCATGAAGCTTTATAAAATAAGCTGTTAGTGGGTGGATTTGGGAGTTTGAGTTGGAGAGGAGAAGGAGCAACTAGAGATCTAGCAGGGCATTGAGCAACACGATGATCAGGTTTATGACATACGAAACAAAGGCCGAAGTTGGCAAAGGGCTGTCTTTTTCTAGGATTGCGACGATACAAATCAGAAGCTAACTTTCGAGCAGTTTGGCGACGTTTGGTTTTGTCAGATGAGGTTGGCAGTACATCTCAGAGCTCAAAGCAATCTGCAACTTTGGGCCCTTCTCTGTCTCGAATAACCACAAACTGTTTACGATTAGCTATGAGGTAAATACCTTTGTCAATCAGTTGTTTAATAGGAGGGTCTAGAGTCTTTTGCATCTTGCTCTCTATATCCGAAAAAACATCATCCACTTCATTCAAAAAGTCATACTGCCTCAAGTTGGCATCAAAACGTAAGGCCGGTGTTATGGCTTTTTTACTTTTCCGCTCAATGTCTTCTTGTAAAGCTGTTATTCTCGATTCTAACTCAGACAAATGCTTAGTCTTAGAGTTAGCAAGTCTTAGTTTTCGTCGAAGCTGGAGCTTCCAATTCTATTGATGCATGTGTTGATTGGTTACATTTTCTGCGGGAGGAATAATGGCTTGACTAGCTTCTATAGCAGCTCTCATTCTGTAAAATAGCAAGCAGGATGTTAAGTGGGGAGGCACAAGCAAATCAGTCTGGTAGATAGAGCAACAAAATTAAGCAGCCGGAGTTCAATATTGAGGTGCGCCGAAGAGTAAAAAAGGTTTAAAGGTTGAGAGACTGTAACAATTGTGAGGCCAGGCTCTTAAGTGAGAAAATTTATGTGCAATATAAAAACTTATAGGCCATTCTATGTTTCTATTCCTAACCTCTTGGTACAGTTTAATGAGAGTTGTCGCAGACTAGAAGCCCGTTACATCAGTCCAGCCCAGTCCCAAAATATTTTGGCTTGACTGCCTTTGCATCACTTCGACCATGATTGCTTTCCCTTTGTCCTACTCTCTTTTGTCCCTTGCTGTTTCAACAACACAAGTTATTTTAAAAATTATTTCGTGAATCAGTTACAGCCTGTTTGTTTGCAAACATGTGTGATGATGTATGCCAGATCCTTCTTGGCAGATTGTTGAGTTTTTGAATCAAAGAACTGCAATAGCATTGCACAAGCTTCAGAATGTTCGAACTATGAGGACCATACAGGTTGTCAATTGGACCAAAGCATTGTCTTTGTACAATTAGTGTTGTTAGTGAGCAAGCCAAAAGTGGATCAAAGAGCTGACACAAAGCCAATAATTAACACAAAGGCCTCATAAGGTGCAGAATTGATATAATGGCTTTATAAAGGCACAGGCAAAGAAGCTTCAGATAGGATCAAACGATGCTAGAAACGAAAAAACAGAGACCGTTTATATATAATGAAGAATAAAAATAGGGACGAATACAAATCCAGGGCTAGGCACAAGCTGCAGTTAGGGGCAATTGGTGTGAAACAGAAATGGAGAAAGCCTAAAAACAAAGACTTGGGAGCAAAGGCAGAGCCGAAGATCTAGGATAGGCTAAACGGCCATAGAGGAAATAAGGTAGAGCTGAAATAAATAAACCACAAGAAAACATTGTTGGTATAGCCACAAACAGTCAACCGTTAGCATTTTTAAGTAATAGCAACAACCATCAAAACTCAGAACCAACATTGAAGTGTTAGAACAGCCGGCCATGACTCTGATGGGGTAAAGAACTGCAACGCACAAGGGTGCGTGGTCTAGAAGATGCCTAAGAAGGGACCTATCACCAAGCAATTGCCCCTTTACCAGTTGGCCAAGGGGATAGGGATAAGGCATTGCACATTGCATTCCACTAAAACAGACACTTGACATGGCATGCTATCTCACCACCCAACCACGAGCTCTCAGCCAAAGCACCTTTGCCTGAGGCTCTCCCAGAAGCTACTATATAGCATGCGCCCCCCTTTGGACCAAAAAGCCCTCTTTGGACCATAGGCCATCTTTGGACTAAAGGCCATCTTTGGACTCCACATCCTTAGCATATAGCATTCCCCCCCTCTTGACATTGCAGCAGTCCTCTGCTGCAAAAGGGTGTCTAAATACCTTTAGCCATCCGAGCATAATCCTTCCTTGGCCCTCACTTAGGCGGCTGGTAGAAGCTTATGCTTGGACTTCCTCTTGTCTCTCGGCTTCCTTTGCTTTCCGATCTTTATATTCCCTAAGAATATGCGGATAAGCTTCTAAAACATTGCACGCACCCATGAAGCGTCCTCCAAAGGTTTGTGGCCGAACTTTACTAAATCTTGTCTTGAACCACTAGTGGATTTTGTCTTCCAAAATTGTTTCTGATTCTAGAACTTTGGAAATACCAATCAATTGCGGCTCCTTAACCTCTCAATTGGAGGTAAGTCTTTACCTTGATAAACTTTTAGGAATCATACATTCACTATATCATACATTCACTAACATTGAGGCAATCATAATTGATATGCACTCTCCTTGACCACTTATAACTTGAAATGGTCCATGGAAATGGAGTCGACACTTAAGACCTTTCTTGTCGCGCACCTTTCTTAAAGTGTCCTTTATGGATCCTTATCCATATCAATCTCCTTTCTTAAAACCATTGGCGATTGCCCTTAGATGATTTCTTTGGCAAAATAATTGAGACATCTCGAATACGAGCTTGAAGCAAGTCCATGAGATCCTTATGCTCAATAACTAAATCATCGACATCTGGAACATCCTTACACACTCCAAAAGTATCTTCATGACCCTAACCATAGATCGTCTAAACATGTGTCATCTTTATGGTAGGGTGATGGGCATTATTGTATACAAATTCAGCTATAGGCAAATACTCTTTTGAATGACCTTGATGTTCCTTGACAAACCCTCTTCACGATGGAACAAATAACCTTGTTCACCACCTCGGGTTGTCCATCAATTTATGAAATAGAGAACCTTAACTTAGTTCCCAAATTTGCATAAGTAATGCCTTCTGAGAATTTACTAGTATACTTTGTATTGTAATTAGATACAATACCTTTAGGCAACCATGTAGCCTAAGCGTCGTCTTGATAAAAAGCGGACCTACAAAATAAAGAACATCAACTTATTCAAATTGTCCAAATAACCATCCAATTGCCAATATTCTTGCGAGAACTTGTGGAAAACCCAACAATAACATCTATAGTAATTGGCATCCGCCGCTTCATGAATACGTAAGGATAAGCGAACACCAAAGAGGCTTCTTGTTGGCTTTCTTTATCCATTGGCAAGTCACGCAATGACTAATAGGAATGAAGACATCTCTCCATAATCGGGCCAAATAAAGTATGGTTCAAGCTTTGCCAAAAGTCAGCCCAACGCCGCGATGACTGCGATAGGTGCATCATGGACTTCTCTAAGAATAAGTGACCAAAAGTTAGAACAATGCATAGCTTTGGACCTTTATATAAGAACCCATTAAGGATCGTATATCCATATGCATTGCCAACAACCAAATATTCTTATAATCATGGTCGGTGGCATACAATGGCTTCATTTCCTCCAAATGGTTGGATTGTGCTATAGAAGAGAACAAAGCGCATAATGTCTACTTAAAGCATCGCCACAACATTCTCTTTACGGGATGATAATCCACTAAAAGCAACCCATTGCATTTTGCCTTTCGATAATGTTATGCGTGAAACAATGTGCCTAATGCTTTGGTGGTTAGTCAAAATATGAGCCGTCGACCCTAAAAGATAGTAAGCCACACTTTCAAAGCATAAATGGCGGAAATTCTTTATCATAAACACTATATCTACTTTAAGGTGTCGGAAAACTTCCGACTTTCATAAGCAATAGGATGACCATCCTGCATCAACATTATTGCCCAAAGCCATACCACTTGCATCAACACATAACAAGTAAAGTAGACCAAACTTTGGCAAGCGCGAACAAGAGGATTAACCATGGCATCACGTAAAACTTAGAAAGCAAGCCCGATGATTATGATTCCATTGGAAAGGAACATCTTTTCATAGCAACAAATATAAATCTGAAGCTAAAAGCGAGCAAAATTCTGTACAAACTTTCTATAGTAGCTGCATAAACCCAGAAAGGAACGCAATCGACAAGCTGAAGTAGATGCACGAGGCCAATCCACAATTGCTTGTACCTTACTGGGATCAACTTTAAGACCCTCAGCGCAAACAATATGACCCAAATATTCAATTTCCGATTGGAAAAAGATATTTTTCTTAGGAGTAAGAGTAATAGACTCCTCCCTTAACCGACGAAAAACCTCCCGCAAATGCAAGTAATGATCTTCCTCGGTCTTACTAAAAAAACCAATATGTCATCAAAGAAAACAACAACATAAACGCCATGCACATCTTCAAGTATTTGCCCCATTAGCCTTGCAAAAGAAAGGCGCATTTGTAAGTCAAATGGCATGACCAAAAAAAAAACTCATAGTGTCAAATGTTATGCGAAACACGGTCTTATGCACATCTTGGGTGCAACTTCAAGTTACCAACACGGGACTTAAGATCAAGATGACTAAAAACTTTGGCACCTTGGAACTTTGGCGCAAGAAACTATCCTTTTCCTTGACCAACAAGGCAGAGCAAGGTGAAAAACTATAAGCGGAACAATCCGGCTTGAAGGAACTCATCAAGCTGGCGCTAAATCTTTGTTTGTTGGCCATGCATTCTCAAGAAGGAGCTTGATTAGGCAATTCTTGTCCGGGAAAGAAGACAAAATATTGCAAAAGGCGGTTTGACACTCATTCAATGGAGATGCACTAGATTAAGGGCTTAAAACCACCAACTACGAGCGAGTTTTCATTGCCAAACATTTTAAACTATTGGAATGGGGTTAGAAGAATTTTTTTTTTTTTTCAACAACTTCAAAGGGCTCCTCCCGCTAGCCAAAGGACCAAGGTACTAGTAACCCAATCAACTAAGCGATTAAACTTCGTAACACCCATTCCTTGGTGACAACCTAAGCATCACCAACCACAAGCTGCACACTAGAGGGAGACTACCACGCATTACAAGACCAAATAAAAGACTAAGAAAGACAACTAAGTCTTATTGACCTTGAGGATATTGTGGATCTAAGAGATAACTCGGGCAATCCAAAACACAAATCCTCTACTTACCCTATGCTCATGCCACTTTTTCCCCTTTGTCCTTGAGAATAGACATATAATATGTTCTATGTCTCAAAGGAAGCATCAATGGAAACATGAGGGTCTTTGGTGTGAGAGAATAGTCAAAAATTGGTACCAACTATCATGTCTTCTTTGAAGCATGGGCTTTTGAGTTATGCGACAACCAACATGCTTGACCTTAATATAGGCGTGCTATTATTGTCTTTGTAGGCACTAAGGGCCCCTTTGGTATATAAAGCACCACAATCAATACTCGTGCTATTATTATCTTTTGTACAATAAAGGCCCCCTTTATTGACATCCTCTATGTGCCTTTATTTCGATCTTTTTAATTTTTATCTTCATGTCATATCTTTTTAAAGTTATGGCAAGTCCTAATTGTTAGCTTTGAAGACTCATAAAAAGGCGTCTTTGGCCTAGACTATTCCTTATGAATTAGGCTACCCCTTTGCCATCAAAGAAATACTTTGCCACCAAAAGGAATCGTGCCCTTAAGTTTTTTTTTTTTAACCAATAGAGGCTCCCCTTTGTGGACAATCTGTTTCTCGCCTTTATCCATAGCAGCTAACTTTTTTCTTTTATGTCATGAGGTAACTTTCATGGCATATACTTGTTCTAGAGTGTGTCGTCTAAATGAGATATGGCCTTGGCCTTGGCCTTGGCCGTTTCCTTATCTATACCATTAACATCCACACATTCCTTAAGATTATTGTCTTTTTAAGAATATCGCCACAAGGTCATAAACCAAGGGACATATTTTAAAGTACTTTAAGACAAAAACCTCATTATCTTACATGCATAGCCCCTATGCTTGCCAAGACCGAACTCAGCTACAAAGCATAGCCTAGCCATACTAGAATTCATACTCGTTGTGCCAAAACACAAAGTCGGGATCCACAAAATCCACATGAGAACAACCATGAGTATGCCTTGCTTGGAGTTACTTGTGTAAGCACCAATCCCATCTCTAATGGAACACCATGAAACCTAATGCTCGATACCACTAAAGCGGACACTTGACATGGCATGCTATCTCACCACCCAACCACGGCTCTCGGCCAAAGCACCCTTGCCCCGAGGCTCTCCCAGAGCTACTATATAGCATGCACGCCCCCTTTGGTCCTTCTTTGGACCAAAAGCCCTCTTTGGACCATAGGCCATCTTTGGACTAAAGGCCATCTTTGGACTCCACATCCTTAGCATATAGCAGGCGCGGGTGGGTCATAAACCGCGGCCATGGCAAGGATCCAAAAGGCGGCGACCCAAAAGGCTGGCCATGCCTTGCACGAGCTCAGTTAGGCTGATCAAGCAGATGAACTTGTCTGCCGAGCAGATGGATAAATTTTCATAGCGCTCCCTGTCACTTTGTCGTTTTCTCTCTCTATATTCCTCAAATCGAGCTTGTTCCCATACTTTTAGCACTATTTTATTATTCTCGTCCTTGACACTTAAATGCCAACACCCATCCTGTACAATGATGCACTACAGCAAACATCTATCTATCTATCTATATCTATATATAGTAATAAAAGCAAAATGATAGTGTAATGCGAGCATCTCGGCCAGATTAATTTTTTATTTTAATTTCATCCCTTTGATTTCTGGTTTTTTTTTCACAACTTCGCCCTTCCTATTTTACGTAAAGCGGCTTAGTACGCCATGGTCTTCTCGGTAGTGCCCCTCCAAAAGGCATGACAAACCAAATTGTTAAACCTTTGTTGCGGTGGTTCGGATCTCACAATGGCACCTTACAACCCAATGGGAGACCCCGCAAGAAAACCTCAGGTAAGTTACGCTATTCGGGGCTTATTTTAGCCCGATTATTGGTGTTTCAAGGTCCCAAATCGAAAATTGCTACGTCTAATCGCCCAAAACATGAGGAGCCCACGGGTGTCTTAATTAGGCATGTTTATAGAAAATTTTGAGAAGCCTTTATTCATTTACGGAGTCGGAATTATGATTCTTCCCATAAATCGAGCCTCAGAGAATCAAATCAGGCTTCTCAACCCTTTTTAATCTAATGGGCTTCAATATTTTGCAATCAAGACTGCATTCATAAGTCTTCTAAGCAAGGTACATAGGTAAATGCACCCACAAGATGATTATGAGTGCAAATTTATTGTTCTTGCAACCACGAGATCTTTATCTTGTTGGCCTCGGAGGTCCTTTCAGCAGTTCAATCATTGCATCTTGTGAGAGGAAAGTAGAAAATGAACCCCCGGAAGTTTCTTTAGCTAAAGGTCATTGGGTTAAGCTCATTTGCGGAGCAAGCTTTGAGTTAAGAAACATAATATATTTGATGAATTTCTCATTCCTAGAAGGGACTTTCACAGCAGTAAAGTAGTCCTGCAATAATTCTAACTTAAAAAAGGATTTTCGGAGACATTTTTTTTGAGGAGGGAAGTGAAACATATAATAGCAAAAATAGCGGTGGTGCATTGAAGATTACGTTCTTTGGAGGCACTAAAGAAATGGTGGTTAGTATTTCATTCCATTCAAGAGGTTATCACGGTTGCATACAAAGGCGTGTATGAAGACACATAAATTTTGGGGAAAATCTATATATAGTATATGTGCATAAACCCGATGTAGGACATACACTCTGTCACCTAAAAAATTAATGCGGCTAGGTACTTTAAGCTGCTAATAGGCTTTTAAGCTTTTGCAAATTCTTTGGTATTGGAGCATGTAAGGTGACGATAAGAATAGTTATTACCAATATGGTTGCCCTATGATGCTTTTGTGGTGTAACAACAAAGAAAATTCTTCAATAATAGCTGATATTTATGTAGAAAGTCTAATGCTCTTTATGGCTAATTCCTAACTATAAGATTTGGTCCTGAATGATGTTATCAATAACTAATAGGTTTTCCATGCATGATGTTATTGATGTGAGGAACTTTTGTCGTTAATCTATTCCCTTCTTTGGTGGTAAGTTCACGGATGTGTATGTTATTCTTGCTTCTTAAAAACTATGGATATTAGCGCTTCTTAAAGCTGTGATTCATTATTCTCAAGTGTTGTGATATGCCCATTTTTATATATTAATTTACGCTTTTGGACAATGTCGGTCGATTGCATTGGTATGCGGTCTGTGAATCTGGCGATTATAAGCCTTTGTCATAGATGGAATAGACATAGCTAGCAAACTTACTTTAAGCACCGGTAGTGTTTTGTATCAACGATGATGAAGATGTACACTTGGAGCTACTTATTTGCATAATATATGAGCTTTCATCTTTGCAAATTATGTTTATTTCATATCTGTCATATCTGTCAAAGGAAATGTGAAAGGAGTATATCTGCCTGTGAATGATGGTGCATCATGAGCTAAAGTCTAGGCCTACCCCAGGCTCCATGTGCATTCACAACCTGGCCATGCAGCAAGTCCAATGGCAAATGTAGTATAAAAATGCATTAGGTAGACGTCGAGAATCATCGAGAAAAATGGGAAGCAGGCCAATTCTAAAGTGGTCCAGTTTTGTGTTGAGTGGGATATGCATGAAGATCTAAATTCTAAAGTGGTGCAGTTTTGCGTTGAGTGGGATATTCATGAAGATCTAACCAAACAAGACTCTAACATCACGAAATATTTCTCCACTTTCATCTCTGAGAACTAAAGGTTTAGAGGTGATAGATTTTTACATTTCAAGTGGCGGTAGTTAGGTTTTTCAAGATCTCTACAGCGTATCGTTAATCGTAGCATTTTACACCCGAATATGCTCTCTCCTTGATTAATCTAAATATTTGAATTCTTTGAAATCTGAAAAAATATCACGGGTTCCACCAACCACCAAGTCTCCACTGCGACAAGCCATTGCTTGCCAAAATTTAAAATATTATAAGCGAGGTTGAGGCGCTATATTTGAGTTCTTAAAGATGGTTTCAAGTAGTGCGTTATTTTCTTGAGGTAACTAAGATAAAGATAACATATCTATATTTTTGCTTACGCTTTGTTTGTGCGGATTAACGTGCTTTTGTTTGATATTCTTTTGCATTTCTCAGGTCTTCTTTGCCATTGTTTGATAACTATGCCTTTTAGATAAACACTATCACGGAGGTATGTTTTTTATCGAGCAAATTGTTTAAGCTCCTTAAGTGGAGTAGCAATCCATAGGATTTCTGTCTGGCTGAGTTTTAGAATTTTTTTTTAATAGAGCATGTGTTGGAGCTGAAAGATCAAGTGCTGTTAAGGCTTATTGGTTTGCATGCCTATATGTATGCCTATATGGTTTGATTGACGACAATGAATGAGGTAGAGAAGGCTTATTGGGGCATTTAGTTTCTACTTCTAATATGTATGCCTATATGGTTTGATTGACATGACAATGAATGAGGTGGGAGCTTTAAATAAGTCTATTGTTTACGCATTCTGGTCCACATAGGCTTAAATATTTCCCTCTCTGTTTTGGCACATTTGCTCCAGTTTTTTTATTTGCAGAAGGATGATGTTTTAATTTAGGGCATAACATTCAGTATGCTATGCATGTAGCACAATATTTGAATATTTGTTTTAGTTTGTACGAAAAATAGCAAGTGGCTTTAGTTGATATGTGGAAAATGCGGTGATCGCCATTGGACCCACTTTACTTGACATTATTTTGAGCGAATTTGTTAGATCATTGCATTTTAGAGAAACAAATAAAAAACAAATGATTTTATCCCTTTTGGGATTTTTCCATTATCATTAACAAGTGGCTTTTGTTTTGCTTCAACATTACTGGGTTAAGTCTAACTCCCTCTTTATTTCATCTCATAAAAGAGGAAGAGAAGTGAAGTGAAGTTGGGAGGAGAGGATCCCTCATGCCCTTAATGGCAAGAAAGTACAAGAACAAGATAGGTCATATGGGCATGTCGAAATTCCAATTATACACATCAAGAAAAAGTTCGCGGCAACTTTGTTGAAATGTATCTGAGAAATATCAAAGTGGGAAGCCTTTTATGGTTTATGCGATTAAGGTGGCTCGTTAGTTGTTCAATTAATTGGGTGGCTTAATGGATGGTGCACACAACACATGGAGAAGAGATTAGTTTTCACGGGGACAAGTAGATGCAAGTCTCTTGCACAATAGGAACAATTTATTCCTCTTTCCCATGGGTAAAGCAATTATTAATTACGTAAATCAGATTGATATCCATTAGTGAGCAAGCTTGATTTTTGTGTTGCCACTTCCATCATAGGGGCAAAACACTTAATATCCCATACATGGAATTGTGCAGACGGATCCATTCTTCTTCGCCAAGCTATACGCCATAGCAAGAATGTTTGAAAAGGTCCAGCGGTTTCAAAAATGCCTTCAATAGAAATGGAGTGTTTGAGTTCTAGAGGCGCAAAGTCAGGTAGGCGGATCTTTGTCTTGACCTTTTCATGGAACATAGGAATGGAAATTGTTGCAAGGATGTGGAGCGAGGGGTGAGATTATCTGCCATGTTATGATGGGGGAATTTGTAAAGCCATCTCTTCCACTGTTCTCTTTCACTTCATCCTTTTACTATCTTTTCCTATCAATTATAACAACAAAGTGGAAATTCAATTTTTGTGAGAGCATTGTGCATTTGGCAACCTCGGAGATTCCTTTTCGATGCATCTTTAGTCATTTTTGTTACATGGAATATTCAATATTCACCTCCTGTCCGCTGACTTGCCATCAAGTCAAATTTCTTTACATCAATTTCTTAGGTAATTCAGACCTAAACATTTATCTAAGGTGATGGGCAATGAGGTGATGGGCAAGGACGGGTGTTTAACCCTCTCTTAATCTCATGATTATCTCATAATTAGTTCATGTCTGCCCATTTATCTGAGGTAATGGCCTGTTTATCCCCTTCTTAATCTCATAATTATCTCATAATTAATTCATGTCTGCCGAAGTTGGCTCGGAGATTACAGATGCATTCAGTTGCTTTGGTTGATGAAATTAGCTTTTTCGTTGACCTCCAAGGTTGGGAAGCCTATTGATGCCTTCCTTTATGGAAGTCATTACAGGACCTGAAAAAAGGGCATATATTAGAAAGAAAGTTCTAGACGGGAGTATACGTATTTCTTATGCCTTATTTTGTTCAGTAAAATGTATAATGCCAAGACTACCAGTTGACATAAAAATTGCATATCCAAGTGATCAGAGCGAAAAATTGGAGTGCAAATAAATTCACGCTCTGTTCCAGTTGTGACGGTCTGTAAAAATGGTCTTTCTCTTATGCTGCAAGTAGATGTATTTCTTGTTCCTTATTTTGTTCAGTAAAATGTATTCTTTGTTGCTCCTGTTGTTTTCTTAACAACAGATTTAAGAGAGGACGTATCAAGTGTCTGACCAGCTTTACTTCAGGTATATCGAGCAGTTCATTATACATTAAAAACAGATCTCCATGGTTGATAGACGGCTTTGGCTTTTGCAATAGAACATTGACACCAACACATATCAGTACAAGGATCTATGAACATGCTGCAGATTGGGATGGATTTCATATCCTCACGTTTTTTCATATAATCCATCTCTAGGTTTGTTTCAAACAATTGGGGCACAAAGAGTTTGACATCTATTGCAAGGCCGACAATTAGAGAACATATATTGAAGCAGGGCATTTTTGTGAGAAGGTCGAATCAGCATATTTCATATTCAACACATTGTTGCATTGTGGCATAGTATCATGGAATGCCAGAATTTTACATATGCTCAACAAAACCCAGGCATTTTCAGGACCACAGTGGGCTTGATCACTTCATGGGGTAATATAAATGTCAACATGGGAAAATAACATTTTTTATTTTGTTACTATTCTTTTGCGGATGACAAAAAGACCTTGCGGAAGCCTCTGCGCATTAGGAGTAGCACTGTAATATTTCTGATTGTGGTTGTTAGGAAGGGCTTTATCAAAGAGGAACCCCTTCATCAAAATGGCTTAGTGATTCAAACTTAGTTTTTCTTTAAAAGGGTTCTTGCTTGATGGAATTGCAATCATAAACGTGGACCTTATAGTCTACATCTCCTTTTAAGAAACAAGGAATTTGACTCCATGGAGAATATTCTTTAAATCCAAGTATGGCAACTTGTCTCTTTAATAGAATCACCATATTTTGTCATATATATTGTTTTTAAGTGCTTTGGCGTGCCATTAAGAATCTCATTAAAAGTTGTTAATAATACAATCATTAATCTTCTAATTATAACACACTATGCCAATTTCAAAAGTCTCGTACATTGTCGCTAAACGTTTTTAGTTCTATAAGAATGAATGTCCTAAATGATGCATTGCTAAGATCTAGCAGTGTCTCACTTCTAACATTGTAGAGAAGCATTAAACTTGTACTTATACAATTGCATTTTCTTTTTCTTTCTTTTTTTTTTTTTTTTTTACGATGCGTCCTATTACATACAAATCTATGGTTTTGTGCATTTTAGCCCTTAACATTCTTGGTAAATATGCTTGAAGAACTATATCACTTAGCCTATATGGATGACATGAGAGTCTAATTTGTGTAGGCAAATGTCAAATGTAAAAACCAAAACAATTTGAATAGCTCTAACATCTCTATTCTCTAAGTTTTATGTCTATATAAAACTCAAGACAATTCAAAAACATAATGCTTGCCTTTGAATGGAGCTCCTTCTAATACAATTCCAATATTTTATGCCTGACTAAAAGCCCAGCAACGCTGGGCACTTTTTCTAGTTCTTTTGGATTTCTTTGTTTGTCAATGTTTTCCTCCAATCTTAAAATAATAATTGGACGCCTCCTTCTCTAATAATAAAACATGAGTATATTAGAACTCAAGCATGGAACAATGAATAGAACCAAAGTTAAACTCAAAATTTCATCAATAATACATTATTAAACCCAAACATGAATACGATGCAACCTCAATTGAAATGCTCCAAGAGAGTTTTTTATAAGCACATATATACGTGAGGCACAATAACTAAACAATTTCTTAGAAGAATATAATTCCATATACGCTGGGCACAGCGATCAAAGTAATATTGTTGAACATTAGCAAAACTTTGCGTAAGTTGTGCACATTCTATTTGTGCACATGTGTGTCAATATAACCATTGTAGATAATTCACTATGACAAAAGCATCGCAATAAAAAGCATTCCACCATTGGCTTAGAAGGTGTGTATTTGATGCACGTCATTTTGGAGGATTTTTCGACATCTGAATTTGCAATTTAATCACATACCACAACGAAAAGGTGCTCCAATACCCTATAAAATACCCATTAAAATGCCTATAAAATCCCCTTTTCTATTAAGAGCGGGGGATAAAATATATTTTTGGAATGAGGGTTATTTTGGCCTAATCCCCTTTCCCTCATTTTATGATAATACCCGTTTCGCTAGTGTCGCAATCCCCAATCAAAGAATGTGAATTCATACCACTGTTATAATTCGTAAGATAATACCCTATTCGGGGTAATACCTTATTACAAATCATACCCTATTATCATTTTGCAAAATAATACCCCATTCCAAATAATTCCCCGTTTCAAATAAAACCCCATTCCAAATAATTCCCTGTTTCAAATGATACCCCATTCCAAATAATTCCCTGTTTCAAATAATACCCCATTCTAAATAACATACCACTGTTTCAAATAATACCCAAATAATACCCCATTCAAATAACATACCATGTTTCAAATACATACCCTGTTATACCCCATTTCAAAACAAGTTGATAAGTAACAACTTAAGCAGAGTTAATCAGTAACAAATTGATGAAATATTTTATTATTTAAAAATAACAGTAACAAACTAATTAGATTTCAAAAACAAATTTAATAAACAAAATTCTGCTTGACCAGGCTGTTTCTTAGCAGTTTCCTAGCAGTTAACTGAGAATTCTTGCAGAAAGAGCAAGCGAACTGATGGTACTTTATTGAGTGCACTAGAAGTTAACACAGCAGGTCCAGTGGTGTGCCATTTCAGTGAGGATTCAGTGGTGTGCCATTTATAATTCGATACCATCTTCCAACAATTTCCAAATTCTCCAACTCATGGCTTCACCCAATTTGCTGGGTTATGCAGGCTGCCCATGCCACAGAAATATTCATGACTCTTGGCGTAAGTCCAGCCACAACGGAATGAATATATCCTAATCTATCTTGATGTGTTCAAAGGTTACATAAACCTCCAATTCAAGCATGTGTCCAAACTTTAATTAGTTAATGCCACTTCATCTACGTAGAATTTATATACGTAACTAAAATGAACATCTCACACAAGCAAACCTTCAAAGAAGAAAGAAGGCTGACAATATTCCCAAAATCGGCACTACAAGAAGTTCAAGAAAATAAGAATTTCTCCATAGCCGTGCACGAAATAAACTAAGACTTGGCCTCAAAAACCATACAGACGTTAATAATCTTTCTTTCTTTCAACTTAAAGAGAAAAGACAGCCATCTATATACTGCAAACTTAGTAGGTGAAACCTAGGTGCATAGATACCTTGTCCCAGTTCAATTAAATGATTCCATGGCATCTCCGTTGAACAAATGAGGACTTGTAGTATACCTAATGATAAAAAATGCAAACTCAACATATCCAACACAAAAATAGCTGGCATACCACAGTTAAAAAGAAAATCACATTTGGATACAAATATGCACCCGCAAGAGAGCCGCAAGAGCGTGTCGCAATTGGTTGACGGTTTAAAAGTTGTACGATGGCCTCTTTTCCCAACCCAACGTTCATGCAGAACCGGCTGGTCAATGATCCCAAGAACCGGCTGGTCAATGATCCCAAGAACCTGTAAAGAAACTATGTGCTAAGTCAAAATGAGTACAATTTCGTGTTTGCCTCAGAAGATTTGTAAATTTGCAGTAGAAACTGGAAGAATTCTAATATGTATGGCTGGCCCATACAGCATGTTCCTATCTATTCTAACCAGCTGAGACCTGCTGCATGCAAAGGCAAATATGTACTTTCCATCATATACTAGTTAGCTTGAATATGAGATATTATCTCATACACTAGTGAGCTTGGAATATGAGGTGTTGTCTTCTAGAAAGCATAAAATTATGCCCAACTGATCCATGAACAATGCATAAATTTTGAAGCACATTATGTCTATAAAGGCATTTGTGCAGGCCTTTGGAACATCTCCACGACCAAATTCTGGATATTTCTAGCACTTGGCCTTGCTCTTCTGACAACAGGCTGGAGTGGCTTCTGGAGGGGTGATTGAGACTTATGGAACAACTTCATGCAGCAAGGCAATTGAGAGTCCCAAAGACTGGCTTCCTGCAAACGCCCAAAGCTGGTTCATATGAATTACAAATCAGGAAGAAAAGATGAGCTAGTTAAAGGCCACAGAGGCACCTGTAATAAAGCTTTTGTTCCATCAATGGGGTCTAGCACCCACATGTACTCAGATTCATTTGCCTCCCTTGTTAGTCCCCTTCTTCTCCAAATCTGCAAGTTTGTGGTTGTGCTTTAGTGGTATCCCATTTCTTAAAGACAAACAGCCAATAGATTTAAGCTAATAGCCCTGATTTAACCTGATTTAAACCTGATTTAAAGAGCCCGCTAGTTCTAAACTCCATGCTTCCACCATGATTTTTTCTTCCAGATCCTTTCACCATTGAATAGGCCGTTTCTTATCTTCCCATGGATCCATGTTTAGTTTCGCTAGATCCTATAGATGATCCATAAGCATTCAGTTGTGCACCAATCCAGAATATAACTCGTCCTATGAAGAGCCACCGTTCTATGCACCTGTTATATGCAAATATTAATCATAAGGTGCCGCAATGCTGTCTTGTAGCAGAGCCAGATCATTTTTGACCCAAGCCGATCCCGTGATAGAACCTAAGCCGATTCAAGACAACTATCTGTCTGCCGACACTTGCCACAGCCGTTTAAGGTTTAAAACGTTTGGTACTCTCCGCCATAGCCTCTTGCAACATGGTCTACATGACTTGAATACTCGACTTCCGCCGGAGTAAGCATCAGAGGGAAACCTACACAATCAAACCCTAAAGTAGAGTTGCTCGTTGGCTGCATGTCGAGCATATGAAAATACAGTTTTAAGGGAAATGCATACATCGTGGAACCATACTAGGGGAGGGTGCCCATATATGCCGCAGTTAGTCTTAGAAATGGTATGACCACAGTGGACAATAAGAAATGTGAGCCCCCTGACTTTTGCTACCTGGAACGGGAGTTCCCGTCAATGGGAACTTCGTCCGAAACGTAGTTACCGGTAGCACCTATATTGGGAACTTTGTTGGAAGTTCAGAAAATCTTGACCCCCAGGAGCGGGTTGGAGCGGGAACCAAGTTACGGTAGCTATGCCCTTGACGGACTAGGCGGAACCACAACACTTCAAACATGTGAATAACCCTAAACCTTCAAATCAAGCCTTCAACATAAGCATTCCTTCCCATTCCGACAACCTTGTTGTGCATAACTTGAGGCAGCAATCCATACCCATGCCTGCCAAAATCACCAAACAAGCGGCTTAAATATTTTAAATGTAACATCATAGCTACACCTTATTTGCCCATTTCCACGAACTTTGGCATTTATTCATAGCCTTGAGGCATGATTACAAGATCCATGAACTTTAATCCCTACATCAATGTGCTACATCTACTAACTAGCAATGGACTTAACTATGCGTAACTATGTAGCGACCTCGATTAACACACAAGGAGGCCGAAGTTACCAACACTTCTAGCAACATCAAGTTGCACCCGGGGTACTATATGCCCACCGCGCGTATCACGGAAGCAAAGCACAAGCTAACCATAAAGCATAAAGGGACATATTACGCGCGTACTAGTAATTAAAACATCCACAAACTAAGCATACAAATGCCCCATACGTGATGTTGTAAATAACAAGTCACATGAAGAAAGCGCTTGGTGGAGCCATTAAGCGGGAATCTTTGATATATGAAGCGGCGATTGTAGCAAAGACAATAAGATGGGATTGTGAAAGCACATAAAGAGGCAATGGCAAAGCGGGCTAAAATATACGAAAGGTAGAAGCAACAAGTGTATCTACATCTTTGTGTTCTAGCGATTGCATGCTTCTTGGGTAGACCAAAGACAATAATCCATTAAAGGCAAAGCCATCAATGATTCTTCCTCTACCATGCGGACCATCGAGGGCATTTGCATCAGCGATCTGCTTAACAACACAAACACAATATACTTCAAAATACTTCAAAAATTCAACGAGTCTTTGCCTTTAAATTTACTTTTAATTGAATACCCTTTTCCTTGAAACTACCATTTTGCTTGAAAAAACCTGGTAATTATTGCAATTCTATGTTTTTCTAGTAATTTGCCTTCCTCCGAATCCTCTTTTATTTAAAGGTACCCCAATCCATTCATAAATTTCCTTTTGAACCAGTCCCCCATTCTTGAAAATACCCCAATCCATTCGCAAATTCCCTTTTTGAACCAGTCCCCTTTCCTTGAAAATACCTCAATACATTTGCAAATTCCCTTTTGACCAATCCCCCTTTCTTGTAAATACCCTGATGTGCATTTGCAGTCTCCTATTTCTACTAATTCCCCCCATTAGGATATACCCTTTTGTTCAAGAATCTCCCGTTTCTACTAATTTCCCCTTCTATGATATACACCTTTTGTTCAAGAATTCCCCGTTGCTTGAAAATACCCCGTACAATATACCCCTTTTCTTCAAGAATTCCCCATTGCAAAGAAAATAACCCATTGTTCTCAAGTCCCCCGGTTCATTAAGGGGGGATTTTCCGGGGGATACGAGCACCTTTTTTGTTGTGTACTACTAAACTCTTATTTGCTTATTAATATGGCATTTAAACTACCAAAACTATTGGCATCACGAGCCCACATGGATGAACCAAACGACTATTTATTCTTTCCCCTCCATGAGTTATTTAAATGCAAAATGCACTATGGCTTTTGTTATTATAGCTTTAAATGTTTGATAAAGTTTACCGGAAGGTTTATATCTGGATTATTGCAATGCCTCATAGCCATCCTAGTTTGGCCACATACTTCTATATTTTAATGGTGAACTTGTGACTATGGCCGTTACAAAGGAAGCAAAGTGACGATATAATGACATTTTTAAGCAAAGATTTTTTTTTTATATTTCTTTTTAAAGTGTTTTAAAAGAATGGAAAAGAAAATGTATATTTGTTCAAATTAGCCCTTGCATGAAACAAAAATAGGGTGTTTTTGGAATGAAGTGATGCGAAACCGGATGAATTATTTTGCAATGGTTTGCAAAATGGGCGGTGGCACCTATTTGGGCACATCTCGCGAGGCGGTGGCGCATTTAGATTCCCATTTTTTTTCCAACATCCCAACTTCGCGGTTGTGGCGAGGCGGGTTATTTGGACCCGCGGTATTAGTTGCTAGGCTATGAGGGAAAAGAATATATGCGGCAGAAACTAACTCTTAAATTAATGCTTCAAAGTAAACTCAACAAAAGAATTACCTTGTCTACAATGGTTTTAGGGCCCAATCGAATTGCCTCCATCATTCTATGCGGAGGCGACTAGGGAAATTTGGCGAGTATAGGAAGACACCGTTATAATCCGCATTTCGAGCATAAAGTGCGGTGGGAAAGAGCGATTGTTCTATTCGCTATTTACACATGTAGAGGCATGCACATGTCCATAAATTTCTGGCGTCATCCATTAGATTTGCGGTTGTTATTGATACCGCTAGAAGCTTTTGGATTGGCGAGATTGATTGCCACAGTTGATCTGACTAAAGCAATTTTGGATCGGATCGTCTAGGTCTTCTTAATACAACTAGGGCTGGAAAAAGCTGGGTGGATTGTTGTAAGTTTTGGCTCCACAAAATTTCTAAATCTTTGCTCGGGGAAAATTCTGGCGATATCTTGCCCCTCTTGAAAAATAGAAGTTGGATCCTAGCAGTAAGGAGACAAGTCTGAGCTAGGGCGGCAAGAGCTAAGGCGGCGATTTCTTCAGAGACAGGAAATCGAGAGGGAAGAAATCCAAGGCTATCGCTCACTGTAACCTTATCGCTCACTGTACCCTTTTTTCCATATTTAACAATTTCAACCATTGCAAAAGCATTCACGAAACCATTGGATTATCCAAGCAATACATAAAAATAGCCATTGAAATCTGGGGACATCGGTTTTAGACCATGTAAACAACACTTTTATATTACGAGGCAAAGCGATTACATTGACAACACAACATCATGTTCTTCTTTGGCGACATGTTAACCGATGCGTGACTCACAACATAATATTCACAGGACAAAATTTGAGTACATAACATGAAGGTTTAAGAACACACAAACACAAAGCACGCAACCGCGATCCAACCCAAAGCTGCAACCACCATAACTCTTGAAGCCTGCATAGTGCCAGGATGCCTCCCCGCCATACGATCCAGCGCATTCAGATGGCGCACAAGAATACCCTTCAACAGATTCACATGCCCACGGAAACATCGTCTTTGCCTCAATGAAATTTTCAAATCCTCCATCTCCAAGCACTCCAAAGCATCCTGAATCCTCTGCAAACTGTTGCACAGACTCTCCTTGACATCTCTAATTGCGGTAAGAACTTCCTTGGACAGCAAATTAACGTCCACATGAACGTGAAAGCACTCAGACTTCTTCCTCACACCACCGTTTACATTGCAGCTCCGCAAATCCTCAGTTGATTCGCCCTCCAAATCACTGTCTATCTTTATGATCTCACGAGGCAACCCACTATCGCCATCAACACCTACTGCAACCTGATCCACTACCACACCTACAAAACAGCAATATGTACATGTCAACATATCAAACACAAAGGCACATGCACTACCTAATCTACATCAACACTCCTACCTAATCTACATCAACACTCCTAATCTACAGGCTCATAACGGGCATAAGCGGGTGCATCTGTGGGGACATTGTCATCCTTGAAGGCTGCTAACACATCTTCATCATCACTGCCCTCAAGATTATTCTCCACTTCATCCCAAATCCGTTTCCTTCTCCTCCCAACCACGCTCTCTGAGGGGACAATTCCGGTGGTGTACCAAAAGATCATAGAAGCACATCCTTAATAGAAGCACATCACGGGTTTAATGTCGGCCTCGGTACGCCTCCACCCATTCTTTGTGATATGAATCGCGATTCATGGGCGACACCCAAACCTTTGCTCAAAACAAACTTATGTGTTCTTAACATTGCGATTCTGACTTGCTCCAAAGATGCGGTGCCTTACCATGGTATAAAACAAAATGTAAAACCACGGATATACCCGCGGATATGCGTGACTATAACATGGCGACATCAGATAAATCGATGCTCCCCACCACCTTCAGTTGGAACATGGGCCACATGCATGAATCCGGCCCTATCCATGAACAACATCGAAGAAAACTAACTAATGAAATATCGAACCATTGGAAAAAAACCACTAAAAAAAAACCCATCACCCAATAAAACCTTAACCAAAAAACCTTAGCAAAAGATCTAGAGCAAACCTTGTCGAGAGGGAAAAAATCCAAGGCTTTTTGCCCTAGCTGATAACGACTCGTGAATGTCGAAAAAAGAAAAATGAAAGAAAATGAAAAACTATCCTAATATTATTATAGTTATATCGCATGAGGGGGGTTTGTCATGCCCCCTCTTCCACAACCCATGTACATGCATACCCCATGGACTCCCTTGAATCCCCGCCGTCTGCTTAAGAGCCAATGGTCCAGATGATGACAGATCATGGGGGATTTATGTATGCATCATGTGTTGCAGGTGTATGGGGGCATAGGCCATAGTTGCGAACCGTTGGATGAAAATATTGAAGCAAAACTTGGCGGTTGGTTTTGGCGAGGGGGATGTATGGGGTGTTTGGCGAGGGGCATAAAGGGGTTTTGAGATTGGCGTTGAGATTGGATGTGAATTTGGGGCTTTTCATCTCGTCGTTGAAGATGAAGTTCGAGGTTAGGGGAACAAGGAGCGAGGGTGAAAGTTTCGTGGTATTTCTTTGTGCATTGTTCCTCCACGAGTATTACGAGCATTACGTGTTCCTAGATTGTGATCTCGGGTTTTAGTTATGGTGGTCGGGCGGAGACAATGTTAAATGTGGCTGTGCGTGGGTGGAAGGGAATGAGGTAAAATAAGGTTGTGGCTTCTTAAATGGGTGTGTGTTTTAGTGTTCGGGGTTTTGTTGGGCTCTTTTGTGATAACTTTCTGTTGTGGTGATTGAAGGTCTTGGCATTTTGGCGATTGAAGGTTTGTGACTTGAATTGAAGTTTGTTGGGGTTCGGGATGAATTTAGCGATAGCATGGCATAGAAATATAGACTAGTGGGGTAGATGACATTGTAGGAAGCTTGAAAGTTAGTTAAATTTGTGAATGCTAAAGAAAGAAAATTTGTTGGTAAGATTGCATTGAAATTGTGGACATGCGGTGATAATCAACAAAATTCAATTAACAAGTATTGAGATGATCTACTTACAGTTCGAAGGACTATATGAGAGTTTATCACAGATTACAAAGGGTAATGATCTTCAAGCACATGCTATCTTCTAATTGAGTGCATAAAAGAAAGAAATTTGTTGGTAAGATTGCATTGAAATTGTGGACATGCAGCTGATAATCAACAAAATTCAATTAACAAGTATTGAGATGATCTACTTACAGTTCGAAGGATTATATGAGAGTTTATCACAGTTACAAAGGGTAATGATCTTCAAGCACATGCTATCTTCTAATTCGAGTGCATAGTGTTTCTGAGAAGAGTTAGTGTGGCGGATGTGTTGGATATATGGGTGGCATATACTATGATGGCAAAAAAATATGTTGGTCTTTGTTATATCACATTTTTCATAAGAAAGGGAAAAAAAGGGAATTGTGGAAGTGAATCTGGTGTGTTTGTAAGTACAACATTAAAGTCGATTGAGTAATCTTGAAATAACTACTTATACATTAGTTGTTGAGGCGACTCTTGGTCATGGATTTGGAGAATTCCCATATTGATTCTGGATTTCTTTCATATGGTTGTCAAGTTGTCTGTTTAATATCTTAGGTATATTTGGAAGTAGTGAAAGTTTGAAACTTAATTATAAAATTGATCTACTTACCAGATTCGAAGGATTATATGAGAGTTTATGCACATTACAAAGGAGTAATGATCTTGAAGCATATGCTATCTTCTAATTCGAGTGCATAGTGTTTCCTGAGAAGAGTTAGTGTAGGCAGATGTGTTGGATATATGGGTGGCATATATTATCATGGCAAAGAAATATGTTGGTGCTGTTATATCACATTTTGATAAGAAAGGGGGGAAAAAAAAAAGGGAATTGTCCTGCTTTGTTGTTCTCCACCTGCTGGTGATACTGTTTATTTCCACCTCGAGGGTGTGGCCCCGCTGGGTGATGCTTTATGCTGTTTATTTCCACCTCGAGGGTGATGCATATTTTTACATAATGGTTCTCCACCCGCTGGGTGATGCTATCTTTTTCTGTTATGTTCTTTTTTCCTCTGTTTTCATGTTCGGACCTTCTTGGTGCAGCTTGTGCTGTTTATTTTCTCTGACCATTTACGGGTGTTCTTTTTGGGAGTTTTGTTGGTATTGCTTGCGGGGATTCCGCCGTTTTTTGCCCGTCTATTTGGGGTCTTGCTCTATTTACGTTAGCCATCACCCCTCTCCTTTGGTTCTCCATGGATACATGCGGGGAGGCTTTTTTGGATTTCTTTGGGGTGCCGTGCTCTATTTTGCGTTAGCCATCAACTCGTTTCTCTCGTTCTCGGGCAACACATTCAAGGTTGTTGGCGACCATTTCTCATTAGGGTTTTCCTCGAAAACCGAGAAAGAGCGAGTTTTTTTATCCCGATGAGAAGTTGTCGCCATTACCCCTTTATTTTGCCTTGGCGCATTTCTTTTAGGGGTAGTCAGATATTGTTCCTATGGTGGCTATCCTCTCTCTCTCCTAGTTTTCCACACATTGTATCTTCTTCTTTGTGATGAATGACAAAGCCTATCTATCATCGGCCGGTTTTGTGTCTCTCGCGAGTCCCTTCCCAGAATCCACGTGAAAATTAGTTTAGAAAGCAATTGTTTATGTTTCTATAACAATTATACTTTAAATTTAAAGATAAAGTTATATAATTAGAACTTGTAAAATATAAGTATCAAGAAAAATTAAGCTGACCAAAATATGGGGTGGTCACCATATAACCAAAATTTTATTAATAATTAAAATGGTACTAGCGTGGTGTCGAGCTGAGGCCAATAGAAGCTCCGGGAGGGGCAAGGAGGAGGTCGAGCTATGAAGACAACACAAAATTTTGTGGGAATGTGTTGCAAGGAATGAAGAGTACCTCGAGCGTTAATTATATATATGAAATATTAAAATTTTGATAAACTAAATTGTCGTGATAAGTAAATTATTGAGTAACTTGTTTAATGATGTTACGAATTGATAAGTTAATTCATAAGATAATTTAAAAATATTACCTTAAGGTAATCTTAATAAAGATGTAAGTATTATAGTAGTATATTGTATTGGTCGGGGTTGATTTGCGGGTTAGGAAGATTCAAGGTGGGAGACCCATGATCTTTGGGGGCGGCATCATTTCAAAATGAGGGGAGAATGTGGCGTTCCGGCCCGATTATCACGGTCCCGGGGCATTACTGCTATCTTTGCCTAAATCAGCGTATATACCACTCCGTGGCGTGTAATGCGTAGCGTGTAGCGGACGGGTAGCCCCTAGGGGGCAACTTGCAAAAGGTATGTGCATTTATTAATGTGCACATTTACCAATGTGCACATTTATTAAAGTGCACACCTTTCCATAATGGATACCTTTATGCCACCTAGCCATTAAAGGCAAGTGGGCCATTCCCAATTATCCCACATGCCTAAAGGGATAATTGGAAACCCTAGCCCCTAACCCCTTGTCTAGTTAGGTAGGAAGAAACCCTAACTTGCCATTTTTAGTCCATAGGGTTTTAGAGCTCTATTTTGGCTGCTCCGAGTCAAAACCGCCTCCCGGACTTCGATGCGGCGGGTGCACCATTAGTTTTCCTTGATTCAAGCGGTTCGGCGGGATGGTGAACTTCGAGGCGGGGAGGAGGCGAGCCAAGGATCGGGGTATTTAGTCAATTTAATAGCCTAAGCCGTCTTCCGGTCATTGAATCAGTAGGTTTAGCCTATTAAATTGCCCATATAAACCACTTAGATCCCCGGATACGGACTCTAACTAAAGAACCTAACTCTATGATATAGATTAGATCTAGTTCTTTAGTTCTTACATGATGTATATGGATGATGTATCTCTGTGAACTCCTTGTATTGGGAAGGGGGTAGAGGCCCTAAAGCTTGGTAGTAGATGCTCCTAGATTAGCCTCTCTAGCACTTTGTAGATTCGGCTGTGCACAAGAGCCACACACAGTTGTGGGTGAAGGGGCGAGGGCCCGGCTTATAAAAGAGGTTAGGTGTTGACTCTTGAATGATCCCTACGGTGTGTAAAGTCTACCGGGGGATCATTGTGGACTAGGCCTAATGGCTTGCCCGCTGCGTGTGGGCAAGGCATGGGCTCGACACCGTGGGTGATCGTCACTCTCCGGTGGGTTCAAGTCGAATAAAGGCGGTGGCCCTCTAGTCACCTTGAGTCGGCATGTAGATCTCACGGAGGGAGAGATCCCTACACGCCCCATCCGGGCGGGGAGATGCAACCCGGGGAATAGCCCCTCTGGCTATGCATCCGTGGGCTCTGATCGAGTCCCAACACTTTTGACCTACTGCGCAAGGTGTGCGGGGCAGGGAGGCGGATGGAGTGGTCAACCCTAAGCCATGTTCTATGCCCGCCAAATCCATTGCCATGAATTCTATCTGCAATGAACTCACGGAGACCAAAGCCGTCGGTCGACCCCTTGAGTCCCGAGCCTTGGGTAGAATTCTCCATATCTATTGTGCTGATCTTTGTCTATATGCGGATGTGGATGTACCACCCTTGAGGTGGATATGTCTTGATGTTGTATCTTGACATGTATATTTGCGGCTTCCATGACTAGGTAGGCCACGAGGGAGGCGGGGTAAAATGACCCCTTCACTCTTCTCCTTTGGAACTTCGTTCACGGTTGCGATTGATATGTGGAGGGCCACAATATCGGCATGGAGCTGGTATGGGGGATGAACTCTGTTTGTATCTGGTGGAGTGCACCGTATCGAGTAGAATGCGTCCGCGGTGGTATCGAGCAATGTTCTTGGAGACCAAGAGCAAAGCGACCATGCTCCGAGTAGTACTAACTTGATAGGATCCTCAAACCTCGAAAAATGGAATTTTTTTTCTCATTTTGTAGTATATGCTAAGCTAATATGAGTTAAAGTGAATGAGAACATAAAAAGACTAAAATTAGTGAGCCAAACTTTCAAAAAGTAGGATGGTCTCACCGCGTCGCGCCAAGGACGGATAATGAAAATCTCATTTTGGGCTGAAATAGCGTGTAATGAACATTAAACAAAACACCTTAAAAGTCATGAATTTGGAAAAATAACTTGGTAATTGAATTTTAAGCTAGGAATTAGCTAGAATTGGTATGTTACATTCCTAAAAACATGCTTAGAAAGTATAAAATCTAGCATTAGAATCCACCATGTGTCACCATACGTCGTGCGGGATCAAAAATGAAACTTTCATTTTCCCGATTAAAAGCAATGTGTGACCATGAGGTTAGAAATGTTTAAATTTAGGTGTTTTAGGTGACCCAAAAGGGTAGTTTGAAATTTGACCTAAAATGGCCCGATCTATAAATAAACCTAGGACCCCCTCATCCACATTCTTCCTTAGAAAATCGCTCCCCTTGCCAAGGCGATTTTTTAGTATACATTTATCGGATCGAGGCAGTCAAATATGGCGGGCGAAACAAACGCTAGAGTCCCTCGGTGTTACTCCTCCAGTAGCCCTACTCCAAGAGATGTTTTTCGGTGGTATCGCTCGGCAAAGGAGGTCAAAGCGAGGGGGGAGTTGTCGAAGGAGCACCCGGCAACATCAGCGACCAAGAAGGGGTGGGGCCGGAGGTGGAGGGAGGATGCACACTCCGGCCCGGGAGCGAGGTCCTAGGCGAAGAAGCGGCGGGCGTCATGCGAGAAGATCCTCGAAGAAGTGGAGGAGGAGGAAAGGAAGAAGAAGGAAGAAGCGGGGATCGGGCCGAGGAGGAAAGGAAGAGGAAGGAAAAGAACAAAGATCGGACCGAGGGCGGTGAGGAGGAAGAGCTCAGCGGCATGGATAAAGATGCATGAAGCCAAAGCGCGTCCGGGGAAAAAGAAGAAAGAGGGGAAGAGGAGGAGGGCGAGCGAGGCCCGGGGAGTTGAAGAAGAGGAAGGCGAAGATCGTGAAGGTGGGCAAAAAGGCTTCGTGAATGTTAAGCGGGTAAAGGGTTTGATCATCAGCGAACCATCGGTGACCGGCCCGCCCTCCTCAGAGCGATTCAGAGCCGAATCGTCCCCAACGAGGGTGCAAGCTCTTCAAAACCCCGGTGAGGAAAAGGCCCGATTACCCCGACCCAACAGCAACCGGTGACCTTGAAGAAGCCCCCACCATACCCGGCGTGGGATAGGGTCAAAGCACCGCGACCCCTGACCCGAGCGATGCGTGATAGACCCGTCAAGGTCTATCGAGGAAGAAACTAAGGGGACACAACGCCTTCATGGTGAAGTGGGAGGCATTGCATGTCTCGGGACAGTAGGGACTACTCGAAGGTGGACGCAGGAAGAGCCAAACTCACGAAGCCGCCCTGAAGCCCAAGCCTCCTAGACCACCCGGGGAAGAGGGGACCGGCGGGGAAGGAGGCGGGAGGAGAGCCACCTGAAGGAGATCAGGTACTTTCCGAGCGTAGCTATGGGTTTTGATCCCAGGTGCACCGTTCGCCCGCCTAGTCAGAGAGGTCATCGAGTACAACAACGGATATGAGGGTGGCGGGGCGAGATGTTTCTTGGCCTGCAAGAAGCGTGAGCAAAAAGCGGTGCAACATTTTGAAGATTCGACGGCTGCCGCGGTTCATGCGAAGAGGGTCACACTCATGAGGCAAGACATGCATCTTGCTAGTCACATCAAGGGAGGCGCCCTTAAGATTTTGTAAATAATAAAAAATTTGTTAATATAAGCGGTTTAATATGTGTAATCTTGCTTAACTAGGTTAAGTTATGGAAATTTGGCTTTTGTTTTAGTTAAAATGGACATTTTGAGCAAATTTGAGGCGATGTCTCCTGCGTCGCGCCGGGGCGAGAAAATGAACTTTTCATTTTTTTGGTAGCGCAACGTGTGAACCATACTAAAAAGTGCCTAAAAGCGCTCCAAATTGACCAAATAAGGGGTTAATTACGCCTAGCTTGGCGGAGTCAATAGAATTAGACCCTTACATCACTCAAATTGGACAAGTTTAACCCAATTAGAGGCAATGTCTCCGCGTCGGCCCGGGCCGGAAAATGAAAAGTTCATTATCGGTGCGAGGCTTAGCGATGTGAACCTCTTTATTTTCTCCATCATGCCATATCCAAATGACCTCTAGTTTGTTGCAATAGGTTCATTAGCTGATCTTAGCATGCTCAAACCCCAAAGTAGCCTTCAAATTCTCAATTGGACCTCCTAATAGGTCAGAATTGCCCAAACCCCATAAATTTCTAGGTCATCCAAAATTAGGGTTTTCACTTCTCTATAAATAGGTCCCCATTTCTCACTTAGCACCCTACAAGTTTGCTCTTGACGTTTAGGCGATCTTCCAACTCCAGTGGCTTTTGCATCTGTTTGTTAGTCTCATCTTCCCCGGATCCATGGCAGCTGGCGACTTGAGGCGATGGTGCAGCGCCCGGTGCCCATCTTTAGAGGCTGATATCAGCGACATCTTAGAGTGCGTAGGAAAGAAATAGATGTCAAGCCACTCTTGCCTAACAACCAGGCATATAGGCAAGTCTTAGCAGGAGTTCAAGCTAGAGTAGCACCCTCCCTAGTGTAGCTACCACCTTGCATAGACTATTTTGTTCCAGCCCATCCCTTCAGCGTGGTGGGTGATGTCGAACATTGCCAAGTACTTGACAAACAAGGCCTGAGAGGTTGCGGATTATATGGTCTTGGCGGTTGACAAGGACAAATATTTCTCCTACGCCGCCCTTAGCCATTTCTTTTCCGTCTTTGAAAACCCAATGGGGGGAACCTCTATTCCTCCCATGGAGGTGGACCCAAGACCTCGATGCTTGAAGCGGATGCTTTTGCGATTACCGGCAAAGGCGGGGAAGGAAGGTCGAGAAGAAGAGGAATCGGACGAGGAAAAGTACCTGGCTTCGACCCGAGGAGGAAGACGGCGGCAAGCGAAAAGGAGGCTAACCAACCCGGCGGGCCGGCGGACCCTCAGAGTCACTCTCCCACTTGGGCTAGGCATCACAAGCCCTAGCCCCCATCATCATCGGCGGTGAGGAGTATCTGCTCCCTCGGCGACATCGAAATCTCCACGAATCACGAGGGCGAGGGGCTCCGGCTTGATGAGTTCTTTGCACCAACTTCTGGCGACAACGGTTCAGGCGACTTCATCGTCGGGGGAGCCCTCGGAACTTCCGCTTCAAGTGAGGGAAGCCGACACCTATCTGAGGAGTCGACTTCCAACATCGAGGCCTATAGCAACATCAAGCAAATAATGGCCTTGCGAGCTGCCGGCGAGGGAGGAGTTCTCGCCCTCCCGGGGAGCGGATGGGGATCAGCGGCAAGACCACGAGCATCTTGATGTCGAGCTCCTCGACACCACCTCCGAAAAGAGGGGCGGGGGATCGACGCTCAGTGCGTCGCTTCGACAATGAGAGACTACCAAATGGCCCGAGGTAGAGGTCGATGAATCTGGCGGAGGCATAAGCCCGGGAGAACAGCGGGTGGAAGTCATCCCGGTAACACTGCGATGATAGATTATTTGGTACTGCCTTTAGCTTTGGATGGAAGAATAAGCGGTAATACCGCATAAAATTCAGTCCAGGCGAAGAAGTGTTCATGCTCATTGCACTCGGCTTTGGCGGACATGCTTTCGAATATTTGCAAATGTCGACTATCTTTGTCTTAGTTAAAGAGGCGATGGCGCCGACCTCTTGACTTAGTGCCCTCTAAACTGGCGGGGAAGATTGGCGTGCCGCTGGCCTACACCTCGGCCGCGAGGGTAAGAGAATTGGTGACAGCCTTGCAGAGGCGGGGCCGTCGACCAATGTCCTCGGGGAAACTTGGGGCCTTCCGGTAGGAATGGCCCAAGTTAAGTTCACCGAAGACAACCCATCCCTGCGCGATTTCAAGAATAGTTAGACTCTTGATCCAGAGGGGTTTTGTATTAGGATATTATATAATATAAATATAATTTCTTTTGCACTTTAAATGTTTTGTTGATGTATTTTTGTTCCACAATTATAACAACAAACATATAATCACAAAGACAAATAAAACTAACCAGGCCCTTGTTTTTTCTTTTACCTTTTGTTGGGTGTATGTTGTATTTTTGTTTTAACAAGGCTCATACTTTACTTAATAAGATTGGGTCCATTAGGGTCTCTCCCCCTCAGATGTTGTATGGAGTTTCCAACTTGGCACCCCACCTTGCCTCGCATACCGCCTCTCGGCCAGACATCACCTTTGGCACCCCACCTTGCCCGATAATGCCGCCCCGCTTGGGGACATCACCGGTGCAAATTGGGTAATTTGGCACCCCTACCTTGCCCACCTGCCTGCATAATGCCCTCGCCGTGACATCATCCGGGTGTAATGGGCTGGGCGCCAATTTGGCACTTTATCATTTGGGCCAAGATAACGCCGTATTATCACTGGGTGCAAATTAAGGCGCTCACTTTGTTTCCTGTGTGATGTCCGGGGCAAGATGTAATTTTGCACCCCACCTGCCCCTACCTGCATATCACCGGGGTGGGGGAACGCCCAATTTGCACCCCACCTTGCCCTCGCATAACGCCCTCGCCTTACATCACTTGGGGTGAATTGGGCGGGCTTCAATTTGGCACCCCACCTTGCCTGCATACTCTGCCCTGCCCAGACATCACATGATTAAATAAATAAAAAAAAAAGAATATGCTCAATGAAGAATTGAAGTGTGCTTCTCTAGCATATTGAATACAAACATGTGAAGGAAATATATGTATTGTAATGTAGATATTGTTCACCGGTATATCTCCAAGTGACTAGGCTTGTATGTTTTGGAAATTGGGCGAAAATATCACTAGTCAAAGATTTCAAGGCCCTTAACAATGGTCTTGTCTATCTTGTGATGGTTTATTTTTTGACCTCTCGCCTAGGCCTAGGCCTATGTACTACTAGTAACAAATCAAGGCCCTTTTAGTCAATTTTGTTATTTTTGTCTAGGTACCACCACTATGTACTTGGGGACAAACTCATTTTCTTTAAATCTTGTCTTGTCTAGGAACCTCAGAGTCTAGTAACTAATCACTATAAGTGAGTCATGTCCGCAAGAAATCCGCAAAGAAATTTTGCAGGAGCATTATTTTTTTACCTCTTGTCTTGTCTAGTAACCAGAACTCCGCCCTAGTCCCGTCTCGAAAGAAATCCGCGCCGCCACATATGCTCTTTGAAGCAATTCCTCGGCAATAAATCCTCGCTAAACTTAATATTTTCTTATATCCTTAGATGCGCACATGCTCAAAACAAGCACCATTTGAAGCAAATCCTTCATCCTTATAATATTTCAACCATTATGGCTGCATCTACATCTCCGTGAACTACTTTGAAATACAAGAGCAGATTCATGGCGCAAGTATTACTAACAGGATTTATGGCAAAGACAAGAATACTAGCAGATTCATGGCAGCCTCACTCTCGGGCAACGATCTCTCATGAAATATTGTGTCTTCGTGGAAGGCCACAAATGAAGGAGTGATTCCGCGCCTCTTCATCGGGATAACTTCAATCCGATCATGCCGCCAAACTCCAACATGGTGCCAAACTCAGCCCATGGTGCCAAACCCAACCCTCCCGCTTCTTCTTCCCAATAGCAAGATCGAAGCTTGGCCCTAAAACACATTATCCGAGCCGGTCATACCCGCCATACCATACCCGGCCATCTCGGCCATACCCGCCAAGTTTCAAGCTCCGCCATACCCGGCTACCACCGCCGCCATACCATAGCCAATAGGTTTTGCCATAGCTCAAGTCATTGTTAGTTAGCCGCTAAGCAATACCATACCCCATAGGTTTTTGCCATGGATAGAAGTCGTGTTAGGTTAGCCGCTAGGGTTAGGTTAGGTTAGCTTTAGTTTACTTAATTTTAATTTTTAGTTACACAACGATTTTTTTCTTAGTTAATTGAATTCTTTTTGCATAATGCTCCTTTTAAGCAACACTTCCATAACATTAATAAATATGTTATTGGACGTGAAGCTATATGTTGTCCATGACATCCTTCTCAACCTCTTTCTTTCATTGCCTTGCAAGTTCTGTTGCCTCGCATCATTCCCATCATTCTTTTTGACCTCTCCTTCTCAAAGGATACTTTCTAGTAACCTTGGTTTTGGTCTGAATAGCCGCTTTGGCCTTGCCACCTCCCTTTCTTTTTGCTAGTCTCTTTCTTTTATTCAATGTCTTTTTTCCTTCCCCCGTTTTCTTCACAACCACATCAGCTTTTTTCTTCTTGATCTTGCTTCGCTTCTTCCCCGTTGGAGTGTCTAAGACATACTCAATCTCCTCATCCTGAAGCATCCTTTGTTTCTTTCCCTCAAATTTATCACACTTAACCGCATTGGGGTCACCCGGCCCTGCACATTCTCTATTTCAATATCGTAATCATCCCCCTACATGACTCAACCTTTCTTCTTCGTAAGCAGTATGGACTTCAATTGGTCGTATTGCACATCCTGGGACTTCAATTGGTCGATTGTACATCTACTACATCTTCAATGTCCGACCATTTGATCCCAAATCTGATTTCAAACTTAATCTAGGATCAAAGGAAGCAACCTCTTCAATCGCAATAGAATGCTCAAGCCAAGCTCAACATAAAGGTCTTCGTGAACTAGGTATTCACATTTCAAACATTTGCCTTCCTTTTAACAAGGTAAAAGACACATCACATGATATTCATGTGAGCAATCAAGAATTAAAGAAAGCTTGTACTTATCAGAAATCCCAAACCACAAGCATTACAAAATTTTTGTAAAAACCCGAAGATTTCTCTTGATGGTGTTGATGCAGTAAAGTTGAATTCTTGATGTCTCCTAGACCGCCAAGGTTTTTGCATATTCCTTGGTCGCTTTGATGTCACCATCCAGCTTGAATTAATTCCTCGCCTCCAAATTTCCCTTCTTCAAAAATCGATCCGATCTCCAGTGTCCGTGATAATGACTCCATGGACTCTCGCAAAGATACCCCTCAAACATTAACTTTCTCTCCAACTCCTTTATTTCCTCGCTCTACTTCCTCGCGGTCATGAACAGCCCCCTCTTTTCAACAAGCGCTGATTTCAATTGTTCCATGTCAGGTCTTTTTTCGGTTAGCCTTTTAAAAAATTTTGTCATTTGACTTTTTTCACCGCCAAAGCAACAACTATATCCTCGTGATTTCTTTTTCCATCCGAAGTTTTCTTGATCATAAGTTTTTCCAGATTCTCCGCCACTATCCGTAGATTCGGCTTCAAGTTTGTCCGATCAAGTTTACTACTTGCTACCTTTTTTGCTCGAAACCCAGGCTTTGAATCAATTTCTTGTTTCTCTTTAACACCTTGAACTCTCTACCGCTATGCCCTCAGAAACCATAACCTCGTGGCACCATATATGCCAATTGATTTGATGGCCTTCGTGATCTTCAAGACCTTCTTGGCAATTTTCCCAAGCAAATGCAAAGGCAAATTGCTTCCCCGACTTCGCTGTTTGAAACCCCATCCGATAAAGAATCCTTAACAAACCGTCCAATTTGGCCTTCGATGTGGTCAATAGCAAAGAACTTTAGTGCCAGCCTTCGACTTGGGATTGAGGGGTTCTTGCCAAACCGATTCCCCACCGCTTTGTGTAACATTATTTGCCGCCCAATTGAATCGCTTCGAGGTCGCAAAACCATGGTTTGAAAGGCCGTATCCTTTTCAAATCCTCACCAGAATCGCCTCTACCATTGTAATCGATTCAATTTAATGTAAGTTCCCGATAATTGATCTATGATGTGAGCGGAGAAAAAACCGTGAGCAAAAGAAACACAAATTGGGATCAAAAAGGAAGGTGCCCGGAAGCTAGGTGCGCCAAAACCGAGGTCGAGATTGTGGGAGGTATAACTACGGGTTGCTAAGTGCTTGGAAGTGCTTTAGGTGCTAAGTGCTTTCGCTTTTTTGGGTAGCATTACCATATTTACACCCATTATGCTTAAAGCACCAAATCGCCCGACCTTCTTGGATACCTAGAACCCTTAATCAATGGGCGTATTCCCTCATCCAAAATTGAGATTTTGATGACTATGGACTTCCCTTGATGCCTTTCGCCCTCAAGCTACGATGGACCCCTCGTGATTGGGACTGCTTTTGGCAATCCTTACAATCATCTGTTACTAAATTTTAATTGTTGGTACCCAATCCCCTCGACAAATACTGCACTCCCAAATGCTTATAGTAAATCTTGGCACGCCTTTAACAACTATTGTTTTCTCCCCTTCCTTGGTATTTGAGACTTTCTAGTATGCTATTACTTGTAAAGTTTACATCACTCTTGTGATCTTTCAACGGAATCAGTCCCATGGTGGCCAGCCCTACATGATGACGGAGGTTGGCATCCTTCCTTCGTGGGTCATTTATACTTCCCATCCGAGGACAAAGTTTGATCACTAGCCATTCCTCACTTCTACCACATCATAAACCAATTAGTCCTCCCTGATTGCTCTTCGACTAGCAAAGATCTAACTAGGTGAGTTTATTTTCCATTAGAGAAAATATGGGGTCTCCAAAGGGCCCCTTTATGAAAATAGAGAAATTCCACATCGATTTTTACTCTAACCAATCAAAAATGAGTGCCTTTGTTCTTTTGTTCTTAATCTATACATGCCCGCCATGCCATGCCATATTAGCTTTGGTAGCCATGTGTCGGATTTAGATAGGGTTCCTTCTCCCAAGGGAGACTCCCAAATCGCCCCATTCTCCCCATAGAGAGATTTGAGGTCATTTACTTACGTGCGCTTAATTTTGGTTTTAATTCCATTTTGGCAGATCGAAATGGTGGGGGAAACCACAGGGTATCGAAATTGCATAGGAAGACCTATTGTGAAGCATGTAAGCTTCCCAAATCGGTCTCAAACACCTGATATACCGGAGATAGGGTTCAGCTCGACCGCCAAATTGTTTTTGAAGAACAAAATGCTGCTAAGCTCACAGGATAAGGTATAGATCCGATTTCAAATTTCCATAAAACTAACTTTTTGTTTTTGGCATTCATGCAAGATGAGCAATCGACCAAGGCCGATCCAAGTAAGAACAAGAGTCCTTCACAATGTCAAAGATGCCAATGGCGAATGGCTTGACTTTGTTGTTTCATTGGTCGCCGGGCTTACCCTCCGGCCCTAGATCCACAAGTACTCATGCAAAGGAAAAGACCCGTGAGTAAAGGATGTGAATGCCCACCGGAAAGCCCATGTAAAAGGAATTGTATTTGGTTCAGAGGCACTAAGAAGAAGGAGGTCATTGGGAGCATGGGTACACTAGCCTCGATTTGGCCAACAAAAAAATTCTAGAAGCCCGTGATCTTGAAGCCAACACCATTTGTTCTTCTGATTACACCGACAAAGTTTCAAGATTACTAGTGTGCTTGAAGTGTATCATCACAAGCTTGGTCAATTGATTTTTCAGATTTTGTGATCCACCTTGAGAGCCCAAGGTATTTTCTTTCACAAGTATCATTATACCTGGCCTCGTCGTAGGTATTGGTAAGTTAGTCGAGATTGAGCCGAATTTGAAGCAAATTGGTGCTGATTTTTATGATCGAGTCTTGTAACAAAGATATCAAGAATGTATTGAGCTGAATTCTTTAGAACACCTACGTAAAGAGGTGGGGTAAGATGTGCATTCAAAGTATTTCTACCAATTGTCGCCTTTTGCTTCCTTTTTTCAAGCATGAGAACATTAGTGTGGCACGAAAGTAATATACATGGTCGCAAGAAACTCATCCTCAAGCATTAGACTTACCGCTCCCAAGTAACAGAAAAGTAGGCAAAGATGAAAGTGGAGGGAAACCGACCAAACCCTCGCTGCATGCACACACTAGTGTTCGTGCATGTTGCTTGATTCACTATAGTCTTTGATTAAGTCCTAAATCTTTGACACTTGCTACCGCAGTACGTAATCACTAAGCGATATTGTATGCAAGCAAGCTCATCTGAAGCATTAGGCTTACCGCCTCCCAAGCAACAGAAAAGTAGACAAAGATGAAAGTGGAGGGAAAATGATCAAAACCCTAAGTGGCATGCTACACACTAGTGTTCGATATGTTGCTTGATTCACTTTAGTCTCCTCGATTAAGTCCGAAATCTTTGACACTTGCTAACCGCAGTACGTAATCACTAAGCAGATATTGTATGCAAGCAAACTCTCATCTGAAGCATTAGACTTATCGCCCCCAAGGGGCAACATGAAAAGTAGGCAAAGATGAAAGTGGAGGGAAACCGACCGAACCTCGGGCTTGCATGCACACACTAGTGTTCGATATGTTGCTTGATTCACTTGAGTCTCCTCGATTAAGCCCGAAATTTTGACACTTGCTACCGCAGTACAGAATCACTAAGCAGATATTGTATGCAAATTACTTTGTGGAGAGAAGACGACGCATTTGGGAACAAGATCATTGGGAATGGAAGGCGATGGAAGATCACCGAGCCACTTCAAATTCAATGGAGCTCTCAATAGCTTGTACCTATGGATGGATGACGTAACTTTTAATGTGGAGGAAGATTGACATTATTCGAAAGTGCAAAGCTAGTAGAGTCATTTTGTCGTTATGGTGATTTTCAATTCTATTTGGATGGTAAAAAGGTTGGCTTCCATCGTGAACTGGACGGGTAATGTAAGAGCTGCAAGCCCCAAGCCTAAGCATTGTAATCTTGGATAATGGTAGAGTAGGTGGTCGTTCATGATCAATGTGATGTAGTTTCTGCCACTAAAGTGCAGCAAAAGATTAGGTTGAGAATACCGGGTGGAAATCAGGTTCAAATCCCGACACTAAAAATGCATGTCACAAGTTCTCGTGGAAAGTTATATCAATAGGTTTACTTCACGAATTTAGCAAGTTTTCAGCTTGAATTTAATCACCAAGTTTTCTCGATTGCTTGTTCTATGTTTCACTTGCTTGTTTGTATCCGCATAAACCATGATTTCAAAGAAACTAAAGATAAGAATAAGTTCTAAGTTTCATATGTTCTAAAGTTATGATTCCGTAATATCCTAAGTGTAGGTGAGTATTAAAACTTAATATTGATTTTGAATTGTAAGTAATAAACAAGTTTTACTAAACAGGTTAAATACTAAACAAGTCTTGCATGATTCAGGTCTGTTATTACAAATACTTGTGCTAAATTCAAGTTGCATAACTGTTATACCAATTGCAAACTAAATATCAAACATGATTCAAGTCACTTCTAAATACTTGTGCCAAATTCATGTTGCATGTCTTATACCAGTTGCAAGTTAAATACCAAACATGTTTGACATGATTCTTAAGTTTGCACTTCTAAATACTTGTGCCAAATTCATGTTGCATGTCCTATACCACCGCAGTTAAATACCAAAACAGTGTTTTACATGATTATTAAGTTTGTATTTCCAAGTACTTGTGCCAAATTCAAGTTGCAAGTTAAATATTAAACATGTTTTACATGATTCTTAAGTGTGTATTTCCAAATACTTGTGCCAAATTCAAGTTGCAAGTTAAATACCAAACAGGGTTTACATGATTTTCAAGTGGCTTATTGCAGGAAATTCATGTCTTGTACTTTCAAGTGCTTGTATGCGCGATTCTTATCTCAGACTTCCAAGTACTTGTGTGTATTTCAAGTTGGAAACAATATCAAGAAAAGAACAAGAATCTGTGAGAAAAGAATAGACAGCTTTAGTCAACTAAAAGAACAAGGAAACTAAAAAGAACAAGAAAAGTATAAAAGGTTTACAAGAATAGAAGTCTCATTATTTACCAGAAAATGGTCGTACAAAGCTTTTCATAAAAATTTTATCACAAGGACGCTTTTACAAAAATAGTCACAAGGACACATGCAAAATATACAAATGAAAGATGAGCCCGATAAGAAAAACACAAAATATATAAAGTAATACATAAGTCGATAGCAGTGCTTGATCTTCAAAGGGGGCACCCTCACCAATATGCGTCATCTTCCATGGCATACATCTTCATTTCCAAGAGGCGCTTTGATTTGGGTAAGCTCGATCAACCCATTCAAGGACCCTATAAGAATAGACAGCCCCAAATTTCAATAAGCTTCTCAACTTCGGGAGAGGAGGAACCTAGCCACCACTCAGAACCGGATGGCCTCCACTTGAAGAGAGACCGACTGATCGAGCCGGGCCAACTTGCGTAAAAACAATAGATGGAGTAGGTGCATTGTGTTACCTTTATCTTGGCCATGGAGCTCAAAATCGAGAGGAAGCCGGACTAATTGGCTTGAAGTGAAGAGGCAAAATTTTGGGAATGAAGTGAAGAGAAGAAAGGGAAGTTTGCATGTATAATGATTATTTTCCTCGAGACCCTAGCCACCCACCTCAATATTTTTCCAAATGTTCAATATCTTATTATCCCATGGGTTGATGATCAATTAGATTAAGTTCCAATGGGTTTAAGTTTCATGATTTTACTTCATGCTCAATCCTAAAGAAAACTATGGAATCATCTTCATTGTTGCATTGCTTTTTAAAGTCCAGAAGTTTGGGGTTGCCGAGCTATTTTGGTTGCATGGATTCTCGCCTCGTAAGAAACTATCCAAGTTTTCCTCATTAAGGTTGATGATTATGGTTGGTAGTTGGGTCCATATAATAGCTTCACTTTGTCTATTCACTATGTAGATACCAAATAGAAGTAGTCTATTCACTATGGACACATTGGCATAATACACGTGTTCACGTGGTGAATACATAGTGCACATGGGATGTTGCTTCGATTTAACATCCCATGGGTTGAACTATAGGGTGCCTATAATAGGTTAAATTAACAAGAAACAATGTAAGCATGCCTAGAAACCATGGTATGAATCACTTACATTTAACATTCCATGGGTTGAGCTATGGGTGTGTCCATAATAGGTTAAATTAACAAGAAACAATGGGACATGCCACGGTTCTATTGGGCGACAAAGAATAGAACCGACATTCCTTGGATGGGGACGCCCCTTTGTCACTCCTTCTATTTATTCAAATTCTCTTCATTGTTCTATCATTTGGCGCTTCTTGAGCTAGATTTCTCCTTCTTCTCTATCCTATCAGCTTCCCTCACCCTCCCTCCCTTTGATGGTTTTTTCATTTAATCGTGTTCGCTATTTCCTTTTCTATATCCTTTGAATTTGCTTTTTTTTTTTTCCTCAACAGGCTTTGTAGCCTCCGAGGCATACTTATTGGTTTACTCTTTCTCGCATGGCACGAAGTATTTTATTTATTCATTCATGTTTTCTCCTCAAGCAGGCATTATCGCCTCCGAAATCAATATTTATTATTCATATTTTCTCTACATGCTGTTGCCTGTTGCCAAGATCGTGATTTATTGTTTTTCTCGGCGTGGCGCCAGAGGCCTCCGAGGCAAAGACTAATCGGTTGTTTTTTCCCCACATGGTCATTCCGCGGACGGCCTCCCATTGGTCGACCGTTGTTTCTTTCTGCGGGTCCCGAGCCCCGAAGTCTTCTTGCCTATGGCATCTAACTCATTGACGGGTTATTTTTCTTTCAAAATTGATTCCCCGCAGTTTGTTTACGCTTTGTGGTTGCCATAGTGCGGGGGTCGCGGCTTCAACTATTCGCTTGGGTTTCCTCAAAACCTAAGAAGGCATGGTTCTTCTTCCCCGATGAGGAGCAACCACCGGTCTTCTCACCTTTGCATCGACCAAGTGGCGATAAAACCATCTTTTTATGTTGTATTCTTTTCAAGATCATCATGCTCTCGATGATTGTCTAGTTTCGAGCCATTAGAGTCATGTTTTCAAATTTATCTATCCCTAGTGAGGGATCCATTTGTACTTAATAGTTTTACAAAGCTCAATGAGAACACCACTTCTCTTGAGCTAGATTTCTCCTTCTTCTATCCTATCGCTTTCCTCACCATTCTCGCTAATTTGTTCTATCGTATCTTATCCTACTTCTTCTTCCCTTACCCTTCTTCTAGTTTCTTCGGGTGATGCCCTACCAAATCTTAACCTTTGTTCTTCATCCCTTACCCTTTGGGGTTTTTGTCTCTCGGGTGTTTCCTTCTCGCTCCTTGTGTCTTAGCCCCATCGTAACTCCGCCGACCGATTGAGTCAATCACCGGAAAGGAAATTATTTGGGATGTCTTCGTTGAGCCGCCACCGCCTCGGTGTCGTTGATGCTCGCCCAGTTACCCGAGGCTTGTTTGCAAGAGTGTTTGGCATGGCTTTCACAACTGGAGCGATTTTTCCGTGATAAGTACCGTGGAACGAAGTTTTTCTTTCTCAGATTTTTCTTTCCTTGCCTTGTTTCATGTTTGGGGCCTGAGTTTTCTGTGAAACAGAATACTGTGCCTTTTTCCCATGATTTGTGTTCTGGGTTATATGCTCACGAGGCCAAAACCCTGATTGCTTGGTTGTTTGCAGTTCAAGTGCATTCTTGGCGATTTAGGTAGCTCAGATAGCTGGATCGGTGCCGTATTGAGTTCTTATTTGGTCGGATTGCAGTTAGATTGATAAAGCATTCACTGTTTAGGCTTCTTGTTTATTTCTTGCTCAAGTTTCACTATTTACCTTGTGCCCAATCAGTCTAATAAAATTGCACCTCACATAATCCGCACAGTCCACAATCTTCCTCCTCGGGTATGCCTTCTATCGTTGCTGTATTTTGATTCCAGACCTCTTCTCCACTAGATACAATCTGCTCTAGTTGGAAGGGTTTATTGGATTGGATTCGGTGCTCCCACCTTTTTCGACTGTACTTGCTGTTTACTTAGAATTTCATTTCGGGTTGTGGCTGTCTGTGTTTTTGTCTCTCAAGGCTTTCCTTTTTGTTGCTCTTTCTCACCTCTGCCTCGCCTCAGAGCTTCTAAGGGCTAAAGCCCTGAGCTGCAGCACCTCACCCCGCCGGATCTCTCAAGTGGCCGCTCCTCCTTCGTTCAGACTCACTGTGGATGGACACTTTTGCTTTGCCTCGGGTACCAGTTTATGACATACCGGGTTCAAATCATATTATTTCTTCTCGTGTCTTGCATCTTCTCAGTCCCGCATGGATGTTCTTGATGTTTAACAAGCTCTTTGTTCACATGTGTTGATCTTGTGGATATAGAACATTTGCTTCCTCACCACCGCTTTTGAACCCATCTTCTCGATTTTCTAGATCTTTTTCTCGCATGATGTATCCACCTTCGCTTGTTGCCACATATGGTTATCCTCGATCGTGGCCTCGCTGTACTTGGTATGTATGCACACTCACCGGTTTGTTTATCGGGTTTTAGATCTACAGTGCTTAGAGATGGTTTCAAGATGGCGCTTCCTTTGTATAAACTACCGATGCGGGCTCTCTCTCTCTCTACTACGGCTTCGATCATGGTGGTCGATATATCCTCTTTCTCGCTATATTCAAGAGCCTTTTATCTTTTTATTCTCACAAAGCAATTGTTGTCTCCGTGGTCATAGGTTCTTAGGTTCGTGGCCTCTGTAACTGTTCATTTTTCTGTGGCTTCCCAAGTATAGGATGATTGTTAGAAAATTTTTTTGTCCAAGGTATTTTTGGCTTATTGGTGGAGATGTCGAAGTTTGGGTCTATGTCGCTTATGGTTGCAGGTTCAAGGCCCTCCACTTCATTGTTGCGCTTTAGCTATATTTTATCCTCACATTTGATTATTCCATTGCATGCATGTTGTTGCTCTAGTCATTTAGGGTTTCCCAAGGCACTTCCTCATCAAATGACCTCTAATAAAGCTTTCGTAGTGCCCTTCATATCATTTGTGTGCATATCTCTTTTGTGCTTTATACATCTTTTACTCCATCTATTAAATGCATGGTGGCTCTAGTCAGTTTTCCAAAAGCACTCGTACTCACGTTATGTAATTTTTGTGCATATCATGTTCGTGTGCATTATTTAGTCTCTCGATTAAATGCAGGTTTGCTATAGTCAATGCTCAAATTGGGTTCTTCACGGCACTCCCTCTTCATGACTTTTTAAAAGTTTTAAATCTATTATACTCCCCTTGGTATTCTCCTACTCTACCGACCTTGTTTGTTTTAATAGTTGATGTGATTAGATTGGTCTTGAGGTTCTATGCCCCTATGGTTGCACATTCTATCCTCTCCCCGTTTGACCCTTAAGATACATTTGTTGGTTCCGTGTATCTTGAATTCGATTTTCGAAGTTATGACCCTTTGTTCTTGTCTTGTGCCATTGCATCTTTTATGGCTCCAGCTTTTTGTTTGTCGTGAATCCATATGGTGCACATGCTTAAATCATTCTTGGTCCCTTTGATTTACTTGATTCGAGTGCTCTATCTAGCTTGATGGCCGTGCTTGATATATCGCCTTTTCTATTTCTCCAACATGTAAATTCATATTTTGTCGGGCCTCATATGTGTGCTTCCATTTTCATTTGGCCATTTCTTTCAAGAGTTTGTGCGCTTAGTTGAGGGCGTGTCAACAACGCATGGGAAATGTTTATACGCCATTTTAGGTTGCATTGCACATGTTTATTTGGGGTTTGCTTCTCTATGCCATCATTGTTTGCTCTATTTTTTTTCAGATATCGCCTCTACGGTATTTGAGGATGATTTTCATGTTAAATATTATCATCTCGCCTATTCTTGATATTTCTACCGAAGTTTCACTTAATTTTTTGGTCTTCGATATTCTACGTAGTGTGTTTCATGTATATTTTGGTCTTATGTATTTGGTAGATAACGCTGTCCCCCGTTGTTCCTTAGGGTTTTTCTTACACGCGCCTATATGGTTTTATCCGATGCATTCTTTTTTTTTGATATGTGCGGCTAGCTCCATTTATACCCTTTTGTTCTTGTTGTTTCACGGGCGCCTTTTTGCATCCCATTACTATGCTTAGTCCCTTTAGGCCACTTATCTTTCGGGCCTCGACACCCCAATTTTGCTACTTTGATGTCCTTATTCTCATTTGTTTCTCTTTCAGAACTTGTTGTTAGATTGGTCCATCCGCTTTTGCCATTCGCTTCATTGTCTCGGTTTTTGTTAGCCCCATTTCCTCCGCCTTATTTTTCTTAGTTTCCTAAGCTTTGTGCCTTTAAGTCCGTTGTTTCATTTTGTCGAGTTTTCACGCTTGTGGGTGATTGTCACTTAGGTACTCTTTTATACTGTGGTTACTCCCCGCTTCTATATCTCCTCGCATTTTCTTTGTTTTCCACATTCATGCATTAGCTTCCTATTTATCGCTTTCATCTTGACGAGCTACCTACACGGTATTTTTATGCTCTTTTGCACTTCTTGTTATTTTTGTGTTTCTTGGCTTTATCTCGGATTCATTAGAGTTATTCTCATTGTTGCCTCTATCTAACATTTCTCCTTGTACCATTGGTCTTTTCATCCCGCCACCAGCCTCTTTTTTACCCACTATGATTTGGCTACATGTGCATTGTTTTTTCCAATATTTCCTTTTGTTTTTTTACTTTACATTGCAAGTTTTAGCCACCGGGTTGCTCCATTTATTGTGTAGTTTATTCCATTCGTCTTATCTGCTTCGCCATCCTCCTTTTGTCCGGTTCATCCTTTTCAGTTCCTTCAAGCTTCGTTGTCTCCTTATTTGTATTCATTTTCCTTGTCCATGATTTCTTTTAACTCTTTGGCTGTGTATTTTGTTTCGTGGTTTTGTTTGTTTTCAACCCTACAATTCATTTTCCATCTCCCACTGCATTGTTCCATTTTGTTCGCTTTTTATGCATTTCGTGTTTTGATACTCTAGCGCCAGCTTCCTTCCCCGCCTTTCACTCCATTGTTCCATTTGTTCATTTTTATGCTTGCATTGTTTCATGCTCTAGCACTTGTTAATCGGGCCCCATCCGTCTCACTAGTTATCTTATTCTATTTACCTTTGTTATCTCATTACCCTTTGCACTTCGCTATTCCTCGATTTTTGTACTTTTTCTTTGCTTCTCTTTCTTCATTCTCCCTTTTTGCTCTATGTTCCCTATCTACCCCTTTATCCGTGCATCAGCTCCTTACTCCTTTAGTTGCATCATTTCATTCCGGTTTCGCTGTCTTCTTTACTCCTTTTTACTTTTTGCTAGGTAGGTTAGTTCGGTTTTATAGTATCTTCTAGTATTTACCTAAGATATTAGTCATTTGAAATCTTTACCCCTAAGTTCCTTTCTCAGATCGCATTGTTCCATTGTGTCCTTCATTTTTATGTTCCGCTTCCATCTTTCTCCTCAGATTGTTCCACGCATGTCTTTTTATTTTTCCATTGTTCGATTCCATCTTTACTTGCTCATTTGCTTTCTTCATTGCACCATTGTCTCTTTTTCTCAAGTACTCCCCTTTTTGCTCCATTCTTCTTAGTCTCCTCTTCCTCCCATTGACTCTGGTTGCCTTGCTTGCTCTTTTGCCTTCTCGAGCCATCTCCTCCTCTCAAGCATGTAACTCCTTGATTGCCCCTTCTACCTCGCTTGTCCCAATCGTTCTATTATCTTGTTGTCTCATTACCCTTTTTTATCTCTATTACCCTTTGTCCAAATTTTGCCTTGTTTTGCTTCCAAGAGTGTTCTACCATAATCACAACCTTACTACATGTGGCTTCTCTTGTCCATGACTTTTTGTATGCTTTTAGACTCCTTTGCCTTATTCACGCTTTTTTTGCTATACACCCTCATTATCTCTGTAGCTCCATTTGATATTTTTCTCTATTTGGTTGTGTTTGCATTGTTTTCTTTAATTTATTTTCTTTTAGCTTATTGTTTCGCTTTTCACCGTGACATTATTACTATATTAGTCACATTGGTTCCTTCTTTGGTTTCTTTGTCTTCTTGCTCCTTTTCTATTGCTTGTTAGGATAGTTTGCTTTTTATAGTATCTTTGGTTAGTGTAGTATTTATTTATTGGTATATTAGTCATTTGGGATCGCTACTTTGATGATGACATCTTGTTCGTGGACTCACTCGTTGTTGTCTCATAAGTTCCTTCCCTCATCTCTTATTGCACTATTCCATTATCTTCTTCATTCTTATGTTCCCGTTTCCGTCTCTCATAGCCTTCCTCCATCGTATTCTCCTTCATTTTTTATTCATCCCATTGTTTGCATTCCTCCGCATTATTTGCTCTTTTTCCGCTTCTTCATTGTTCATTTGTCTCTCGCCTTCTTTTATCCCCTTTTTCCTCCATTTTTCTTAGTTTCCTCTTCCTTCGCTTTTACTCGATTGCCACAAATTTTATCTATGCTTCTTCTGCTTCCAAAGGACCTTGTAGACTCGCTTTCTCCCTTTCTTTATACTATATTTTTTCTTTTAGCTTCTTTCTTTTCGCCCATGCCGAGTAGTTTTTGAGTTTGTTCCTCTTCTATCGGCCAGTATGTGCCTATCATAGGACCCATCCTAGGAACCATGCCTAGAATACCATGGTATGAATCACTTCTTTGATTTAAGATCTCATGGGTTGAATTCTTACTTTGAATTTGCACTTCATGCTTTGAATCATGCATCAAATGGCTTTCACTAGTGTTCAGTAAAGAAATTAACATGAACGAATGTACACAATGTAGATTCAACGAAAACTTTTAACATGAATGAATGTACATTAATTTTTAACATCAATCGACGTAGACAGTAATTTATCAACAAATTTTTTGACAAAAGGATGTTGGTTGAACCAGTTTTTTGACAAAAGGAATGGATCCAGGTGGAGAAGGGATTTCTTTCTCCATGTGGATCCAATCCAACTGCAACCCATATGGAATTACTTATATATAGATGTTTTTTTTAGTTGATCATGTGGGATATATGCTGGCAGAAAAAGTCTGTCCTAGGATTTAGGGTTCATCCGTCCGACCCTTGAAAGTGATCCGGATTGCTGCTCTGTCGATTCTTCTAAGGGAGAGGTATGGCTAGTCAGGAATCTGATGCCACCGCTGGAGTGTGAGGCAAGAGCACCCTTGGATATGAAGAGATACCACCGCACCATATCCCGTGAGGGCCGCGGATGGCGCACACGGAGTTGGGCATAAAAATAGAGGATCGATTCTAGCTTGGCCGAGGCAAAGACCACCAAGGCTAAATGATGCACGTGGAAGTAATCTTTGTGAGGGACAGGGATTCCTGGTGCATGTATGAAATCCTCAAATTTCCCTACGCATGCGAAGTTCTCGTTAGAAGCGCTTATAAATAGCAAACCTTTTATGACAAAATAAATCTCGCTTTATTATAAGTATTCATGTTCAAACTTGTTATGTTATCGATCATGTTAATATCGGGCCATGTTATACCATTTTTGAAAAATCAATGTGCAAATCTTTTTAGTTGTCGGGCTACTATAATGTTCGCTTATATTTTCACCATGTTAATATCGGGCCAGTTATTATATTTTCACCATGTTAATATTAGTTCAGTTTTTGGATCTTCTCGCTATCAATTATATGATAGCAAGATTCTGCACTCAAAATAAGCTATCTTTCTAAATGAAATATACACATGATCTACAATTCTTCTTTTAACACATGTCTCACAAGTTGTCTTTACCAAACTTCAAGAGCAATATCTACTACCACCCTTTGCCTCTTCCGCCTCCATGCTAACAAGCCTTGACTAGCAAAGAGAACTTTTCCAAGCCTCTCCTTTTTTTTTTTGAGGCCTCACCAATGCCTTATGCAACCTGTGGAGCAGCCTGCCTCGCCACATTCTCTTCATGACGAAATTACTCTCCTCAGAGCCATTGTGCCATCTATCCAGATGAGTGGATTTGACAAAGAATGTGACCCTCCGTGTCGAAGTCTTTCGCTTATATGCAACCTTGATGGCTTATGGGACTTCTCCATACCTTATGTGATTCCAAATTGATAAGCTTCTATACTTCCTCGAGCAAACCAAGGCCCATGAGCATATATGATGTGGATGTAATGAGTGACCTCTCGCCTCACCCCAAGCCTGGTATGTATGCATGTGTAAAGTCCCCCACCACCACCCTAACTTGGCTATTTCAGCCTCAAATAGATATGTCTTTTGTTAAAGACTGCTCAAATTTGTCGCATTCCATGCAATCACTTTTCTCACAAGACTATTCAAAGCCATCCGTTTCTATCCCTTTCAAATTCAACTAATTTCAGTCCAAATTCATAAACACCACCCTTAGCATTCCCTCAGCCGCTCAAGAAATGTTCGGCTCTAACTCCACCAATGGATACCTTGGCTGGGACTGAGGCAGCTTTTCCATTACCCGACCTCTTGTGGTCTTGTTCCAGTTTGACACATCCACCATGCAAGCCTGCCTTGGACAATACCTTTTCAACCCGCTCAATGCCTTCTTCCCTCTCCTTCTTCCCGCGGATGTTCCATACAAAATACTCCGAGTGATGTATCATCTTTTCTACAATCCTGACAAGTGCATGAAGAGTGCAAATGTGCAATCTTTCTAGTGGTATTGGGAGTAATTAATCAAAGGTGTCATCTTTCAAGTGACGATCAGGAGGCATGTTCTGATCACATTCAAGAGTGCTCTTAGACCCTTTCTTCTTCTTCTTCTTCTTCTTCTTCTTCTCCTTCAATATCCTTCAATATATAGCAGCAATAAATACAATTCCGTGGAAGGAAGCAAGCAGTTGAAGCAAATAAAGATATGGATAATCGCTGTGGCCATGACCCTTTTGGTTTTTGATCAGGGCACAAGGTTTGAATTTTTGAATTTGAATTTGAATTTGAATTTGAATTTGAATTTGAATTTGAATTTGGATTTGAATTTCAAACGTGAAAACATCAAAGCAGATCGGATAGAGGAAGGAGTTGCCTGATGGATCAGGTGGGTATGCACGACCGGATATTGGATCCAAGAGGTGCAGCACTTGGATCTATTTGATTTCGTATGCCATCGATTTTTAGTTTATGGTGGGTTGGTGGATCCTAAACAAATGCAGGAGGCCACGGAGCTCCAGTGCACGAGAAGGGAATATCTCCCTAGCTAACCCACACGAACTTGGCATCCACGTGGCAGCAGGGGAGCATAAAAAGGAATAAGAGATTTGAAATGGGGGTGGAAAAGATATCACATATTTGCATTATTAATGCAAAAGATTGACCCATAGCCCCATATTATATTTAACAAAAAAATACAATGAAAACAATTTATAATTTCTTAGGGGGGCCTTTGGAGACTCCATGTTTTCTAGAGTTAAGGGCATTAAAGGACACGCTTAGTCGCTTGAGCTTCTACATTGTCGCTCAAGGTATGCTAAAGAGCTACTCTAGCCCGGAAAGAATTTAAAGCCTGCGTGATTCCAAAAGTCTTACTATCCTCCCTTCTATCCCGCTTGTTTATTAGTCCGATGATAGCCATTAGCCGTCAGATGATATAGCCAACGCCGCTTTTTTCCAAGATCCACTTATGCTTGCTTCTATTGGTTTCTATCATCAACTAGCTGGTCTCTGGGTAGCCTCCACAGATTACCCCCTTTGTTACCTTGCTTTTGAGCTCAACCAAATGTTCGTAGTCCTTATGCACGATTAAGAAGAAACCTTACTCCCACACATGGTACGAGATATAGTTGACCACTTTGCCAACCCCTCATCGACCCTTTTAGATGTCATGAAATGCACGGCCATTGGTATTGCCTTCATTGCCTTCCTTAGGAGCTTGGAAATCCTTGCATTACGATGGGATGAGATTACGCTAGGCTAGGTGGCACTTATCGGCCCCTTGATGCCTTTTCCCTCCTCAAGCTACGATGTAGACCTCGTGATTGGGACTGTTTTGGCAATCCTTACAATCATTTGTTACCAAATTTTAATTGCTGGTACCCAATCCCCGATCACCGTGCACCCCCAAATGCTTTTAGTAAATCTTGGCACGGTCTTAACAACTATTGTTTTTCGCCTCCTTTCTTGGCATTTGAGACTTTCTAGTATGCTATTACTTGTAGAGCTGACATCACTGTTGTTATCTTTCAATGGAAATCAGCCCCATGGTGGCCAGCCCTACATGATGACGTGGGAGGTTGGCATCCTTCCTTTGTGGGTCATTTATACTTCCCATCTAGAGGACAAAGTTTGATCCCTAGCGCCGCTCTCACCGCCACATCAGAAACCAATTAGTCCTCCTCATTGCTCTTCGATTAGCAGCATCTAACTAGGTGAGTTTATTTTTCATTAGAGAAAATATGGGGGTCTCCAAAGGGCCCTTTATGAAAATGGAGAAATTCCACATCGGATTTTTGCTCTAGCCAATCAGAAATAAGTGCCTTTGTTCTTTGTTCTTAATCCATACATGTCTGCCATGCCATGCCATATTAGCTTTGGTAGCCATGTGTCGGATTTAGATAGGGTTTCTTCTCCCAAGGGAGACTCCCAAATCTGTCCCATTTTCCCATAGAGAGCATTTCTCAATGGAGATTTGAGGTCATTTACTTACGTGCAGTTAATTTTGGTTGCTGCTTTTGAATTTTGTTTTGGCGGGATCGAGCTGGTGTGGGAAACCACAGGATATCGAAATTGCATAGGAAGACCTATTGTGAAGCACAGAAGCTTCTCCAAATCATGTCTCAAACACGGATATACTGGAGATAAGGTTCGGTTCGTCAAATTGTTTTTGAAGAACAGGGGCCAGTGATATGCTCACAGGTATGGATATGGCATTTCAAATTTCCATAAAACTAACTTTTGTTTTGGCATTCATGCAAGATGAGCAATCGACCAAGGCCGATCAAGTAAGAACAAAGAGTCCTTCACAATGTCAAAGATGCCAATGGCTAATGGCTTGACTTTGTTGTTCTGGTCATTGCCGGGTTACCCTCCGTCCTAGATCCACACGTACTCATGCAGTGAAAAGAGCCAGAGTAAAGGATGTGAATGCCCACTGGAAAGCCCATGTAAAAGGAATTGTATTTGGTTCAGGAGGCACTAAAATGAAGGAGGTCATTGTGGAGCATGGGTACACTAGCTCTGATTTGGCAAGCCCAGATCTTGAAGCCAACACCATTTGTTCTTCGGATTACACTGACAAAGTTTCTGCCGCAAGCATTACTAGTGTGCTTGAAGTGTATCATCACAAGCTTGGTCAATTGATTTTTCAGGATTCTGCATCCACCTTGAGAGCCCGAGGTATTTACTTTCACAAGTATCATTAAACGGTCTCTCGTGTAGGTATTGGTAAGCTAGCCGAGATTGGAGAGCCGGATTTGAAGCAAATTGGTGCTGATTTTTATGACCAGAGTCTTGTAACAACATATTAAGAATGTATTGGAGCTGAATTCTTTAGAACACTGACAGAAAGAGGTGGGATAAGATGTGCATTCAAAGTATTTCTACCAATTGTTATCTTTGGTTTCTTTTTCAAGCATGAGAAGATTAATGTGGCACCAATAACAATCACGATCAGCAAACTCTCATCTGAAGCATTAGACTTACTGCTCCCAAGTAACAGGAAAAGTAGACAGCATGAAAGTGGAGGGCAACTGACTGAAACCTCGATTGTATGCGACACACTAATGTTCAGGTATGTTGCTTGATTCACTTTAGTCTCTGATTAAGTCTGAAATCTTTGACACTTGCTACTGCAGGTACAGAATCACGAAGCAGATATTGTATGCAAATTACTTTGTGGAGCGAAGACGACGCATTTCGGAACAAGATCATTGGGAATGGAAGGCGGTGGAAGATCATTGGGCCACTTCAAATTCAATGGAGCTCTCAATAGCTTGTACGGGTATGGATGATGAAACTTTTTTAATATGGAGGAAGATTGACATTATTCGAAAGTGCGTGAAGCTAGTAGAGTCATTTTGTCGCAAGTCGCAAAGACTATCCGTATACAAGATAAAGGTACAAAACTTGCAAAGAATGATTGAATCCATGAGGGGGAAAAAACAACATCCCCTTGAGCGTAATAATTCATTCCTCGATTGTTTAATTTGAATTCTTAAATTATTGTATTCATTATTTGAGTTATCTTCAGAATCTTCGTGGAGTGACCAAGTAGTCCAAAGTGATGAGGACTTAAATGTATCCCAATTAACTTCCGTGTCTTGTGCTTTTTAATTTAATCTCAATATTTGTACTTGAATTTGGGTGTGTATTCACTTGATTAATGTTGTGAATGTTAGGTCCATCAAGTACAAAGTGTAAATGTAGCTTCAAGTTCCACCGCGACCGCCAATTGTTATTAGGCAAAAGAGATTGCTGATTCTAGATCTTAATGGCGCTCTCTCGTGAAGAGCTTTAGAAGAAGTAATCAATTGAGGGATGATCTTAAAAGATAAACCCTCAATTATTAAAATCATCAACAACTAACAAAGTAGTTGTATTCAGTCGGAGTACATGCTTTCTTGGAGGAAGCATCTTACCGGTATGACTTAGCCATTTGGTCCTCTATGAACATTTAATGTTCATGAGGTGCTTGATGTCCTATGTCCCGCTAAGAAAGACAAATTCATCTTCATTTGGGACCAGAGTTTCTGTGATGAGATGCCTTTCAAGTATCCCCTGGAGTCTTCTAATCCTATTTTTATGAAGCCACTCCATAAAGTATATGCATCTTTCCCTGAGTATGGCGTAAATGTAATTATTGCGCATGATGAGGTTTACAAGACATTGCCCCCACCATTTACTTCCATCATGGTGCCTACTTTCACCCAATGCCAGCCAACCGATGAAATTCGATGTTTATTTGCTTCCAATACTTAGACAAAAATCACATGTCAAGATACTTTAGTCAGCATCAAGAATAACACTAGAGTAGAATGTTATACAAGTATTTCCCTGGGTGTTCTTGAAGAATTATTTCAGCAGGACATTGGAGCAGATAAGAAACTGCTGGTCAAAGCATACTGCAAGGGCCAGATTCAGTGATTAGTTGATGCACATCGAAATGTCTTCGCAAGGCACTTTGGTTCATCTACGTAAGTTTTAGATTCCTGATCCTGGTATAAACTTTGTAAATTGCCTCAATTTTGTTACATAGAGGCATGTAACTATGTGAGTGCAGATTTGCCTCCATTTTGTACAGATACTATGAGAGTAATATATCTTCAATGTAATATATCTTCATTCTCTTTCATTATGTGTTCTCGTATGAATTTTCTTGAAATTGCAAAGTTAACTGTGCAGATGTTATGCTTTCCCAATTCAAGAAAAAATAGTTTAGACTATAAGACTCCTCACAGCCACAACCCAAACCTTTTGCAAATGATTTTAATCTTGGCAGAACTCAAAGGAGTTGAGAAGATGTGGATTGAATTTGACTCAAGTATTGCATCGACCTTGTTCATATTGATGACACCGACCAGTGTCAAAATTTGGTCAATGTCCCCGTCAAGTCAATTTTTGCGCATATGTCTAAGCCGGGAATTTTGGACTCAATAAAAGCAAGATATGTAGAACTAATTTGAAAAGTAATCAAATGTCAAGAACAAATGTGAACAAGAATCAAATGTCAGTGGTGCATGTGATAATTGAAAAAGAGAAATTTTTCACATTAATAACATTAATAGCCCGCAGTGCTCGAATTGAAAAGACATCCGAGCCCGCAAAATTACAAAATTGGAGCAAAATTACAAAAAGGATGAAGATGGATGGCCTACTCAAAATTGGTAGGTGTCTAAGTACTTGAAGTCTTCAAAGAAATCAGCCGATTATTGTCACCGCTTGGTCGATTCCACCATTCAACACCGGCAATGAGGTACTCGGATTGCAAAAGTTGCCATATTTAGCGTAATCAAATTACCATAAGCATCCGCCTCGACCTCTATGATAGTAATAGCATTCTCTCAGAATGATCAAACCGAAAGCGTAAGTCATGAGAGGGTTGTTCCTTTCTATGAAGTAGTACAACACCGCTAACCGTAAGTTGCTTTACAAAATTCAATTGCCCATTTTTTCTCCTTCTCCTCGCACAACTCGGGCCCCTTTAAATTGTACCCGCTTATCACTTTCCTTCAAGACATGATCTATATCTGCTAGAAGATTCTCAAAAGTCTCTTTCCTTTGCCTTTACCAGCCTCAAGAACTAGCAATTGACCCACTTCCGCATTTCTTGAGTCAGGCAAACAAATTTTTGCCTCTCGCAAAGTCACAAAATGTGGTCCAAAGTTTTTTGCAGCTTTCTAGGTATTGTTTGAAAAGCCTAGCAAGAGGGAGGCCAACGCCTTTTAAGGGAATCCAATTCACGAGCAAATGTAGCATTTGTCTTGATCACATACCTCGACTGTGGGGACCCCCGTGTACAAGAACTCCTCGATCATCCGTAACGGGCAACACACCATCCGGGCCCTGGTCTTTGGTTAAATTATCCCAAGCAGGAGGGATAAAAGGAGAAATAATCAAGGTCGGCCATTTTTCTCGTGAGATGGATCCAAGCCGAGAGACCGGTAGATCAAGGCGAGATGAGCGGCTTCTAGGTTAAAAAGAATTCTGAATGCATTTTCGGTTTAAAGAATTTGCCATTAAGACTCATGTAATGGGCAGGAGAAAACAACAAAGGGCAATTGAAACAGAGAATTCTCCCAAAATTTTGAAGAATTCTCACAACTTCGCCAACAATTTTGTTCAAATCTCCTCTAATCCCTTCACCAACCTCCCAAAGATCGAATTCAGAATTAACCTCCCAAGATACCAAATTTTGAAGACTCTACCTCCCGTAAAAAGCCTCAGAATGCTAAGTGCCGTAAGTGCTTTAAGTGCTTTTGTGTCGTGGGCGCAGAAATCGTAACATGCTAAAGACAACCAAAAAAAGGAAAAATACCTTTTGATCCCCGCAGTTTGCATCCATTATACTTCATCCATTACCTTCTATGAGGTAGTTGGAATACTACTCATGATTTGTTGGCAAGTGTCTTCATCCATGGTATACATGTTAGAGTCATCTTCATCCGTATACATGTCAAACTTTGACAGCCTTACAAGATGGCTATAAACACTTGCCTCAGTTTTGTCCTCCATCACCAAAAATTTAGACTACCCGAATTTGTTTGTAATAAAGTCCCGAGACAATAACTTCTTCTACCCCAAACACATTCCCCATCCATCCTTATAATTTTCTAGCAAAGTATTCTTTTGCTTCAAAGGCACCTAAGCACATAAAAATCTACCCCTTCTTCATTACCTTCTTCAAAGATTTACAAAGAAAATTATCCCCCACTTCTATCATGGAACTCATTACATCATCTTCATCCTCTTCTTCTTCCTCAATATCAAACTCGGCCTCTTCTTCATTTTCAATGTTGTCACCTGTATTCCTAGGCTCCTTTAACCTCAACTCAATCGCTCTCCCAATCACCAATTCGACTCACATACACACATTTATCCCACTTGAATTGAATGCAATAGTTGCAAAAGCATGACAATGGTCTATAAGCTACCTTCAAAGAGTTTTCCTTGTCACATGGCCTGATGCAAAGAATCTTTGTTGTTCCCTTCAAGGTATGGCATTCAATTCTTTTCAGATCTCACAATGTTTGAAGACTCCACCTCCCGTAATAACCTGTAACACATTAGGGTTTTTTTGAGATAAAAGGGCCTTCAAAACATGCCAACAAAGCCAAATGAAGATAATGAACTACCAATCGTAAATCGAGTCGATTTGGTCCAAATCAAGAAAATCGCTATAATCTATTCATCGATCATTTTTCTAGCATAATTATTGATAGAAAAGTTCAATGAGTTTGTTTAGTGCAATAGATAGATTCATTGAGATCTTTCCAACCTTAGGTGCTTTGCACATATTTTAACCACTTATGATTGTCAAAACTCCAAAAAAAAATATGGTTTTTACCATTTTTTACTATCCTACGGGGCTAAAAGATATGCAAACCACCCAAGGTTGGAAAGATCTCAATGAGATCTATCTATTGCACCAAACAAGAGCTCATTTGGACTTTTCTATCAACACTTATGCTAGAAAATGTGATCCAAAGGAGTCAGCTTATAACCGCTTTGGTCGACCGGATTATCGGGCTGCTTTCCTCGATTGGTAGTTCATATAGCTTAGTCAGCAGTTCTTAGAAGGCCCTTTTATGATCTCAAAAAATCCCTAATGTCAAGTGCTGTAAGTGCTTTAAGTGCTGGACAACAGAATTCAGCACTGTCTAAAAACAACAAAAAAAAAGGAATAATACTTTTTGATATCATTATCAGATGGATGATTTTGAAAGTACAATTGGAGAAAATTAACAACCTCATGTGCACACTGCAGTTTGCATCCATTGTACTTCATTTGCTCTTGAGTTAGTACCCTCTTTTATAATCTATACCAAAGACTATCATGCTCACCTTTGCCATGTGAGCTAGCAAAAAAATTCCATAGGAGATCCTTACCCTTTCTCCCATAAAATCTACCAAGAAAATGGAATGGTCTTGAAGACTTGAACTGTGAAGAACAGCCATCACTCCAAAATACATGTTTCTTATATTCAATTCCAATACTTTGCAACCAATCAAAGATGCATTTGTAGACAATGTTGGACAAATTCTGGTCATGTGTTTTGTCATCACTAATATAGAAATGAGTCTCCTTCACAATACCTTTGAGAGTTTGTTTTCTCTTCTCCTTGGCCGAGTCCTTGTTCTTCTTGTTCAAGCTCTCTTCCTCTCTTCCTTCTTTTTTCTTCTCTTCTTCTTTTTCTTCATCCTCCCGTAAGTAATATGCACTAGAATTGACACCTGATCAAGATGCCAATGACAGATTGAGCTTCCCGTTGATCTTAAACCGTAATTTTCTCGCAAAGTCTATGACGTAAACAATAGTATCATCCGGTATGGTTGCCAAGCATTTCTTGAATTCCTTAGCTTTCCAATGAGCTTTATAATTATGTGGAACAAAAAGACTTCATAGTCTTTTTTGCATGCTCATTAAATTCAAAAGGATCGCCTGCCTTGTAGGCTAATCTAGTAACCTTTGCGTGTTTCTTAGATAGCTTGGCAAGATTCTTTCTTTGGACTTCTTGGTCGACGCTCAATGTCAAATGATTAGCTCAACTCCTAAAAAGTAATATGCTTGAATTTGATAGTTAGTACCTTTTCAAATACTTTCCATTGGACATTGATAGACTTTTGCTTGTTCCTCTTTTTTAGACATGTTGGCAACCTGCAATACAAAACAATAATGGCGATGTATCGCCATGAACTTTCCCAATTCAAGAAAAACAGCCTAGACTCTAAGACTCCTTACAGCCACAACCTAATGGTTTTGCAAATGATTTTAATCTTGGCATGAACTCAATGGGGCTTGAGAATATGTGGATTCACCGACTCAAGTCTTGCATCGAGCTTGTTGAAAATGATCACACCGACCGGTCAAGAATTGGTCAATGTCCCCGTAGAATCCAAGATTTTGCACATCACTCTAATAGGATAATTTTGGAATTCTATCACCGGATTAGACTCGACAACTCAGAGAATACCCTCAAAAACCTTAGTGCTTCAAATAAAAGCAAGGCACAATGTGATTTAGTTACGTACTTAGTTATTTCAAGGTAGCGTGACTTTGAAATTTCGTGAGAACATAAATCAAGCAGGCATGAACACTCAATCTTTTCCCCGTGTTTGAGTGAAGCCGAAGCATTCCTATCAAGCAGGGACACTCACATACAACCCGGACAAGATAACTCATGGAGGAAAAGATGATCAAGACTATCGACAGAAACAGTTTAGATTAGATACTACTTAAAAGTAATGTACAAGCAAAAGGAAACCATACTTACTTTTTAACCCACACTTTGTACAAGTCTCCATCAAACACACGCTTATGCCACTCTTCACTCTCATCCTTTTTGGCACACCACCATTCTCCAATAATCACTAGTTGATTTAATGGTGTTCTCCTTGGCCATACAGATCCCGACTGGCCACAAACTTTGCACTTACATTTACATTCCTTGTGAACACCATGAGGATCTGGTTCTCATATTATTGATGGCCTCGCCTTTACAAATTCTAAATGCAAATGGTATTGGCAAAGAATGTGTCCCCTTTCTTTTAATTTTCTAATGTAGCTTGGCTTCGCTGAAAAGCCCCGCTGAACATCTTCATATCCGATGTTCCCTCTTGAAACCAAGATATAGTTGAACCTCGCACAATGAAAAAATTTAGTTACTTTCTAAACAAAAAAGAAAGAAAGAAAGCATTCAAAATGTATGGTCGAAACTATACCGTGGTCATCTCTAGCGATGAATAGATGATCAATTTTCACCTTTATCATTCAAATGCTTCCTCCTATAAGGTGATACTCGGGTATTTTCATCCCAATACTTCCCCGACTGTGGCTATTTCTTCAGTCAGAAGGCATCTTTTCTTCTCTTCCTTCCAAACATTGACCAGGGCCAGCTTCTCGCAAAAAATTGCCTTCTAAATGCCATGGCAACAGCTTTTCGGGAATAGATAGAACCCCTTGAAATTGCAGATTGATTGATCCCCGGGCCCTAACAGGCCGCCATTTGTAGAGTGCTCTTCTTGCTTGCAAAATATCAGTTTTTTTTTGCATTTTTGGGCCTGCATTGTCTCTGACATTGGAAATCATGGTATGTATTACAGCCGTGTTCTTGGGATCCGTAATTCTCCTTGCAATGGTAATGTGTATTTTTCTTCAAAAGTCTTTGAAGAATTCTCCCTTTGTCTAAATCCTCCAAACATTCCTCACAATGTGATTAAAAGAGTCGCTTAGCTTTTTGACAGCTCTTGCAACCTTCTATCAATCGAGAAAATGTTTTCTTCTTCTCATTTGGTGCAATGTTTTCTTTTTCCTTTAGTTTCAATCTCTTTCTCGATTCTCTTCCTCTTGGCTTCAAAATCCGATAAATTCTCCTTTCCCCCGATCAGAATGCTCTTGGAATTAGAATTGGGATTGGCATTCTGATTGAGAATTGCAAGTGAATTATCAGCCATGAGAACAGATCAAAGATTGAATTGATTGAATTGAAGACAGCCAGAAAATCTCGCAGAAATCTTCAAAGAATGACAACCAAGAATTTCCAAGAATCCGCCATCTAGAAATCCCGCCAAACATGAAAATTCATCTCCCAATTCATGGATCATCCATGTCATCGATCCCTACCTCTACGGGATGATCCGTTCTATTTCTGGAGTAATCATCAAACGATGTCGTTGAACGAAAAAGCACTCGAGGGTAAAGCACCTAAAGCACTTACAGCACTTGTCCGGACAGTGCTTTTTGGGTAGCATTACCATATTTACGCCAGAAATGCGAACACAAAGTGGGCGTAGTTAGAAATGTGGGAGCCACCCTTTTTCAAGAATGAAAAAGGCATTCATGGAATCACCATATGCGTTACCTTTTTCCCCGTAAGCATGTCAACATTGGTGGAAAGGAAGTGGAGCAAGGCAGAAAGTTCATGAAAGGTGGACGATTCAGAAGACTCAGAGTTGGAAAACATTCCTGAGAAACCAACTCCAAAAGTTGAATCATGAAGCCAGACGCCTCAACCATGACCACTAGCATCATAACACAAGGACATAGAGGGGTTGGTAGGTTCCCAAATACGAGCATTATTCAGAATATCAAACCACGAACGCAAGTCAGCAATGGCAAGAGGTGTAAGATCGACATGCTGCTTCCAAGATGTTATACAGGCATATACATGATATTGCAGAAAGGGCCAAAGACGAATTTGCAAGAAGACAACATACCTAAGAGAGAGGCAAGTTCCTGAGCTGGGACACGGACCTTAGTAGATAGGGCCATGGCAAGGTCCATGAACTTTGATGCCTAGATGGAGAGATGGAGACATTACCATTGGATGCATTGATCATAAAACCCAGAACTTTACTTCATATGAAGGCAGAAGTTGGCATTTATATCTTGCTATGATAAGTCTTGCTAGGTCAAGGTCATCTAAAACACGAAACTGATTTGAAATAAAGGAATCGTAATTGCAAACAAAAAAATGTCGACGTATGGAATGCACCTAAAACCTAGGGACCGCTGCCGAACAAGTTGTAGAATGAGCTTAGTGAAAACAAAACATGTTGTAGAAAGTCCAAACGGTAGGAATGTAAACATGTAAAAGATCCCATCAAATTCAAAGCCGAGATATGTCCAAAAATCGGGATGGATATCAACATGATAATAGCCAGAATGCAAATCTAGAGTGAAGAGGTAATCACCGGGTCTCACGACCATGGCAAAGTTGGATATGGCCTCATATTTGAAGGGTGTTTGTGCAAGGAAAGAATTGACGTGTCTCAAATCAAGTATAAGTCCATATTTATTGCCAGCCTTAGGAACCACGCCCAAGGGGGAGCAAACAATGGCTTCTTATCTGCTACAATTGCTGCACCAAAAATCAGTAAGTCCTTAATGGCCGAGCTCACAAACTCTTTATGGTTGAGTGCCGAGGAGTGGTTCAGGAGGTGCCAAGGTTTGGGAGGAGGTGAGGTAGCCCAAGGGAGGGAATAACCATTTGTAACCCAATCAAGAACCATAGAACAAGAGCCAATTTGCTTTCAAAACTCCAGCCGATTCTTCAATCAGTTGCGCAAGTAAACAATTCTTGGTGGTTCAATGGAGTTGTATTTTCTGAATACAAAGAAGACCCATAGTGGCAAGTATTGTGAATAAAAGTACATAAAATAACAAAACAAGAAGATAGCAGTAAAAAGGTATTTTTAGACCATGCCAAGGTATAGAAAAAGCCAAATCATTTCAATGTAATACTTAGTAGGCAAGAGAGAATGGAGTTGAGTTTATGTAAAGTTCAAAACTCGACTCAGAAAAGCTTTCCCAAGCTCGCTTGGGCTTAAACTTGTATGAGGGTTTAAGCTTTTGGAGGCTTAAGAATTTGAGGCACATGTGATTGAGTAAGAGAATCAAGAGAATAGCGGAACCATAAGGGGAGTAGAATAATATGAAAAAGAGAGATATAAAACTCAAAACTTTATAATATTATTACAAGCTATACAACTAAGCCCTCAGCTACCCAAGTTACCCAAGCGAAATGCCAACCCAAATAGCATAAACCCAATGGCCTGCTCAAATACAAACCCCATAGTTACTTATTTGGCTCATGAAGCTTTATAAAATAAGCTGTTAGTGGGTGGATTTGGGAGTTTGAGTTGGAGAGGAGAAGGAGCAACTAGAGATCTAGCAGGGCATTGAGCAACACGATGATCAGGTTTATGACATACGAAACAAAGGCCGAAGTTGGCAAAGGGCTGTCTTTTTCTAGGATTGCGACGATACAAATCAGAAGCTAACTTTCGAGCAGTTTGGCGACGTTTGGTTTTGTCAGATGAGGTTGGCAGTACATCTCAGAGCTCAAAGCAATCTGCAACTTTGGGCCCTTCTCTGTCTCGAATAACCACAAACTGTTTACGATTAGCTATGAGGTAAATACCTTTGTCAATCAGTTGTTTAATAGGAGGGTCTAGAGTCTTTTGCATCTTGCTCTCTATATCCGAAAAAACATCATCCACTTCATTCAAAAAGTCATACTGCCTCAAGTTGGCATCAAAACGTAAGGCCGGTGTTATGGCTTTTTTACTTTTCCGCTCAATGTCTTCTTGTAAAGCTGTTATTCTCGATTCTAACTCAGACAAATGCTTAGTCTTAGAGTTAGCAAGTCTTAGTTTTCGTCGAAGCTGGAGCTTCCCAATTCTATTGATGCATGTGTTGATTGGTTACATTTTCTGCGGGAGGAATAATGGCTTGACTAGCTTCTATAGCAGCTCTCATTCTGTAAAATAGCAAGCAGGATGTTAAGTGGGGAGGCACAAGCAAATCAGTCTGGTAGATAGAGCAACAAAATTAAGCAGCCGGAGTTCAATATTGAGGTGCGCCGAAGAGTAAAAAAGGTTTAAAGGTTGAGAGACTGTAACAATTGTGAGGCCAGGCTCTTAAGTGAGAAAATTTATGTGCAATATAAAAACTTATAGGCCATTCTATGTTTCTATTCCTAACCTCTTGGTACAGTTTAATGAGAGTTGTCGCAGACTAGAAGCCCGTTACATCAGTCCAGCCCAGTCCCAAAATATTTTGGCTTGACTGCCTTTGCATCACTTCGACCATGATTGCTTTCCCTTTGTCCTACTCTCTTTTGTCCCTTGCTGTTTCAACAACACAAGTTATTTTAAAAATTATTTCGTGAATCAGTTACAGCCTGTTTGTTTGCAAACATGTGTGATGATGTATGCCAGATCCTTCTTGGCAGATTGTTGAGTTTTTGAATCAAAGAACTGCAATAGCATTGCACAAGCTTCAGAATGTTCGAACTATGAGGACCATACAGGTTGTCAATTGGACCAAAGCATTGTCTTTGTACAATTAGTGTTGTTAGTGAGCAAGCCAAAAGTGGATCAAAGAGCTGACACAAAGCCAATAATTAACACAAAGGCCTCATAAGGTGCAGAATTGATATAATGGCTTTATAAAGGCACAGGCAAAGAAGCTTCAGATAGGATCAAACGATGCTAGAAACGAAAAAACAGAGACCGTTTTTATATAATGAAGAATAAAAAATAGGGACGAATACAAATCCAGGGCTAGGCACAAGCTGCAGTTAGGGGCAATTGGTGTGAAACAGAAATGGAGAAAGCCTAAAAACAAAGACTTGGGAGCAAAGGCAGAGCCGAAGATCTAGGATAGGCTAAACGGCCATAGAGGAAATAAGGTAGAGCTGAAATAAATAAACCACAAGAAAACATTGTTGGTATAGCCACAAACAGTCAACCGTTAGCATTTTTAAGTAATAGCAACAACCATCAAAACTCAGAACCAACATTGAAGTGTTAGAACAGCCGGCCATGACTCTGATGGGGTAAAGAACTGCAACGCACAAGGGTGCGTGGTCTAGAAGATGCCTAAGAAGGGACCTATCACCAAGCAATTGCCCCTTTACCAGTTGGCCAAGGGGATAGGGATAAGGCATTGCACATTGCATTCCACTAAAACAGACACTTGACATGGCATGCTATCTCACCACCCAACCACGAGCTCTCAGCCAAAGCACCACTGCCCCAGAGCTCTCCCCCGAGCTACTATATAGCATGCACGCCCCCTTTGGACCAAAAGCCCTCTTTGGACCATAGGCCATCTTTGGACTAAAGGCCATCTTTGGACTCCACATCCTTAGCATATAGCAAGAACGCAGGTAGGTCATAAGCACGGCCATGGCAAGGATCCAAAGGCCGACCAGACAAGCTGGCCATGCCTTGCACGAGCTCAGTTAGGCTGATCAAGCAGATGAACTTGTCTGCCGAGCAGATGGATAAATTTTCATAGCGCTCCCTGTCACTTTGTCGTTTTCTCTCTCTATATTCCTCAAATCGAGCTTGTTCCCATACTTTTAGCACTATTTTATTATTCTCGTCCTTGACACTTAAATGCCAACACCCATCCTGTACAATGATGCACTACAGCAAACATCTATCTATCTATCTATATCTATATATAGTAATAAAAGCAAAATGATAGTGTGTGCAGAGCATCTCGACCGTTGAATTTTTTATTTTAATTTCATCCCTTTGATTTACCGTTTTTTTTCACAACTCGCCCTTCCTATTTCTGTCTGACGCAGCTTCGTCTGCCATGGTCTTCTCTGGTAGTGCCCCTCCAAAAAAGGCATGACAAACCAAATTGTTAAACCTTTGTTGCGGTGGTTCCAGATCTCCTGTACCGACTTACAACCCAAAGCCGGAGACCCCTGCAAGAAAACCTCCGGTAAGTTCTGCTATTCAGGGCTTATTTTAGCTTCAGTATTCAGTGTTTCAAGGTCCCAAATCGAAAATTGCTTCTGTCTAATCGCCCAAAACATGAGGAGCCCACCCGTGTCTTAATTAGGCATGTTTATAGAGAAAATTTTGAGAAGCCTTTATTCATTTACGGAGTCGGAATTATGATTCTTCCCATAAATCGAGCCTCAGAGAATCAAATCAGGCTTCTCAACCCTTTTTAATCTAATGGGCTTCAATATTTTGCAATCAAGACTGCATTCATAAGTCTTCTAAGCAAGGTACATAGGTAAATGCACCCACAAGATGATTATGAGTGCAAATTTATTGTTCTTGCAACTTCTGAATCTTTATCTTGTTGGCCTCAGAGGTCCTTTCAACAGTTCAATCATTGCATGCGCAGAGGAAAGTAGAAAATGAACCCCCGGAAGTTTCTTTAGCTAAAGGTCATTGGGTTAAGCTCATTTGCGGAGCAAGCTTTGAGTTAAGAAACATAATATATTTGATGAATTTCTCATTCCTAGAAGGGACTTTCACAGCAGTAAAGTAGTCCTGCAATAATTCTAACTTAAAAAAGGATTTTCGGAGACATTTTTTTTGAGGAGGGAAGTGAAACATATAATAGCAAAAATAGCAGCTGGTGCATTGAAGATTCTGTTCTTTGGAGGCACTAAAGAAATGGTGGTTAGTATTTCATTCCATTCAAGAGGTTATCTGGTTGCATACAAGCTGTGTATGAAGACACATAAATTTTTGGGGAAAATCTATATATAGTATATGTGCATAAACCGATGTAGGACATACACTCTGTCACCTAAAGAATTGTCTGGCTAGGTACTTTAACTGCTAATAGGCTTTTCGTAGCTGCAAATTGCTGGTATTGGAGCATGTAGAGGCAGACGATAAGAATAGTTATTGCCAATATGGTTGCCCCTATGATGCTTTTGTGGTGTAACAACAAAGAAAATTCTTCCAATAATAGCTGATATTTATGTAGAAAGTCTAATGCTCTTTATGGCTAATTCCTAACTATAAGATTTGGTCCTGAATGATGTTATCAATAACTAATAGGTTTTCCATGCATGATGTTATTGATGTGAGGAACTTGTCGTTAATCTATTCCCTTGCTGGTGGTAAGTTCCTGGATGTGTATGTTGTTACTGCTTCTTAAAAAACTATGACTGTTAACGCTTCTTAAACTGTGATTCATTATTCTCAAGTGTTGTGATATGCCCATTTTTTATATATTAATTTCTGCTTTTGGACAATGTCAGTCGATTGCATTGACTGTGCAGTGCAGCAGATCTGGCAGTTATAAGCGCTGTCATAGATGGAATAGACATAGCTAGCAAACTTACTTTAAGCACCAGCGGGTGTTTTGTATCAACGATGATGAAGATGTACACTTCCGACTACTTATTTGCATAATATATGAGCTTTCATGCTGCAAATTATGTTTATTTCATATCTGTCATATCTGTCAAAGGAAATGTGAAAGGAGTATATCTGCCTGTGAATGATGGTGCATCATGAGCTAAAGTCTAGGCCTACCCCAGGCTCCATGTGCATTCACAACCTGGCCATGCAGCAAGTCCAATGGCAAATGTAGTATAAAAATGCATTAGGTAGACGTCGAGAATCATCGAGAAAAATGGGAAGCAGGCCAATTCTAAAGTGGTCCAGTTTTGTGTTGAGTGGGATATGCATGAAGATCTAAATTCTAAAGTGGTGCAGTTTTGCGTTGAGTGGGATATTCATGAAGATCTAACCAAACAAGACTCTAACATCACGAAATATTTCTCCACTTTCATCTCTGAGAACTAAAGGTTTAGAGGTGATAGATTTCTGTTTCAAGTGGCAGTAGTTAGGTTTTTTCCAAGATCTCTACAACGTATCGTTAATGCGTAGCATTTTTACAGCCGAATATGCTCTCTCCTTGATTAATCTAAATATTTGAATTCACACTGAAATACGAAAAAATATGCAGGTTCCACCAACCACCAAGTCTCCACTGCAGCAAGCCATTGCTTGCCAAAATTTAAAATATTATAACTGAGGTTGAGACTGCTATAGCTGAGTTCTTAAAGATGGTTTCAAGTAGTGCGTTATTTTCTTGAGGTAACTAAGATAAAGATAACATATCTATATTTTTGCTTCTGCTTTGTTTGTGCAGTTAACGTGCTTTTGTTTGATATTCTTTTGCATTTCTCCCAGGTCTTGCTGCCATTGTTTGATAACTATGCCTTTTCGATAAACACTATCTGGAGGTATGTTTTTTATCTGAGCAAATTGTTTAAGCTCCTTAAGTGGAGTAGCAATCCATAGGATTTCTGTCTGGCTGAGTTTTAGAATTTTTTTTTAATAGAGCATGTGTTGGAGCTGAAAGATCAAGTGCTGTTAAGGCTTATTGGTTTGCATGCCTATATGTATGCCTATATGGTTTGATTGACCTGACAATGAATGAGGTAGAGAAGGCTTATTGGGGCATTTAGTTTCTACTTCTAATATGTATGCCTATATGGTTTGATTGACATGACAATGAATGAGGTAGAGCTTTAAATAAGTCTATTGTTTACGCATTCTGGTCCACATAGGCTTAAATATTTCCCTCTCTGTTTTGGCACATTTGCTCCAGTTTTTTTATTTGCAGAAGGATGATGTTTTAATTTAGGGCATAACATTCAGTATGCTATGCATGTAGCACAATATTTGGACGCTGTTTTAGTTTGTCTGAAAAATAGCAAGTGGCTTTAGTTGATATGTGGAAAATGCGGCAGTCTGCCATTGGACCCCACTTTACTTGACATTATTTTGAACAGAATTTGTTAGATCATTGCATTTGTAGAGAAACAAATAAAAACAAATGATTTTATCCCTTTTGGGATTTTTCCATTATCATTAACAAGTGGCTTTTGTTTTGCTTCAACATTCTGCAGTTAAGTCTAACTCCCTCTTTATTTCATCTCATAAAGAGAGGAAGAGAAGTGAAGTGAAGTTGGGAGGGAGAGGATCCCTCATGCCCTTAATGGCAAGTACAAGAGCAAGATAGGTCATATGGCTGTCAGAAATTCCAATTATACACATCAAGAAAAAGTTGCAGCAACTTTGTTGAAATGTAATACAGAAATATCAAAGTGGGAAGCCTTTTATGGTTGTACAGTAAGGTGGCTCTGTTAGTTGTTCAATTAATTGGGTGGCTTAATGGATGGTGCACACAACACATGGAGAAGAGATTAGTTTTTCCTGGGGACAAGTAGATGCAAGTCTCTTGCACAATAGGAGACAATTTATTCCTCTTTCCCATGGGTAAAGCAATTGTGTTCTGTAAATCAGATTGATATCCATTAGTGAGCAACTGATTTTTGTGTTGCCACTTCCATCATAGGGCAAAACACACTTAATATCCCATACATGGACTGTGCGACAGATCCATTCTTCTTCGCCAAGCTATCTGCCATAGCAAGAATGTTTGAAAAGGTCCAACGGATTTCAAAAATGCCTTCAATAGAAATGGAGTGTTTGAGTTCTAGAGGCCGCAAAGTCCGTAGACGGATGCTGTGCTGACCTTTTTCATGGAACATAGGAATGGAAATTGTTGCAAGGATGTGGAACAGGGTGAGATTATCTGCCATGTTATGATGGGGGGAATTTGTAAGCCATCTCTTCCCCTGTTCTCTTTCACTTCATCCTTTTACTATCTTTTCCTATCCAATTATAACAACAAAGTCGGGAAATTCAATTTTTTGTGAGAGCATTGTCTGTTGGCAACCTCGGAGATTCCTTTCGATGCATCTTTAGTCATTTTGTTACATGGAATATTCAATATTCACCTCCTGTCCGCTGACTTGCCATCAAGTCAAATTTCTTTACATCAATTTCTTAGGTAATTCAGACCTAAACATTTATCTAAGGTGATGGGCAATGAGGTGATGGGCAAGGACGGGTGTTTAACCCTCTCTTAATCTCATGATTATCTCATAATTAGTTCATGTCTGCCCATTTATCTGAGGTAATGGCCTGTTTATCCCCTTCTTAATCTCATAATTATCTCATAATTAATTCATGTCTGCCGAAGTTGGCTCGGAGATTACAGATGCATTCAGTTGCTTTGGTTGATGAAATTAGCTTTTTCGTTGACCTCCAAGGTTGGGAAGCCTATTGATGCCTTCCTTTATGGAAGTCATTACAGGACCTGAAAAAAGGGCATATATTAGAAAGAAAGTTCTAGACGGGAGTATACGTATTTCTTATGCCTTATTTTGTTCAAGAAATGTATAATGCCAAGACTACCAAATTGACATAAAATTGTATATCCAAGTGATCGAGCTTAAAAATTGAGTGCAAATAAATTCACGCCTGCTCCAGCTTGTGACTCGGCCTCAGAAAAATGGTCTTTCTCTTATGATGCAAGTAGATGTATTTCTTGTGCCTTATTTTGTTCAATAAAATGTATTCTTTGTTGCTCGTGTTGTTTTCAAGTGTCTGACCAGCTTTACTTCAGGTATATTGAGCAGTTTATTATACATTAAAAACAGATCTCCATGGTTGATATACGGCTTTGGCTTTTGCAATAGAACATTGACACCAACACATATCAGTACAAGGATCTATGAACATGCTGCAGATTGGGATGGATTTCATATCCTCACGTTTTTTCATATAATCCATCTCTAGGTTTGTTTCAAACAATTGGGGCACAAAGAGTTTGACATCTATTGCAAGGCCGACAATTAGAGAACATATATTGAAGCAGGGCATTTTTGTGAGAAGGTCGAATCAGCATATTTCATATTCAACACATTGTTGCATTGTGGCATAGTATCATGGAATGCCAGAATTTTACATATGCTCAACAAAACCCAGGCATTTTCAGGACCACAGTGGGCTTGATCACTTCATGGGGTAATATAAATGTCAACATGGGAAAATAACATTTTTTATTTTTGTTACTATTCTTTTGCAGATGACAAAAAAGACCTTGCAGGCGCCTCTCGCATTAGGAGTAGCCTGTAATATTTTGCAGTTGTGGTTGTTAGGAAGGGCTTTATCCAAAAGAGGAACCCCTTCATCAAAATGGCTTGGTGATTCAAACTTAGTTTTCTTTAAAGAGGGTTCTTGCTTGATGGAATTGCAATCATAAACGTGGACCTTATAGTCTACATCTCCTTTTAAGAAACAAGGAATTTGACTCCATGGAGAATATTCTTTAAATCCAAGTATGGCAACTTGTCTCTTTAATAGAATCACCATATTTTGTCATATATATTGTTTTTAAGTGCTTTGGCGTGCCATTAAGAATCTCATTAAAAGTTGTTAATAATACAATCATTAATCTTCTAATTATAACACACTATGCCAATTTCAAAAGTCTCGTACATTGTCGCTAAACGTTTTTAGTTCTATAAGAATGAATGTCCTAAATGATGCATTGCTAAGATCTAGCAGTGTCTCACTTCTAACATTGTAGAGAAGCATTAAACTTGTACTTATACAATTGCATTTTCTTTTTCTTTCTTTTTTTTTTTTTTTTTTTTTTACGATGCGTCCTATTACATACAAATCTATGGTTTTGTGCATTTTAGCCCTTAACATTCTTGGTAAATATGCTTGAAGAACTATATCACTTAGCCTATATGGATGACATGAGAGTCTAATTTGTGTAGGCAAATGTCAAATGTAAAAACCAAAACAATTTGAATAGCTCTAACATCTCTATTCTCTAAGTTTTATGTCTATATAAAACTCAAGACAATTCAAAAACATAATGCTTGCCTTTGAATGGAGCTCCTTCTAATACAATTCCAATATTTTATGCTCGATTAAAAACGCCTTCAAAGAACTTTTCTACTTTTTCTAGTTCTTTTGGATTTCTTTGTTTGTCAATGTTTTCCTCCAATCTTAAAATAATAATTGGACGCCTCCTTCTCTAATAATAAAACATGAGTATATTAGAACTCAAGCATGGAACAATGAATAGAACCAAAGTTAAACTCAAAATTTCATCAATAATACATTATTAAACCCAAACATGAATACGATGCAACCTCAATTGAAATGCTCCAAGAGAGTTTTTTATAAGCACATATATACGTGAGGCACAATAACTAAACAATTTCTTAGAAGAATATAATTCCATATACGCTGGGCACAGCGATCAAAGTAATATTGTTGAACATTAGCAAAACTTTGCGTAAGTTGTGCACATTCTATTTGTGCACATGTGTGTCAATATAACCATTGTAGATAATTCACTATGACAAAAGCATCGCAATAAAAAGCATTCCACCATTGGCTTAGAAGGTGTGTATTTGATGCACGTCATTTTGGAGGGATTTTTTCGACATCTGAATTTGCAATTTAATCACATACCACAACGAAAAAGGTGCTCCAATACCCTATAAAATACCCCGCAAAAATGCCTATAAAATCCCCCTTTTCTATTAAAGAACAGGGGATAAAATATATTTTTGGAATCGGGGTATTTGGCCACAATCCCCCTTTCCCTCATTTATATGATAATACCCCGTTACGCTAGTGTCGCAATCCCCCAATCAAAGAATGTGAATTCATACCCTGTTATAATTCGTAAGATAATACCCTATTCAGGTAATACCTTATTACAAATCATACCCTATTATCATTTGCAAAATAATACCCCATTCCAAATAATTCCCCGTTTCAAATAAAACCCCATTCCAAATAATTCCCTGTTTCAAATGATACCCCATTCCAAATAATTCCCTGTTTCAAATAATACCCCATTCTAAATAACATACCCTGTTTCAAATAATACCCAAATAATACCCCATTCCAAATAACATACCATGTTTCAAATACATACCCTGTTATACCCCATTTCAAAAACAAGTTGATAAGTAACAACTTAAGCAGAGTTAATCAGTAACAAATTGATGAAATATTTTATTATTTAAAAAATAACAGTAACAAACTAATTAGATTTCAAGAAACAAATTTAATAAACAAAATTCTGCTTGACCAGGCTGTTTCTTAGCAGTTTCCTAGCAGTTAACTGAGAATTCTTGCAGAAAGAGCAAGCGAACTGATGGTACTTTATTGAGTGCACTAGAAGTTAACACAGCAGGTCCAGTGGTGTGCCATTTCAGTGAGGATTCAGTGGTGTGCCCATTTATAATTCGATACCATCTTCCAACAATTTCCAAATTCTCCAACTCATGGCTTCACCCAATTTGCTGGGTTATGCAGGCTGCCCATGCCACAGAAATATTCATGACTCTTCGAGAAACGTAAGTCCAGCCACAACGGAATGAATATATCCTAATCTATCTTGATGTGTTCAAAGGTTACATAAACCTCCAATTCAAGCATGTGTCCAAACTTTAATTAGTTAATGCCACTTCATCTACGTAGAATTTATATACGTAACTAAAATGAACATCTCACACAAGCAAACCTTCAAAGAAGAAAGAAGGCTGACAATATTCCCAAAATCGGCACTACAAGAAGTTCAAGAAAATAAGAATTTCTCCATAGCCGCACGAAATAAACTAAGACTTGGCCTCAAAACCATACAGACGTTAATAATCTTTCTTTCTTTCAACTTAAAGAGAAAAGACAGCCATCTATATACTGCAAACTTAGTAGGTGAAACCTAGGTGCATAGATACCTTGTCCCGGATTCAATTAAATGATTCCATGGCATCTCCGTTGAACAAATGAGGACTTGTAGTATACCTAATGATAAAAATGCAAACTCAACATATCCAACACAAAAATAGCTGGCATACCACAGTTAAAAAAAGAAAATCACATTTGATACAAATATGCACCCGCAAGAGAGCCGCAAGAGCGTGTCGCAATTGGTTGACGGTTTAAAGTTGTACGATGGCCTCTTTTCCCAACCCAACGTTCATGCAGAACCGGCTGGTCAATGATCCCAAGAACCGGCTGGTCAATGATCCCAAGAACCTGTAAAGAAACTATGTGCTAAGTCAAAATGAGTACAATTTCGTGTTTGCCTCAGAAGATTTGTAAATTTGCAGTAGAAACTGGAAGAATTCTAATATGTATGGCTGGCCCATACAGCATGTTCCTATCTATTCTAACCAGCTGAGACCTGCTGCATGCAAGGCAAATATGTACTTTCCATCATATACTAGTTAGCTTGAATATGAGATATTATCTCATACACTAGTGAGCTTGGAATATGAGGTGTTGTCTTCCTAGAAAGCATAAAATTATGCCCAACTGATCCATGAACAATGCATAAATTTTGAAGCACATTATGTCTATAAAGGCATTTGTGCAGGCCTTTGGAACATCTCCACGACCAAATTCTGGATATTTCTAGCACTTGGCCTTGCTCTTCTGACAACAGGCTGGAGTGGCTTCTGGAGGGTGATTGAGACTTATGGAACAACTTCATGCAGCAAGGCAATTAGAGTCCCAAAGACTGGCTTCCCTGCAAACGCCCAAAGCTGGTTCATATGAATTACAAATCAGGAAGAAAGATGAGCTAGTTAAAGGCCACAGAGGCACCTGTAATAAAGCTTTTTGTTCCATCAATGGGGTCTAGCACCCACATGTACTCAGATTCATTTGCCTCCCTTGTTAGTCCCCCTTCTTCTCCAAATCTGCAAGTTTGTGGTTGTGCTTTAGTGGTATCCCATTTCTTAAAGACAAACAGCCAATAGATTTAAGCTAATAGCCCTGATTTAACCTGATTTAAACCTGATTTAAAGAGCCCGCTAGTTCTAAACTCCATGCTTCCACCATGATTTTTTTTCTTCCAGATCCTTTCACCATTGAATAGGCCGTTTCTTATCTTCCCATGGATCCATGTTTAGTTTCGCTAGATCCTATAGATGATCCATAAGCATTCAGTTGTGCACCAATCCAGAATATAACTCGTCCTATGAAGAGCCACCGTTCTATGCACCTGTTATATGCAAATATTAATCATAAGGTGTCGCAATGCTGTCTTGTAGCAGAGCCAGACCATTTTTGACCCAAGCCGATCCCTTGATAGAACCTAAGCCGATTCAAGACAACTATCTGTCTGCCGACACTTGCCACAGCCGTTTAAGGTTAAAAACGTTTGGTACTCTCCGCCATAGCCTCTTGCAACTTGGTCTACATGACTTGAATACTCGACTTCCGCCGGAGTAAGCATCAGAGGGAAACCTACACAATCAAACCCTAAAGTAGACTTGCTCGTTGGCTGCATGTCGAGCATACGAAAATACAGTTTAAGGGAAATGCATACATCGTGGAACCATACTAGGGGAGGGTGCCCATATATGCCTATATGCCGCAGTTAGTCTTAGAAATGGTATGACCACAATGGACAATAAGAAATGTGAGCCCCCTGACTTTTGCTACCTGGAACGGGAGTTCCCGTCAATGGGAACTTCGTCCGAAACGTAGTTACCGGTAGCACCTATATTGGGAACTTTGTTGGAAGTTCCCAAAAAATCTTGACCCTTGGGAACCGAGTTCTGAATCTGAACCAAGTTCGTAGCTATGCCCCTTGGATGCACTAGGCGTAACCACAAACACTTCCAAACATGTGAATAACCCCTAAACCTTCAAATCAAGCCTTCAACATAAGCATTCCTTCCCATTCCGACAACCTTGTTGTGCATAACTTGAGGCAGCAATCCATACCCATGCCTGCCAAAATCACCAAGCAAGCAGCTTAAATATTTTAAATGTAACATCATAGCTACACCTTATTTGCCCATTTCCCTGAACTTTGGCATTTATTCATAGCACGCAGAGGCATGATTACAAGATCCATGAACTTTAATCCCTACATCAATGTGCTACATCTACTAACTAGCAATGGACTTAACTAGTCTGTAACTATGTAGCAGCCTCGATTAACACACAAGGAGAGGCCGAAGTTACCAACACTTCTAGCAACATCCAAGTTGCACCAGTGTACTATATGCCCACCGCGACGATCCGAAGCAAAGCACAAGCTAACCATAAAGCATAAGGGACATATTCCATCGACGTACTAGTAATTAAAACATCCACAAACTAAGCATACAAATGCCCCATACGTGATGTTGTAAATAACAAGTCACATGAAGAGAAACGCTTGGTGGAGCCATTAAACAGAATGCCGATATATGAAGCAAAAAAGGTAGCAAAGACAATAAGATGGGATTGTGAAAGCACATAAAGAGGCAATGGCAAAACTGAGCGCTAAAATATCCGGAAAGGTAGAAGCAACAAGTGTATCTACATGCTGTGTTCTAGCGATTGCATGCTTCTTGGGTAGACCAAAGACAATAATCCATTCCGCAAAGCCATCAATGATTCTTCCTCTACCATGCGGATTTCATCGAGACGACCGCGATCGCAGCCCCGCTAACAACACAAACACAATATACTTCAAAATACTTCAAAAATTCAACGAAGTCTTTTGCCTTTAAATTTACTTTTTAATTGAATACCCTTTTCCTTGAAACTACCATTTTGCTTGAAAAACCCGTAATTATTGCAATTCTATGTTTTTCTAGTAATTTGCCTTCCTCCTAATCCTCTTTTTATTTAAAGGTACCCCAATCCATTCATAAATTTCCTTTTGAACCGGTCCCCATTCTTGAAAATACCCCAATCCATTCGCAAATTCCCTTTTTGAACCAAATTCCCCTTTCCTTGAAAAATACCTCAATACATTTGCAAATTCCCTTTGACCAATCCCCCTTTCTTTGTAAATACCCCTCGATGTGCATTTGCAGCCTCCTATTTCTACTAATTCCCCCATTAGATATACCCTTTTGTTCAAGAATCTCCTGCTTTCTACTAATTTCCCTTCTATGATATACACCTTTGTTCAAGAATTCCCCGCTGTTTGAAAAATACCCCCGCATAATATACCCCTTTTCTTCAAGAATTCCCCATTGCAAAGAAAATAACCCATTGTTCTCAAGTCCCCCGGTTCATTAAGGGGGGATTTTCCGGGGGATACGAGCACCTTTTTTGTTGTGTACTACTAAACTCTTATTTGCTTATTAATATGGCATTTAAACTACCAAAACTATTGGCATCACGAGCCCACATGGATGAACCAAACGACTATTTATTCTTTCCCCTCCATGAGTTATTTAAATGCAAAATGCACTATGGCTTTTGTTATTATAGCTTTAAATGTTTGATAAAGTTTACCGGAAGGTTTATATCTGGATTATTGCAATGCCTCATAGCCATCCTAGTTTGGCCACATACTTCTATATTTTAATGGCTGAACTTGTGACTATGGCCGTGCAAAGGAAACCGTGACGATATAATGACATTTTTAAGCAAAGATTTTTTTTTATATTTCTTTTAAAGTGTTTTAAAAGAATGGAAAGAAATGTATATTTGTTCAAATTGGGCGCCCTTGCATGAAACAAAAATAGGGTGTTTTCAGAATGGGCGGTCTGAGACGGATGAATTATGGCTGCAATGGTTGCAAAATGGGCGACTGGCACCTATTTGGGCACATGCGGGCGACTGGCGCATTTAGATTCCCATTTTTTTTCCAACATCCCAACTCGCAGTTGTGGCAGGGAACTGGGTTCGCTGGACCACGGTATTGGTTGCTAGGCTAACAGAGGGAAAAGAATATATGCGACGAAACTAACTCTTAAATTAATGCTTCAAAGTAAACTCAACAAAAGAATTACCTTGTCTACAATGGTTTTAGGGCCCAATCGAATTGCCTCCATCATTCTATGCCAGAGCAGCTAGGGAAGGCTGGCAGAGTATAGGAAGACACCGTTATAATCCGCTCGAACGCACCGTAACAGCGTGGGAAAGAGCGATTGTTCTATTCGCTATTTACACATGTAGAGGCATGCACATGTCCATAAATTTCTGGCGTCATCCATTAGATTTGCGGTTGTTATTGATACCGCTAGAAACAGCTGGATTGAGGCAGATTGATTGCCCACAGATTGATACAGCTAGAAACAGCTGGATCGGATACGTCTAGGTCTTCTTAATACAACTAGGGCTGGAAAAAACTGGAGTGGATTGTTGTAAGTTTTGGCTCCACAAAATTTCTAAATCCTGTTGCTCCAGGAAAATTCTGCTGATATACTGCCCCTCTTGAAAAATAGAAGTTGGATCCTAGCAGTAAGGAGACAAGTCTGAGCTAGGGCGGCAAGAGCTAAGGCGGCGATTTCTTCAGAGACAGGAAATCGAGAGGGAAGAAATCCAAGGCTATCGCTCACTGTAACCTTATCGCTCACTGTACCCTTTTTTCCATATTTAACAATTTCAACCATTGCAAAAGCATTCCTGAAACCATTGGATTATCCAAGCAATACATAAAAATAGCCATTGAAATACAGGGACATCAGTTTTAGACCATGTAAACAACACTTTTATATTACAGGCAAGAACGATTACATTGACAACACAACATCATGTTGCTGCTGGCAGCATGTTAACCACAGTAACGTGACTCACAACATAATATTTACAGACAAAAGGCTGAGTACATAACATGAAGGTTTAAGAACACACAAACACAAAGCCTGCAACACGATCCAACCCAAGCTGCAACCACCATAACTCTTGAAGCCTGCATAGTGCCAGGATGCCTCCCCGCCATACGATCCAGCGCATTCAGATGGCGCACAAGAATACCCTTCAACAGATTCACATGCCCACGGAAACATCGTCTTTGCCTCAATGAAATTTTCAAATCCTCCATCTCCAAGCACTCCAAAGCATCCTGAATCCTCTGCAAACTGTTGCACAGACTCTCCTTGACATCTCTAATTGCGGTAAGAACTTCCTTGGACAGCAAATTAACGTCCACATGAACGTGAAAGCACTCAGACTTCTTCCTCACACCACCGTTTACATTGCAGCTCCGCAAATCCTCAGTTGATTCGCCCTCCAAATCACTGTCTATCTTTATGATCTCACGAGGCAACCCACTATCGCCATCAACACCTACTGCAACCTGATCCACTACCACACCTACAAAACAGCAATATGTACATGTCAACATATCAAACACAAAGGCACATGCACTACCTAATCTACATCAACACTCCTACCTAATCTACATCAACACTCCTAATCTACAGGCTCATAACGGGCATAAGCGGGTGCATCTGTGGGGACATTGTCATCCTTGAAGGCTGCTAACACATCTTCATCATCACTGCCCTCAAGATTATTCTCCACTTCATCCCAAATCCGTTTCCTTCTCCTCCCAACACGCTCTACAGGGACAATTCCAGGTGGTGTACCAAAGATCACCGAGCGCACATCCTTAATAGAAGCACATCCTGGGTTTAATGTCAGCCTCCAGGCTGCCTCCACCCGCTGCTGTGATATGAATGCGCAGTTCATGGGCAGCACCCAAGCACTGCTCAAAACAAACTTATGTGTTCTTAACATTGCAGTTACAGCTTGCTCCAAAGATGCACTGAGCTGCTTACCATGGTATAAAACAAAATGTAAAGACACGGATATACCACGGATATGCCCGTGACTATAACATGACGACATCCGATAAATACGATGCTCCCCCACCACCTTCCAGATTGGAACATGGGCCACATGCATGAATCCGGCCCTATCCCGCGAGCAACATCGAAAGAAAACTAACTAATACGAAATATCGAACCATTGGAAAAAAACCACTAAAAAAAAACCCATCACCCAATAAAACCTTAACCAAAAAACCTTAGCAAAAGATCTAGAGCAAACCTTGTCGAGAGGGAAAAAATCCAAGGCTTTTTGCCCTAGCTGATAACGACTCGTGAATGTCGAAAAAAGAAAAATGAAAGAAAATGAAAAACTATCCTAATATTATTATAGTTATATCGCATGAGGGGGGTTTGTCATGCCCCCTCTTCCACAACCCATGTACATGCATACCCCATGGACTCCCTTGAATCCCCGCCGTCTGCTTAAGAGCCAATGGTCCAGATGATGACAGATCATGGGGGATTTATGTATGCATCATGTGTTGCAGGTGTATGGGGGCATAGGCCATAGTTGCGAACCGTTGGATGAAAATATTGAAGCAAAACTTGGCGGTTGGTTTTGAGCAGGGGATGTATGGGGTGTTTGAGCAGGGGACGCAAAGAGGGGTTTTGAGATTGGCCGTTGAGATTGGATGTGAATTTGGGGCTTTTCATCTCGATCGTTGAAGATGAAGTTCGAGGTTAGGGGAACAAGGAACGAGGAGTGAAAGTTTCGTGGTATTTGTCGTGCATTGTTCCTCCCGAGTATTCTCGAAAGCATTCTCGTGGTTCCTAGATTGTGATCTCCGTGTTTTAGTTATGGTGGCTCTGAGAGCATAAATGTTAAATGTGGTCAGGCACGGGTGGAAGGGGAATGAGGTAAGTAAGGTTGTGGCTTCTTAAATGGGTGTGTGTTTTAGTGTTCCGTGGTTTTGTTGGGCTCTTTTGTGATAACCTCGTTGTGGTGATTGAAGGTCTTGGCATTTTGGCGATTGAAGGTTTGTGACTTGAATTGAAGTTTGTTGGGGTTCGTGATGAATTTAGCAAAGAGTATGGCATAGAAATATAGACTAGTGGGGTAGATGACATTGTAGGAAGCTTGAAAGTTAGTTAAATTTGTGAATGCTAAAGAGAAAGAAAGTCACAGGTAAGATTGCATTGAAATTGTGGACATGCAAAATGATAATCAACAAAATTCAATTAACAAGTATTGAGATGATCTACTTACCAGATTCAAGGACTATATGAGAGTTTATGCAGATTACAAAGGAGTAATGATCTTCAAGCACATGCTATCTTCTAATTCGAAAGTGCATAAAGAGAAAGAAAGTCAAGGTAAGATTGCATTGAAATTGTGGACATGCAAAATGATAATCAACAAAATTCAATTAACAAGTATTGAGATGATCTACTTACCGATTCAAGGATTATATGAGAGTTTATGCATTACAAAGGAGTAATGATCTTCAAGCACATGCTATCTTCTAATTCGAAAGTGCATAGTGTTTCCCGAGAAGAGTTAGTGTAGGCAGATGTGTTGATATATGGGTGGCATATACTATGATGGCAAAAAATATGTTGGTGTCAAGTATATCACATTTTCATAAGAAAGGGGAAAAAAAAAAGGAATTGTGCGTATGAATCCGTGTGTTTGTAAGTACAACATTAAGGAGTCTGATTGAGTAATCTTGAAATAACTACTTATACATTAGTTGTTGAGACGACTCTTGGTCATGGATTTCGGAGAATTCCCATATTGGTTACGGATTTCTTTCATATGGTTGTCAAGTTGTCCTGTTTAATATCTTCGTATATTTGGAAGTAGTGAAAGTTTGAAACTTAATTATAAAATTGATCTACTTACCAGATTCGAAGGATTATATGAGAGTTTATGCACATTACAAAGGAGTAATGATCTTGAAGCATATGCTATCTTCTAATTCGAGTGCATAGTGTTTCCTGAGAAGAGTTAGTGTAGGCAGATGTGTTGGATATATGGGTGGCATATATTATCATGGCAAAGAAATATGTTGGTGCTGTTATATCACATTTTGATAAGAAAGGGGGGAAAAAAAAAAGGGAATTGTCCTGCTTTGTTGTTCTCCACCTGCTGGTGATACTGTTTATTTCCACCTCGAGGGTGTGGCCCCGCTGGGTGATGCTTTATGCTGTTTATTTCCACCTCGAGGGTGATGCATATTTTTACATAATGGTTCTCCACCCGCTGGGTGATGCTATCTTTTTCTGTTATGTTCTTTTTCCTCCTGCTTTCATGTTCTGGACCTTCTTGGTGCAGCTTGTCTTTGTTTATTTTCTCCGACCATTTACGTGTTCTTTTTTGGGAGTTTTGTTGGTATTGCTTGCGTGATTCCGCCGTTTTTACGCCACTGGGTCTTGCTCTATTTTTGTTCGCCATCACCCCTCTCCTTTGGTTCTCCATGGATACATCGCGGGGAGGCTTTTGCCGCTTGTTGGGTCGTGGTTTCTATTTTATGCTCGCCATCAACTCGTTTCTCTCCGCTTCTCCAGTAAACACATTCAAGGTTGTTGGCGACCATTTCTCATTAGGGTTTTCCTCGAAAACCCGAAAGGGCGGGGTTTTTTATCCCGATGAGAAGTTGTCGCCATTACCCTTTTATTTTGCCTTGGCGCATTTCTTTTTAGGGGGTAGTCCGATATTGTTCCTATGGTCGGCTATCCCCTCTCTCTCTCCCTAGTTTTCCACACATTGTATACTGCTGCTGTGATGAATGACAAGCCTATCTATCATCGGCCGGTTTTGTGTCTCTCGCGAGTCCCTTCCCAGAATCCACGTGAAAATTAGTTTAGAAAGCAATTGTTTATGTTTCTATAACAATTATACTTTAAATTTAAAGATAAAGTTATATAATTAGAACTTGTAAAAATATAAGTATCAAGAAAAATTAAACCTGACCAAAATATGGGGTGGTCACCATATAACCAAAATTTTATTAATAATTAAAATGGTACTAACGTAGTGTCGACCTGCAGGCCAATAGAGCGCTCCGGAGGGCAAGGAGGTCGAGCTATGAAGACAACACAAATTTTGTGGGAATGTGTTGCAAGGAATGAAGAGTACCTCGAACGTTAATTATATATATGAAATATTAAAATTTTGATAAACTAAATTGTCGTGATAAGTAAATTATTGAGTAACTTGTTTAATGATGTTACGAATTGATAAGTTAATTCATAAGATAATTTAAAAATATTACCTTAAGGTAATCTTAATAAAGATGTAAGTATTATAGTAGTATATTGTATTGGTCAGGTTGATTGCAGGTTAGGAAGATTCCAAGGTGGGGAGACCCATGATGCTGGGGACAGCATCATTTCAAGGTGGGGAGAATGTGACGTTCCAAAGACAAGATACGGTCCCGTGACGCATTAATCGCATCGCCTCGCACGCCAGATATGCCACTCCGACCGACGCGGTACGCCAACGTAGCTAGCAGACGGTAGCCCCTAGGGGGGCAACTTGCAAGGTATGTGCATTTATTAATGTGCACATTTACCAATGTGCACATTTATTAAGGTGCACACCTTTCCATGTGGATACCTTTATGCCACCTAGCCATTAAAGGCAGTAGGCCATTCCCACTATCCCACATGCCTAAAGGGATAATTGGAAACCCTAGCCCTAACCCCTTGTCTAGTTAGGTAGGAAGAAACCCTAACTTGCCATTTTCGGCCCATAGGGTTTTAGAGCTCTATTTTGGCTGCCCCAGAGTCAAACCGCCTCCCACTCTGCCCGAGCGAATTGCACCATTAGTTTTCCTTGATTCAAGCAGCTCAGCAGATGGTCGAACTCGAAAGCGTGAGGAGCGAGCCAAGGATCAGGTATTTAGTCAATTTAATAGCCTAAACCGCCTTCCGCCATTGAATCAAAGAGGGTTTAGCCTATTAAATTGCCCATAGCAGCCACTTAGATCCCCGTGATACGTGACTCTAACTAAAGAACCTAACTCTATGATATAGATTAGATCTAGTTCTTTAGTTCTTCCGTGATGTATATGGATGATGTATCTCTGTGAACTCCTTGTATTGGGAAGGGGGTAGAGGCCCCAAAGCTTGGTAGTAGATGCTCCTAGATTAGCCTCTCTAGCACACCGTAGATTCGCCTCAGGCACAAGAGCCACACCTGGTTGTGGGTGAAGGGGCCGACCGGGCTTATAAAGAGGTTCGTGTTCTCGACTTTGAATGATCCCTCCGTGTGTAAAAGTCTACCGGGATCATTGTGGACTAGGCCTAATGGCTTGCCACGCGTGTGGGCAAGGCATGGGCTCGACACCCGCGGGAGTGATGCGCCACTCTCCAAAGGGTTCAAGTCGAATAAGGGCAAAGGCCCTCTAGTCACCTTGAGTCAAAGATGTAGATCTCTGGAGGGAGAGATCCCTACCGCCCCATCGAACCGGGAGATGCAACCCAGAATAGCCCCTCTATGCATGCATCCTGGCTGGCTAGGCCAGTCCCAACACTTTTCAGCCTACTCTGCAAGGTGTGCACAGGAGGGGCGGATGGAGTGGTCAACCCTAAGCCATGTTCTATGCCAGCCAAATCCATTGCCATGAATTCTATCTGCAATGAACTCTGGAGACCCAAGCCGTCAGTCAGCCCTTCGAGTCTGAGCCTTGGGTAGAATTCTCCATATCTATTGTGCTGATCTTTGTCTATGCAGATGTGGATGTACCACCCTTCGAGGTGGATATGTCTTGATGTTGTATACTGACATGTATATTTACGCTTCCGCAGCTAGGTAGGCCCTGAGGGAGACGGGGTAAAATGACCCCTTCACTCTTCTCACTGGAACTCGTTACGGTTGCAGTGATATGTGGAGGGCCCTGTATCAGCATGGAGCTGGTATGGGGGATGAACTCCTGTTTGTATACGGTGAGTGCACCGTATACGAGTAGGGTACGTCACAGTGGTATCAGAGCAATGTTCTTGGAGACCAAGAGCAAAGCACTGACCATGCTCACAGTAGTACTAACTTGATAGGATCCTCAAACCTCGAAAAATGGGAATTTTTTTTTCTCATTTTTGTAGTATATGCTAAGCTAATAACAGTTAAAGTGAATGAGAACATAAAAAGACTAAAATTAGTGAGCCAAACTTTCAAAAAGTAGGATGGTCTCACACGTCGCGCCAGGACAGATAATGAAAATCTCATTTTTGGGCTGGGCGCAACGTGTGAGACATTGAGCCCAAAACACCTTAAAAAGTCATGAATTTCAGAAAAATAACTTGGTAATTCGAATTTTAAGCTAGGAATTAGCTAGAATTGGTATGTTACATTCCTAAAAACATGCTTAGAAAGTATAAAATCTAGCATTAGAATCCACCATGTCTCGCACGTCGTGCCAGGATCAAAAATGAAACTTTCATTTTCAGTCTGGCGCAATGTGTGACCATGAGGTTAGAAATGTTTAAATTTAGGTGTTTTAGGTGACCCAAAAGGGTAGTTTGAAATTTGACCTAAAATGGCCCGTCTATAAATAAACCTAGGACCCCCCTCATCCACATTCTTCCTTAGAAAATCGCTCCCCCTTGCCAAGGCGATTTTTCGGCGCCGACATCGGATCGAGGAACCGTCAAATATGGCCCGGACGAAACAAACCGCTAGAGTCCCTCCAGGTGTTACTCCTCCCAGCGCCCTACTCCAAGAGATGTTTCGGCAGCGCGTCGCTCAGCAAGGAGGTCAAAGCGAGGGGGAGTTGTCCGAGGAGCACCCCAGCAACATCAACGACCAAGAAGGGGGTGGGACAGAGGTGGAGGAGGATGCACACTCCGACGCGGGAACAGAGGTCCTAGGCGAAGAGCAGCCGGACGTCATGCAGAAGATCCTCGAAGAAGTGGAGGAGGAGGAAAGGAAGAAGAAGGAAGAGCAGGATCGGGCCGAGGAGGAAAGGAAGAGGAAGGAAGAACAAGATCGGACCGAGGACAGCTGAGGAGGAAGAGCTCGCGGCATGGATAAAGATGCATGAAGCCAAAGAGCGCCGTCGGGAAAAGAAGAGAAAGAGGGAAGAGGAGGAGCCGAACGCAGCCCAGGAGTTGAAGAAGAGGAAGGCGAAGATCGTGAAGGTGGGCAAAAGGAAACTCGTGAATGTTAAACGGGTAAAGGGTTTCGTCATCAACGAACCATCAGCTGACCAGCCCCCGCCCTCCTCCGACGATTCCGACGAAGACTACGTCCCCAACACTGAGGGTGCAAGCTCTTCAAAACCCCCAGCTGAGGAGCAGGCAGTACCCGACCCGGAGCAGCCCCAGCAGGCGCAGAAGCCCCCACCATACCCGACGTGGGATAGGGTCAAAGCACCGCGGCCACAGCGAGAGGCGTACGTGATAGACCCCGTCAAGGTCTATCAGAAGAAACTAAGGGAGCACAACGCCTTCATGGTGAAGTGGGAGGCGTACAACGCATATTATCAGGACACAGAGTGAGGACTATCGAAGGTGGACACCCGACGAAGAGCCAAACTCTGAAGCCGCCACCACAGAAGCCCAAGCCTCCTAGACCACCAGGGAAGAAGAGGACCGACAGGAAGGAGACTGAGAGGAGAGCCCTGAAGGAGATCAGGTACTTTCAGCGTAGCTATGGGTTTTTGATCCCCCGTGCACCGTTCGCCCGCCTAGTCCGAGAGGTCATCCAGGAGTACAACACGGATATGAGGGTGACAGACGAGATGTTGCTGGCCCTGCAAGAGGCAGCAGAGCAAAAACTGGTGCAACATTTTGAAGATTCGACAGCCTGCACAGTTCATGCGAAGAGGGTCACACTCATGAGGCAAGACATGCATCTTGCTAGTCACATCAAGGGAGAGCGCCCTTAAGATTTTGTAAATAATAAAAAAAAATTTGTTAATATAAACAGTTTAATATGTGTAATCTTGCTTAACTAGGTTAAGTTATGGAAATTTGGCTTTTGTTTTAGTTAAAATGGACATTTTGAGCAAATTTGAGACGATGTCTCACACGTCGCGCCAGGACAGAAAATGAACTTTTCATTTTCGGGCTGGGCGCAACGTGTGAGACCATGCCCCAAAAGTGCCTAAAACTGCTCCAAATTGACCAAATAAGGGGTTAATTCTGCCTAGCTTGACGAGTCCAATAGAATTAGACCCTTACATCACTCAAATTGGACAAGTTTAACCCAATTAGAGGCAATGTCTCACACGTCGCGCCAGGACAGAAAATGAAAAGTTCATTATCGGTCTGGGCGCAACGTGTGAGACCTCTCAGCATTTTCTCCATCATGCCATATCCAAATGACCTCTAGTTTGTTGCAATAGGTTCATTAGCTGATCTTAGCATGCTCAAACCCCAAAGTAGCCTTCAAATTCTCAATTGGACCTCCTAATAGGTCAGAATTGCCCAAACCCCATAAATTTCTAGGTCATCCAAAAATTAGGGTTTTTCACTTCTCTATAAATAGGTCCCCATTTCTCACTTAGCACCCTACAAGTTTGCTCTTGACCGTTTAGGCGATCTTCCAACTCCCTGAGGCGCTTTTGCATCTGTTTGTTAGTCTCATCTTCCCCAGATCCATGGCAACTGCTGACTTCAGGCGATGGTACAGCGCCAGTGCCCATGCTGCCGAGGCTGATATCAACGACATCTTCCGAGTCTGTAGGAAAGAAATAGATGTCCAAGCCACTCTGCACGCAACCCCGGCATATAGGCAAGTCTTAGCCGAGTTCCAAGCTAGAGTAGCACCCTCCCTAGTGTAGCTACCACCTTGCATAGACTATTTTGTTCCCCGCCCATCCCTTCAAGCAGCCGTGGGTGATGTCCCGAACATTGCCAAGTACTTGACAAACAAGGCACAGAGGTTGCCAGATTATATGGTCTTGACAGTTGACAAGGACCAAATATTTCTCCTACACCGCCGCCTTAGCCATTTTCTTTTCCCACCGTGCTGAAAACCCAATGGGGGGAACCTCTATTCCTCCCATGGAGGTGGACCCCATAGCAGCCTCAGTAGCAGAACAGATGCTTTTGCAGTACCAGCAAGAGCAGGAAGGAAGGTCAGAAGAAGAGGAATCGGACGAGGAAGAGTACACGAAGCTCGACCCAGAGGAAGAACGGCGGCAAGCAGAAGAGGAGCTAACCAACTTCGAGCGGAGCCGGCAGACCCTCAGAGTCACTCTCCCACTTGGGCTAGGCATCACAAGCCTAGCCCCCATCATCATCGACGGTGAGGAGTATCTGCTCCTCAGCGACATCCAGAATCTCCCTGAATGCAGGGACAGGGAGCTCCGGCTTGATGAGTTGCTGCACCAACTACGGCAGCAACCAGATTTGGACGACTTCATCGTCCGGGGAGCCTCAGACTTCCCGCTTCAAGTGAGGGAAGCCGACACCTATACAGGGGAGTCGACTTCCAACATCCAGGCCTATAGCAACATCAAGCAAATAATGGAAGCGCGAGAGCTGCCAACTGAGGAGGAGTTCTACGCCCTCCAGGAACAGATGGGGATCCGCGGCAAGACCACGAGCATCTTGATGTCGAGCTCCTCGACACCACCTCCAGCAAGAGGAGCAGGGATCGACATCAGGTGCGTCGACTCGACAATCAGAGACTACCAAGAAATGACTGAGGTAGAGGTCGATGAATACGCCGGAAGGCATAGAGCGGGAGGGCAAGCAGGTGGAGAGTCATCAGCAACACACAATGATAGGTCGCTGAGGTACTACCTTCCCCTGCTGCTGGATGGAAGAATAGCGGTAATACACCGCAAATTCAGTCCCCGGGGCGAAGAAGGAGTGTTCATGCTCATTGCACTCTCTGGCTTTGGCAGACATGCTCGAATAGCTGCAAATGTCGACTATGCTGTCTTAGTTAAGAGAGCGATGGCACTTGACCTCTTCGACTTCGCCGTGCCCTACCGACGGCAGGGAAGATTGGCAGTAACCGCGGCCTACACCTCCGACCGCAGGGTAGAGGAATTGGTGACAGCCTTGCAGGGCGGGACGTCGACCAATGTCCTCAGAAACTTGGGACGCTCGGTAGGAATGGCCCAAGTTAAGAAGTTCCTCGAAGACAACCCATCCTACCGGCGATTTCAAGAATAGTTAGACTCTTGATCCCCGAGGTTTTGTATTAGGATATTATATAATATAAATATAATTTCTTTTGCACTTTAAATGTTTTGTTGATGTATTTTGTTCCACAATTATAACAACAAACATATAATGCAAGAGAACAAATAAAACTAACCATATAGCCATGACCTACTTGTGTATGCAGCTAGAGGCCCGGGTTCAGGGGAACGACAACGCCGAGACCACAGGGAAGAACAGACTCCGCCCAGACCACCCCCGGCAAGGAGCCTGTATGAGGCATTTAGGCCCATGGCCCCAGAAGAGGAAATGTCACAAATGAGGACGGACCTTGAGCAGATAAAGGCTTTCCTGGCCGCACAAGCAGGAGTTGGGTCGGAAGGCAATGCCCAGTTGCCCCAAGCATCAGCTCGGAAAGCAGGAAAGGACAAAAAGAGGAGCAAGAGAAGGAGGTCCCCCAGCATGGAATCCTCATACTCAAGCTCGGACTCAGACACTGATTCCGAGGAAGAGGCTGAACAAGTGCAGAACCGAAGGGACGACAGACAAAAGGAGACAAGAACCTCGGACTACCAGAAGAAGGTAGACTCTGCATTGGGAAACGTATGGAAGGCCAGGAAGCTCGAGCAATTCTCAGGTGAGAACAGATCAGGCATGGAAGCAGAGGCTTGGCTCGATGAAATGAGTGAATACGGCAATGCCTATGGTATGAAGGACAGGGATAAAGGCAGGGTGGCAACAGCCAACCTGAAAGGAGCAGCACGCATTTGGTGGAAGGGCTATGCCAAGGCCCATGGCTTAAGCATGGATGCTTGCAGGTTCAGAAAGTTTGCTAAAGCTTCCAAGCGCCATTACGTCCCAAGAGAGCACAAGTCCAACATGATGCAGCAGTTTTACAGGTTGCAGCAGGGCAACAAATCAATCCAGAAATATACAGAGGAATTCATGAGACTAAGGCTTTATGTGCCCAAGTTGAGTGAAAAGCATGCAGTGGAGAGCTATATTGAAGGGCTGAATGATAAGATCTGCAAGCTGGTAAGGGCAATAAACCCTAAGACAGTATCAGAAGCGGAATCCAAGGCAATAATCTTGCAAGGGACGGGACCTCAGAATAGCGGGCAGAGGCAGCAGTATTACCAGGACAAGGGCAAGGCAGCAGGGAGTTATAGCCCTAGGGCAGCCAGCCCAGGTCCAGCTAGAGCCCCATATGGTGGCAACCAGGGAAAGCAGCAGGAGAAGAAGCAGGTGTCCTTCAAGGACAAGCAAGAGGGGTCAAACTACTCCAAAGCAGTGCGGTCCTTTTTGCAGGCAATGCCCAAGGAAAAGAGGCAGGAGTGCATAGAAAAGCAGCTTTGCTTCAGGTGTTTCCAGCCAGGCCATCGGACAACGAACTGCCCCTACGTCATGAGTGCAGCGCTAGCAGAGTTGGGAGGATGGGACACTCCGTCTGACGATGACGGCGAGGCAGCCCGCGACTATATTCAGGGTGAGTGTCATATCTTTGCCGCAATAGACACAGAACAAGCGGAGAATCAATATCAGGTAATATCCACAATAGGGAAGGCCAAAGCCAAGTCATTCACAATCCTGATAGATTCGGGAAGTAGTCACAACTTTGCATCCCCAAGAATGGTAGAAATATTGAAGCTCAAGCCATTGAAATCCAAGCCAAGACCCGTGGTGTTAGCAAACGGGGGAGTAAGGCATACATCGGGCAAAAGAATAAACTTCGACATTGATTTGCCAGGAATCAACATTCAGATGGGAGCAGAGGTAATGAATATTGGAAAGTATGACTTAATCATTGGGATGGAGTATCTTGGTCCAGCAGGAGCCCTCATTGATTGTGGAAAGCGGAAGGTGACCCTCACAGCACCCAATGGCAAGATCATAGAGATCACAGGTAAAGAAGTTGTTCCCATTATGCAGTGCATGTCTAGTAAGCAGTTGTTCAGGTGCATAAAGAGTGAGCAGGTAGCATATATCTTCAAGCTCGAGATTCAAGAGCCCGAATCAGGAGAAGGTAAGGAAGATAAGGGGCTCAGCGAGTTGCCCAAGCAAGTAGCTAAGCTAATCACAGAGTTCCACGATCTCTTTCCAGATGAGATCAAGCAGCTCCCTCCTTATAGGGGAGTCGAGTGTGAGATAGCACTCGAACCAGGGACGAAGCCGACAAGTAAAGCCCCATACAGAATGACCACGCAGGAGCTGACGGAGCTAAAGAAGCAATTGCAGGAGTTGCTCGACCTAGGCTTCATTAGACCTAGCGTCTTGCCGTTTGGAGCACCCATTCTTTTTGTAAAGAAGAAGGATGGTAGCTTGAGGATGTGCATAGATTACAGGCAGTTGAACAAGCACACCATCAAGAATAAGTATGCGCTCCCCAGATCAGACGACTTGATGGATCAACTCCAAGGGGCAAAAGTCTTCTCCAAAATCGACCTAAGGTCAGGCTATCACCAAATCAGAATAAAGGAAGAAGACGTCCATAAAACGGCTTTCAAGACCAGGTATGGGCACTATGAATTCACGGTAATGCCTTTCGGCTTATCGAATGCCCCAGCAATGTTCATGAGGCTCATGAACGACATCTTCAGGGAGTTCTTAGACACCTTTGTGAAAGTATTCTTTGATGACATTTTGGTGTATAGCAGATCCCTGGAGGAACACGTGCAACACCTAAGGAGAGTGCTTGAGAAATTAAGGAGGCACCAGTTGTACGCCAAGTTGTCGAAGTGTCACTTCGCAACGGAGAGGGTGGAATACCTGGGTCATGTGATCTCAGCAGAAGGAATCTCGACGGATCCCGCCAAGATTGAAGCCGTCATTCAGTGGCCGGCACCGAAGAATGTGCATGAGGTCAGAAGTTTCCTTGACCTAGCAGGTACAGAAAGTTCGTGAAGAACTTTGCTAAGATAGCGGCCTCGCTAACAGATTTGACGAGGGCGGAAAAGGTGAAAGATTGGGCAGACCATTGGCACAAGAAAGCCCAAGCAGGGTTTGAATTGTTGAAGGAAGCTTTGACAACCGCCCCCGTCTTAACCCTGCCAGATCCAGAGAAAGATAAGTTGGCGACAGACGCAAGTAAGATAGCCACAGGTGCAGTGCTCATGCAGGAAGAGCGTGTGGTAGCGTATGATTCCAGGAAGATAAACGACGCCGAAACGCGCTACCCGACCCATGATCAGGAATTGCTCGCGATTGTCAGGGCATTAAGAATTTGGAGGCACTACCTCTTGGGAAGAAAGTTCCAATTGGATACAGATCATCAGAGCCTCCAGTATGTATTCACGCAACCACACCTTAACCTGAGGCAGAGAAGGTGGATGGAGTTCCTCGAAGAGTATGACTTTGATATAGTCTACAAGCCGGGGAAACTCAACGTGGTAGCGGATGCTCTTTCAAGGCAACCCCTGACAATGAGAGTGCATTGCAATGCAATTTCGACGCTCTCCAGCGACTTCGGGAAGAAGATTGAAGAAGCCTTGCCAACAGATGTGGACTTCAAGGAAGTATGGGCAAGCTTATGCAGGGAAGCAAGAACGGATAAGGAGAGAGCAACCTTCAAAAATTTTAAGAAGGAAGGTAATCTATTGTACCATAAGAACAAGTTGTGCGTGCCGGAATCATCGGGTGTAAGGAAGTTGATTCTACACGACACCCACAACAGTCCAATAGCTGACCATGCAGGATTTATGAAGACATATTTCAAAGTGCGCAGCAGCTATTATTGGCCAGGGATGAAGAAGCGAGTAGCTCGCTACATCAAGGAATGTCAGCTATGTCAGCAAACGAAGGCAGAGCAGCTTCGAATTCCAGGGGCATTGGAGCCATTAGCGGTGCCAAACGCTAAGTGGGAGGTCATTAGCATGGACTTCATAACAGGGCTTCCAAGGACAGTAAGAGGGAGGATGCCTTGATGGTAGTGGTCGACAAGTTGTCGAAAATGGCACATTTTGTGCCTTGCAGGACCACAGACACGGCTATAGATACAGGGAAGCTCTTCACCAAAGAAATTTTCAGGCTTCATGGCATGCCAGGGGAGATTATCTCCGACAGAGATCCGAAGTTCATGAGTGCCTTTTGGCAAGACCTCTTTGCGACGATTCAGACGAAGCTATCCATGAGCACGGCCTATCATCCTCAGACGGATGGGCAGACGGAGCGGACCAACAGGATTTTGGAAGACATGCTACGAAACTATGTCTGGAACAAGCAAGGTATGTCGGAAGAATTTATTCACTTGGTGGAGTTTGCGTATAATAGCACCAAGCGGGAATCATCCCAAATGTCGCTGTTTATGATCAACTACGGCTATCAATGCCTAACTCCAGACACTTGGCACAATCCCGTGTCAAAGGTAGAGGTTTAGCAGCAGATGTTGGCCGACATGCAGCAGCTGGTGGAAGAAGTTCGAGGATATCTTTTGGCAACAAGGAGTTGGCAAAAGAGCATCGCCGACAAGCATCGAACAGTCAGAGAGTTCCAAGTTGGCGACAATGTCTGGCTCAAGATCAAAGTGAAGCAGGTGAAGCTCCGCATCAGAAATTGTAAGAAGCTTGCTCCAAGGTGGGCTGGACCCTTCAGAATAGTCCAGAGAGTAGGAAATCAATCCTACAAGTTAGACTTGCCAGCACACCTAAAGATTCATAAAGTCTTCCACGTGAGTTTATTGAAGAAGCATACTCCAAATCCAGACGAAGTCTTGGACACTCCAACATTGTTGGAAATGACGGAGGAGCAGCTGGAAATAGTTCCAGAATTGATTCTTGATAAAGCCTTCAAGAAAACAAGGAGATCAGAATTTCTCCAATATTTGGTTAAGTGGAAACACTTGCCAGTGGAAGACGCGACGTGGGTACTCAAGAAGGATCTATTAAAGCAGTACCCACAGTTTATGGAGCAATGGGACGGCAAGGTCATCTCCGAAGAAATCGGCTCAGGCATGTCGATTTGTGTAGATTAATTCTATGTGTAGTTAAGATTAATCTGCGCATGCAACCTATGCTAGGTATGGGTTGCATGCGTTGTTACCGATGATGAGACCACTACGGTGATCTCTAGGGCATGGTGTAATGTCAATGTAGGCATGACCGCGTTTCCGCTTGGACGAGTGGAAGGTAGATTAGAAAGTCTACTTCTGTCCCACGGAAGTAGACGACCTCGAGAGAAAGGAGGTCATTGAGGAATGCATTGATAGGAAAGGCACCTCTAGTCCCATATATGCATTGATAGGAGGAATCTGTCCTTCACGCCCCATATACGGGAAGGACCCTATCCTCCACGCTGGGCAACTAAAGGTGTAGGCATGAGCGGCATATAGGCATGATAGGGCGTTGTCCCCACGGCCACGATGGAAGAAGCATCCTCTTCCTACGCCGGGAGATTAGCCATGCATTCATGTAGATAGGTGGGGTGGTCACCATATAACCAAAATTTTATTAATAATTAAAATGGTACTAACGTAGTGTCGACCTGCAGGCCAATAGAGCGCTCCGGAGGGCAAGGAGGTCGAGCTACGAAGACTTGCAACACAAATTTTGTGGGAATGTGTTGCAAGGAATGAAGAGTACCTCGAACGTTAATTATATATATGAAATATTAAAATTTTGATAAACTAAATTGTCGTGATAAGTAAATTATTGAGTAACTTGTTTAATGATGTTACGAATTGATAAGTTAATTCATAAGATAATGGCGTAATAATGATTTAAAAATATTACCTTAAGGTAATCTTAATAAAGGTGTAAGTATTATAGTAGTATATTGTATGCATCAGGTTGATTGCAGGTTAGGAAGATTCCAAGGTGGGGAGACCCATGATGCTGGAGACAGCATCATTTCAAGGTGGGGAGAATGTGACGTTCCAGCACAGTATACGGTCCCAAAACGTACACTGTACTGCCTCGTCACGCGTACACGCCACTCCGACTGACGTGTATGCCAACGTGTAGCCAGACGGGTAGCCCCTAGGGGGCAACTTGCAAGGTATGTGCATTTATTAATGTGCACATTTATTAAGGTGCACACCTTTCCATGTGGATACCTTTATGCCACCTAGCCATTAAAGGCAAGTGGGCCATTCCCAATTATCCCACATGCCTAAAGGGATAATTGGAAACCCTAGCCCTAACCCCTTGTCTATTTAGGTAGGAAGAAACCCTAACTTGCCATTTTCGTCCATAGGGTTTTAGAGCTCTGTTTTGGCTGCTCCAGGAGTCAAAACCGCCTCCCAGACTCTGTCTGAGCGAATTGCACCATTAGTTTTCCTTGATTCAAGCAGTTCAGCAGGATGGTCGAACTCAGAGGAGGAGGAGCGAGCCAAGGATCAGGTATTTAGTCAATTTAATAGCCTAAACCGTCTTCCAGTCATTGAATCAGTAGGTTTAGCCTATTAAATTGCCCATAGCAGCCACTTAGATCCCCAGGTACCAGACTCTAACTAAAGAACCTAACTCTATGATATAGATTAGATCTAGTTCTTTAGTTCTTCTCTGATGTATATGGATGATGTATCTCTGTGAACTCCTTGTATTGGGAAGGGGGGTAGAGGCCCTAAAGCTTGGTAGTAGATGCTCCTAGATTAGCCTCTCTAGCACAATGTAGATTCGGCCTGTGCACAAGAGCCACACCTGGTTGTGGGTGAAGGGGCCAGACTGGCTTATAAAGAGGTTCGTGTTCTGACTCTTGAACGATCCCTCTGGTGTGTAAAGTCTACCGGGGATCATTGTGGACTAGGCCTAATGGCTTGCCACTGCGTGTGGGTCCAGTGGGTTCAAGTCGAATAAGGGCAGTGGCCCTCTAGTCACCTTGAGTCAGGATGGGGGAGAGATCCCTACCTGCCCCATCGGAACTGGGGAGATGCAACCCAGGAATAGCCCCTCTGGCTATGCATCCGGTGGGCTACAGTCAGGTCCCAACACTTTTCAGCCTACTCTGCAAGGTGTGCACAGGAGGGGCGGATGGAGTGGTCAACCCTAAGCCATGTTCTATGCCAGCCAAATCCATTGCCATGAATTCTGTCTGCAATGAACTCTGGAGACCCAAGCCGTCAGTCAGCCCTTCGAGTCTGAGCCTTGGGTAGGATTCTCCATATGTATTGTGCTGATCTTTGTCTATGCAGATGTGGATGTACCACCCTTCGAGGTGGATATGTGTTGATGTTGTATACTGACATGTATGTTTACGCTTCCGCAGCTAGGTAGGCCCTGAGGGAGACGGGGTAAAATGACCCCTTTACTCTTCCCACTGGAACTCGTTACGGTTGCAGTGATATGTGGAGGGCCCTGTATCAGCATGGAATTGGTATGGGGGGTGAACTCCTGTTTGTATACGGTGAGTGCACCGCATATGAGTAGGGGACGTCACAGTTATCCACCTTATAACTATTAGACGTTGCGTCCCTCTGTATTGCCGTCATGCTGCTATGCCGGCATTACAAATACTTGGCATAAATTCTATCTAAACCCCCACGTCTGGTATTATCCAGAAAGTTAATTTCTTGCCACCCCGGCTTGCATTGATGTTCTAGCCCTATACGTTTAAAATTATAAGTCTGCGTAACCCATTGACTTCGACTTTTCCACATCCAAGCAAGCATCATGTTGGATATCTACCCTTTTGTGTCTCCACAATCACATTTGACTTACACCAGTTAAATGTTATCCGTCACCCAGCCAAGGATTGTACTATCGTACTATTCAACCCCATCATCTTGAGCTTTATTCTATTGCCCGTTGACATTTATTTCAAGTGCCAACTGCAGCATCCTACCTTAACATGCAACAGATTGACTGTTGTTTGCACATTCCAGACATACTCCAAACCCCTCATTGGTAAGTTTGGGGTACAGTCGACCTTCTCTATGTCACCATCCCACAATATTAGAGCTCTGCTCTATCTTAGCTAAAGTTTAAGCTTCGTAGTTCCTTGAAACAAAACCTATTGTCTATGTACCTTTATAATGTGGCTGAGCCACCGACTTCCCAACTAGGCAGTGGCCAACTCTATGTTGGAATTTTATATGCTGCCTACATTTTGATAGGATCCTCAGCTACTTCAACCATTCCTTTAGTGTCTTATGGTACTTCAATCATCTACATAAACTATGATACCACCCACGGGATTATGCCATAATTCTGAAGGTTACTACCCCAGGAGCTTTTCTAAAGGCTCCTTCCGCTAAATATCCTTTGTGTCTCCAATATCAACCATGCTTTGTCACAATTAACCTATTTTCTTAAGTTATCATGTCACCTTCAACTTTTGATCGGTTTCAAATGTTGTCCTCTTTGGCTCCCTCATAATCAGACGGAGGCATTAAACCCTCTCGATCTTATAATAGAAAACCCCTATGATCGAACCTTCGTTAGCAACCGCCATAGCGTTATCCAATTCTTTATCGTCTTAAGGGTCTTAAAGTCATAATCTATCGGAGATGTGTACTTCAGAACTAGGGATCCTCGTTCCCCTACCTCGGGATTTAGCATTGCTCCCCCGAGAGTAAGGAAATTCTCAGAATATATAGAATACTGATTCATATAATCCCATCCCATCTTTTCTATACACCCGTCTTGCTCCTTATTGGGACTTGGAACTGGCATGTATTGCTCTCTTGTCAGTTATCCCTAAGGATATAATTGGCACAACCACCATCTTAATCTTCTTCCATTATTGAAAGGGATATTTCATACATCCTGCTATTTCCACACCCACTTGATACTCTCAGATTATAACGCTAAATTAATTCATTGGCCTCTATAATCTTTGAGTAGTTAAACTCCTATTATTTGTTATTTCCATTTTGTTCCAACCATCGTCGGGATATTTTGCAGAATGTAATGTCACCATATATGCTAGACTTACTTTGGTTATTTCCCTGACTTAAACATCTTTCATGTCCCTTAATATGTTATAGTTACCGACGTCAGTCAACCCTAAACAATCGAGATAACTTGAATGCTTATCTCTGGTACTTCATACCTCATTCAATACCTTCAGGTACAAGCATAGCATTATGCTTATTTCCAACTTTACCATGTAACATTCCGTTCATCTTACGTGAATATCCTACTATTTTCTTGTACAACATAAATCTAAATGTCACAGTCCACATCCTTAATATCCTTACTAATGCTGTATTTGATACTACTTTCCAACATTCATGACCGCTACCTTATTATTATGTGATATAGTAACATGTGTGAGCCAATCCTAAGTCTAGACTCGCATGTCATTCTTTCACATAACCACATAGCGGTGCTCATACTTGCCTACCGTATTGTACAATCCTCACTGCCCACATGTTTAATACATATGTCCTTCCATGTATACTCTTGTCATAGCCTATAATTATACTCTGCACCCATATAACTATCTAGTGGATGATATTATCCACCATAATTCAACTTCGTGTTATATTGTACCATACACGTTGTGGTTTTAACACCACACTTTCCATAATCTCTGATTCATACATAGAAAAAGAACCTAGCTCGACTTGATCCTTGAGTTCTAATTACCAATACCATATTGAGAGATGCCACCCTAAGTTCCTAGTGAACATGCTTACCGTCTGCTCTAGGAACTCTTATCTTCATTATTTCCGTATTCATATGGACGGTGCACTAAAAGTTATATTATACACCTTTTCTTTTTCTTGTTATGCCCTTAAATGGTCCTATTACGCATATACCAACGCGAAGCTGCTCCTCGGGATACTCACACGATACCAAGTCCAGAGCACATTCTTCTTGGTAAGATGTTCATTGGGCACCTACCTTGTTCATACTCCAGACTTTGGGTTATTCAAAGTGTCCCTTCAAATTTGCTATATTTGAAATGTTGTTCACAACAACTTTCATGCTCCCCTTATCTTACACGTGTTGTCTAGATACATTACTTGCCTTCCTAATGCATCATTAGTTGGAGGTCCACTTTCCTTCATAATCTAGCTTCACCAAAGCTCCAACATATCTTGTAGCCTTCAGACGGTTGCACCTTCTGCTAGCAAGATAAGCGTATCCACGTGGCTACATAGTCATCTTACTCATGCAGCATCTTTATTGCACATCTCAGAGACATCAACCTCCTTATGAAACGCAATGCATGCGTAATTTTATAATTCGTAGTTCATGGATCCGTGTCCTCACACCCCATTATTCTCTACCTTTCGACGAATCATACCTTGATTCAAGTAGCAATAGATATAAAATGTCGGGTCAGCATTCTATACCTTCACCACCATTGTCGAAACCTACACTTTTAAAGTGATCTCCCTTTCATAAGCTGGGTACTTATAATCCAGTTTCCACATTAATATGGTACATTTCTAACGTGGTTTATGCAAGATAATCATATACCACTTCTCCCTCACTTGTATGGTGTCGTATCCAGTCTCCTTCTATGTTGAATGGCAATATATATGCCGCATGATAAATCAGTCCTCATAATTATTAAGTCCGGTGATTCAATGGGATAACAAACATCGTCATACCAATTCTCTCCACTATCGATCCCAAATCAAGATACCTTACCACTCCTTATTCCCAACGACAGGAAGATCGCACACACTGACCCCAATTTTTGGTCCACAGTTGTTTTTTAGTTGTACGGAAGTGTTGTTTTATGCCAAAAACAACACCAAAATGGCCCCAAAAGTCCACGTGGCCCGTTTATCTGGATTTGCACAAAGAGACAGTGGTTTTTTGGCAAAAATATCCCACTGTGGTTTTTTCGGCAGCTTTTTGTTTTTTGTCAACGTGTCCTTTTTTTTCACTATTGTTTTTATCAGTTTTTTTCTACACGTGGTTTTTTTTTGTCACTGTTGTTTTTTTAAGAAGTCATGCATTGTTTTTTTGAAAACTACACGCGTAGATTTACGTATTACTACACATGAAGAAATAAAAAAGACAGATCTTTTTCTCTTTTTCTATGCGTTTTGTTTTTTTCCTCTACTTGTAGTTTTTAAAAGTTGTCATTGTTTTCTTAGGGAAAAAGACAGATCTTTTTCTCTTTTTCTATGCGTTTTGTTTTTTTCCTCTACTTGTAGTTTTTAAAAGTTGTCATTGTTTTCTTAGGGAAAGCACATAGTGTTTAAAGAAATCCACATGTAGCATTTAAAAATAATTGCTATTTCGAACATTGTTTTCCTCAATATTATATGTAGCTATTAAAAAGTAGACACGTTATTTCTTAAATTAGTTATTTCCAAGTGTTGTTTTTGCAAGAAAATCAACATAAAATATCTATGGACTTTTTTTAAGTTTACAAAAACAACACGTTTGGTTTACACGTCGACATCTTTTTTAGCCAATCAAATCTTGACACGTGGCACTCCTTTACACGTGGACATCCTTTTAGCTAATCAAATCTTATCATGTGGCACCGTTTAACAAAAGACATGTTTTTCCTAGTTTTTGGGTAGGTGTTTTTCTAAGGAAGGACGTGTTTTTCCAATGAAATACATGTTGAAAAAGTGTATTGTTATTTTTAGATATTATTTTAATCTAATTATTAAGGTTGTGCATAGCTCTTAAATAATGGTTGTTTTTTGCGCTGGTGGTTTGCATTTATTTAAAGCATTTGGTTAAAATACAACTTATTGTTGCCATTCTTTTTTTAGAAACAAGATTTGACATTCTTGTTTTACAGCCTTTAATCTTTGCTCGAAGAGAAAATTATACTGGACATCAATGGTACAAAGAAAACAATGATATTTAGAATATATTGCTACAACATAGCCAAGAACAAAGGCTAAAAGGAGGAAAATCATAAGCTACCATCCCTTTTGATCAAAAGATCTCACATCTTTTGTTGTGAAACCTGTACTTGCAAATAAACAAGGCTTGCAACATCTGTACTATTCTTCAAAAACAGAAGGCCGAAACTGTACTACTATCTTTACAAAAAGAAGGCCGAGATGTGAGCCTTGCAGCTTTGCTGCTGCAGTTGCAAGCATTGTCCAATGATCTCTCTCTTCTTGCTAGTACAAGGCTGCAAACGCAGATAAACCTGTAAATAGTTATTCAGGGAAGCAAAAGCAAAATATGGAATAAATAAAAAATGCTGGAAAGATATTTTGTTCATCATTCGTCATTGTACCAGAAGAGGTTTTTGTTGTACCATAAGAAGTTTTGAAAGATCGATCTGACCCGTTGCACAACCAAAAGCTTTTGATCTACGCAATATCAAGGTTTTGCGGGGGCGTGGTAGCGAGAGGATATCTGCTATGACAAGAAGAGGCTTGTGGATTATCGAAGCGGCATGAGTAGATGTGTAGCGAGTAGCATGAGTGCTTGAGTAGATGTGTAGCGTAGCAGCGAGTAGCATGAGTCTTTGAAAAGGTTGTTGGAGATGATCCCAGTATCCGGCATATTGGAGATGATCATTGTATCGGCATTACGAAAATCAATCTCGTCTTAGACATCATTGATAAGTTATTAACATCTAATAAAAAATGCATAAATTCTCACTGTCAAATTACCTATTCTCATAACAATTATGAAAGAAAAGAAGTCAAGCGGATCCCAACTCGAGCCGAGATCCAAGCGATATAGGGAATCAAGAGAATGGTGCGACCTGCGATTTGAAGAAAATGCTGCTAAGAAGATTGGATCGGAAGAGAGCAGGAGGTGCAATCAAGGGCCACTTTGGAGAGAATCGCAAAGCAAAAGGGGAGCATCTGAGAGATGTCCCCGCAAGAAGGCCATACTGTGATGATGCCGATGTCTTGCAAGGAAAGAACGACGCCGGATACTTGGCCTTCCTTCCAATATCTGAATGCCATATCTGTATGCATCAGCTGACGTTTTCCTCCTTGATATCTGTATGCCATCGGAAGGAAACGACGCCCTCCTTGATATCTGTATGCCATCGGAAGAAAACGAAGCAGGGAAGGAAACGACGCCCAAGAAGAACATGGCGGAGGAGCATGGTCGGGAGGCATGGCGGAGGAGCAGGGCGGAGCCACGCCCGATCGAAAAGCCAAGGAAAAAAAGGAGGGAGATAAAAGCGGCAAAAATTAGCTATTAATATGGGCCAATAGGATCCAATGACTTGGATCATAATCTTAGCCACTCATCTCGCGGTTGGATGTGATACAAATTTATAATGCCTATTTTTTTTAAACTTCACAAATGACAACATTGAGGCTTTCTAGGTTTAAATCATATGGGCTAGATAACGTCCTGTGCCTCAGACTTTCCTAGCCACATGGCCACTAGGCCATTTTTTCTGGGCCATTGCACAGGATATTATCAGCCTTAACGTCCGGGTCGAGTCATTTAGGCTAGAAGAAAAAAGAAAAGAATAATTCTACAGTGCATAAATACAAAATATACAGTAAAGATGAAGCTAGAAAGCAATTTGTGATCAAAGTACCAGATAAAAAACAGAGTCGTGATTTCTAAGAAGGATTGACTCTCCTTATATTGTAAGCCATAAAAAATAAGTCGTTTTTTAAGTATTGGGAAACCAAAAGGAAAGCACCAGCTATCAAAGCTGTTGAAACTCTTGTTTTTCAGGTTTGATTGATCTCATACGTTATTTGTTATGGTTCAAATGTTGTACCACAAGGATCCATCATGCCACTTGATTGGCTCCAACATGCCACCTAGGCTCCAATATGCCAAGGTGGCTCAAACATGCCACGTGGGATTCACCATGCCACCTAGGCTCCAACATGCCATGTGGGCTCCAACATGCCAAGGTGTCTCAAACATCCCACCTAGGCTCTGAAATGCCAAGGTGGCTCAAACATGCCAAGATGGCCCTAAGGGCCAGATTCCACATGCGGCAGTAGAAGTTTGCTGTAAAACCACAATTTTTCCTTTCGGTGATTCCACAAACAGGCACTGCAGTTATCAAATTTGTTGTGTGTCATAGATCTATGGGGATGCTAAGGACGTGGTGGAAATCCCGCAACTGCTAGTTAAGCATTTTGAAAAGGTCGGGGCTTAAACATGCCACCCAGGCTTTGAAATGCCAAGGTGGACCAAACATGCCATGTGGGCTCCAACATGCCACCTAGGCTCCAACATGCCAAGGTGGCTCAAATATGCTAGGTGGCTCAAACATGCCACGTGGCCTCCAACATGCCACCTCGGCTCAAACATGCCAAGGTGGCTCAAACATGCCACGCGGGCTCCAACACGCCAAGGTGGCTCAAACATGCCACCTAGGCTCCAACATGCCACCTAGGCTCAAACATGTCAAGGTGGCTCAAACATGCCATGTGGCTCCAACATGCCACCTAGGCTCCAACAAGTCAAGGTGGCTCAGGCATGCCACCTAGGCACCAATATGCCACCTAGGCCACCTAGGCACTCCAAATGGTGACATGGCATGCCAAGTAAGCAGGGCCAAGTTTTGACTAGGCTAAAAATGAAAAGATGTCCATCTTTGGTCTTTTCATTGGGTGATGTTGGCAAATGTTAGGTGACATAGCTAGATGGTGATGACGTGGACATGATGACTAGGACTTTATGCAAGAACTATGATAACCTTTGGAATTTTTTGTGGACAGGTTTGGCAAGGGATAAAATAGAGGGATCTTGAAGAACTAAAGCGCTGACACCCTTCCCCAAATCGAACCAGGCCAGGACTTTGCGCGCTTCCTCACCAGAGGGGAGAGGCCACACCCCATGAGACAGACTTCAGAAAGGTTGTCGATGCAACCTTTCCTACCAGCGCTCCTCTGGGAGCGCAAATGCCAATGACCCCCCTCCCAAAGCTCAGTTTCCCTATCCAACCATTGAATCTGCCATTCAAGTAACCTGCTTCGAGCAGGTTCAAAAAAATTCAAGATCCATCCGGTGGAACTTATCAAACCGCGAAGCGTCTTGCGGTCGACCGTGTAGAAACCCAAGTGTTTTGTTGTTCGGGCAGTACAAAGGCTCCGGAATGGAGATCCGACTTCGCCATGTCGTCCGAAATGGCGAAATTACCCTAGGGATTAAGTTACACGGTCATTTTTAGCAATGAAAGAAACACGAACCCTCTAGATGGCAGTATTCTGCAGCCACCTCTTTGGCCAATTGACTACGAACGTGTTGGACATGAGCTATTTTGGCGCTTCTTGGAGAAGGGGTGGTCTACTGCCCACGAAACTTGGTCCCTAGGGTAATGTCGTCGTTTTGAGTCCATTGGCAGAGTCAATTCACAATTTCGGAGTGGGAGAGTTGCCCGTCCGTGCCCAGGCGCCTTTAGGAGAGGACCTTTGGGGCAAACTGCTTCTGGAAGGTTTTAAGGGGCCATCTTCTGGCGTCAACACCCTCCCTCTATATGATGACATTCTGCAGGATCCTGGTCGAATCTGACTAGGATATGGCCTCCAAAACGTAAACCCTATGTGTTGCTAGGTTATTGAAGGGTTTACGTTATAGAGGTCGAGTTTTAGTCGGTTGCATTTGGGACATGGTCCAGAAGCTGCAGTTGAAAACGCCAAGCAATAGGAACTGACAGTATGGGGTTTGGATTTATCCTCCTCCCAGTGTGGCAATTGGAAGTCAAGAGCGCCTTTTGCAGTAGCAAAATTGTTTGGGATCATTCGGGATGGCCAATAGATCCAAACTCTATTATTTCAGTTGCTATGGCTCCGCATGCATGTCTAGAAAAGGTGCACCTAGTTATCCAGGAAAATGCACCTAGTTATCCAGGAAAATGCTTCGTGTTTTCAACTGCAGCTTCTCGACAATGTCCCAAGTGCAACCGATTAAAACTCGACCTCTATAACGTAAACCCTTCAATAACCTAGCAACACACAGAGTTTACGTTTTGGAGGCCATATCCTAGTCAGATTCGACCAGAATTTTGCCAAATGTCATCACGTAGAGGAAGGGTGTTGACGCCAGAAGATGGAACCATAAAACCTTCCGGAAGTAGTTTGCCCCAAACGTCCTCTCTCGAAGGAACCTGGCCACGGACGTGCTACTCTCCCACTCCGGAACTGTGAATTAACTCTGCCAATGGACTCAAAACATTGACATTACCCTGGGGACCAAGTTTTGTGGGCAGAAGAGCACCGATTCTCCAGGAAGCGCCAAAGTAGCTCATGTCCAACACGTTCGTAGTCAACTGGCCTAAGAGGTGGCTGCGGAATACTGCTATGTAGAGGGTTCGGATTTCTTTTGTTGCCAAAAATGACCATGTAAGTTGGTCCCTAGGATAATTTCACCATTATGGATGGCATGGCGAAGTTGAATCTCCATTCCGGAGCTTTTGTACTACCCGAACGACAAAACACTTGGGTTTCTACACAGTCGAACGCAGGACGCTTCCCGGTTTGATAAGTTTTCCCGGACATCTTTTCATTTTTGGCCTAGTCAAAACTTGGCCTTGCTTGCTTGGCATGCTTGAGCCTAGGTGGCATGCCTGAGCCACTTTGGCATGTTGGAGCCTAGGTGGCATGTTGGAGCCTAGGTGGCATGTTGGAGCCACCTTGGCATGTTTGAGCATAGATGGCATGTTAGAGCCTAGGTGGCATGTTTGAGCCACCTTGGCATGTTGGAGCCCACGAGGCATGTTGGAGTCCACGAGGCATGTTGAAGCCCACGTGGCATGTTGGAATCCACGTGGCATGTTTGAGCCTAGGTGGCATGTTTGAGCCACCTTGGCATGTTAGAGCCTAGGTGGCATGTTGGAGCCACCTTGGCATGTTAGAGCTTAGGTGGCATGTTGGAGCCCATGTGGCATGTTTGAGTCACCTTGGCATGTTTGAGCCTAGGTGGCATGTTGGAGCTTAGGCGGAATGTTTGAGCCACCTTGACATGCTAGAGCCCGCATAGCATGTTTGAGCCACCTTGGCATGTTGGAGCCTAGTTGGCATGTTGGAGCTCGTGTGGCATGTTTGAGCCACCTTGGCATGTTCGAGCCACCTTGGCATGTTTGAGCCTAGGTGGCATGTTGGAGCTTAAGTGGCATGCTTGAGCCACCTTGGCATGTTGGAGTTTAGGTGGCATGTTGGAGCCCGCATGGCATGTTTGAGCCACCTTGGCATATTTAAGCCACCTTGGCATGTTGAACCCTAGGTGGCATGTTTGAGCCACCTTGGCATGTTGGAGCCTAGGTGGCATGTTGGAGCCCACGTGGCATGTTTTAGCCACCTTGGCATGTTAGAGCCTACGTGGCATATTTGAGCATCCTTGGCATGTTAGAGCCTAGGTGGCATGTTTGAGCCACCTTGGCATGTTAGAGCCACGACGGCATGTTGGAGCATAGGTGGCATGCTTGAGCCACCTTGTCATGTTTGAGCCTAGGTGGCATGTTGGAGCCTAGGTGGCATGTTATTGGAGCCTAGGTGGCATGTTGAAGCCCACGTGGCATGTTTGAGCCACCTTGGCATGTTTGAGCATGTTGGAGCCTAGGTGGCATGTTGGAGCCTAGGTGGCATGTTTGAGCCACCTTGGCAAGTTGGGGCATAGGTGGCATGTTGGAGCCCACGTGGCATGTTTGAGCACGTTGGAGCCTAGGTTGGAGCCATTTTGTCATGTTGGAGCCTAGGTGGCATGTTGGAGCCACCTTGGCATGTTTGAGCCTAGGTGGCATGTTAGAGCCACCTTGGCATATTGGAGCCCACATGGCATGTTGGAGCGCACGTGGCATGTTTGAGCCACCTTGGCATGCTGGAGCCTAGATGGCATGTTGGAGCCTAGGTGGCATGTTGGAGCCCACGTGTCATGTTTGAGCCACCTTGGCAAGTTGGAGCATAGGTGGCATGTTGGAGCCCGCGTGGCATGTTTGAGCATGTTGGAGCCTAAGTGGCATGTTTGAGCCATTTTGTCATGTTGGAGCCTAGGTGGCATGTTGTAGCCCACGTGGCATGTTTGAGCAACCTTGGCATGTGATGCCACCTAGGCTCCAACATGCCAAGGTGATGCCACCTAGGCACGAACATGCCACCTAGGCTCAAACATGCTAAGGTGGCTCAAACATGCCAAGGTGGCTCCAACATGCCACCTAGGCTCCAACATGCCAAGGTGGCTCAAACATGCCATGTGGGCATGATGATAAGACTTCATGCAAGAAATATGATAACCTTTGGAATTTTTGGTAGAGGCGTTTTGTCGTTCGGGCAGTACAAAGGCTCCGGAATGGAGATTCGACTTCGCCATGCCATCCGGAACGGCGAAATTACCCTAGGGACCAAGTTACGCGGGCATTTTTTGCAACGAAAAAAATACGAACCCTCTACATGGTAGTATTCTGTAGCCACCTCTTAGACCAATTGACTACGAACATGTTGGACATGAGCTACTTTGGCGCTTCTTGGAAAAGGGGTAGTCTTCTGCCCACGAAACTTGGTCTCTAGGGTAATGTCGACGTTTTGAGTTCACTGGCAGAGTCAATTCACAGTTCTGGAGTGAAAAAGTTGCCCGTCCGTGGCCAGGTTTCTTTGGGAGAGGACCTTTGGGGCGAACTACCTCCGGAAGGTTTTAAAGGTTCATCTTCTGGCGTCAACACCCCCTCTACGTGATGACATTGTGCAAGATTTTGGTCGAATCTGACTAGGATATAGCCTCCGAAACGTAAACCCTGTGTGTTGCTAGGTTATTGAAGGGTTTACGTTATGGGGGGTCGAGTTTTAGTCGGTTGCACTTGGGACATGGTTGAGAAGCTGCAATTGAAAACGCCAAGCAATAGGAGCCTTGGTGGCATGTTGAAGCCTTGGTGGCATGTTGGAGCCTAGGTGGCATATTTGAGTCACCTTGGCATGCTTGAGCCTAGGTGGCACGTTGGAGCCAACTTGGCATGTTGGAGCCTATGTGGCATGTTGGAGCCTAGGTGGCATATTTGAGCCACCTTGCATGCTTGAGCCTAGGTGGCACGTTGGAACCAACTTGGCATGTTGGAGCCTATGTGGCATGTTGGAGCTCACGTGGCATGTTGGAGCCCAGGTGGCATGTTGGAGCCTAGGTGGCATGCTAGGTGGCATGTTGGAGCCCACGTGGCATGTTGGGCGTGGGTGGCATGTTGGAGCCTAGGTGGCATGTTGGAGCCTCGTGGCATGTTGGAGCCTAGGTGGCATATTTGAGCCACCTTGGCATGCTTGAGCTAGGTGGCATGTTGGAGCCACCTTGGCATGTTGGAGCCTAGGTGGCATGTTGGAGCCTAGGTGGCACGTTGGAGCCTAGGTGGCATGCTAGAGCTCACGAGGCATGTTGGAGCCTATGTGGCATGTTGGAGCTCACGTGGCATGTTGGAGAGGCCAGACCCCAGGAGACGGACATCACAAAGGTTACGAGGCAGGCTTTCCTACTAGTGCTCCTCCGGGAGGGCAAATGCCAATGCCTCCCTTCCCGGAGCCTGGTTTCCCATCCAACCGTTGAATCCACTCTTCAAGTAACCTGCTTCAAGCAGGTTCAAAAAAATTCAAGATCTGTCCGAGAGAACATATCAAATCGCAAAGTGTCCTGCAGTCGACCGTGTAGAAACCCAAGTGTTTTGTCGTTCGGGCAGTACAAAGGCTCCGGAATGGAGATTTCACTTCGCCATGTCATCCGAAACAGCGAAATTACCCTAGGGACCAAGTTACATGGTCATTTTTTGCAGCAAAAGAAGCACGAACCCTCTACATGGCAGTATTCTGCACCCTCCGATAAGGCCAATTCACTACGAACGTGTTGGACATGAGCTATTTTGGTGCTTCCTGGAGCAGGGGTGGTCTTCTGCCAACGAAACTTGGTCTCCAAGGTAATGTCGATGTTTCGAGTTCGTTGGCAGAGTCAGATCACAGTTCCGGGGTGGGAGAGTTGCCCGTATGTGGCCAGGGACCTTCCAGAGAGGACATTTTGGGTCGAACTGCTTCTGGAAGGTTTTAGGGCTCCGTCTTCTGGCATCAACGCCCTCCCACTACCTCATGACATTGTGCAAGATCCTGGTCCAATCTGGCTAAAGTATGGCCTCCAAAACGTAAACCCTGTGCCTTGCCAGGTTATTGTAGGGTTTATGTTATGGAGGCCAAAACGTGGCCAGTTGCACTTGGGACCTGGTGTATCTTTTTCAAACATGCATGCGGAGCCATGGCAACTGAAATAACAGAGTTTGGATCTATTGGCGATCCCGAATCATTCCAAAAAAATTTGCTACTACGAAATGTGTTCTTGACTTCTAATTGAGACACTGGGAGGAGGGTAAATCCAAACCCCATTTCGTCAGTTTCTATTGCTTCTTGTTTTCAACCGCAGCTTCTCGACCATGTCTCAAGCGCAACTGAATAAAACTCGACCTCCATAACGTAAACCCTACAATAACCTAGCAACGCACAGGGTTTATGTTTTGGAGGCCAAAACATGGTCGACTTTTTTGATAACTAGGTGGACCATTTCTAAACATGCATGGGGAGCCACGAGAACTGAAATAACAGAGTTTCAATCTATTGGCCAACCCGAGTGATCCCAAACAATTTTGCTACTGCATAAGGCGCTCTAGACTTTTAATTGCAAAACTAGGAGGAGATTAAATCCAAACCCCATTCTGGCAGTTTCTACTGCCTCGTGTTTTCAAACACAGCTGCTCGACCATGTCCCAAGTGCAATGGACCAAAGCCCGACCTCCATAACGTAAACCCTACAATAACCTGGCAAGGCATAGGGTTTACGTTTTGGAGGCCATACCCTAGCCAGATTGGACCAGGATCTTGCACAATGTCATGAGCTAGTGGGAGGCCATTGACGCCAGAAGACGGAGCCCTAAAACCTTCCAGAAGCAGTTCGACCCAAAGGTCCTCTCTGGAAGGTCCTTGGCCACGGACGGGCAACTCTCCCATCCCGGAACTGTGATCTGACTCTGCCAACGGACTCGAAACATCGACATTACCCTGGAGACCAAGTTTCATGGGCAGAAGACCACCCCTGCTCCCAGAAGCGCCAAAGTAGCTCATGTCCAACACGTTCGTAGTGAATTGGCCTTAGCGGAGGGTGCAGAATACTGCCATGTAGAGGGTTCGTGTTTCTTTTGCTGCAAAAAATGATCGTGTAACTTGGTCCCTAGGGTAATTTCGCTGATTTGGACGACATGGCGAAGTCAAATCTCCATTCCGGAGCCTTTGTACTGCCCGAACGACAAAACACTTGGGTTTCTACACGGTCGACTGCAGGACACTTTGCGGTTTGATATGTTCTCCCGGACAGATCTTGAATTTTTTTGAACCTGCTCGAAGCAAGTTACTTGAATGGAGAATTCAACGGTCGGATAGGGAAACCGGGCTCCGGGAAGGGAGGCATTGGCATTTGCCCTCCCGGAGGAGCACTGGTAGGAAAGCCTGCCTCGGTAAATCCAAACCCCATTTCGTCAGTTTCTATTGCTTCTTGTTTTCAACTGCAGCTTCTCGACCATGTCTCAAGTGCAACTGAATAAAACTCGACCTCCATAATGTAAACCCTACAATAACCTAGCAACGCACAAGGTTTACGTTTCGGAGGCCAAAACGTGGTCGACTTCTTTGATAACTAGGTGGACCATTTCTAAACATGCATGGGGAGCCATGAGAACTGAAATAACAGAGTTTCGATCTTTTCGCCAATCCGAGTGACCCCAAACAATTTTGCTACTGCATAAGGCGCTCTACACTTTTAATTGTAAAACTAGGAGGAGAATAAATCCAAACCCCATTCTTGCAATTTCTACTGCCTCGTGTTTTCAAACGCAGCTGCTCGACCATGTCCCAAGTGCAACGGACCAAATCCCGACCTCCATAACGTAAACCCTACAATAACCTGGCAAGGCACAGGGTTTACGTTTTGGAGGCCATACCATAGCCAGATTGGACCAGGAGCTTGCATAATGTCATAAGGTAGTGGGAAGGCGTTGACGCCAGAAGATGGAGCCCTAAAACCTTCCAGAAGCAGTTCGACCCAAAAGGTCCTCTCTGGAAGGTCCTTGGCCACGGACGGGCAACTCTCCCACCCCGGAACTCTGATCTGACTCTGCCAACGGACTCGAAACATCGACATTACCCTGGAGACCAAGTTTCGTGGGCAGAAGACCACCCCTGCTCCAGGAAGCGCCAAAGTAGCTCATGCCCAACACATTCGTAGTGAATTGGCCTTAGCGGATGGTGCAGAATACTGCCATGTAGAGGGTTTGTGTTTCTTTTGCTGCAAAAAATGACCGTGTAACTTGGTCCCTAGGGTAATTTCGCTGTTTTGGACGACATGGCGAAGTCAAATCTACATTCCGGAGCCTTTGTACTGCCCGAACGACAAAACACTTGGGTTTCTACACGGTCGACTGCAGGACACTTTGCGGTTTGATATGTTCTTAGTGCAAATCGTCTAAGTGCAATAAGTTATCTTGTTTTTCAAAGAACCATTGCATTCTTAGAAAGAACCATTGGATAAGATAAATTAGATACAATTAAAACCATTGGATGACGTGGATAACTATTGGATCGTCTATAGCGAACCTTAGTACCAACTAGATGTAGGCATGGTTTAATGGTGTTCCACTAATGATATCCAAAATGGGGGGGTAATGTTAGGATATTGCATAGTCTTGCCATTTTATAATGCTTGGGGATTTGTTGCAATGGTACTATTCCCCATAAACAATTACATCTCAAATTCTTAATGGTCTAAATTATACCAAGATGTAGGAACGGTTTAATGGTGTTCCACTAACGATATCCAAAATGGGGAATAATGTTAGGATATTGCATGGTCTTGCCATTTTAATGCTTGGGGATTTGTTGCAATGGTCCTATCCTCCATAAAGAAATACATCTCACAATTCTTAATGGTTTGTTATGCAAAAATGTAGGCGTGGTTTAATGGTCTTTCTCTAACAATATCCAAAATGTTAGGATATTGTTAGGATTTTTAAATGGTCCTATGACATTAATGCTTAGGGATTTGTTGCAAATGGTCCTGCACTCCCTCAAGGAATACAAATCAAATTCTTGATGGTTTTGTTATGCAAAAATAGGTGTTAAGTAATTGAAGTAGTTGAAGTAACTTGTCTTACATGGAATACTAGTATAAGGACATGTGATCGTGCACGCATCACATGTAGCAAATCAAGTACTGTTCTACCACTATAAAGACCCAGTGATATGGAAGGATAGGACATGTAGAGAATCAAGTATTCTTTCCTACTTCTATAAAGACATGTGACAATAGAAGTATTATACATGTCGTAATTCATGTATTCTTTCCTACAATGCCTTAGCAAATAAAGTACTACTCCCTACTACTATAAAGACATGTGACATGGAAGCATACGACATGTAGAGAATCAAGTATTCTTTCCTACTTCTATAAAGACATGTGACAATAGAAGTATTACACATGTCGTAATTCATGTATTCTTTCCTACAATGCATTAGCAAATAAAGTACTCTGTCCTACTACTATAAAGGCATGTGAATGGAAGTATAGGACATGTAGAGAATCAAATATTCTTTCCTACATCTATAAAGACATGTGACAATAGAATTATTAGACATGTAGAAATTTAAGTATTCTTTCCTACAGTGGATTGTATTATAAAATGACATGTCACAATAGAAGAAACTACAAAACAACAGTGGATGTTTTAGTCCACTGAAAAAAGAACACCATTATCGAACAAAACCATACCTCCACAAATCCACATGTAGGATTCTTTGAAAACAAGACATGTAGACCTACCAAAATTAATGTTTTCAACAGTGGACCAAAAACTGGGGTGAGTGTGGCATAGCCACAACACCGGCGGACAATGACCCAGGCGGCATCAACTTAATGGTGCCCCATAGAATGTATTTGTGCAATCTAAATATAAGAATCTCTACACATGTTAATGTAAAGTATGATTAAGAAAAACAGTCTGGGTCAGGACAGATGCGAGATTAGTCAAAAGAAGAAAAGTATATCAAAATATGGTAGAAAGAAAATATTGATATACTAAAGTGTAGAGTGAAGGCACTATTTTAAATATAAGAGAATGAGAAATATAATTATGTATGTCTTGTATATTATTTTTTTCCTGCAATGGGCATTAGAGCTTGTTTATATTAGTACTTGATGAATTGGCATGTCAGAGGCCTTGCCATGTGCATTTTGCACTTTGATTCTTATGATCCCCTTCAAGCAAAAGTTTGAGGTTTCATAACTTTGTGAGTTATTTTAGGCCTCCAATTCATTTTATTAAGTCTTTCTTTTACGACATTATTTTAGGCTTAAAAGCTTTTATTTTGGACTTTGAACTGGTTATTTATTTGTAAGTTCTTGAATGACCTTTTCTTGAGGTGGAACCACGCGGAACCAGCACTGCATAATGCACCTTGCATAATGGTGGATGCTTCCCAGCAACACAACAGCAAAGACTATATGTGTCATAAATTATGTGAAGGAATTTGTTCGAGAGGTATGGAATAAATAGAATAGAATAGAATAGGTTTTTTAGCGTCCTACAAAAAGAGAGCAGCAAGCGTATTACTGACAGGATTAAAAAACCCCCGCCCCGAAGGGTTTTTGAGGGAAAAATCTTAGCAGTAATAAGTATGCTGGCATGCTGTACAATTGTATAGGACAATTCAATACCATCCCGGAGGACACAACTAAGTCCGTGCATCCATAACCTCCTGGAGGTATGACCCCAACAAACCCACTGACGCCGTATTCAATAACTCATGCAACGGTTGGCTAGGCACTAGTAACTGAAATACTGCTCTCGAATATGGGCAAACGCTGGGCAGATCTGGAGGGCATGATATTCATCCTCAATGGCGCCCTGGTGGCAACATTGGCAAAGCCTTTGCTCTCGTGCTTCCGAGCCCAACGTCCTGTCTCAATGCCGAGGCGATGTGCACCCGTGCGAATGGAAGCTATAAGTCTGCGCTTCTTCATGGGCAAGTACTGGTGTGGGCCTCTCGTGAGCTTAGGATTGACTTGCTGCTGATAGTGTGCCAGCTTAACGTGCGTCAGAGCATCTGCATCCCAGAGCTTGCGAAGGAAAGTAGCATCTAGGTACAGCTTAAGGGCCTTGTGATCTTTCTTTGTCCTTACATGTACGCATCTGTTTGCCTGTATACCCCAACGTGAGAACCACTGAGCTTGCTTGTCCTTTCAGTATGCTTTCAGGCGTTGGGAACCCATCGCCATGGCCAAAGCAAGGTTGGGCAAACGTGTATCACCTATAGCGACCACCTTCTGGAAGTAAATGATATGGCGTTCCAATGCAGCCCGTTGAAGGGGTAGAAAACCTGTCTCCTGGAGTAGGATCTGGTATGGAATTGTGGACTTTACCCCAAGGGCTCGTGCCAAGAAGGCTTTCTGCACCTGCTCGAGGTCATTCCAGGTGTTGAGGGATATCACTGGTCCCCACACTTCTGCCGCATACAAAAGGACCGGCTCGACCAAGGCCCGAAACAAGTGTGATTGGTGGTTCCAGGCATATAACTCTGCCTTGTGGCTATTGTTCTGCATGGCATATAGTGCTTTCCAACCCGCCGTGACCCGCAACCTGATGGCAGCATCGCAATGGGTGGTAGTAGAGAACTCGATCCCCAAGTACTTGTAGGTCGGAGCCACCTCTACATCTTGTCCCTGGTAAGTGAATGAGGGAAGCCTTGGCTGACGGGATGATGAAACTAGCAGCACCCTAGTTTTGGCCAAGTTAACTCCCATGCCAGTGAATCGGCAAAAAGTGTCAAGAGCATCCAGGTGACGTTACATGTCCTCTGGAGTATAGGCCAGGAGGTTGACATCGTCAGCATATATGAGTTGCCGGATTGTGTGATGCATGAGATGGGCGCCCGCACCTCCATGCTCAGAGAGCCAATCTTCCAGCTGGTCAATGTATAGGCCAAAGAGTGTGGGGGAAAGGGGGCAACCCTGACGCACTCCAATACTGTTGATTACCGGCTGTCCTGACGATGTGATACGTCCTGAGCATGCCTCATATAGCCTATCTACTGCATTCTGCAAGTCAAAGAGGGTCCCCAGTTGCCGCAGTCTGTCCCATAACCTGTTCCGGGGCACTGTGTCAAAAGCTTTTGCGAAATCCACAAAACAATAGTACAGGTTTTGTCGGTGATTCCTGCTATCCTCAATCACTGTGCGCAGAGTGAAGATATAATCAATGATGGAATGCCTGGGCCGAAAACCTGCATGTGGGAGAGCTCGCATATCTGCCTCCTCTGCCCATATTGTCAGCCGTTGCTCAAGGATGCCATCCAACAATTTTGCAAAGAGAGAGCTGACCATAATTATAGTATGATAGTTGGCCAGGCAGTGAGGGTCCCCTGCCTTGTATATGGGCACAACTCTACTAGTGGTCCACTGCGGAGAGAAGCCTTCTTGCAATGCTTCATTGAATAATGCCATGAGGACAGGCACCAGAGGAGGCCCAGCCCATTTTAGAAGTTCCGCCTGCATGCCATCCAAATCTGCTGCCTTCCCATTAGCTAGACGTTGTAGGCCCATGATGACATCCCCCATGTCAATCTATGGAGGGACTGATGTTCGGCCCCCGAGCGGGTCATAAAGCTGTTGCAAGTACTGTACCCATTGCTCCGAGGTGATGTTCCCTGTGGGTTGTGCAGTCTTGCTCAAGACCCTTCTCAGAATGTCTTGGGGTGCCGATCCAGGAGACCAAATATCTGTTGCTGATGCTCTGCGAGGTATCTAGCTTTCTTGTTCTTGAGGAAGGAGCGATATTTACTGATGGCCTGTGGGCAAGAGGTGGGATCAATGACTTGCCGGAGTGTGCGTTTGAGCTCCCGACACTCATCATCGAACCATCTGTTGCGGGGAAAGGTGGTAGCGCCCAAGGTTTGCCATGAGCGGCCTCTCCCAAAGCCTCTCTCAGCAGCTGTCAGAAGCAGGTGAGTCAGCTGAGCAGATTGCTGTTGAAGTGTGGGGAGTTGCAGCAGTCCTGCCAGGTCATGCTCAAGCAACTGGGCATAGGTCCCTACACGGTCGTAGTCCAGGCGCAGCTGGGGCACCTGGGGTGTTGAGGCAGTAGATGCGCGGGGAGCTTGCCAATGGAGATGCATGAATAGGGGCTGGTGGTCCGAGTCCACTTTCTCGTCCCGAGTGTCTGTAACCAGGTGCAGATCCTGTTCCTCAACCAGCAGATAATCCACCACACTGGAGCCGCCCCCTTGGTTCTCTCAGTACAAGTGCAGCAGCTGGAAGATGGCCATTGTGCCAACCCATTACAAATAACCAGGTCAAAGATACTACCCAGCAACAACAAATGCCTGCCATAGCGCGAAATATGGTTGTCATCTGATATCCTTGACCAAGCCACCTCTGCGGGGTTCAACTGCAAGACGTCCTCTGCCAGGGGCTCAATTTTCGGGACCTGCTCAGCTCCTGTGCGTGCATTAAAGTCGCCAAGCAACATAACCTTGCCCAAACTATTTATGCTGTTGTATGTCATCATATAGATTGACATAGGGCTCCAATCTATCCACATCCGAATGAGCGTTATAAAAGTTGCTCTCGGCATGTGGAAAGTAGCATGCTGCTATGAAGAGAATGCTGCCACTGTCATGATGCACGCGCACCCACAAGTAGCGATTGTACCTGTCTATTTTGTGCGGTGAGACTGAGTGCCCCAAGGTTGCATGATAGTAGCAGGCAACCCTGCCATGCCCTCGCTTGCCTGTGCACTCATTGAACACCGAGAAATGTAGATAGCCTGGGAGGTTCGGCAGTCTGTGCCCTGCATGTTCCCATATTTCCATGAGGAAAATGAGATCCATATCTGGTGCAATAGAGTTGAGACTCTCCCCTTTCTGCCAAGGGAAGCCCCGACAGTTCCAAGATACCATCCAGAGGCACAGTTCCTATTTGTTAGCATTTGATGTAGACGCTCGATGATCTGTTCCGGTTGCAGGGGGAGTAGTGTGCGGCGCCTGAGCAGCAGTTGCAGGAGCAGTTGGAGCAGCGGGTGCATGAGGTGCAGTAGGGGTACTGGTGGCAGTAGCAGGAGTGGCAGTAGTTTGACGCATTGCATCGGTGACCTCAGCAGGCGCCGGCCTAAAAATGCGAAGCTTGCCTCGGACCAGGCCTGCAGCACCCTGACTTGAGCCAGCTGCTGCCGGCGGGACTCTTGTTGCATCGGAGTAAGATCCTGGTCGACATACAGAGTAGTCCCCTTCAATTGCCTACTCTGACGCAGAATTGCCTCACGCACTCGCATGTCTGCCACCGTGAAGGTGACAACGCGCGGGCGATCTGTGCGTTGATCCCCAAGGCGGCTTGCTCGAATAATGTGCATTGTAGTCTGAAATGCCATGCGAGATAGGATCTGATCCTGGATGCGCTTGGTGAGATCCTCTCCTGCCTCCTCCGAGAGTCCACGTACCACCACATTATGACGTCGGGGGCCCTGCTCCTGCTGCTCACTGAGTCGTGGGGCAACATTAGATGTCCTAGCAGGTGATGCCTGTTGTCTGGAGTGTGTGGGCTATTCACAGCAAGGGCGATGTGGTATGCGAGATAGAGTAGGTGGTGTCTGTCTGCCTGTTTGGCGACCTGTGGGCTGTGGGGCATGTGTGCTTGTCTGGCCCCGTGTTGCGGCCTCTGCTGCCTGGAGTCGGGAGCCTAGCTCCTGTTGAAGTCTCTGCTGCTTGGCCAACTCATTCGTGCACTGCCGTAATTGTTCATGGACCTCGGCATGTAGGCCCCTGCCTTGCTGGGTAAAAGTTGCTCGGAGCTCCTGTATCTCCTGATCTTGTGTCTCAGCCCTACTCTGTAGGGTTCTTAGCTCTGCCTGGCTGGCTTCGAAGGCGGCACAGACATTTCATATTATGGTGGCAGACCCCTCAGCTTCTGACTTGAGGCGGGAGATAGTTGCCACTGTATCCTGCTCGACACCCTGCTTGTCCCGTGCCATAGTCTCTATGGTGGTGAGGAGGGAATCCACGCGAGCTCGCAAGTCAGCAAGGCCCTGCTTATCCTGTTGCCTATCAAAGTGTGCCAAGCAAAACCTGTCTTCTAACTGCTGCATGTGGATCCCTATCTCTGTAATCCGTTGCCTTTCCACCGCCAACTGTCTTTTGAGCACGTGGGATGCTGAAGATTGTATCTCTGCTTCCAGTCCTGCAATCCGGGTTCTGTTGCTCTCAATCTGTTCCTCCATTTGTTTCATGGCCCTCGTCTGCACCTGTGTTGGGCTTGGGCAGCCTTCATCCATCTCTCAGGTCAATCTCATAGATTGGGCCTTCGCCAGGGCCTCCCCCCTCATGGAAGAGTTTTCTCCCTTGTCCTTGTTATCCGACCAGGGCCGTTTTCGCGGCGGTCCCTCCCCCTGGTTCTCCCAGGTGGGCTGGGGCAGGGGCTGGGGAATGTCTCCCTCCAAATGGGGGTTTGGGCAAGGGGCTATAGAAGCGGCCATGAGGTTGTATGGTATGGAAGGGGATTAGAGAGCTAAAGGGCTATTAAGAATTGACAAATGTTTAAAAAATATAAACGATGCCTGCCCTCAGTGGTTGGCACGGGGGGGTTTTGGGGGGTTCAACCCTGTGGGGGGGAGGTTTGATTCCAGCTACTGCCAGAATTCGTTTGGGATGGGCTTGGTTCGAGAAGCTTTTTGGAATACGTTGGAATGGGATATGACACAAGAACATAAAAAAAAGCAAAACGCTTTGCAATGGGAAATGAATGGAACTTTTTAGTTTCTATAATCTAAACCTGATCACATTTTTGTGAGATATTGGTCATACTCTTGAAATACTGGTCATTTTTGCTGAAACATTGGTTTTGTATATTCCGATGGTTTTATTTTTGCAATGGTCTTTTTTGCTGAAACATTGGTTTTGTATATTCCCGCCATAGAATAACAGCCAGCATGAAAAGACACAATGCATATGTATATAAGTGTGGTATTTGTAGTAAAAAAGGAGACTGGGATACGCTACGGACTGAGGGGTCTAACCCCTGCCGTAGGCCAGGATAGCGAGGGCACGACCCTCCAACTGGTTCCCGGATCACCAAAATGACTGAAGGAGAGCCTAAGGGCTTTAATAAATAATAGCTTACAAGTGCTCTTACATCAAGTGCTTGAGGATGTGCTGCAGATTATGTGAAGACATCTATAGAATAATCAAAAACCATGTTTGGGACTCTACAAGAAGTTTTGCCAACTGCAGAATGTCCAACAAAGTGGAACAGGGAATAGCACAATCAATTATGCTGCGGGCCTTCAAAAACTCGAAGATGAGGACGTTCATCTAATCAGGTTTTTTCATTTGAATTGAATAGCTAGTAACACACAAAACAAGGGAAAGGTGATACCACTATCTGCATAATCTGGATGATTAATCTTTTCATTCTTTTATCATCATTAGGTATAAATATAGATTGGCTGTTGTAAGCTATGAAATTGGACGGTTTCTTTGCACAATGCATCAGTTCTATCAACATAGTATATGCATGCTATGTATGAAATTAGGAAGTTTCTTTAGACACTTTACACTAATATAAATCTGGACTATTAGGCAGTGACTACATAAGTTGGGGATTGTGTTAACATAGTGTAGTTAGAATATTTCAAGATGGTTTATAAACACGGACCTTTGGACACGTGATGTTATGTTGACAGTAATTACTACATATTCATAGCTCCGGATTGGAGCTCTAATCAGTACTAATCAGTTTAGTTTAGGGTTTTTGCAGCCTAACAATAATGGCATGGGAAAAATCCAAAATCCAGAATGATGGAAAACGGATCTGATAATAATATTGTGCATCAGTGAGCCCATTACTATTAAGGTTTTTTCTCGAAAACCCTTCGGGGCGGGGTTCTTAATCCTGATAGTAATCGGCGTCACTAATGTAGCCCAGGTCATAGACAGGAAAGAGAATTTGTAATATGAACCGCACAAAAGCGGCTCATAAACCCCATACAAATTGTTCAGTTAAAAGCTGATTGATAACGACGCATCACTGCACGGCCATGAAGCCGAAGTAAAGCGGGATGCTGGTAATAATAGAAAAAAGTCAGCCTTCAGAAAAGGCTACATCATAACCACGTGATGTGCTAGTAGCGCCCTTTTAGGGAGCTCGCCCATGCTACACAAGCCCAGGGGCCTCCGGGCACGAGGGACATTAATGTATATTCTATTCTATTCTATTCTATTCCGATGGTTTTATTTTTGCAATGGTATCCCTATTTTCCAATGGTCATATTTTTTCAGTGTCCCCTCCTCCCGGATCACCACGTCCAGAGTATTCTCATTGGTTTTGTATATTCCGATGTTATTTTTGCAATAGTATCCCTATTTTCCAATGGTCATATTTTTTCAGTGCCCCCTCCTCCCGGATCACCACATCCAGAATATTCTCATGGGATCCTACGGGATCCTCTCCTCTGGGATCACGACATCCAAAATACAGGATCCCTTCCTTTGGGATCCCACATCTGCACATAAAGGCTGATTTAATTTCAACAATGCCCTTTTTTTCATGATTTAGCCCAACCCTAATTTTCAATGGTCTGCATTTTTATTTTAAGGCATATTTCATCGAGATTCTAGAAGATTCCCTCCTCAGGGATCAAGACATGTTTATTGGCAATCCCCTCCTCTGGAATCACAATAAGTTAATTGGAGATCCCTGGGTCACACCATTAGTCATTAAGGATCCCATCCTCCGTGATCACAAAATATTTATTGGGGATACTCTCCTCCAAGATCACAACATGTCTATTGGGGATGTCGTCCTTCAGGATCACAACACATTTATTGGAGATCCCCGCCTCTGGGTCCCACGTCCACTGATAAAATGGGCATATTCCGTCAAGATCCTAGGGGATCCCCACCCCCAGGGATCTCAACATGTTTATTGGGGATCCCCTCCTCCGGGATCCCTCATCCGTTCATAAAATGCCATGATTTAATTTCAATGGCAAGTTTAGGATATGGCTTTATTTTTTTCCATGAGACATGGGACATGTGAACATATCTTCCAAGACATAACTTCATAAAGGTATATTGTTGATAACACTTGTTAAAATACTTGGAAGCATTGTTGGAATATTTGGGAGCACTTGTTAAAATATTTGGAAGCATAGTATTGGCTTTTTTTACCCAAGGCATCTTCCCCCAAAAACTCAAGGAGGCATCACTCCACGTGCATTAATGGGAGGGGGTCATTTTTTACCCTTTTTTGTATGTATACTAGGGGTCATAGGGATTGCAGGATGTTGTCCTGATTATAAAATCATACGGAAAAGGGTCAAATTTGCCTAACATAAATACATATACTAGGGGTTTTTTGAGCTACCTTATGCACATAGGTGACATGTGCTATATAAAGAAGGTGGATCCCCCTAGAAGTTACTAAATTCCATAAGTTCATAAAAGTAAACTCCATGAGTCCATACATTAAATTTCATAAGTTCATAAAACTACATTTAAATCTTCAATGGTCCCAACTTGCCGTAGAAAACTCCATTTTAATTGTCAATGGTCCCAACATTGAAAATAGTACTTGGACAGTAATAGTGAAAACCCAAATACCACAATTTGATAGGCATAAGTTTGAAGTTGACATGAAGAGTGTACATTCTATCAAAAATATTCGTGCCAACCAACATTCCTTTGATGAATATAAACATCTATCAAGTGTGATCCTAGTCGTTCAACTTACATAATGCCTCCATCTCGACTTGCTTCCAACTCTTTCTTGATTCCTTGGCCTTGCTTTTCCCGAGCTCTATCAAAGGCTTGAGCCTTGCCAAGCTAGTGCCACAATTCTCTTCAATGGTCAGCCGAGGGAGACATGATATCTTCGTGTTAGTGCCACCACCATCATCCATCTTTTGAAACCTCTTGTGGAGTTGTCTCATGAGAGAATCACTTGCAACTAGGAGGTTAGATTTTTTTTCAGCCCTACACATCACTCTATTAATGGCTACTTCCAAGGAGAATCTAATCTTCTCCAAATAAATCTTAGTGCTTGTGGACATGGGAGTCCCCTCTCCTAGACTTATAACCTCAACCTCTTGTTCAAACTCACAAGTCTCCTGCACAACCACCACCTCCTCGTGTGGCCTTAAGTGGTCTAGTCCACCACCAATTGTGCCATATTGGGAACCTAGAACCTGTAAAATATCTTGATCCCTATTGTTGCCAAGCATTTGCATAACCTTCACTTGGTGCTTACACAGACCCAAAGGCAATCACAACATGCCCAATTTTTGTGTGCCCCAGTCACGAAGTATGGGCTTTGCCCACTTTGCACTTCAGCCTCACCTTCCTTAAAGTTGGTGAATGTGACTTGTTCATCACTAATATTTTGGGCGCGTTGTATGGCACACTCTAAGATTTGTTTTTGGGAGGTGGCTACAAACCCATGTTCCTGAAACATGCCATAAAGAGAACCTCAAAGCTTAATGCAATAGGAAAGCAATAGTATTCTGAAAAAATGTTACCGAATGTATGCCATATGTGTCTCCACATTATTTGTGAGAATGAGCATCCGATCAATTCTTCAGCCTCTAAGTGCACGCTTACATATGCCTAGGCACATCCATGCCTCTATGGCCGCATTGGTCTCCTCGTTATAATATGGGTACATTCTTGTAGCCAAAATCCATTGACAAATGAATGTTCTTAGTCCACTCTTTACTCATGTAGGCCGCTAATTTTGGATACTACTATACACATTGTCTCCTCGTGAACCCTCTGTCCTGTACGTAATATACCCAAGTTTTTTGAATATTTCATTTCTTGCCACCTTGCTTCTTCCATTCTTATGTAGCCACTTAATCCATGCTCTTCTCATGTGCCAAATGCAAATTTGGACATGCACATTTGGGAAAACCTGCTTATTCAAAGATGGCCGCCCGATGGATCCACGCTCTATCCTCAACCATTGATTCAGTGAGGTGATTCCCTGCCTCCAGAATCACCTCCACACTTGTCGTGGATCTAAGAGGACGGGATAACCAAAGTATGATCTATACCAAGGTATACACAACATGGGTATCCTAGAGGTCGGGATCACCATGGCTGATAAGGAATCCGCATATCAGCAGGTGGGCGTGATCTTGGAGAAGGGTATCACCAACTTCATGGGTCGATGATACTGGAGGCCCGAAATACTGTGGTCGATGACGATTTTCCATATCAGCCATGGATTGGGATCCCAGAGGTAGGAATTATGCAATCCCATTGACTGGGATTACAGTGGTGGATAATGGGGGACATGGGATCCTGGAGGACGGGATCACACAATCCAGCTGATAGGGACCTTGAGATGGGGATCACAGTGGCAGATAACAGGGGACATGGTATCCCCGAGGACGGGATCACGCAATCCTACTGATGGGGATTCTGGAGACGGATAACGGGGTGTCCTAGCGGGACCCTGGAGGAAGGAATCGCAACCATGACCATGGTCAAGGATCTGGGAGGACGGGATCTCTGAGGACGGCTTTGATTGGCATCGAACGGTCCAGATCATTCGGAAGATACTTCAAGTCAACTTTATGTTCTAAGACCTAGGAGGTTCTTAAATTATCTCGGAAACGTCCACATTTTTCACAGTCAACTGCAAGGTGGTTAAACAAGATTGCCTTCATCACGTGGCTAACTTGGTTAAAAGATGTACAATCCTAATGTATTATAGAAATTCCTACTTGACATGATCTAAAAAGGGCTCCTCCCTTTTCCTAAGTCGAGGATGTTAATTCTCCATTTCGTAAAAGTAGGTTAAACAACATTTTGTTGCACGCGCCAATCAAACAACGCCATGTGGCAATGTTACATTCTCTAAAACTCACCTAAAGCTTCGGCGCTGCAAGCATTCCAGTAGATTCTAATTTATGAAGCATTTTGGTGGATCTACCAAACAATCTGGCAATGTACCTTTCATTCCGAAAATTTTTAACTGCCACAGAATGTTGTTTAACCTGCTTCCACATCACGATACTGCACCTCTACCTTGCATTCCAGCAGGGTAAACCTTAGTTCGAAAAATTTCGAAGAACCTACTGTGTAAATCTGAAAATTCACGCTACAATTTAGAAACTAGTAAACGTGTGTCTGGCATTGCCGCACATAAGTTTGGATTGGCCGACGTTGTTGTTCATAAGTTTTGGTTCTGTGTTTATGTGAGGGCACACACATGTTTAATTTTAAAACCCAAATAGTGTTTCCTTCCTTTTTAAAATTGGTTTTATCATAGGTTTACCAATTTTAGAAATTGCAGATAAACATATATATTTGGTCAGCTAAACAAATCCATATAAAAGAAAAGTATTTCCATTAGAGCAAATCCAAAATGGGTTATGTCTATAGTGTTCATCCATATGTGTGCCCAACATTGCCCCTCAAAAACAGAGGCATATATATGAGTTTCGAATTAAGACTCAACCTGTAAATTGATGCCTTATGACTCTTGAATAAAATGGGCATTATGGCAATAAAAAGCATATTGGGTCTTCATCGCCCTCTATAATTCTCAAAGCAAGACACATATGAACACCTGGATTCTTTAAATCACAAGAGTCTTCTTGATAAGCTAACCATAGAATGAAAGAAAAAACAAATGCGTGGGTCTTACAGAGGATATTGATTTGTGGTGGATTCTACAATATTAAGGAGTTTGATTCATTAAAACCTCTCCTTTTAAGTGCAGCTTTGTGCTCAGCAATGCCGGGCATTAATAGTATTTGAGTACTAAGGATGGTGCAATTCACTATGCTTTAATTTACTTGCAAGTCATGCTTTGAGAAGGTGCAAATTGTATGAAGGATGGCCTCTAAACAAGATGGAAAACAAATACCAAAATGTTGCCCTTGAGGCACTCAAATAGTTCAGACATAATACTATAGATGCAATTTATGCCTTGCTAAGGTTTAGTATCAAGGGTTTGTACAAACTTCATTGCCGCTTGATGAATTTGCCTTTTGCCCATTATATTGCATGAGGCATTTCTAACCTTATCATAACTCCTTAACAATATAAACAGCTTATACCAACATGAATAGGACATAAAGATATCTAATACATAATAAGCTTGCTGAATTGAAACAAACATGACACCACCTACAAAAATAACCCATTCACCATTCACATTAATAAAAGAGGAAGTAATTTTTCTTTTTGAAGGAAGGAAGGAAGGAAGCACTGTTTGAAGAACGAAAAGAGAAAGCACTGTTTGAAGTTGCTTGTGCAATGAAGGTGTTATTTTGATTCAGTCTTGTTAACTGCACATCAGATCAACTGATACGGGCTGAAGACTGCAAAAGTCCTTTTAATAAGATTCAATGTTGCACCAAACTTAGTCCCAACATAAATGCTTTGACTTAAAACTATAAGAACATTGTAATCATATACTAGTAACAGGTGCCCGGTGTTGCCGGGCATAAATACCGTTTCATTGTAGGAATTGGACTTACTTCATTGCATTTGTAAATGATGTTGCCACCGGTTGCATTTGAATGATATTGTCCAATCTTATAAATGAGGTAGATAGATAGTACTTTCGGACGTTAAAATATACTTCCTTCCTTCCTTCCTTCCTTCTATGTTATACCACATGGCAGGCCAGGATCCCATAGGGATATATGACGATCTCTTAGATGTCCCAAGAGAAACTTGAGAAGAGGTGCATTAGGTTTGGGGTATTGAAGGCCTTGACAATATACTCAAATGATTAACTTTTAATGCTCATGTCTTGTTACATGTACATGCACTATCATGGTTGTCTCATGTCTTAGTGCAATGTATATATACCACGATGGTTGTGTCTACCTTTACATTCAATGTGGTTGTCCACTTCAAGTCCACGGATGGAAGTTGCACACCAATGTATTGGAGTCAAGAGTATGGCTTTTAGATGCATAGACGTGCCTTGTAATGCATATGCACCAAGGTCCTTGAGCCAATTTTATTTTATTGTTATTTTTTTTGGCACTTTGCAGAAGAAAATACACTAAAACTAAAGTTGCATTGAAGAGAAGGTATCCTCATCCTCCAGTAGAAGTCATTAAGATTGTTGCATCATGTGCAAAGTTACATGAAATTATATGATACCTAAAAGGACATCATTCAAGAGCACATGCTAACTTATAATAGATTGAAAGTGTTATTTTAACAATAGATTTCAGATATGGTGTGGCTTTTGTTGCCATATAAAGTGGATAACATTTAGTTAACACATAGATATTGTTGGAATATGCATTCAAAAGAAGATGGTTGTTGCACTACAAATATACAACAGGAGCTTGATATGTTATGAATTCAAAACCTAAACATTCATGGGCACCATACAACAGGAGCTTGATATGTTATGAATTCAAAACCTAAACATTCATGGGCATCTGACTGCTTCAATACCATTATTCTCTTTTCTGGTGCTAGCCATATGTGGGCAGTGCTTGAAAAACCTAGGTTCCAACATTTGCCCAAAGTATGGGCGGAAACTAACAGGCAGAAAGTAATAAAGTTAGAAACATGGATCTATTACATCCAAGAACGACCCGCCTCTCATTAACCTGCAATAGAAGATTCAGACAGGAGAAGCAAATGTGAAATGCTTTACAACATAGTAACTTGTACGTCCGTTATAGTCTGCAGGAAGATGCCACAGAAACTTATAAACCCAAAATGTGGGGAATATGAAGAGCATGAAATTATAAGCTGAAGAATGCTATAAATGTAATACATGAAAGGCCTAAGCTGCCTCGCTTATAGATTGATCCATGAGTGGTCTTTATGAACAATATCTCAAATAACGTGCAGATTAGTACTTCAAGGAAAAAGTGTTGATTAATATTAGCAAGGAGCTATGCTCCCAAAGCCAACATCCTCTTAGTACATCCTAAGTATATGTACAACAGTAAAAATTCAGGTTCTCCAGAGCGCCCAAATAATATGAAAAGCATCAAGGATTGTCCATATAATAGCCATGTAGAATATAATGGGAAATACCATGAATAACCACGAACAGCTCCTGTGAAATGAAAGTATTATTCAGTATACATGTAAAGAGTCTGCAGGTTCCAAGATGGTGTCAAGCAGTAAAAGATGAATGCAAGGGCAAGAAACAACCTGCATGTATGAATATATTCAGGGAGGTTTATTATCTGCTAGCAGCCTCTTGCAGATAATAATGAGCAATAAAGAACCAAGTGATTTTTGCAACCAAGGCGCTATTATTATCAATACAGGTCTGAAGATTTGAATATTAGTATAGAAACTGGATGCAAAAGCACAAAAGCGAACCCCAAATGCAGCTCAGTCCAAACTGCAAACAACAGCTAATGTTATTCTTAAATAGCTCCAAATGGCACAGACATAACATGTTGATGCATCAACAGCGAGGATAGACGTTAACTGACCGTCATTTGCACACCAGTTCATATAATGGTACGCATTACATCCACAACCATGGCATGCGTTTTTCAGCACTGATCTTTCTGAGTTGATGTTATAAGCTCTATCTGTAACAGAGGCAATTTTAGAAACGAATGCATTTTGCAATTTTCCTTTCATAAAATCTGCAGAGTATATTAAGATCATCAAATGCAATAAATGGATACAATAGCATGTTAATTACATACTATGATGGATATTCTTTACTTGTTTCCGTCGTCCTTAAATGCATATGGATCCCTATTCACGTCTGAAAAGTGGTACTTTCTTGCGCACCAGTAGCTCGCTCTTATAGACTTATACAAAACTTGCAGTATTTGCATCGAAACAAAGTTTGTCACTCCATTGCAATCTTCCAGAGTTGCCTGAATGAATTATGTCTAACACAATCACATCTCTTATTCAAGGTTGAAAGGACTTGAAAGAGTCTAATGTCTTACCAGAAACCTAACCCTTCCCATCCAAAATAGAAGTTCTCACCAGTGACATGCACATTTCTTGTGTACCTGTGCACATTTTTTGGAACAGTGAATGGACAGGCAAAATTCTGCAGCCAACAGAGTTGGCTTGAATATTTTCTTGCCAATTATGTTGGTCTTTCTATTCAGCAATGCTGAAGAAGCTTCGCATTGAGCCTAAGGATAACCTGCAAAAGCAAGGACAACATGAAGATAGATGCACAAAGTACAAAGTTTACAAATTTGCAAGATTCTTATATCTCATGAACTCAGAGATATTTTTTTGTCTCCCGCATCCAAGCACATGATAAAGGCATTAAAAATTTCAGATGAATACATTTTCAGAATTGCTTATGTCCTTGCTGATGGCTAAACACATGTATCATGTTGCATAGATCCACATCCTATAACTGACAGAACATCCCAGCCTTGCAAGCTTTAGAAAATTCTCTGATAATATTTTAATTCATATAGAACAAAGTGAGTCAATAAATTTTGACTGATTAGGCTCCTACTAACCTATGACAGTTCCAAAGACATTAAAGAATTAGAAATAGACATTAAAGAAAAATATTCCCGTCATGTAAATCCCATCTTAGACTTAATGATATATACATGGCAACCAGGAAGATTGATTATACCTCTTAAATATACCAAGTAGTAATGGATGTTTATCTTGATATTGGACGTTTAACTTGCAATTATACCTTGTTATACTGAAATCAATGCCAATCAGTCTGCACAAAACATGGCAAAGACAATCAGACTACGTGCACAACCTATAAAAAGTTAAACTGGTGTCTAAGATCATGGAAATATATCACAAAAATCTTATGTCAAGCAACCTCAAAGTAAAACTTTGTTATGCTCTCGTTTATGAAGGACCAGGGATGATGGCTTCACGGACGACAGAAGATATGGCTTTGACCTTCTCAAATTCCTTTACTCAGAATGTTATTACATAATAAAGGCCACCATAAAGAATAGAATAGAAAGGAATAACTAAAAAATGCATAACCATTACCAATACTAAAAATGTGAAAAGATTTATGAGTCATCCACAGTTGCTAGGAAGAGGCTTTAGATGCATCTATTGAATGCTTATATATATTATCTGCTCCAAATCATCTGGCTATGCATAGAACAATAGGGGTTTTTGGAGCATTTCAAACCGTGGCAGGCTAAGAAATCCTAACAATCATTTCACAAATTTCTATGGGTCTCTAAATCATTGCATCTACCTGTGTAAACGGTATCCATTATGGAGGTCGTAAGCTCTCGAGTGTTTGTTATGCAGGTCACTAAGCTCCCAACTTCGTCCTCTCCGAGACAATCTGGCACCTCAAACATCGAATTTGGCCAAAGAGGAAGCAATCTAATTGCGCACAAAGAGTCAGACCTTACAATGGATGTCGCTGTAGTGCATGTCGATGCCAAATATCTGGCCGAAAACCTTAAAAACCCCAATCCATGACTACATCATTCTGAATAACTGTGGCAGACATGCCGAGGATAAGCCATCCCAGATAAGCAATCCACGAAAATTGGGGGGATCTCGGATAACTATCGGCCCCCAGAAATGCGAATTTCAAAATCATAGTGCACTCCAAATGCTCGATTTTTGGTTAACGGAAAATTTTACAGGTGAGAAAAAGCTCCACAACCTTAGAAAAATCAACCTAAAAAAAAATCTAAAAAGTTTTCCACTTGACGGAAAAACCAAATTTAAACAATAGGATAGCACTGTATAGGCTGCCATAATCTATTACTATTTATTTGTAAATGATATTGACTGAGCGTTTCCTTCTAATTTGACCAAGTGATGGCCGAGTTTCAACGGAAGAAAGATCTTTCAACTCTTTGAACAAATTTAGATTTTAGGCTTCTGCCAAACAACCGACAAATTGACATTTATCAGTATGTTTTAAATATGCAATTCTAGGATGGGGCTCGCATGAAACCAACAAACCGCCATAGATAGGCTTCTCATTCATCTCAGCAGATTTTCTACAATGGTGGACAGTGGGTAGCCGCACACATGCGAACTACCCACGAAAAATAAAGGGAAAATCCAATTATATCATTTGGACCCCAAAAAATACAATGCTAATAGATGAGTGGCTGATGTACCTGCCGAAAGCTTATCACCGGGATTAAAAAACCCCGCCCTTTCGGGTTTTCGAGGAAAAACCCTAGTGATAAGCCTTCGGCAAGGGGGCTTGGACAAACGTAAGGCATAGAAATCGCTCCCAAAAACCCCCGCATGGAGAAGTCGAAACAGATGCTTCGCCCCTGCACGCACATCACCAACACAACAAACGAGACAACACAAACATACCAGAGGATAGCATCACCCAGGGGGTGGAAAAAAGCATCACCCAGCGGGTGGAAGAAAAACATGATAACAGAAATTTGCACAATACAATAAACAAAGAAGGGGAGGAGGGTGGTTTCAAAGAGAATAAGGTACTGCTGAGAGAAGAGGAAGCGCCGATGAGACGTTGATGCAGAACCGCGCCTAAAATAGCGAAACCCCAACCAGGAAGGGCATGCGCCACATGCATGCATGCAAGACATGCATGCTCGCCCCATCCTAGAATCCCATCGATCCGATGTCCGACATTCTAGGATGGGGCTCGCATGAAACCAACAAACTGCCCGAATACCAGAGAACTTCCTTATCAAACTAGAATCGAGGACGAAGGTCACAGGACGAAGGCTAAAGGTCGGAAAAGGACAGCAAGAAAGAAATGCCAAATTGGCCAAACGAAGCAGGAAGAAGCCCCTCCCCTGCCTGGAAACAATTCAAAGAGAATAAGGTACTGCTGAGATAAGAGGAAGCGCCGATGAGACGTTGATGCAGAACCGCGCCTAAAATAGCGAAACCCCAACCAGGAAGGGCATGCGCCGCATGCATGCATGCAAGACATGCATGCTCACCCCATCCTAGAATGTCGATCCGATGTCTCGGATCGACGGGATCATCTGGTCCACTCCATAAAGGTAACTGCCTTTTGCTTTCATTAAGTTACATCATAAAATTATCTCAACCATGGGGTAACTTTATATATGAAAAACCAAGAGAAAAGAGAACTTATATGAGTAGAGTGGAATGTAACCTTTGCATAAAATGAACACATTTACAATTACAACTGGGTAAAACCAAATGGGCAAACATCATGAACTAATTTCTAATCTTAAACTAAAGCTGTTTGGACTTTTAGTACAGAATCACTACCTTCAACCTAAGGCTGTATATAGGCTTGCATGAACATCTGATTAAATCTAGCATAAAAAATACCTGACAACTAAATAAATAGACTGAACCAGTGGAGAAGCATGAAGAGAAAGTAACTTCTATGGATGCTGATTGCAAAAGGCCTGTTGAAAACACATGAGTGCCAAGCTGAAGTAAAAGCACTAGATATTTTAGAAAATAGCTTTCACATTTTTAGTTCTAACATAAAAGGACAAAAACATGATATCATAGAAATTTCATACCAAAACAAAAAAGAAAATATCAAACAAACTGCAAACATCTTTGTAGTTGTATCTGTAAAAAAAATACATTCTAGCAGCCTACTATATAGCATGTTGTGATTTTGCAAGCCTCCCTTCAAGAGTATAAGCATAAAAATAATTGGAGGTTCCCAGGGGGAAATTGAACACGGTGGGATAGACAATGGTCCTATGCCATTGATGTACAAGAGGAGTAGGATCACAAAAAAAGGATAGGCAAATGTCTCCCTTCTCAGGCACATAAAGCTATTAGGGGTGTTCATTAGAGGACTATTCAAAAAGGTTTTCTTCTTCTTTTATGGATGTTCTCTGCAACCATTGCAAATCATAGAGTATTTCCGATAAATATAGCACAACCAATCATTTCTAAGTGTATTCGCACTGGGCGCGCGCTGGCCATATGGGATCCGTAGGATGGAAAAATCCGACGGCCGCATGGGGTGTTGGGCGCGACGAGTGCGAATAAGCATAACCATAACTGTTAGGAATTGAGCAATAGTGTGGAAATACCTGAAGCTATTGGCATCGAAGGAACTACTTCCATCCTATGTTAGATCTGTACATATCAAAAAGAAAAGGGCTAGTACATGCCACAATCTGCCACAAAGACTTATTTTTCAGCTCAAGGTTCTTCAAAACCTTGAATTCTCGCAACAAAGGCACAACAAAGTAAGACTAGTAAATGCTAGAAGATTAGCATATGATCATAAAATACCTCAAAAAAATAAAAATCAAGAATCTGTTCACTTCAAAATTCGACATGTAATGGCAAGAATATTTCTGCAGGGGCACTCATAAATAATGTTATTGCATATTTCTACTCATAAACTTTGTCATTCTTGCAAGATGGCTAACATCATGTATCCAGAAAATATGTCATGCAATACTTGAGGGAACTGTGTGGACTAAACCTTCATTGTTACTGGCAACTGAATGATCATTGTACAACCATGTAAAAACGCAATGGCTCTATATAGCAAGCTAAATGTTGATCTCGTATATAAGCCTGGAGAAACAAATGATACACTCAAATGTTAATCAACCTAATACATTCAGATGTAATTCAAAAAAAAATTACCATGCCATCAATGTTGAAAACCGTCTGAAAACCACCGCAAGTACATGATTTGGAAGCGTATACCAAAGAATCTGTAGAATAGACTTAAAATGAAATCCAGGCTCGGTTATGGCGGAAATCTCTGGTAGCAATTTTTGGAAGACCACAGAAGAGCTTCTTTTAGAGGACTTGTAAAACGGCAAGGATTAAGGGAACTGAAGTCAGGTTCAACATGCTACGGCAGATCCACCAGGGCCTTGCCAAAATCCGAACTGTGTCGTTCTCTGCTTGCGGACCTTTGCTTGTAAAACCTGCGCCTATGCTTGCAAATGCAACTAATGCCCACCGTAAGACCCTACTAAACCATGATCTGCAGCTCCTTCTAATGAAATACGAAATCCATGAAACGCCTTTGTCATCACCGCCCTGTAAAAACGTGCCCCAAAATGATTTTGAAAGACTTACCATAAAATAAAAAAGCGGCTTTAGCGACTGGAAAAAACGTTAGTGCTTGCTGAAAAAAACGTTACACTTAGCGACTGGAAAAAGCGTTAGTGCTTGCTGAAAAAAACGTTACACTGGCATGAGCAACCGACCCCAAAAATATTTTAGTTAAGTAGACTAGTAAACGTGTGCCCAACGTTGTCAGGCTAATGTCCTGGCATGTGCTTTTACTCGGCCTTTAATTTCCAAATGTGCAACTTCTGACAACACCACATGTTGATATTTGCAAGATAGTTGAGCACATGTTTATCCCTTCCTTATACCCTCTAGGGCACAATCTCATCTCCCTTAATCTCAGCTATGCAACTCTTGACGATTTGGGAGATTTTTGCCCTTCTTTCTTTACCGCTCAGCTCATCCAAACAAGTGACTATAATGCTACCCAGCTATGGACGCCGGAAAGCTCCCTTTTATTCATCCAGGTATGGATTCTTTCGCTTTCTTGATATGTTTTATCTGTCTATGAACCATAAAGTCTATAATCTATGGAGCAGATTACCAGATTTGCATGTGGAGGTATCAGTTTAGGGTTTGCATATGCACATCAAATGGTAGACGGTCCGTAGGATTCAAACTGAAATCAGATGTGTTGAACGTTTCTGAGCCAACACCGTCCGAACCTTTGGTTGTAAGATGCTTCAACTTTGACAGAAAGAGATAAACAAAGTTGAAGATCTATTGGGGGTTCCAACTACACTTCATTCCGTTATTGTCTCTCGCCATATATGGCGGAAGATATGTGAGGCAAGATGCATGCATCCGAGATATAACCGCATCACTTGCCATGTTGATCAACTAACCCGAGAGGCAGTCGACGATCTACACCGAGGGTTACTTTTGAAATGCAGCATCCTTTACTGTTGCCAACACCACTGTAGGAGAACTAAATGTAAAGGGATTGCCTTTTGCAACTAAGATGCCCTTTGCCATTGATGAAAGCTTGATGGACTTAAAGGTAGACTGATTGATTACTGTATGCTCACCAATCGTAAAACTGTGATATGGTCAGAAAAGATCTAAGAATGGAGCCGAAACCATCTATATGTGGTCTGCAATCGCATGCACAGTATGACAGATAAATCTATGGTATGTAGCCACTTTTAGATAATGCAGATAAATATGCAAAGCCAAGATAGGTTGCCGACACATTGACTCAGTTTATCTGTGATGTTAATTTGGAATAACAGATTCTACAACTTCATTGTCTAGGCTTAAGAAGAGCAAGGACATGGGCTATATTTAAGTGGCAGTGCTCTAGTTGGGACTATGTGCGCTATTTATCATGCCATCAAACACACAGGAATTTTTACTTGCCTTTTTTGCTTGCAAAAATGGGACCCCCGATTAGCAAATGCACCTGTGGTAAGCTTCTTTTTTTACTCATGCTATGATGTTGAAGGAAGTCGGGCTTTTGATATATGCGGAGATCATCTTTTTGCAGGAATTGATGACTCTGCCAAATTATGATGCGTGGGGAAAGCAGGCCACCAATACTGGCATGTTGTTTGTGGCGAGTGGGCACTTTTCCAGCGAGCCAGGTTGCAGTCGCCCTTCCAGCTTCTTTGTAATTGTTTAAGGTTCAGCTATGCTCTTTTTTTAATTTTGCTATTCCCTTGGTGAAGGAACAAGTTCCGGGGGAAGATGAAATGGCCGTTGGCGCGTTTCTTGGCGCCTGGAACTAGGGCGGCGGCAGAGAGGGAAGGCCGCCCTTCTCCCTCTTCCTTCCGGCACTGCTCCAATCTTCCTGAAGATCAGAGTCCCATTTGATTTGCTGCTAGAGGGGTTTTGCACAATTTTCTCTTTGGATTTCGTTTATTCAAAGGTGGGTCGGATTCTTCAATCAGAATTGCTTCAAGGCGGTCCTTTCATTTCATGCCAGTTTGCCATTAACTTCCGGTTCTTTCTGTCAAGTAAGTTCTCTTGTTTGAGTAAAAAGCACCAGATTTTAAGCAGAAATGTGAGGAGAGCAATTGAGTTGTATGATTTCTGGGCTGCCTCATCAAACAACGGATCCTCTGAGTTCTTGGCTTTTTCCCCTTCCTCTTGCTCTTTCTTTCTAGCGGAAAGATCTAAGAATGTTGTTCCTAAGGAGTCGGGGGTAAATTCTTGATTTTGATTTTACTGATTTTAGAAACAGGATGCTTAATTTTTCTGAGATTGCCGAGCTAGGGAGATAACTGTGTCCAGGAAGACGCTTCCATATCGATCAAAATATCATGAACCAAAATTTAGGGAGGTTTTGGTGCTGGGCTGTGTGTCTAGCTTTACAGGTTGGCTGACTGGCACATCCCGACAATGCAGCATCTCCTTTTAATTTCGCGTTCTCAGAAAAAATTGCGTAATCGGATCATAGTTTGAAGCATTTGGGCTTCTCCGAAAGCGATCTTGGGAGAATTGGTCGATTACTCTTCAGCTCTTTTCTCTTCATTTTTAGTTCTGCAAGAAGACTTTTGAACTTTTGGAGCATTCATGATTTATCTGTAGTTTCTGGAAAGCTTGTCCTAAGCTCCTGTAATATTTTATCTAAACAGGAAGATTGGTTTTAATCATGTAGTACTGGATAGATAGAAGAAGATGTTGAGAAAGGCAGATCAGTACAGAAATTATGGATATAAAATCTGATCTGCATGTGATCTTTGTGCTTAAACTATATCTGGTCTATGTGAGACCTATGCTGTAATTCTTCCTATCTTTTAATAAAAATTTTCTTTCCTTCAAAAAAATAAAAATAAAAAAAAAAGTTCCGGGGCTGCACATTACAAATGCATAACGTAAGCGACTATGCAGATCGATTTTGGAGCAACAAATGATTGTCTGATTTCCTAAATCCTGTTTGTTCTTTTACCCCTAGTGAAATCCGTGGCTATGGAAGACCTGTTCATTCCTATTTCGTCTCAACCTAACATTAATCGAGGTGTCAGTTTTCAAGGCTGTGATGCAAGCTGTTTATGTCCTGTGTATTATTGTGTTGCTCGCTGTTGTTCGTATTCATTCCTTTTTAAGTTTGCAGCTTTGAATATAGCCTCTTCAGATACATGAAATGATAAATGATTTGACATCTTGCAACATATTGCATCAATACAAATCTTCTTTTACTACCATATTTGAGGTTATTGAAGATGATGCTCAGGCATTAGAACTTACGAAAAATATTAAATATATCTTGATAGCTAGGGGTATAGAGACACTATAGAGTATATGGATGCAATAGATTATTGGAGTAATTAGACAACAAAGATGCCATTTTGTTTAGCAAAATTCACTTGATTCATCTTCCTTAAATTACAACGACATGTTTGCTATGTCTCTTGATACATTATTTGCAGATACAACAATGCCAAAAAGTACAGGTGTAATAATGCCAAAAATACAGACAAGAAAAAAAAAGAAAAAAAAAAAAAAATGACGTTTCTTGGCAGCGCCTCCGCCTCCGCTTCCGTTAGCGGCTAGGGCGGCTGTGAGAGGGGGACCGTCCCTCCCTCTCAATCCGGCACTGCTGCAGCATAACAGGGATCTTTCAGCATGTGGGGGCTAGCAAGGGTTTGCCGTCTACAAGTGAGTTTCTGGTTTCTTCCCTTGATGTTTCATTTGAGAGCAATTTGTGGCGGTTCTCACCAGGGTATGCTGCCAAGCCACTAACGTGGTCTGTCTACTCTATGCTTCTACTATAAGAAGCATTCTGTTTTATGCTTAGATGCAAGATGCTGCCGTCATTCTGTTTTAGCTTAGACAGATGCAAGATGCAGCCGTCTTTTACTGCAGAAACACACCGAAAGAGCAAATTAGGCTTATAAGGTGGAGTAGAATCTTTGCATTCTTGGTTGGAAAAACAGTTCTTGAATTTAGCATCATAGTCTTAATTTCCCAGATCTTTCAAGCAGATGGATTTTCCCTCTCCTCCTGCTCTTTCTTGCTAGCAGAAAGATTTAGAATGTTTTCTTGGAAGAGGGCAGAGTAAGTTCTTTGATCATTATTCTATGGATTTGAAACAAGATGACAGATTACTTGAGATTGCCGAGCTAGGGATTTGATTGTGTCCAGGACGAGGCTTCCATATCAAGACCAGATATTATGAACCAGGCTTTGGAGAGAGCTTTGGCGGCTGGGCTGTGTGTCTAGCTTTTCTTTGGGTCGACCGCACATCCCAACAATGCAGCATCTCTTTTAATTTCTCTTTTGGTATCCAATCTGTATAATTGATTCAAGATTGAAGCACATGTGCCTTCTTTGAGCAGTGCGGGAGACTGCTCAGATTACTCTTTGTCTCTTTTTCTCTTCATCTCTACTTTTGCAGAAGGTTGTTTTAGAGCATTCAAGATTTATCTGCAGTTTCTGGAAAATGAGTATTTTGCTCCTGTAGTATTCTGTTGTTAAACGGAAGAAGAGGTTGAGAGAAGACTTATATATACGGTAGCTGCAGATATGATTTCGGATCCATATGGGATCATTTGTGCTTAAATTATATCTGATCCATAAGGGATCTTTGTATTGTAATTTTTCCTATCTGATCAATACAAAAACTTCTTACTTTCAAAAAAAAAAAAAAAATACAGACATCATGAATTAAGAAACCACTTATTTTTCTAGTGTTTGCAATAAATTAGACGTTTGCTATCAACATTGCCCATAAATATAATGCATCATTAACAAGCCCAAAGTGAACATATGTAAAAATGCAAAACAGGTTGATCAGATCTGGCTCATATTGAATTGAGACTTATTGTTTTATTCGCAAAGTCCTTGCTCATTGTGGTGATTGCAATATCCCTTAGTCTTGTGGATGATGATTAATTCATTTTGTCTACATAGCATCTATGTAGATGCGATAGCATATATGTACATGTGATGATGTATAGAGGATTTGTGTGACATTTCGACATCATAGAAAAATAAGTATAATTTTTATTACAATATCATGGGCTCAATTAGCAATTGTGAAATATTAGCAACACCCAAAGACAGAGTACCACGGGCTTCCATAGATACACAAAAAGCAACCTGGACATACCTTATCCATAACAACAATGATGACAACAGCTAGGAAAAGATTTTGGTTATTGGGAGATGAGCGATGCACCACTAGGGCACCAATTCCTAGGATGCCAAATATTTCTGGACAATAGTATGATTGACACAGATGAACAATCTACTACCAAGTACTTGAAGCATTTGATTATTGCTTCAAGTACTTCAAAGGCAAATTTTAGATATAGTTAATGCCATTTCCACTGCCAGAAAAACAAGAACTACATCGCATGCCACAAAAAGTTTAAACTTCATCTTATGCCAAAAGTTTCAACTGGCTTGGCTGCTCTTTTAACTGCTACCTTTTTTTAGCTCCATCCATCCATCCATCCATCCATCCATCCTGGAGACGGAGAGTCGATTGGCTTTGAGGTATAGCTTTCCTTGTGGTCTTACAAATCCTATGCCAGCTATATTATATTTACCCTCATCCATGTGGGTTTGTGGCATATTCCAAGTATATGTCAGTATATGCTCGAAAACATGACTTTGAAGTGTGATTTAAGCCATTTCACTCTCGGGTCACGGAGGGCAACCCTCCGTGCGCAGCACCTTGTTTGAAATTGTCTAATGACAATATTATTAACGAATTAACTTTGTGTTTATGGATTTCAGTAGAGAAAACAATGGTTTACCGATTTTAGTATAGAAAACGATGCTTTATGAGGAATGTGGGGGACAATTAAATTTACCTCTAAAGACAAAAATTTGGGAAGACATATCCAAAACTTATGCTCAAAATATCACCCTTATAAATAATTAAATACAGATGAAAAATAGGTACAAAAATGCAAAAATATAGAATTTTGTCTTGGTTCATTGGCGTACTTTAGTTCATGATGGAACTCTAAATATGCATCTCCACATGGCGCATATCACCAAGGGTCTAATGTTGTATTTCTTTTTGATGCTCCCGTAATATCATTTCTCATACAAATAACATGTTGGTCGGGGTAAAAGTAAAATGGATGTGCGAGTCATTGACGTGTGATGTTTATTAGTTCCGGCAAATCATGTTGATGTTGAATGCTATTGTTGTGATAAATATTGATGCATGCGAGAGTTGATATGATTTGCCTCACAATTATTTTTGTTATTGAAATTATCTTAGACATTATCATCAATTTATTAAATTAACCATTAAAGAATGGCTTTGATAGAAAGCCCAATGTTTTATAATGAGTGTGAGAACTGAATTGAATTGATTCGATTTGAATTGATTTTTATGGTCTGCGGAGAGGAGAGGCAACCAACCTTTTCTTTTAAGTAGGAAAACATATGGGACATTTTTGAAACATGTATTATATGAAAAAATGCCACGCCTAGACATAGTTAAGTACATACAACAAACAATTAGGCCTAAGTACGTTACTATGCATAAGGGTGTGTTTTAGATATGACGTTAGGTCCTTATATTCTTGCCAAAGCAATTTTGATCTTGTCTATCCATCTTATAAGTAGGAGCAACTTTTAAATGGGGCTTAGTTAAGACTGGTCCTTGGATCTTATAACTTTTATAACTCTTAATGGCATTATAGGCTGGTAACCATAATGCCGTGCCTCCATGACTTTGTTTCTATGGGTGCATTGATAGAATGAGGCAAACTCTACATAAAATCTTTTTGAAAATTTTCAATGAATCACAATAATGAATATTCTAACAACGTCTTCCCATTCCCCAATCAACAACAACCCAATGGGATTCATTGGTTTAATACAACATAAATATGGTTTGATTTAGCTTGCGCATTTACCTCAATAGGGCTACATTAACATAGGCTAAACACAATAAAAAGACTCATAAGTACATCAATGCTTCTGCAGGACCGGCGCCGGCATGAGTCCACCGACCCAAAAACATTTTAAACTAGCAGAACTGGGTTGGGAAGAAGGCTAGGCAGATGGATTTGTGTTGGTATTTTAATTGTAGTAATTTGAATTTCAGCCCATGGGAAAGCAGTCTAAGTATCTTACCCTCAAAAAAAAAAAAAAAAAAAAAAAAAAAAAAAAGGAAAAGCAGTCTAAGTGATCATCACGCATTTCTATCATCTAGAATGCTATATTGTGCAAAGGGGTTGGATTTGCAAATCCAAAAGTTTATCTTTTGCTTTCTTCGATGCATACCTACAACACTGATATATTATATTCGTTCAGAGGAAACAATATTTCTTAGTCTATTGTGATTGAATGAGACTTTCTCTTTTCTCCTTCCATGGAATGTACTGCTAATAAAGGCTTTGCATAGGAGAGGCCAATACCTTATAATGCCAGTCTATTTTGCACAGCTTAAAAGACAATAGACTAGGCTAAGTTTTTTTTTCCCTCATTCATTCTAGATGGGTCTCAATTTGTAACCTATGGCTGAGCCATGTTATATCCAAGTTGTCCTCTAGATTAGTATATACGATGACATAATTGCAAGAAATTGCATGTCAAAATGCTTAGTAGAAAATATAGGACCAGATGTTCATTGTGCCCTAATAAATTCTTGTAGAAATTTGCAAGTTTTGTAAAAACGTTTGGAAGAACCTTTCTTTTCGATCAAATTTCAGGTTGGGATTGATTGTCTATATTCAGATGGTCTGGCATCACGACAATTCCATCATCTTGATTGGATGGATGGAACGGATTGCAGAAGGCATTCTACGGCAAAAATATTTACAATATGTAATCAGAATTATTGTTTGTGAAGGAAGAAAATTGTACGTCTCAAAGTCTTGAACTAGCATGTTTCTCATCTATCTCATGCATATCTCTATATGGGCAAGCCATATGCCAACCAATGATATAATTTATTGTCAAATACATGATGTTAATGAAAATATAACAGCCATGTGCCAGATTATGGAGCAGTAACAACTACCACAAGGATGAACTTTAAAGCTCTCTCTCAAATAGAATGAACTTGTCAGGCAAGTATTTCCATATCTTTTGAAGATGAATTTCAATCATTTAATGAAATAAGGATCCTTTGTACTTCCTATCAGGTCTAAGCCCACATACACCATATGCTCCTGAAAAATTAATGCACGAGTAAAATCTGCATCATCACATTGTTCGTGTTGAATATACAAGAGTTCTGAAAAAGCGGCACAAGAAGAGATAAAGAATATGTAGACTGTAATCAAAACTTCAATGCCAAGGGATCATGATGAAAGCAAATAGCTTTAGGCTAGGCACATTTGTATCTTAGAGAATACTAGTCCCATTTGAAAGAAGCATCTGGGAATTTAATGGATGTTGGCAAATGACATGTATGCTTTAACTGTCTTACTTGGATGAAGGTTAATATTGTACCATAAAAATTTACTTTATTTCATATTTCTGAAAGATTCGCTAACAGCAAGAGCAGTTTGGGCATTAGTTAGCATTTGGAACTTGGAAAGACTAGGGTCAGAGTTTATATCAAAAATGTTTCTGCAAATGGGTGCCAAGGCCTTTCTGCAAAGAAAATGGGTGCAAAGACGCCTCAGCAAAAACTAACCGTATGCATGAACCATTTCCATGCATGAAATAATACCTTTGGCATCAGGAGAAGGTGGACATGGATACAATAAAAAAGTTAGAGACTTCATGCAAGAAAAAGGAAGAAGGAAATGCTCTGATCTCTGATCTCCTGCTCCTGCTACACTTCAATATCTAAAATTAGCGCCAGAGATTTCGTCTAGGATCTTACCAGATTAAAAAATTGCTTGACAGTAACCATAACATCATGGAAAGTACATGACAAAAGTAACAGAGGAGAAAGCCTTTTCCCTGATACCAGCACTTGAGGTCATGTCTAAAGCAATGAGCACTTGCACTCTTTAAACCTGATAGACAAGGACTTAAAACCCTAGAATGTATTGATACCAAAACTAGAAATGATGGAGGAGCATGCAATCTAGAGAAGTTTGAAGATAAGGAAAACTTGAGATAATACAGGTGAATAGTGTTTGATCTTTATACCCAGTGTTGCAGTTATGTTATTACCCAGTTAGAAGCTCCTTCAATCACTGCAATCTCATCTGGATTTTAATGGTCCATAAGCGATTTATAACCTCACAACCAAGGCAATAACAGAGCTTTTTTTTGGTCCACTAGCTCTAACTAATGCAAGGAACTGTCTTCAATGCACTGCCAAAGTCTGTGTCTGATAGATGGCAGCATTCATAACCTACTAGGCAATAATGGCTTTGTGTTAGTGAACAAAACATAGGCAATTTTAGCACCTCTCAAAAAATACAAAAGCAATGGAATGACACTTCCTATAAGGACAGTCACGGTTCCCCTTCCTTTCCATTGCTGGATCACAAAAAAAATAGAACCTTCCAAGGGTGGGAAACATGTTTGGAGAAATCGATCCTTAATAGCGTTTGCACCTGAAACAAGCTAACAGGAAGCAGCTACAAAAATGTTGAAGTTGAGATTGAATAGATATGCCCTTATCTATGAAACCTATTTTAATAAAATATCTTTCCACTTACTTGCCCTTGTGAATGACCGCACAACTTGCGCGTGCCTTCAATATAGAGCAACATAAGTTGGCACATCCGATATAAATCCTTCATCTCGCATACGTGGAAACAAATTCAGAGCCAGTTCACCCTCCCCACACTTATCATACCCAAACATCATAGTACTCCAAGCTACAACATAATGATCCATCATTTTGTCAAATACCAAACGAGCATGCACCATGTTCCTACATTCAACAACAAATGTTTGAGCATCTCGACTATCCTCATCTTGCATACATACAAATAGCTTGAGTCCTAACTTGCTTCATAACCACTAGGTATAATGCTCATATCCTATCATTTTTGTGCTCCTAAATGTGTTTCCTAATAACTCACCCAATAAAGACTGATGCATACCTCTGTCTCTGATATTCGGAGTTGCATCAGATGTCGCAACACCTTTAGATCTTTCAAGACAACTCTGATAACCATAGCAGCAACTTGTATTACCCCTTGAGGACTGGAATAGGACATTATGATTGTAAAAAACTTTCAGACCTACTTGTAAGGATGCCCAGGGAATTGTACTCAATGTGTTTAGATCTTTGATTTTGATGCATTCCATCAAAAGATAATAGGCATTGTTCCTGAACAGGCAACTTCACGATGCTCAACGGTTTCAAGTGCCTCATCCCAAAAGCATAACCTATATGATCTTCAAGCCTTAAAAGCATAACCTTCTAACAAGCAATGAAGAACTTTAACACTGCAAAATACATTAAACAAATTTAAGCCTGAAGGCAATGCCTTAGTCCTTTATTTCTTACTTGTCAGGAACTCATATAACCACTAAATAATGTTAACAACCATCAGTCAACGAAACTATTTACATAAAAATAGTAAAGAATCCAACCAGTTCCAAGTCTAAGAAATTGTTACGAATCAAATGTTAGCCAGTAATCAAAAGATCAAACATCTAGTAAACCAACATTAAAACATTAAAGATTCTCAAAACCAGGCCTTTAGTCCAAAGCTCTCCACCCAACTGGACCACTCATCTAGCAATATCAGTCTGAAATATAAAGACAATAAGGCATATATGACAATCAGTTTTCTCTTGTAGCTCCTTTCTCGAGCTAGCAGTCCTTAATATGATACACCAAGAGTAAGGTTCTAGGTTAGTAACAGAATATTAAACAAGAACAGCAAAAGCTCTAGGAAAAAGGTAATGGCTTTCTAGGAATCAGATTCAAGAATGAATGAGTAGAGCAGTCTTTTTCTTGACCACCTATCACTCTTCTGGTCATAACTCTCTTATTCGGATGAGTTATGGGAAGTACTACCCCAATTCAGAAACTAGACTCCGAGATAATTCCAGTGAAGTAAATATCGCCTCATTCGGAGCTCTCAGCTCTGGTTGTGGAGATATCACCAATTGAATATCAGGTTATATTTATAGAAGTCTCTGCGACTTAAGCCTTCTTTGGCCTGCATTTTGCCTGCGCCTTTGCCTTTGCCCTTTGTTCCCAACCATGATATATACTAACTCTATATGATTTTGCCCAATGCTTAATCATATTGGCCACTCCCCCGAGCTCATTATTAGATATTAACCCTAAATCATATCAGAAATACGAAATATCAGACCCATAAAAGTAATTCTAAACAGGTAAAGAATGTGATGAGCAAATGAAGGAGAAGAAATGAGCAAATGTGCTATAGCTAAAAGCACTATAATGAAAACAGAAGCGTATAGAGAAGAGAAAAACTTCACCTCGGAGTAGAAGGCAAGGCTTAAAGTCCCTGATGCATTCTGGTATTCTTGTGAAGATTTCATGCCTGGCGTTTTCTAACCAGTTGTGCTTGTGCTGTTGTAAATGGCCTGTAATGAATCCGTTGCAGAGCCTTCATATAGAAATATCACGATGATAAACAAAATGACATTCCTTGTTGGACTTCCTATAAGCTCTTTGCTAGTGATAATCCCACTGAAGAGAGTTTCCCAAGAGAGTTTCCGGAAGAGAGTTTTTGTAGGCTTCGAGCATGGCAATGGAGAAAAGAACTCAAAAGGACTGCTCTGGTCGTTGGAGGTTTGGTCGTTAGGGCTGCGACCGCCCAAAGGATTCAAAAATTAGTAGATCTAACGGTTGAGATGCAATTAAGCTGACATGGCATGACATGTGGCATAGCTAGAATTACAGCAAAGTGTGCACCTGGGGTTAGGCAACCCTGCTAATGAGTAGATAGCAGGAATGCTAAAAATAGCAATTTTTCTTGTTACTTCCGGGAGAAATAGAGTGAGAGTATGTAGCTGGTAGGCTGGGCTCCGGGCGGTTTGTCTTCTTACGAGTGTTTTTCTTACGAGTGTTATTTTGTGGCCTTCGTTTCGATGACATGGCAAATTGAGAAAGGAGCGGAAAAAGGGAACGAAACCACGTAGAGATCTGGAATTGGATAAAATATCGGTAGAGGAGTGCACGTGGGAAAAACTAACAGCCGATTTAAAGCGCAGACACATGGCAACGACGGCAGTGGTGGTTACTGCATCCTTCCCGTTACCACCCTACCCTAATTCATGTTCGCCATAGCCGGACCTTCCTTTTCAAACACAAACGGATCCCCTCAGAAGCAGAACCAACCCATTTTTCTGGCTCTTTGTTAATCTAGTATGCGGCTTGCTTTGCCGCAGCAGATTGCCCATTCTTGCTGATCATGGATTTCCGTCGTATCTTCCCTTCCAGTGTCAGAAAAAGAGGTGCATGCCAAGCGTCTGGGCAGTCAGGCGGTGGAACCTTGAGTCGTGGAGAATGGCGATTTGAAAACAGGGCATTATTTCTTACCTCACTTTCTTTCGCTTCTTGGCCCGACAATTGAGCTCTTGGGTTTGGCAACAATACTCTTTCTGCTGTTCTGATTCAGGATTCGATCCTTACGCTATATTACCAAAATATACCAATGCTTGTAATCATCTGCCACGAATTCATTCTCAGTGTTGTTTCGGGTGCCGCTTCAAGGTTTTATCATGCTTGAAAAATGTCTGTGTTCATATTTCTCCATCACAAAACTCCGGCAGGGAGGCGGGCATTTTTGTGGATGCTAGGGCATGGGTAAGTGGGCAACTTAATCTATCTGTTTGGCCATTCTTGAGAATATTCAGTTGCGATGGGTCCAGTTACCAGCCATTCAGAGCTTATGAAGACAACGTCCAACGGCGCTTTACAAGGGGATAATCCTGTTAGCTTCGCTTTCTCGCTTTTAATAGTCCAGATTTGCATTGTTGTGAGCTTGACACGAACCATCGCATTTTTCATGAAACCGTTAAGGCAACCACGAGTGATCGCAGAGATTATTGTAAGTATTATGTCTATTCTTGAATCTTTTGGTTACAACTATTATTGCTATGCCTGTCCCTGGTCTGTAGTTGTTGAAAGCATTTTTAAGCAATTGCTGTTTGACTTTTCAATCTAGTTGAATTCTAATTTATGGATTCAAATTCATACTGCAACGTAGGATAGGATGAGATACAATCATATGTAAATGAGTTTATTTTCATTCTTTAACTTCTTTACCAACGCAAGATAACTAGATAACACACGTTGTAACCATTACAATTTTAGCTGCAATTTTAACAAACACATTGGAGTTTAACATCGCAGGGTGGAATTATTCTTGGACCTTCAGCTCTAGGCCGATATCCTGTATACTTGCAGAGCATATTTCCAAATAACAGTTTGACAGTGCTGGAGACATTCGCTAATATGGGACTTCTTTTTTTCCTCTTCATGGTTGGGCTTGAACTAGACTTGAACGCAATTAGTAAAACTGGGAAAGAGGCTCTACTCACAGCAGCTGCTGGCATTTCGTTACCCTTTGTGGCAGGAATTGGAGTTTCTTTTGTACTTCATAAGACTATCAGCAAGGGTGTGACTTTTGGTCCATTTCTTCTGTTCATGGGGGTGGCAATGTCCATCACAGCATTTCCTGTTCTTGCTCGCATTTTGGCAGAACGAAAGCTTTTGACCACAGATGTAGGGCAAATGGCAATGTCAGCTGCTGCAGTGAATGATGTGGTTGCTTGGATTCTCTTGGCTCTTGCTGTGGCACTTTCAGGTTCAAGCAGGAGTCCTGTTGTAGCTGCATGGGTGTTACTCTGTGGACTTGCTTATATACTAGTTATGTTCGTTTTTGTCAAACCCATTATGACAAGGATTGCTAATAGGTCTCCTGACAATGAGCCTGTTAGTGAGATGTACGTATGCGTTACTCTTCTTGGAGTTCTAATAGCAGGATTTGTTACTGACGCTATTGGAATTCACGGCATCTTTGGAGCATTTGTATTTGGATTGATTATTCCCAAGGATGGGCCATTTGCTGGCATTTTAATCGAGAAAATTGAAGATTTTGTGACCATACTTATGTTACCCATGTACTTTGCCTCCAGTGGCCTGAGGACTGATCTTGGGACAATCCATGGACTCAGGTCTTTAGGTTTGCTATTGCTGGTTCTCTTCACTGCCTGTCTTGGCAAGATTTTTGGTACATTTTTTACTGGAATAGCATTTGGATTGCAAGTCCGCAAGGCACTTACCCTGGGTTTTCTGATGAATACCAAGGGGTTGGTGGAGCTTATTGTGCTCAACATTGGCAGGGAACGCAAGGTAAGAGCCTTCCTTCTTTTTGAGCATGGTCATATATGATTCAGCCACAAGTCAGTTGATAACTTCGTTTCTAATGTTTTGCCAGGTCTTGAATGACGAATGTTTTGCCATCATGATCATTATGGCCCTTCTTACCACATTCATGACTACACCAACTGTCATGTTGCTGTATGAACCAGCAAGGAATAAAATTCCATACACACGCCGGAAGCTCCATATCGAAAAATTGACTGATGAGCTTAGGATTTTGGCATGTGTCCATGGAATGAAGAATGTTCCTGCTGTGATCAATCTGGTAGAAGGAACTAGAGGTACTAGAAAGCAAGCTTTGAATTTGTATATTCTTCATTTAGTAGAATTGTCAGAGCGATCTTCAGCTATTATGTTGGTTCATCGGGCGAGAAAGGATGGCCGACCCTTTTGGCATCACAGGGGCAGAGAATCAGACAACATTTTGGTTGCATTTGATGCATATGGGCAGCTTAGCAAGGTGACTGTGCGGACCATGACAGTGATCTCAGGCTTCGAGGACATGCATGATGACATATGCAGCACTGCAGATGAGAAACGTGTCAACATTATCATTCTCCCATTCCATAAGTATCAGAGGGCCGATTCAGTCTTGGAGACAGCCAACCCTGGGTTCCAAATTGTAAATGAAAGGGTGTTACAACATGCCCCTTGTTCTGTAGGTATTCTTGTTGACCGTGGTCTGGGAGGAGCTACTCAGCTTTCTCCAGGTAATGTTGATCACAGTGTAGCAGTGTTGTTCTTTGGGGGTCCAGATGACAGGGAGGCTTTGGTGTTTGGTTGCAGGATGGCTGAACATCCTGGGGTAACTGTGACAGTGGTCAGGTTTGTGTGTGGTTTTGATGAGCGGGCCAGCATTGGATCTGATCATGTTGTCACTTGTTGTACTCTAGAGGATGGCAGTTTTCCAAAGCCGCCTTCTCCTCCAGCTTATCAGTTTGCAATTGCTGGGCTAGACTATGAGAAGGAAGTTAAGCTTGATGAAGAGTGTGTTGCTGTAGTGAGGCAGCAACAAAGCCCAGGCAATGTGGCAACTGAATCAGCTTTGCGTTCCATAGCCTTTGAAGAGATTGTGATTGATGATAATGACCCCAAGGAGGCAGTGCTTGGGCTGGCTATGAAAAACAGGTTTAATTTGATTCTGGTTGGACGGGGTAGGAGACCTACTAGCCCTTTGGTTGCTCGCCTAGGTAGGAGGCATGCTGATTGCTCTGAGTTGGGTCCAATTGGGGATCTCCTTTCTTGGACACTTGGCGTTACTGCTTCTATTTTGGTCATCCAGCAGCATGATCCCTCTCTCGTTCAAGACTCTCCAAGCAGAGTTTCTGGAGTTGATGTATATAGCCCAGAAGCCACCAGCAGCGCTGTGTCTTCACCATGTTAGGTGTAAGTGCTGGAGGTCTTAACAAGCCTTCTTCTGTACATATGGAGGTACTGTACATGTGTAAAAGTGGTTAGTAATCTGGATGTCATATCTACCAGATCCATTGATGATCTTAAACATTCTGTTGCGCATTTCTTGCAATGAAGCAGACATGGTTTCATGTTCCCTGGCTGTAGTTATATCATCTCTTATCACTATTACAATTACAGCTTGCCTTTTGTATTGCCCGTCTGTTAGGGTTTATTATGGATCTCAGTTGTGTAGGCTCCCACGTGAGATTCTAAGTTTTCTACAGTGGAAGTATGTAGGCATGTATAACATGCTTTCAAAAGTGAAACCGTGATATGAAGGTTTATGGCATCATTTAGTAAGTGAAACCCCGATATGAAGGTTTATAGCATGATTAAGTACATATCACGGTATAGTTTTTAGAATATTATAGCTAACTGTGTGGATGGATCTGAGAGCAACGTGGCAGCAACATGCATGAAAAACATGTATATTCCGAGATCATAAGAGTCACGAACAAATATGGATGATTCGTTTGACACTCAACGTTTTGTCACTTTTCTAGCTATAAGAGCTCTGCATAAGGATGGGATCGTGCCCGGGTTCAAACACGCAACATCAAACACGCAACGTCGTTATCACAATCACAACATTTATAATCGTAATACAAGTCCCTTGTTATTTAAGGTCTGTGCAAAATGAATTGTGTATTGTACGAATAAATTTTCCTTAGACTTATTTTTGGTGGGATTGTTCAAGGTTCTGGATCCGGTTATGTTAGTTAGAATGAATAGGAGCAGATCATAATTTAGAGATCTTGGGCACTCTATAAGAACTTTTCTCTTAGAGATGTTCTCATTTTGCCATGAAGATTTCTTTTTTCCGACTCGTTTAAATTTAGTGGACTGAGTTACTAAAGAGAAATATTTTTGGGCCAAATATTTGACTTTGCAGGTAATAGTAATGGATGGCTGTGAATGTAAAGAAGATGTCTATAAGGAAGAGTAATTTGATATAATTATCTTGATACAAAAGGGGGCAAATGTTCAAATTACATATGGATTTCCATAAGATATTATTTAATACATTATCTCATGAGATGCCTGCAATTAATACATTGGTAATGGAGGATATCTCACGTTCATTTCTACATGTTACACTTGAACTTTGAGAAGTATATTCGCAATTCTTGAAATTGTATAATAGTTTGTGATGCTACGAAATAATATTCCAGAACTACACAAAGCTGACCCCTACAAACGTGCACATAGAAAAAACTAGGTGTAGTTAAGAAACAGGAAGATTTATATCTATGACTTATAGTAGACAGATTTTCAAAGACATTAAAACAATCCAGAAAGATTTGCCTTTGAAACATGTGAAAGGCACTTAGTTGACTAGATAAAGTTCTGCTCGGGAATAAGATTTGGCTTGGTGAAGTATTATGGAGACTAGTCGAATACTCAATAAGATGTTTTATTACATCGTAGAGTTGGCTAATAAAATCTTTGCTATCAAATATGTACAAAGATCACAACTACACATTCTCCATATAACAATGGGCCTTGTAATATCCTTTTGTTCCTACTTTACTATAAACTCAGGCTTTGCTAAATTTTGAATGCCATGTAACAATTGGATATTTTATTTACTCAAGTATCATAGTGTACTAATTGCATATTTTCTTTTTATACAACCATTAGTGTGTTTGTGTATTTTCATAGGATTATGTTTAGTATATATGTCAGCAACGTCATCATTAAATAAGAATCATATAGTTTAAGAACTATATTTATTATATTATTTTTTATATTGAAGCAGTCAAATATCCTCCAGCAGAACGAGTTAATCTTGCATGGAGATGAACGGAGGTAGACTTATGGCGACGGCAAGAAGTTTTCTAATATATGTCGATTATGGACATTTGCTTGTAAGCCCAGTCGTTTTTTACTTATAGGTTGCTCTAGTAGATTTTTTTTATCTCTCTGCTATGTACTTCTCATTTTTCTTATTTCCAGGAGCTCCATCATGTTCCTTTGCGCCCAAATTGTTATGTGATAGTTGTAGGACCAAATGGGAAAGAACATCAAGTTTTTGTGGCATCTGCAGGGCCAAAATTGTTTTTTGGCCAAGGATGGGAAGCTTTCTTGACTGATAATCTTTTCGTAGATGGTGATGTTATTTTCTGTGTGATATCGGAGGATAGCAACATGGTATTTGCAAAGAAGTGCGATGGCAGCAATCGGACCAAAGCCCTTGGAATTTGGCAGGTAGAGGATGAAAAAGCACGGCAGGAAGTTGTTAATGCTCGACAAAGACGTGTAGCAAAAGAACCAGAAGACTCTGTTAATGTATCAGATGATGAACCAGACATTAAGAAAGCTTTTAAAGTTCCACTGCTCAAACGTATTTATTCATCAGGATTGGTGAGTAAAAATTTCCCCTTTGATTAATTTTCCTTCCGGAAATTCTTAGCTCTCTAATTTCTGTGTCAGAGATTGAAGGAGGAAGATCGTTGGCGAATGCCTCCAAGGGGTTCTGCAATCCTTGTTCATGGACCAGATGGTATTGACACTAAATTGAAAGCAAAAACCAGTCGATATTGTTTGAGTCATAATTGGGACCTGCTAGTCAGCCACTATTCTCTTAAAGTTGGTGATATATTGGAATTCCAAGTCGTAGGCGAGCTTGAATAGACAATGAACATATATCGTGGTGGAGCACAGCATGACCAGAAGAAGTTCTGAATATGTAGTTTTATGTAATAGATATTTTGTTGCCTCTGTGAGTTTTCCACTTATAACTATTAGCATGACTATATACTGACTGTTCATGCTTTGTAATCACAGGAAGTAATATAATTTAGTACTTATCTTTTTGAAGAAGAGTCTAATTTTGTGTATACCTGCATAATTTTTGATGCAATTTATCTTGGAAATCAATAAAACTATTCAACTGTTGGTGGTCAAAATTTACAGCACATAAAATAGCATAAGCAATCTAAGGTCGAATTTTACTACTGTGCAGGAAACAGAAAATAGTCTGTGGAGTTTGTCTTCCATGAACTTTGCATGGTATGCTTCAACAGTCTTCCCAATTTGGTTTTTGCCAAAGTGCAGTTTGTTATATAGGTATTCAAATATAAGAAGAAGAAAGGAACACAATGTTCACAAGCATATTGTATTTCATGTAAAGCAAGACAAACTCTACAGGCATATTGTACTTGCTTGGGTCATTTCTATCATGAGTTCCTATCTCTGTTACATCATTGTCAGAAACACTTTTACCCCATCGCTTTTATTCTGTTTTCTTGTGAGAAGTGCCATCTGCAGATCCTTTTTCTTTTGTTTGAATGTGAGAAATCATATCACCCCATCCTTTGCCTTGTGATTCATTCTTAGGAATGATGTATTCCTGGATTTTAACATTGGTTTCTAGCAACATGTGACTGGTAGGATGGCATCTATTTTCCAGATGCCATATGTATTGTATGTGACTTTCTTTGGTGCTGCAAGTTAGAACTAATATGCTCGTTGTGATGCCTACAACCAGCAATATTTGTTGCAATGATAAATTTTTTTTTTGCATGGACTATGTTAATTATCTATGTTCTCCTCCTTCACCTATTTGTTTCTAAGTAAATATTGCTGTTTTTTTTATCAAGTACTTAAGGAACAATTCATTGTTCATCTACCTTTCTGTAGTCCACAACTGCAATGGCATTGTTGTCGCTGACACTTGCATGCTGCTCGCCTCTGTATTTTTTGCTTTAAGGTTGTAGATATTAAATTGTACAGCTGTAATTTTGGAATACTCTTTTTTGTTGAAGGCAAGAATATGGCAGTATATAGTTCTTGATGAGACTCAAGTAGTCAATAGTGCATCCGTGAAAGAAGGATGCCTCTAATATTGTTGCAGGAACGTTAAGAAATGGTTGCCTTTTGCTTTCTTCTATGCTTAAACAGTCATTGTTGACTGCAAAAAAGATCAATCTATTTATAATATTTTTTCAAAATACAAAACTTGAACACTTCCCACAAAAGAGGAGCACATGTCTATTCTTAAGAAACTAGCTAGAGACCATCTTATAACGTTTAAATACTATAAGTTATGATAACCACACTTAGAATTCCCTGTGGTCTTATAACAGTAAGTTTTAGCTTTCGTTGACAGAACCGTCATCTAAGATGATCCATTGGGTGCAGCTGCTACCTCAGATTCACTATTCGTTGTGATACAAAATTTGATGTTGATGGTACAGCTGTTGCGTGTGCTGGCATCCTTCCTTGTGCTAGGTACTGCACAATCATCCAATATCAGTTTACATACAATTTGTAGGTAGCATAATGAGATTCTGATGCTTACTTCAATTTGATTTCGTGGCTTGAACAATAGTACTTTGACTCTTCCATGTGTCCACCCTGCAATTGGGTTGAACAATGCAGCTGGGCCAAAGGATCCATAGGGAAGATATCGGTGGAGCATTGAGTGAATTGTACTCCCAGGCTGGTCTGTGTGCACGTCTTCTAGCAAACTGAACATAAAATCTGGGAAATATCGTTCAATTCATAGTGCACGGAAAATTACTCCTGCCTTTCCTTCAATCCATCCACATCTTATGTGTTTTACTTCTTCATCAGGACGATCTCGTATTGCAATGCATAAGAACTTGTTAGTATTAGTTGTTCTGGCCACTACATCAGCTGAGAGTGGAATGCCCATCCCTGATCCGACACTATTCAAAGTTATATGCAAAAAAGCATGGATTAACTTGCAGATGTTAAAAGTGCATCTTTCCTAATTCTCTAATCCATAAACGAGTTCACTTTCTACTACTGTTTAATTTGAGATTTTTTTCTGCAAATAACCTTGGAGCAATTGAGCAGGAACAGTAGAGGTAAGGAAGAAGTCGAACACAAATCAGACGTGCATGCATGAAATCATGCATCCCATTGGTATTTATAGCATCGGGAAATTCTATAAGCTGTCTATCATAAATGCGAAGAGCTACTTTAGCTGGAATTTAAGCGATGATTTGAAGCAGAATGGATACCGTAATTGTATCCGATCTTCCTTTTAATTTGAGCAGGCAATTCTTAATTTCTGAATTTAATTGTATATGTCAGCATCTAAAGGCATATTCAGTTTTTATATTAGTCTCAAAATATTAATGGTATACAATTTGTCAATGGTAACAAAGTGTTTGAAGAAGTAAAATATTGCCATTATTGGTTGTAACACTAAAAGCTTAATGTTGCATGCATATGGACTCTATATGCCAAGGTGCAACATCAATGATATTTTGTTATGCTCATCTCATTCTAGGCGCCAAATCATTTCCGCTACCTTAGGACAGTTAGAGTTACTGCCGCCGTTTATCGGGGCTTCCATTCAAAGCTTACACTTCTCCTTTTCACCTTCCAGCACCGGGCAGGTGTCAGACTCTATACATCGTGTTACCACTTAGCAAAGTCCTGTGTTTTTAACAAATAGTCGCTACCCCCTTGTAGGTGCCGCTTTCCCATCACACACGATAGGAGAGCACCCCTTATCCAAAAGTTACGGGGCTATTTTGCCGAGTTCCTTCAACATGGTTCTCCCAAGCGATCCCTCTTGGGCTGTTTCCCTCTTGACTTCGGATCTTAGCACCCGAAGTCTGTCTGTATTCATGGTTGGCCTGTATTCGGAGTTTTTTTGCGGTTGGTCAAGCTTGGGGCCACCCTAGTCCATGGAGTGCTCTACCTCAGGCCATCATTATATATGGGCTCTACCTCAATAGATTTCGCGGAAAACCAGCTATACCCGATCTTCGTTGGCTTTTCACCCCTAGCCACGAGTCGTCCCCGTATTCTGCTATGTACGAGTTCGGTCCTCGAAGGTCTGTTATAGCTCTCTTGAACCTGCTCATGGCTAGATCGATCGGCTTCGGGTCAAACAGAAACAACTAGCCATTCTCATTGCGCCTACACCTAATGGCTTAAGTTGCTGTTTCCGTTTACTCGCTGACCCATTATGCGAAAGGTACGTCGTTGGAGTTCACTCTCTTCTCCTTCGATTGACGGTCGGCATCGGATTTCAGTTCTCTGTTTCACTCCCTGTTCTAGGGTTCTTTATGGACTCCAAGTACCAGGGATGTAATGTCTGGGATATCCTACTTAAGAATCCTACCATATGTCATTGTAAGATTAATTGGGAAAGGTTGCACTCAATAGACACTTATATGCACCCTACGAACCTGGCATGCAACGTCTAGGATGTAACGTTATTTATGCTTATCCCATTAATATATTTGAGTTGAAATAAATCTAGAGCTCTATAACTAGCATTTATAGAACTCAAAGATCATTTTCTCACATTTTGTTTGCTATGATAGGGAGATCATGCTGTGTCTCAAAAGATGCCTCAAAAAAAGTTGGGACAACGTCTTAGGTTATCTAGCTCTTATCTCATATATCAGAAGCAGGATTAAATCCACAAATTTAAGCTCCTTGAGTCTGGGCGACCTAGGCCCCTTAAATCATAAAGAAACATAGAAAGAAAAGGAGGATAAGATTGAAAGAAATGGCTAGGGGGAACGATAATACCCCTTATGTCTAAATAGTGAAGTTATTTTAGAAACCTAACCATTGTTGTTTTGGAAACCTTATCTTAGAAGATTATCATCATAAACAGAGACCTAATCATGTTTGTCTTGAAAACCTTACCCTAAAAGATTATGACCATAAATGTGGGGAAGGTCACGGGTTCAACGGGAAGGAACCAGGGGTAGTTGCACACGTATGACTATTTCTACCTAATTCTGATTGCCATACAAAGAAATGATAGCAAGATTGCTAATCCTGCATTCACATATGCCCATGGGTCATTATTTAACTTACCACTACATTATTATGATAGTTTCATAATTGAATGTGAACATATATCATTTAGAAAGCATAAGAAACACATGAAATACTTGCAGGAACTTACGAGACAATGTTCTTCTACTATGGTTCCTCTCAAAATTTACATTGTTTTAATAATTTGGCCTAGATATCTTCACTGTTTTTTTAAATTCCCAAAAATTTTCCTATCGTCATAAAAGTATCCTTGCGATGTAATATAAATTCAACAACATTTGAAGTTAAGGATTCAAACGTTCTAATGTAAATTCCCTAATATTCCCTTACGATTCTGTCAACCTAGACGCGGAAAGTTCCTTAGAAGTTGTGTAAGCAATGAAACCTTTTCACAATTAGTTTTATTGCATCTTGGCTCTAAATGAAATATCCTCTGACCCTAATAACTAGATTTGTTCTTAGGTCTCCGATGTGAAATGTAGGTTTAATAGATGGAAAATTGAAGCAAATCTTAATTACATCCATTTGGGACATCTAAGAGGCAAAACGGAGACATAAATCCGTCTATATAGTTCGTGCCCTCAAGAAATATTCTGCTTTTGCATTGTGGATAGACAATCTCAAGCGTGTCTTCTAAATCTTTTAAAGCAATCCTAAGGCATTATGGAATGTGAAAATATACAACGCAAGATCTCGGGTTTTAATTCACCTTATACCATCTTAGCTCTTCAAATTCGTGCGTGATCTATTATTTGAAAGGACGCTATTTAATAGGAAAAGAAAGTTGAAGTCCAAATCAAGAACTAACTACAAAGAAGTCTTGAAGAATTTAACAATGAAGAAATTAAGATGTAAAATTGTAGCTAGCTACAAAATGTAATAGTAGCAGCGAATCCCCGTCCATTACTTCCATTTGATGTCGTCTCCCAATCATCATTGCCTGATGCCTTGTTATCTATGTCATTGTTGCTAGGGGCATTCTGCCAGTTTCCTCCTCATGTACACTCAGATGTTTCTTTGGGTTTGTGTTATTCGAATTTTTTCTTCCTCATCCTGTCTCTCTTCCTCGTCCATGACCTTTGTCACTCAGTCGATGACCCTTTTGTCCATCATGACCTATTCCTGCACCACTTGGACATTTTCATGCGAAGTGTCTACTTTCTCGACAGTGCAAATTGTCCACTTTCTCCAAACTTGAACCATCCTGAATCACCCGATCATGTTCCAGATTTGCTTCCCCTTCCTTCAAATCCACAGTACCCGCTTCTAGAGCCCTCACTGTTTCCTCCATTATATGTGGATACCCATTTAGCATTTGCATTTGGTGTTATTTTCGAATCATGAATGCCAACCAATGCTCTATTATTATCTATTATGATCGATGTGTTATTGTCATCAGAAGTAATCCTGTTCTGCAACAATTGGGCTTTCCTATGCTAAATGTATTGGTCGTTTAACGAACTATTTTTGTCAGACATTGAAGTTGTTAATTAGTGTATAGGTCCTCCCTGTAATATAAATGTTCAGTACTTGACGAATGTGGCTTTCGAAATTTATGGCAAGGTAACTCACTTGATACCCCATAATTGGCTCCCATCTTCATTGAATTGAAGACTTACTTTCGAAACATTTGGTCGTGATCTTCCAAAGGTTTCCAGGGAACCAAGTATAATCTTTGGAATGGATGTGTCACATGCAACCCCATTCTCGTCAAATTCGCCATCAATTGCAGCTGTAAGGGTTACACTGTGTGTGCACTTGACATTTCAAATTTCAATTCATTACATTCCTATTTTGACTTGTAAGTAGTAGACTCTACAAATTGCCCAACGATATTTCAGTTTGACGCACAGGTCAGAAGACAATCACAGAAATGTGAAAGTATCAATGCGCTGTATTGACCACACGAAGGAACCGAAGAACGGGGAACCGAAGAACGGGTCAATGACTTGTGCATTTTTCGGTGGAGCAACGAGGCAATCCATTGGCGCGGATGGAGACGGGGAACTGATACGCTCGTCAGCAGAACGAAAATCCGGTGGAGTAACGAGGCAATCCATTGGCGCCGATCGAGACGGGGAATTGATACGCTTGTCAGCAGAACGAAAATGGTGAAACGCCAAACAGAGCATATTTGACTCCTAAGAAATTGCTAGCGTTAATGTCATAATGTTTCGGCTCCAAAAGTTTAGGCATTTGACACATCAGCATCTATCGACGGAAATATCAGAATCCTTTCCAGAATTAATGTGAAGAACCAAAGCATCAGTTAGGTAATGAACGTTTGTACATGTATACCTAGACACCTTTGGGACTATATTTATAACGGCAGTTGCCATCAATGACACTTCTTTGTATATGACTTTGACCATTTTCTTCTTCTTTTTTTAATCCACAATTATATTCTTTAAAGCACTGTCACCTATCACCTCTCTATTCAGTCCTGCACACATTAAAATAAACACATAAAGAATACAGAATACATGGATTAACAAATATTCTATCTTATGTTATCTTGTCTTATTTTTTATCATGACATATATAACCGAGTTCCAAATTTTCTTTTGTCTGATGTAATATTTCCGTTCCAGCAAAGAAATTAAGAACAACACGTCTACATCAAAAATATAACAGAAAAAATAAAAAAAAAAATTAGAAGAAAAAGAATGACTACCTGACACCCTAGTATAAAGTTGAAAATTAAGAAAAGAGTGACGTCATGATGTGACCCAATCACAGCTTTTTGAATATGATATTGAAAGGATAATTAACTTTTTACTTCTGGCAAGGAATTGTTGAAATGATTTGTAGACTCAGTAAGTATCGTAACAGAGCAGTGTGCAGATGTTAGTTTAAGAAATCGATTTTGAAGTGTTTAATAAATTGATTTTTTCTAGGCATGTCAAGGCGTAAAAAACGACTAGAATCTAAAGATAATATTAATTGTTGCACAGAAACGTCACCATACATGTTTGTTTCCTGCAGATGGCCAAGGAAATATTCCCCCAAGTAAAATTTACAGTTTATGCACGTGCACTCTGAATATGCTTACAAATGGTGTGTAATTTCATCCAGGAACAATCGTGGATACAGTAGTATGCGACCCCCAAAATTATGATTTCTTTTTGAGTAGCCATGCTGGACTTATTCTGAGTAAATGACTTTTAATGTTCCAAAGACGAGCGACACTAGCAGATATGAGTAATATGAGTACACATGCACCTGCAGGGAATGACTAGACCAACACACTAGATTGTTGTAATGGATGAGATTGATTTCAGCGTTGATTGACTACAACATTTCATAAACGTTGTAGTATGAGATTATCTCTCAGTTGTTTGCACATAGCCAACTATTAATAGGGTTGCTATTCCAACAGGTAGGCGAAGACCACAACTGTTGTTTCAGCAGCTAAGTCAAAGTTCAAAATGGAACTCATTCATTTTGGAGTTTCCCTTCTATTTCCATTTTTTACTGATTTTTTCTTTCTCAAATATTACGCATCCCCTTTCTCTTTCTAATAACTTTAAGCCAGAATACTACCACAACAAATAAACATCACGTCCGGGTAAAAGCATGTTAGGGTGTACCACTTTTGGAACCTGCAAAAGTACATACACTAGGTACTTCAGAACTGGGTACTTTCTCATTTTTATTTTCATTAAAACTAGTACAAAGGTCCAAAATAAAAGTCAAGGACGCATTAAGATTCAAAGTTAAGATAAAGATAATGCTACCGGAAACCAAAATATATATAAAAGTTCTAAAATGTAACTTTTATTGAGATATTACACGGGTACCCAGTACCCAGTCCTGGGTACCTTTTTAGGTACTTTTTTGGTCACTAAATAATACTTTTTAAGGGACACCCTAACATGCTTTTACCCGTCCAACATTGCCATCACATACTATCTCATACATGAATATCACGTCAAAAGCCACCAAAGGCCAAGATCTAACTCTCAACGTCACCTCATTATCGGAAGTAAGTATCGGAACAAAACAGTTGCCTCCACAGCTTGTTGTATTCAGCTTCCTACCCCTTTATGACTATGTATACTTCTCCCCTATCTTTCAGGTTCAATTTTAATAAATCTTATTGTATTCTGGAGCAGCTGCGCCATTTAAAGCAAAATGGGCCAGCTGCGCCATTTACCAGGCAAAGGAAAATGGCCCGTTTACAGGTAAATGCCGCGGCGAAGCTGCACCATTTAAAGGTAAATGGCGCGACAGCACCATTTCGCAAATGGAGCAGCACGAGCGACACTAGCAAATATGAGTAATATGAGTATATATGCACATGCAGGGAACAACTAGACCAACACATTACATTGTTCTAATGGATGAGATTGATCTCAGCGTTGATGAACTACAATATTTGATAAACTATCTCAACTACATGTATGTATGAGATTATCTCTCAATTGTTTGCACATAACCAAGAGCTAATAAGGTTGCCATTCCAACAACTATGCAAAGAGGACAACTGTTGTCTCAGCAAGTAAGTGGAAGTTCGAAATGGTACTCATTGAATTTTAGATATAATGACAGGAAGAAGTGATAATATCTTGAATTCTGTTCTAGTTACTCCAAGTACGTATGCGCACTTAGCCGCCACAAAGACAAGATCATTTCTGGATGACGACAGCCTATGAGAATCTGCATCATCAGTAGGAGGAGGCTCTTCAGGGGGGACACCACAACCAACTCTGCCCCAGATCAAGCTGCACGACAAGATGTTCACCAGGATGTTTTTTGTGTAATGCTTAGTCAGAGCGACCATTCTATTTATAGGGCCTTGTTTTCCCGCGTCACAAGCAGCACATAGAGGCCGTCCCCTTTAAGCTATACTCATATATGTTATGTGCTAGGATGGATAATGGACCTTATCGTAAACATATAAGGGTGTACCTGGAAAGAACTTAGTATCTGGATTAGATCTTGTTTAGTTGTTCAAACATGAACATTTGTCAGATTGGTCTTTGCAATATTTTCCTACAGGCAGACAATGATATAGCCAGAAAATGCATTAATTATGTCTTGTGCTGTCATATTTGATTTGCAGGGAATACAGCAATGATTTCGTCTGTCGTCATCTGGTATTCATCCTAAGAATTTAGCACGAGTATTGACATTAGGTAGTGGCAATAAAATTGGACAAAAATTAGCAGAGGTAAATGACAATTTGTTTACAATTATATGATCAGGCACTCATGCAACGAGTTTTACTGTTTAACCACTAGCATCTTTCTACTTTAAGCTGGTTTTTAGAGGAGGTTAACATTTACCTCAAGCAAATTATGGAAATAACCCTTCAGGCCAACAGATGGAGAGGGTTATTCCTAGGTTGTTCCTCGTCAAGCACTTGTAATTAGTGCCATTTTCCAACCATCAATGCCAAGCAGTTTTCTACCATTATGTATTAGTCCAAAGGTGTTATTGTCGTTGGAAGCAATGCCCTAGGAATCATTAGCATTTGCATTGCCTCCTCCCGATCTATCATTTCCACTTGATGCAGTCCCCCAACTATCATTATCACATGTTCCCCTGTTATCTGTATCACTATTACCAATGGCATTATGTTGATCTCCCCATCCACACTCAGTTCATTCTTTGGCTTTCTTCCATTGAAATTCTATTCGCCCACCCCACTCATTGTGATTTAAATTTCTTCTTACTCGTTTTCTGCCACACCTGTGGTCTCTGTCTCTATGGCAGTTGTCTAAATCATGACTTGAACATTCACGTGTAAAATGTCCAGTTCTTTCAGATTTTAAGCATCCTCAACTGCTTGGACAACCCGATCACACACCAATTGGGCATTCCTATCTGAACTGTCCACTTTCTTTACACTCGAGGCATTCTGAACCACGCGATCTTCCTGATCCTCCATTACTTGGGTATTCCCGTGCAAGGTGTCCATTTTCTCCACATTTGAAGCATCCTGAGATACCCAAATCACCAGCTCCTCTTTTTCCAGATCCATAATACTCTCCTCTGCCATGGCCATCTTGCGCATATTGCCGATGCCATTGATCTGACCCTTCATCACCTCCTCCACTACATGTGGTTCCTCATCTAACAGTTGTATTTCGTGTCGTCCTCCGACTATCATTGCCAACTAGTGTTCTATTATTATCTACTCCAGATGTGTTAGTTTCATTGGAAGCAATACCCCAACAATGATTAGCATTTGAGTTGTCTCCTCCCCATTTGTCATTTCCATTTGATGCAATTCCCCAACTATCATTCTTACCTAATTCCTTGTTATCTGTATCATTATTACCAATAGCACCATGTTCATCTCCTCCCCATCGATACTCACAGAGCTTCGACGATGTTTAATGCTTTAAAATTTCAACAAAAAAAGCCACTAGAGTTTATTCTATGCATTCTACCTCAGAAAGACTAATCTGTATATAATGGTTTGATTCCTTTTATATGTAGTTTACGAAGGAAGATGCAATGCATACTTATGCAGAGAGATGTTCTAAAGGGCCGGTTAATAAACTGTTTCTATCAGGCGTTGGACTTATTAATCAGTGTATAGTTCCTCCCCGTAATAAAAATGATCAGTACTTGACGAACGTGTCTTTGAAAATTAATGCCAAGGTAACACACTTGGTACCCCATAATGACTCCCCTGATCATTGAACTGAAGACTTACTTTCGAAACTGTACTGTGGAGGATGTAATACGGTGTTATCGATGGAGTTTGATCGTGGTCTTCCAAAGGTCTCCAGAGGGCCAACTATAATCTTTGTAGTGGATGTGTCGCATGGAGCCCCATTCTTGTTAAAGTGACCATCAATTCCAGCTATAAGGATTGAACTGTGTGTGCAGCTGACATTTCAAGTTTCAATTTATTATATTCCTATTTTGACTTGCAGCAGGTAGTGGGCTGTACAGATTACCCAAGGATATCTCAATTTGCCGCATGGGTCAAAACACAATCATCAAAATGTGAAACTATCAATCCGTTGGGAATTGTTGAAAGGGTTTACAAACTCAGTAAGTATTGGAACAAAACAGTTGCCTTCATAGCTTGTTGTCTTCAGGTTCCCACTGCTTTATGGCTATGTATAGTTCTCTCCCATTTCTCAGGTTAAATTTTATTGTATTTTGGACTTTCGGGATGGTGTTAGCGAATCCCAGTTTGCAACTGTTCTTAATGTAGACTTAGCAGCACTACGAAAGGAATGCAGATGTTAGGTTGAGAAATTGATTTTGAAATGTTTAATAATTTGGTTTTTTGTAGGCATGTGAAGGCTTGGAAGACGATTATAATCCAAAGATAACATTAATTGTTGCACTGAAACGTCACCATACATGTTTCTTTCGTGCGAATAGCCAAGGAAATATTTTCCCAAGTAAAGTTTTCAGTTTATGCACGTGTACTCTCAATATGTTTACAAAATCAGTAAGTATTGGAACAAAACAGTTGCCTCCACAGCTTGTTGTCTTCAGGTTCCCACCACTTTATAGCTATGTATAGTTCTCTCCCATTTTTCAGGTTCAATTTTAATAAATTTTATTGTATTTTGGACTTTCGGGATGGTGTTAGCGAATTCCAGTTTGCAACTGTTCTTAATGTAGACTTGGCAGCACTACGAAAGGAATGCAGATGTTAGCTTGAGAAATCGATTTTGAAATGTTTAATAAATTGATTTTTTGCAGGCATGTGAAGGCTTGAAAGACGACTATAATCCAAAGATAACATTAACTTCCACTGAAACGTCACCATACATGTTTCTTTCGTGCGAATAGCCAAGGAAATATTTTCCCAAGTAAAGTTTTCAGTTTATGCACGTGTACTCTCAATATGTTTACAAATGGTGTGTGATTTCACCCAGGAACAAACATGGATACAGTAGTATGCGACCCCCAAAAGTATGATTTCTTTTTGAGTAGCCATACTGGACTTATTGTGAGTAAAATGACTTTTAACGTTCCAAAGACGAAGTCACACTAGCAGCACAACTGTTGTTTCAGCAGGTAAGTCGAAGTTCAAAATGGAAATCATTGAATTTTAGTTGTAATGACGGGAAAAAGTAATAATATCTTGAATTCTGTTCCAGTTACTCCAATTATGTATGAGCACTTAGTTGTCAGAAAGGCAAGATCATTTCTGGATGACGACAGCCTATCAGAATTTGCATCATCAGTAGAAGGAGGCTCTTCAGGGGGGAACAGTATAGTCAACTCTGCCCCAGTTTCTGTAATGCTCAGGCACAACGAGCATTCTATTTATAGGGCCTTGTTTTCCCGTGTCACAGAGAACACATAGAGGCCGTCCGCTTTAAGCTATGCTCATATATATTATGTGCTAGGATGGACAATGTTCCTTATCATAAACATATAAGGGTGTACCTAGGAAGAAGTTCGTGTCTGGATCAGGCACTCTATGGAGGAAGTTGCGCCATTTTTGGGAAAAACATATTTTTTTTGTCAACAATGAGACTTCGGGTCATCAACACCTAGATCTAGTTCGGGTTATTATCAAGATAATCTCCCATTTGTTTTTGCAATCACCTTCGGTTCCTAACTGTTCCCAATTTTAACTTTGTTTCATCTAACGAATGTGAATAGAAAGATCGTGGTAATTTTAAGAACACTAGGGAAAACCAATTCTTTTCATTTACTGATAAGAAGATATGACTTTTCCTTCCTATATAAAGCAATGTCCTATTATGAGTAGTTTATCTCTTCCCCATCTACAGTCAGTTGATTCTTTGGGTTTGTTCCATTTAGATTTTGTTCATCCACTCCACTTATTCTCATTAGAATTTCTTCTTCGTACATGTTCTTCCTCACTGACGACCTTTGCCTCTATAACAACTATGTGAATCAAGACTTGGAAATTCCCGTCCAAACTGTCCGCTTTGTCCACACTTCAAGCATCCTAAACTACTTGAACCACCCGCTACTACAACGTCGATCTTCCACCATTTGCGCCATAAGAACAAAACCAAAAGGGCCGATTAACATGATCTAGTTTCGTCGTCAAACTCTACACCTCCATTTGCTATTTGCAACACGTTTCTTAGGCTCCGTCATGGCATCACTACCATACACTACAACAACTCCGGTGTTTGCCATAGTCACAATTTCACAATTAGATTTTTTATTAGATTTCGACGAAGCAAGGGGAATATTTCCTCTCAGATTTCGACGAACGTGAAACTTCAATCTGGACAATGAATATTTAAAGCCTGAAATTCCTTGGACCTGCTTGCCCATAATGGATGGTCAGGATTCGCCCTGCCCCCTTCCATCCAACGATGTAAAGATGTCATTGCATTCCCTTTGGATGGCCATCCGATGACCTTTTTATAATGCCCCATGACGTATCAAGTTTTGGAGCCTTCATTTTCTTTTAAACGGTGGCAATTTAAGGTAATCCATGGGGTATGTATGCATGGGGTATTGATGGGGGGTATAATATATCCCCCTCATCCTTATATCCTTTACAACCTCATGCGATGATGGGCCTCCATCATCGCATTCGCTTGTGTCGTGTCCATAGTATTGCTGACTGCCATTGTTTGGAGAGCTATTTATTCTCCAGATATCTTCATATATGTTCGTATATTTGCATTGAACTTGCTATTTGGGACTCAATTATACTTGTTCATTGAACGCATATTTTATGCAAACACAATGTTCTTTAAAAGATGTGGAAGATCTATCATAGGTTATCTTTAGTGAGTGCAAGTTAGAAGTGATATAATATCAATTGAAATACTAACTTCATAAACTGCAAACCCTAACATTACTTGGTATATGATATTGACCATTGTATTTGGAATTGAACTTGCAACAGTCAGATATAGAACAGAATAAACTAAAGGAGTTCAAGACATTGAAGTCAAATTATTTTATTGATCGAAGCAGTAACAACTATAGAGCAAAATTTTTCAAAAAAACATAGATATTATTTAACTTTCACCATAAAACATGTCTATGAAAGTGATACCCTCTCACACTTTAAGGTAGGAAAATTGAGCTTAGAATATTAACCATATATTCTTTTAAAAGTAAAACTACCATGTTCATGTCCACACCTGGCCAGCCTCCTTGCATTTAGCACAATAATATGCTGGAAAATAAAACCACCTAAATATCTTAAAGATGGCTCTAGTTTGCAAGTAAGTCAGATTATTTGGCCTAGCTAGTACTTCCTCAAAGAACTTCCTTTTCCATTGTAGGCAAACTTCAGAATGCTCCTTCTTATCACGCTCGATAAATGCATGATCGAAATCGAAAATAGAGTAAGTAGAAAGAACTCTGATTACCTGTAGCCAGAAAAACAATAATTAGCCTAAACACGGTAACATTTAATTGGCCAAGAGATAAACTATAAACTTTTCTGGCTTAAAGCCCTTCAACCATAAATGGAAGCTTCATTTTATGAATTATTGAAATTATGAATACTTCAGCCCAGTAAAGGATAGGAAATACTTCCTCTGATGTAGTTACCAGCGTGGATTTATGAATAAGCATATGACAAACAGCTTCACATTCAATGCTGCTTGATATAGTCCATCTAACATTTTTAGGTTCTTATATTCAATCCAACTACAATATTACAAATCATGGAAAGGGCATTCAATTATGTATATTATATTTATCGGGAGTCTGATCATACATTGGAGAACATAAAACAGTGAGGGAAGTAAAAATCGATCACATAAGGAAAACATTCAGCAAAACAAAATGATGTTCTTCTCTAAACATAAAAGGCTCTCAGAACACTAATTAACTTCGAGGCTTCAGCCTATGTAAAGCTGCACCTTCCAGAACTTTCATGTTCCATTGAAGTTCATCTCCATGCAATTTAAATTCTAAGATATCACCAAGTCGTAAGCCAAACAATTTTTTGAAAGCATTCCAACCATGGCTGAGACAATGCTTGCTTTTTTTTGCTTGCTAACCCTGCTTTCTGATCACCAGATCTGATAATTACCACAGTGGATCCTTTGGGAGGATTTCGCCACCTATCTTGTTGTTCTAGTATCTAAGCAAAAAGAAAGGAGTAGTAATTCAAAACATTTATAATACTTGAAAGCAAAAGATAATACAGCAGTACCAGGCCTCTGTTGAAGTTAGCTTTGAGCAGAGGAACACGGAATGCTTTCTTTGATATTGGTTCTTCTTCATCAGATAAATCATCGTCAGTAACAAAAACCTCATTCTCGGCATCGACGTGCACAGAAAAATCGTTCTTAATATCATGCCCAGCCTTTTTATTTGTATTAGCAGGTCCATTGTCGCTAGGAGCGCCAAGTTCCCAATTACCAAGAGGCATTAGAGGTAATTTGAGATCTCCTTTTGTCCCCATAAGAATCTTCCAATAGAATGAGTACTCTACATCAAACTGCAATTAATGCAGCATTAACAACTTCATTGCCGTCGTTTTTTCCCTATAACTTTTGATCTACTCATGAAAATGCTGCGGCGTTTGTTGCATTAGATGCAGAATGAAAAGATCTTTCAAGTGATATATGGTTATGATGTATTTCAATACAAGACATATGTGTTAACCTTAAAAAATATGATTTTTTGCTCTTTTCTTATATATTTACATCCCAAAAGATATAACAATGGGTTGTCATTAGAAAGATCTTGAGGAGACGAATCCATTGCCACAAATAGTGTTCGAATCGGAGTTTTTGATCAAAAGTTATAGTAGAAAAATGACACTGCAAAAGTTAGTTAGAACTGCATTAATTACTGCTGCCACATAATACTGGAATAAAATACACTGGAGCTCTTCTCTTATTGGACAGTTTAAAAAGATGATGTGGCTTTTTAAGCATCCCTTAATGGGACAAAATGAGATCTCAAATTACCTCTAATGTTTTACACGATAAGTCCCATCAAGAGCTCTTGCTGTCAGGTTTGTGCCGATATTTGATGTGAAACACAGAAGAGCAGTGCCATCAGTTATGTTGTTTTCGCGAAAAAGCTCCCATCCTTCAGCGAAGAAGATTCTTTTGCCCATTGATACGGTGAAGACAGAATCATTTTTTCGATTCGAACCAACAGCAGTGATTTCTTTATCCAGTGCTACTGCAACTCCCTCCAGCTCCTACAGCATGCTTAAAACGTCAGTGATCACAAGGAGACAGAATAATATAAAGAAATACAACCCTTTCTTACCAGCAACTCGCCAAATTTGACGTCGACCAGAAACACAGTCGCCATCAACAAACTTTTGTGCTTTACAGTGTCGGATTGATTAGGCGGGAGAGCAATTCAGTTAAGAGAAAGCAGAGTAAACAAAGGAACGGAGGAATCGAAACAGAGTAGAGATTTAATATCCTATTATAATTATTACATATCTAGTCATGCCCTGTCATTTTTAATGACTGACGATGCCTTCTTACATAAATATTCCATTTAACATTTGCCTATGAATATTATATATTGCATAAATCAATCTAAGATTATATAGATGGCATGCATATAATTGAACTGAATTCATTTAGAATTCTAACAATTGGGGGTTTACATCCAAGGGGCATGGCTTTCTAAGACTCATACAATATATGAATTCAGAGGAAAGGAGAACAAACTACTTATTTCTTAGAAAATGAACTACATAAACAAATAAGAATTGGATAAACAGAATATCTCTAGCAACAATCTTCCAAACACACCATTGTCGTATGAGAAACGATGATTTAAACAACATATCTGTTTATTTGACTGAGTTAGACACCAAATATCTCCATAGAAGAAGCCAACTTGGGATATGGATTCAAACGTCTATTCTCTAAAATGAAGGCAATACACAAAGGAGACCAGAATTTATAATCTATGCAAGATGAATTCGTAAATTTGAAGGTATTAATCAACCCATGTGGTGAATCATGTGGTGACATGTAGTGCATGTGGTGAATCATGTGGTGAATGATGTCACCATTTAAACCCTAAAAATTTGGCATTTCTTCACACTTTTGCAAATCTCCCAAGCTCTGCATCGCTGTCCACTGATTCAGCCTCCTTCCTTCACGAAAAATGCCCAATGGATCCTATCTGCCATAAAGTTGCCATGTGGGACAATCTTTCTGCTGATCCGGATCATCGTGGACGCTACCATAATGTTGATCCTGCTACACAAATGCCACTTCCTTATGGGGTTTCTCATCCTCATGCTGAAATCCGCTCTGATGCAACATTGGATGAGATACTCAAGCAGAGAGTGCCGCTTCTACAGCACCGGAAATGGGACCTCTACAATGGTATTTCAGTAAACTTACCTATTGTTCATTCCTTAAACATGTTTTGATATGTTTGCTTCTAATCTGAATGTGGTAGATTCTAATATTTTATTCTCTGATGATCCTAGGATACCTTGACTTTTTAAGGGGAGAAGGCAAAACGAAGCTTGTCAAACATTCTCCCTTTCGGGATCCAATAATTGATGGTGTGTTTGAGAACAATATGGCATCTCGAGAGGAACAGTATCTGATCCGTGTTGGTAAGCTACCACAAAAGAAGGATAGTGAAGAGTTATGGGCAGCAATCTTCTGCAGAGAGGTTATCCAGGTTCACTGCTTATGGTGGTTCTTGTGGAACTATCACTTCAGCCTAACAGAAAGACAACTGTCTAGATACAGATCCATGTACTACAATCATAGACAGATTGCAGATCTATATGGATCACTTATTATTCTGTTGGGAGATGATGATTATTTCCGTCTACTCTGCCTCGGCGACTGGCCTGCTAATGGCTATACCTTTGGGACTGCTGAGCCCTGCAACCTACTTCAATTCCATCTTTTTTCATGATCCATAAGCTTATGCTATGGCATTTTGAAGATAGTGATGCTATGCTATATATTTCCTATAGTGATCTCTCACTATAATTTTCTCATCATGACACAGTCTTCTCAAGCATGTGTGATGCTTTGTACTTGAATCTTTATAATTAATGATAAAACCAACTCTTACTCTCAAAAAGAATTTTTTTTTTTAATAAAAAGCTAAAGATGTTGTGATGTTCCACATATTTATACGGTATATGTATAAATATACGGACACGTCACGGGCCGAGGATACGCCATCATGGGGGTATGTAACCTACGGAGTTAACCATAAAGGATTAATTTAGCTATGCTAAATTAATAAGGGTTTAATTAAGGGTTAATTACCTAATTAAGTTAATTAAGCTAATTAATTAATTAGTTAGGAGACACCTAGCCAAACTCGATTGGCCAGAATGAGGATGCTAATTTGAGGCAGCAAATTGGATCCCTATCCCAATTTTCCCCAAATCGAACCAAGGAGCAGGAGCAGTTGAGCGCCGAGTCTATTCAAGCATGGACATTCCATGCCACCAAAATCCTTTTTAACTTTAGAGTAAGATCAGTTAGTTATAGATCTAAAATGTTGTGTGCGCTCAACAAATTTTGTCAATATATCACCTCCTTATTGTGCACATTGGGCATTATTTCAAATCATCACAACAAAGCTAAAGGCCAGGTAATACTGTTTCTAACTAGTTTCATAGACTTCTTGGTATGGGAAACTCAAACATTTCTTAGAGAATGAACTGGATAAATAAATAAGAATTGGACGAACATGTCTATTTGTTTACACCCATAGTACCAGCTGCAGGGAGAAGTGCAACAATAGCTGCTTCAATTTAATCATCTGAGATTTGTAGAGCATTTATTATTCACAAGTTAGATGAATCGGTTGGAAATGTTGCGGACCCAAAGTTAGTAACATTAGTGTCGTCCACAGGTGAGAATTGACAGTCAGACATTGTGACATTTGATTTGTTTTGCACAACAATATCTATGGAAAAGGCACGGGAATTCTTATACTCGACAGACATTCTTTGTAGACCAACCTTGCGTAAGAAGAAAGCATTCTTGATCGTATGCCACGTCTGGAAACGAGATATCATTTTGAAGATTCCATAGCTGAAGATGACCAAGTAATTCACACAAGCGGTCTTGGCGAAAATAAGTTCATTCATAGCTATGATCACCTGACTTTGCCTTGCAACTCTATGCGAACTTTATGCCCTGCAAACATAAGGTAGAAAACATTCATAAAACAAAAAACTAAGATCCCATGTCATCAAATCATTCCATACAAAAAGGCAACTATCATAATGTGTTTAAATGTTTAAAATGTTTAAATGATTTGTCAAACAACTAAATATCATTCAAACCCCCCTTTGTGCTGGCATCCTAATACTTGTGTATGCATATAGAATACTCAATAGACCCATTGCTCACTATGACACAATAACCAGATATCCATTATAAAAAGTGAGAATATATGCCAAATAGTTAATGAAATGTAAACAATATATAGAGATTTGAAGCTGTGAAATCGCATAGAGGCACGAAATCGCTATATTTTTCTATCCTATATTACATCAAATCCCTGGCTAGAACTTGCATCCATACAATACGTTTATTGCAGCATATACTCAGTGTGAGTTGAATCTAAGAGAATACACCTTCATAACCAACATCTTTTTTAGAGTTTCCCATAGTTTAGAGTTTCCCACAGTTTCCCACAGAATACGCTTGAAATTGTATGCAACATACTTAACAGCTCTTACCACCAAACCACAGTATTGCAATGGCCACGAAAATGCAAAATAAAAACAAACTCTTCACAAGTAGTTCAGATGGAATTTGTATTTAAAGAAATTGCGCCTTCGCACAATAATATGTTCACATCATGAAATAGACCAACAAAAGCTATATACAAAAACAAAGGTAAGACGTGCATGAAACATTGAGAACGTCGCATGTGTAAGAGCTTCAAATCTACTAACCCGGCATTCCCTTAGAAGTTCTGCATTGCTTCCAAATTCTCCATCTAATTGAACAGCCTTAGACAATGCTATCTTTGCTCTATCTTCTGAAGTTAGCAACTTTTAGAATTGTTGCTACAATCTGTGAGCCACAACCCAGTAGCTCATGGTAGTACTCCGTTAGTACCCAGCACAGTGCCTGCGCCTGAGCATGGGAATGATATGCACACGGATGATAACAGAGTACAGGGATCCACAGAAACTACGCCTGAGCATGTGACTCATATGTCCAAGGATGATAACATAGTACAGGGGTCCACATATACCTCGCCTGAGGACTCATTGCACACTGTACAGGCAGAGGTTCCGCCTTCTGAGCCAGCAAGGACCACAGAGCATACACTAGCCTTGAACCTACGTATCGTAGGTATTCAGAAGACGAGTGACTCTATTGCTACAGATGAGGCAGTACAGTTTTTTACCCAAGTGATGCACATCCAAGCACATGGTATTGTCTCGGCCCATTGGGTTGGAGCAGTGCGGCCTGACCGTCCTCGTCACCTCCTGGTCCGCTTTCAAGATGCTCTTTCTTGGTTGCACATCTTGCGACATGGCAACCATCTAAAAGGAACCACCTTCTCTGTCCAGGAAGACCTGACCCCAGCACAGCTCTGTAGACGGAAAGAAGAATTATGTCGTGTGCGCGAGGCTCGCCTGCAGCGGAAGTGGGCCATTTATAGGGGAGGTCAAGCCATCATTCGGGATCAATGGCCATCTGACCCATGGGCATTTACTGTATAGCCATGTACTATCTAGTTTTGCTTTGGTTTACTTTCCAGTTTGTTAATATTTGTGATTTGTTGTGGGGGGGCAGCCCCTGAGCTTTGTGAGGGCTCATGCCCTCTTCTTTCTGTTCTGGTCCCATAACCCAATTGGGTTCCCGTGGACGTTAAAAGATTTATCTTTATCTTTATCTAATAACACTTCTTTTATTACCAGCAATTCTTCCTCTTTCACTTTGTTACTACAATCAAATGCTTCTGAATCTTGAATCATCTTATGATCACACTCTGTATTTATTGCACCATGATCTTTCTCACTATTGTTTCCAGAAAACTTATTCATTCCTGAATGTCAATCAGTCAGTTTCTGTTCAAATTCCCTTGTTCTTTTCTCATAAGAATGACATTGTAACTACTTTCTATTTAGTAACTTATTTAAGTGTTCCATCTCGTCATCTTTGGACTGCAAAGCCTCAGTAGTCTTCTGTGCCACCGTGGAACTTGAAAATTGTTTCTGAGCTTGAGCATTTTCGTCTTCAATATGGTCCATGTACTGAGGTTCATATTCAGCGTATAAACTCCAAAGCATCGCTATAATAGATGCCAGCTTTGCCTTCAGCAATATATTCTCCACCTCCAACTTACTAACCCCAGGTATGTCACTCCTAATCCTGCCTTCATATGAACCTTCTCTGTCCTGCCATGCTTTTCAAAGCACAATTCCAAGGATGGAATGTTGAAATCCACTGTGATGTAGCTCTTCACTATTCAAGCATACCAGTAATCTTGCACAGGTCATCTAAAACTAACCTATAACTTACCAGTCTTTTTCTCAAACACATTATCATACACATCACTTCGTTGACAAATACCACCACTAAATTTACCAGTTGCAATGCCATCAATAGATTTATCACTTGTTAAACATCATTTCAGTAACAAATATTAGCAATAAGTTTCACATGTAAGTTTAATCATGGATACAGACTGGAATATTATCATCCAAATGACTTCATATAAGTACCTCTCGCTATTACTAATTAACCAAAATCTAGTGTCTACCATTCGAAGTCTCACGAACATTTAATTGTTCGATAAGTTAAGACTTCTTTCTATTTCAACAATTCGTATAATTTCCTTCCCAACCTTTTCCGGACAACTTCATCTTCCTTGTCTAAATTATCACATATCTTTTGAAAGAGCTATTAACATTTCGCATCAGACTGATAAGCTAGACATACATTATTAGCCTAGGTGGATCTTAACTAAAAGCCGGAAGATTACTTCATGTATTTGAAAATGGAAGCAGCTTCATAAAGAAAACACATAGAGTTTGAGAACAAAATCTCAAACACAAAGACAATTCACAACAAAAAGTCAAAGTTTCTAATAGATCACATAATATCAATTTCAAATTAACTACTTACTTAGATCGACCACAGCAGACCTGCAGCTCCTTTATGCAAACGATAACTATACGTTGTCCACTGGAGATTCCAAGTTGAACTGATTAAACTCTCCTCCCAATCTCATTTTAGACCTCTTTATTCCGTCTATGACAACCTCAGATTCAGCTTCCCAATCTGTAGGTGTGACTTCACGAACCACAACTTTGTGACTCTTGAATCCATTGTATTCTGTCTGAACTACGCTTAGTCGGAATATTTTGCTAATCCAAAGGTGCTCCATAAAGAGAGAATAATATGCTTGTTGATTATTCTCCTGCAATCGATAACCTGTTAATTTCTATCACAAAATCATAAGCAGAATCTCACCCCAATCTTATCTTACATTATCCCTGATTTTTGACATCTCATCTGCAGTCTGCCCTAAGATTTGTTCTCCTTCATTATTGAAGATAGTTTCTCTTGTTGCATCTCCCAACGTTGCATGGAATATATACCTGATCATAACAATGACATCACACATCCATTCAAACCAATTGGTAAATCAGATCTCTCTCACCTCTTTAATGGTTCAGTAGCCGCCCCACATTTCTCGCACCAAAATTCTGATTCTTGCTTACTTACCTTCTTACTGCATCTTGCACATGCCTCATACCACATTGGCTGGTTTGGATCAATAAACGTTATGCACGCGCGAACATTGAAGTACTCAATCTTCACAAGAAGCAGATTAGAATAAGCGACTGCAAAAAGCAAGGAATCAACATACCTCATACTAACAACCTACTTGCCCATCCCCAACAGAAGGTTGTAATATCTCTGATACAAATGCACGATCATGCAATGTACCTGCCGGCGTCATTGTACACTTCTGTCCCTCTTACTCATACCTTTAGTGCGATTGAATTAGCATGCTACAATATTTAAAGGGAAATCACGTAACCCATACCATGTACGTAAGGCAGTAGCGTGAACAGTGTTTGGATTTAATTCCATCATTGTTTTATTTGTTGTTGACAAAGAGACACCTGCGTAAGACACTATGTAATCAGCAGTTTCAATCAGCAATTTAATTCAATGAATAGTATTAGTAGAACCTCGAAATTTGCTAGCTCAAACACGAGTCAGTATTACTATTGGGATGCCACACAACATTTGCGACAGCTTCTCTCCTTCATTCACAGCAAGATCTCCCCATAGGCTCACATTTACACTTTTTCCACTGGAACATGTTTCCTTTGTTAGAAAATATCCACACGCCGTGTTCTATTCATAAAATACCTTTCATCAAGGAGGCTGATGGTACGTTTTAGAACATCTTGCTTATCATATTTCCTACGAACAGTTTCTGACACAGAGACTGAGCAAACAATTCCAATGACATCTGCAAGCAGGAGAAATTATACAATCTATTCCATCTCAATACCATAACAAACAAATCGAAAAGCATTTCATGTACCAAACACCATTTTCCCATCAAGGTACTTATGCAATTCATCTACTTTTGCGAACTTCTGCTCCATTGAGTTTCCCACCTCCGCAGTCCCATCACTGGCAACTTCAATTATTGATTGTGCATCAAGAGTTATCTGATAGTCATGGTTTACGGTTGTATATCGTTCGCAGGCCGAACAACTCCTTTAGAGATGTAATACACGTACATGTCCACAAAGAACTTCAACGACTACCTCCATCCATGACATAATCCCCAATTTATGCATCAACCTATAACCTACCTTCATCAACTCAAGTCTGTTGTAGAATTTGTCAGCTGCCTCGTCAAACATTGTTGCTTGAATTTCCGTTCCCTGTGTATATTAAGACGACTCTCTAAATATTCACAAAGCAAGGGAAGTAAGAATCTAATCAATTCAAATTTGCATAATCCTTGTCTCTTAACTCCACATTAAACAATTTCCCCTTGCCTGGTCTTCGTCTGTTCTCAAACTCTCGTAGAGGTCCTTTCCACATTACTTTTACTTTAATTGTTCAATTTGCTTTTGAACCAATGGACAAATTGTTCTCCCACTTCCTATGTTTTCAGCATCATTTGTACTGCAACATTTCCTCAAAATAAAAATCTTTACATATACAATAGAAGAGATCACATCAAGGGATACCTCATCATCATGCACACACGAACAGGTCAGCCACGAGAATTACCTAGCTGTTGCGAACACAACGAACACACTTTTTCGGAACACAATTAAAGTTATCAAAACTCCATCACAAATAATGGCCAGAAAAACTTACCAACTATTCAAGCAATTCTCTAAAAACAACATTTCTAGTCGTTACAGATGGCAATGCCTCATTCTGTAGGATCAGCGCATCTTCTCTAGTTCGTATTCTTGTCAATGCCGTGTGCATTTGCCCATGAGCAAACACATTTGTTCGCAAATCCAGGACCATTTTATCTAATGTTAGGCCAAGACACCTGTGGAATGTCGTTGAGTATGCCAGCTTGAGCGGCAGCTGACGTCTATGTATCGTAAAAGGGCAGCGTGCTGGCTGGTGAAAGAAATCTGCCCGACAAATCGCATGTATATTTTCTGAGCTCGTGTCCTCATGTCCAAGAAGTCGGACAGTCACAAATCTGTTGTGCATTTCGTGTATAACAACTCTAGCATTCTTTACAAGCCCTTTACTCGCATCCAACAATCTCATAATTTGACACATAGCTCCTACTTTAAGACAAATCGTGTGTTTGGACAAAGTCGGGTGATCATAACTATGAAGAAACTCATTTTCAGCAAGAGCGCTTGTGTGAATTACCTGGTCACTTTCACTTATGGAATCCTGAGAATAATATCTCTTTTCCAGACATGGCATACGATCAAGAATAGACCTGTTAAACTCATCCACATGCACATTTAATGGAGATAAAAATGCTCTTCTTTCACACAAAGTTGGTCTACAAACAATATCTGCCGGGTATAAGAATTCCCGCGCCTCTTCCATAGATGTTGTTGTACAAAACAAATCAAATGTCACAACATCTGATTGCCAATTCTCACCTATGGACGACACTAATGTTATTAACTCTGGGTCCGCAGCATTTCTAACCGATTCATCTAACTTGTGAATAATAAATGCTCTCCAAATCTCAGATGATTTAATAGAAGCAGCTACTGTTGCACTTCTCCCTGCACCTGGTACTATGGGCGCTATCTGCCTAAAGTCGCCTGCAGCCACAAAACATTTTCCTCCAAATGGAACATCATTTCTACACAATTCCTGTAGAATCACACTTGCTGATTCAATCGCAGCTCTATTTGCCATCGCAAATTCATTCCAAATGATTAAATGGCACTCAATCAGCAAGCTCGCCTTCTCAGACGTGGCCTCAATAGTCGAGTGCACAGCAACACTATTCTCAGTTACAGGAATTTGAAACAATGAGTGCGCAGTTTTCCCTCCTGGGTATAACAGCCCAGCCAATGCAGTTGTTGCACGGGGCAAAACAATCAACTGGGAGCCTCTGATTAACAAACATATAGCACTGAGTAGGAAAGTCTTACCTGTACCAGCTTTCCCATCAATAAACACAGGTCTTTTTATCCCTGGCCCATGCACCGTCTTCTCAACATAATCATATATTCGTCCTTGATTCGTGTTCATCTTATCACGCATCTTTTTTGACTCTTCTATGTAAGATCTATGGTGAGGAAACTTCGATAGCTCTTGCAGCACTAGCTGTGACCGAATGTGGATTTCAGGCAGCCCAAAGCCAGCAATACTAGAGCCATGCTGCGCAAGCACATTTTCAATGCACAAAAGAGCTTGCTGCTCTGCAAGCAAAGTGCCTGTCTCTGAAATATCATGGAAGTCCTTTATCAGCTCATCATGAAAATTCGACCACAACTCACTTGCCGGAGCGCCATCAAGGATAAGCAGTGCAAAAAGGAAACGCAACTGCGACGGTGTTTGCAACGCCAACACTGCCTCTTGCATTGTCAAAACTGGCTCTGATCTATCATGCAATAAACCCATAACAGTTATCACTTCTTGATAGGTATCATAGGTAGTCCCATTATACTTCTTTAAGTCTTCCCAACACCTCGCTGGAGTATGCAGCAGCAACTGTCGCAAATAGAATAGCTCCCCCTCACGTGGCATCACCAACTTTATTCTACAAATAAGGCTTCCCTTACTTCTCTTCCGAACAATGTTCCTAGGAAGCTGCGGCCTAGCTAGTTCAAGGTGATCACCATCAGTACACGTTCTATCTCTACAGGATACAAAGCTGTACTGTTCATAGTACTCAAGATAGGTTAGCTCCGAAAATTCTATAGCAGGATGCCTCAAGAAATAACGATCAAGCAACGAAGCGCTGTTGGGCCTCCTATATGATCTACTCGTTCTTTGTTGACGATGAAGTGGAAGACACTTAACACCAGGATACTTTTCTGTGACATGAAACTTTAGTATTCGCCATCCCGCCTCAGTTGACGATAGATACCTTGCACTTTGGTAATCACGTAACTCATCATCAAATTGTCGTTCACGATCACTTCGATACTCCACCTTGTCAAAACCTTTATAAATATAGCTGTATAGATACATGAAGATATGAACAGTCAAAGCAACATCAACATTGATATGACAATCAAACTGCTTTAACAGGAAAGGTGAGTATGACACAACATATCTATCTTCAACTTTCCTTCTTCGATACTGCACATAACCCTTCGAGTCCAAATGTGTTCTTGTAGTCAAGTCTCGAGGATAATGCCAACAAAGATGCCCCATCCTTAGAGCATCGCTCGTCGAGTGATTGTGCACCATATATTTTCGCACCATTTGAGCAAGCACCTCATCATTTTCCTCGGAATCTCGCCGGATATTAGCAAGTCAATGACCTCAAATGGAATCTCATGTTCTGTTTTAAGTACAATGTGGCCATGAGGCAGCCCACGTTTCTGGAATTCTATAACATGGATCATATACGCAAGCGGACCAACATAAGAATGCAAGAAATCCTTCAAAGATTGGAAACGAGCATGGAATGACCTGACAACAATAATTGGGACATCTGCAGCAGTTTGGCCAACGTGCAACACTGCCTTGATCTCTGGCCAATCCGGATTCGTAGTCATTGTAATAAACAGGCTAGGAGGCCCCTTCACTCTTGCAAGAGCTAACGATCCGCAATCTGGACCCGAGCACCATTGCCTAGAACCAATAAAAGACGAAGGGGGACCGGCCAAATCGGACATCTTTTCCCACCACGGTTCTCAATAAAATCATCATCCTCCTCAACATTTGAATTATCAACCATAGACCTTGACCTCTCATATCCATTAGTTGCCAAGAAATTCAGCCTTGCTTCTTCGACCCTAGAATACATATCCACAAGGTATTCACAAGTCGACGCCCCTAATCGGAGGAACCGCACCTCATGGAGCAAACGTGACCTATACCAATCCACTGCGACATCCGGCTGGTCATTATCAGGGAACCATCCTGCCGTCCCAGCTGGAAATATAAGCGGGTATTGCAAGGGTTCATACTGCATATCCAGTATACTCATAAAAACTGGTCGTTGATCCTGGTGAAGCCAAAAAACCGCTATCCTTGGATTAATTGTGGATCGAAGTTATTTGCATGCACTATGGCAAAGAACTTCATCACTGCAATCGCCCATTCAATGTCAAGAACACGGACTCCAACCGCATTTGCTTCACTCGCCTTATCATGTGACAGTAAGGATTAACAGCCTCTAGAGTCGCTGCTATTCGCGTCACCCATGCAACGGGCAATAACTTCCTCTCCGCAACCCGCTCTCTCTCACTACTGTCATGAATGTACCAATGCAATGATTGGCCAGGTTTTGACGTAGGATGTATTTTATGGTATGTCCTACCCATCAAAGCAACTGAGGATGGCATCCCTAACTGCACAAACTCTCCACCGGCAACACCAAGCCCAGTGAAGGCAAACAGATGATTTAATGCACGACTCTTCGCACTAAATCCTGCTTCCTCATAAACATCCGTCAACGAACCAGGCAATTCAGGTAGCTTTGGTAAGATACGCCGTTCGCGATTGCAACAGAAGGTTTCACTCTCACCAGACAATAACGCAATGTGACAATGCACACAAAATCTGTTCCACATGAATTCACTAGCAGATGGAATAGGACGAGCTTGCATCTTTAGTATACGCCGTTGCCAATGTATAACCGCCATGCTTGCCACAATCACCACTTCTGGAACACTCTCCACATCTCTTGGCATCTGCTGCCCACTCACACCCTCCTCCTCAGTATGCCTCCCACCCAATCCCCCCACCCGATGACCACCCAAACCCCTTCTCCGCTGCCTCAACTCATCTCTCCTCTCTTGAGACAACTCCGCATACCATCTCCGCCTATACTCATTTCGCCTCAATCTTCTAAGCTCATCAGCAGAGTATGTCTGATTTGGATCAATCTCTACTCTAGGCCTTGGCATTGCAACCTCACACTCCAGTCCTTTGGAACACGCATACACACACAAATATTCAACCTACTACCTGCTACCCAAATCCTAGAATATTTAATACACCAGCAGACTCACCAACACAACCTTACTTATGACAATCCAAAACTACCATAACCTTACCAGACAACGTAGATGACAGCCACCCAGCCACCCTCCAATGCAGGGCACACTCCCAAATCCACTCACGAAACCCTCCAAGCCGTCCCCTGCACATACAAAGTAACATCAACATTAAGAAAACTACTCAACATATAAATAGTCCCGGTAAATTTAAGGCGTCACAAATTTATAAGTAAGTTTCAAGTTTTCACTGCTTCAAAGTATATGAAGATAATAAACAGGACAACACTTATTTCAGGATTAATTAACTGTCAACTTATTCATACATTGAAATGGACACATTGCCCATCGTCAAGACTGAAAGGTATTGTAAGCCAAATTTGCATACCATCTCCACCTATACTCATTTCGCCTCAATCTTCTAAGCTCATCAACAAAGTATATCAAACTTGCAGATAGCGAGCCCGACCCAGAGGCCTGCAGACAGTCAGAACCATTCCCCTTCGCAATATTCGAGCAAGATATGTCGAAGGAGAGTGTCTCAGACTGTCAGCAGGCACCTGGAGAATGCACTGGAGCCGGCATCGCCTTTGTGCATTCTTTGTGTTGCAGCCTTTGTGCATTCTCGACTCGCGAGTCGAGAATTCCTCAACCAGCCAATAGTCCAGAGTGTACACTCCCTATTCTCGCCTCGCGAGTCGAGAAATTCTCGACTCGCGAGTCGAGAAGAAGGCCTGTACTTCCTGGATTGTTGGCAAGCTGAGGCATTCTCGACTCGCCAGTCAAGAAAGTCGGGCTGACTATCTGCAGGCCTCTGGGTCGGGCTCGCTATCTAAGTGCATGGATTTGTAGGTTTCAAATGGACACATTGCCCATCGTCAAGACTAAAAGGTATTGTAAGCCAAATTTGCATACCATCTCCACCTATACTCGTTTCACCTCAATCTTCTAACCTCATCAGCAAAGTATATATAACTTGAATCAATCTGTACTCTAGACCTTGGCATTACAACCTCACACTCCAGTCCTTTCAAACACGCATACACACACAAATATCCAACCTACTACCTGCTACCCAAATCCTAGAATGTTTAACACACCAGCAAACTCACCAGGACAACCTTCCTCATGACAATCCAAAAATACCATGACCTTACCAACCAATGTAAATAACAGCCACCCTCCACTGCACGTCACGCTTCTAATACCACTCACGAAACGTTATTCTCGAATCCGTACCCTGCACATACAAAGCAACACCAACATCAAACAAACTGCTCAATATATAAATAATCCCCTTAAATTTAAGCCCTCACAATTTTATAATTAAGTTTCAAACTTTCACCACTTCCAAACATACGAAGATATTAAACAGGACAACTTGACAATCATATGGAAGAAACCAATATGGAAATTCCCCGAAATCCATGACCAAGAGTCGTCTGAATAACTAATGTATAAATTGTTATTTCAGGATTACTTAATCAAACTCCTTAATGAAGTACTTACAAACACACCAGATTCACTAAGAATAGCAACACTCACAGGTGGAGAACAACAAAGAGGCATGAACAACAAAAAAATACAAATGAAAAAGACGCATGCGCCACCGTGAGCAGGGCGGGAAGGGAGGGAAGCTACGAGAGGATAAGAAGAGCTGCTGTGAGAAGACGCCGATAACCGAGCCAAAACAGAAATGGCCTAATATAGGCGCTCGTCCCTTCCCAGAATGGCGATCCGATGGCTCGGATCGATGGGATTCTGGGAAGGGACTCGCGAGAGACACAAAACCGGCCGACTACCAAAGGACTTCCTCAACTATAAGCCTAGTCGCCGCGAAAACCTCCAGCTTAAGCCGATAGCAAGAAGACACTCCCGCCACCACCCCCGAGCAGTCGGACAGGACGCAGAGAAAAAAAAAAGAGGAACGAAAAAGAGGGCCACCGGACGGAGTAGCGAGGAGATGAAAGGCGTTGAAGGATAGTGGCAGGGCATGCGAATGAAGGCAAGCGGGCAAGGGAAGAAAGGAAACCAGGATCCGAAGAGTCTGGTTCAAGCGAGAAGAAAACTACACATTGACGACGAAAACCAGCAGCGCGAGCGAGCCGTGGGGGAGAAAACGAAGCTGAAGAAGAAGAGCCGGAAGCACCGGCTACGGACGATATCAGCTCAATGACCTGAAAAAGGAAAGGATATTAGAGAAAAAACAATGAAAAGAAAAGCACGCCACCCTGATGACGAATTATAAGGAAGTGCCCCGGCTGAACGGCAGCAGCGCAATGACCTGAAAAAAGGAAGCACATTAGAGAACAAAAACAACGAAAAGGAAGGGACACCGCTACGATGACGAATCGAAGGAAGCGCCCCGGCATGCCAACGAGAACGGCAACAACGTACAATGCATATATGATAGGATGCAAATCACGGTCTGATGTCCGTGGATAGTTGTCTTATTGAATACAGATTACGGACCAAAGTTCGTGAATGTGGCTACGGACTGAAGCGTGAATGTGGCTATGAGTCCTTCCGAACCTGTGGCCAAGAACTAATAACAAGTAACTGAGATAAAAAGGCAAGGAGGAAAAATCTTATGTATAGTAATGTAAAAATGCATAGACATAAAGAAGACAAAGTGCAACCCGACATATGTTGTCAACAAGAAGTCTAAAGCAAAGAAGGTTCATAAGGACGTAAAAAGGGGGAACAAGATGAGAAGAATGAAAATGCCAAGGTCTGGTGCAAGGTAGCATAGGAGAAATGTGTGGTGCTGCCAGAAGACAAATACCCTATGCATAAATCCATGAAAAAAGGCCCCAATAGGAAAACATACTGCGGCAAACGAGGGACGAGATTGATAAAGAGAATGTAGACATACTATACGTAACTGCATAAACTAGAAGCCCAGCCGCCGCGACCGCCAGGTGTCGAGTCGGGCACGAAGCACGTAGCGAGGGTGAGACGAAGAGGAGCACCAACGACCGAGCGCGAGAAGAACGGGAACAAAGGCCCCCATGAGCGGTTAAAAAGAACAAAAACGTGCATAATGGTGAAGCGGCAAGCTGCAAAACGACAAGCACTCAAAATGACGTGAGCGATTAGAAATGATAAAAAATCAACAATTCATGAAAAAAGAGAGGATAGCATCACCCAGGGGTTGGAAAAAAGCATCACCCAGCGGGTGGAAGAAAAAACATGATAAACAAAAATTGGCGTGCAAAAATAGCTAAATAGCAAATATGATGTATAATGGTAGCACAATGCATAATGTATATTTTAAGCCCAAGCATAAATACGAGAAAAGAGGAATGCAAGCCAATGAACCAATCCACGAGAAAACAACCACAGACAAGAGCCCAACGGCCAGAGAAAGTGTAAAACACGATCGCCTTAATAACAACCTGAACAATGCTAGAAGCCCCCAAAACCGCATCAGATTATATGCCGACAGAAAATAGAATACGAAAAAATGATCGAGCGAGCAGAGCAAAACAACGGACGAAGCTCCCCATAACGGATATACAATAGGAAAATACGACAGGAAGACGAAACCAACGAGGTGAATAGGCTTCAAAGGAGAAATATAGTGCAAAAGAGCTCGCAAATGCAAAAACATGACAAAGTGCAAAAACCATGGCAAAAAGAAGAATCGGAATGAGTATAAGGAAGTGCCAAACGCAATATGCGGCATATCCAAAAAAAAAAGCTAAAGAGCACAGATACAAATGACGTGTAATACTAAGGTCTGGTTCAGGGTAGCATAGGAGAAATGTGTGGTGAAGCAGAAGACAAATACCATATGCATAAAGCCATGAATAAAGGCCTCAAGAGGAAAAACATACTTGGGCAAACGAGGGACGAGATTGAGGAAGAGAATGTAGACATACCAGGACCGCGCAAAAGAATGGTCGAGAAGGAAGCGGAAACTAAAGTTAATTCGGAGCACAAGGAAACGAAAAAATGAGGCGTAACTTCAAAAACGATAAGCCCAAGGAAACAACGCATAGGCCACAGAAATAAAGTAAAAATGCGACCAGAACATAAACAAGTAGATCAACCGGAATAACCCAGACAACTGTTAAAGAGTGCGGGGCATCAAAAAACAAGATAAACCACAAGTGCAAAAAATAAAATCCAACAACTATGGGAAACCAAGAATGTAGAAGATAATACCACCCAAATAACGTATACCACCTGATAATAAGCATAATATGGAAACTAGGTTGAGACACCGTATATAGGAAAAAAGCAAATTCAAATGATGCCGAACATAAAAAGTCAAACAATCATGTAAACGCATATAATGCAAAAACATGCCAACATAAAGCGAAACCATATTGTCAACCATAACGCAAAAAAGGTAACAACCATGAAACATCTGGAAACATATAGAGGCAATAACGTGAAAAAGCAAATGCAACCATGGTAATGCCCCGTCTGCCCAAAAGAGGAGAACAACGTTCAAGAATATGAAAAAGAAATCAACCCTCATAGTGCATAATAAGCACAACGTGGAAACCAAGTGGAGACATCGTATATAGGAAAAAAGGCAAATTCAAATGATGCCGAACATAAAAAGTCAAAATAGATCACGTGAATGCAACATAGGGATAATATCAAGGTAAACAACAAGAATGACGAAAACATAAGGTGCCAGAGATGAAAAGGACAATACATGTAGAATAATATGCCACACGGACCAGATTCGCCCCCTATGCTAAAAGCAATATACACATGCAAAAACACACCTTATGGAAAAAACACTTTAATGACCAAGTTAAACCCATACAAATGCACCCATAAGGTCAAAAGGCCAATGCTCTCCCATCGTCCTAAAGAAATTCCAAACCAACAGGAACGACACATGTCCAGACAAAATTGAATATGTAACAAGATGAATCGTAACAAATAACCCCAAAATATTATGCTAAGGATTACGAAATGAAATGGACATGGGAGCAAATGCAGCAAATAGGAAACATGCTAAACCACAGTTGCACAATGAAAATCCGCAAGGTCTATTCGTATATGCCAAGGTAGAAAACCCGCCAAGAGTAGTTACCAGGAGTGTTGCGTAGTAATGTGTTCAACCTCAAACGCACAAATGAGAAGGAACCAAGAAAAAAAAAAAGAGCACCACAAGATTAGAAATTGAACATTGGCAAAATATGAGCACGTATAAGTTTGTTTTCAGACCCAAATTGTACATATGACAAGAATTGAAAATTCCCATATGAAAGCAAGTCATGTACCATATTCACCTCTTTATGAAATACGCATGCAAGAATGCCCTCATGAAAAAAACAATCCAATGATTAATCCGTAACCATACTCAAACGAATTAATGCAAAGCAATATGGATAAAACGAATACCCCACCTGGGACGACACATCCAAATGATGTATGCCCCAAGTCCGAATCAAACAAGGCAAAAATTAATCCCTATGGCAATAATATAATGTAATATATAGCCGATGGAATGATGTGATGGAGGTAAAGGATGGAGCTCACAAAACGAAAAAAGAAAAAGAAAGTAATTAGAAGCTACAAAGCGATGGAGAAGACAAAAAAAGTCATTCATGCACTGGATCCAAACGGACAGACTTCAAATGCAAAAAGCATGCCCTTTGCCGGATCGCGATAAGCGGGATGCCATCTAGTGGATCAGAGCCACAGGAGATCGGCCTTGCAAAGTGACCCACATCGGCAAGGACTCGAAAACGCAAAAAACGTAAAATGAGGCGGAGGGGAGTTCATGGATGAGCCGGAAAAACAAAGAGGAAGTTTAAATTTCTACCGAGGTGTTTGTGGACGTCGGTTTAACCTCCAAATGAAAGCAGGCCGCCGCTTGGCTCTATCTATGAAAACCGCGCCCGCATTATGCCGCTATAAAATGATCGGAAACAAACAAGGATGGATGGGTGTATCTAAAAAGATATATGTTGGGATCCACCGAAACGATCGATTTCACAAATACAATAAGGATATTTGGGGATCACGGAGCCATCGAAACAAAACCCTGTGGCATAGACTTGTGGTGATTTACAAATGACAAATTACAAATTACAAGAGCAATAGGTTAGAAGCACAGAAGAAGACCTTTGGAAACGACCCAGCATGCCCGATTTGATCAGAGGGCGAATACGAAAGGATGGCGAACTGGGAAAAACTTTGCAGTTGAGGATGAGGTAAGCTGAGAAGCAGGCCGAAAATAGAAAATAGAGAAGCGATTGAAGAGATGGGAAGGACATGGAAAATTGCCCTAGAAGTGCAGATCATTGGAACTCCAATAAAAATCAACAAAAGATCACAGTGAACTGTTGAGAGACCAACTTAGATGCCATGCTAAATTGGAAAAAAAGGGGTAAGATAGGAATCTGCAAGAGGAAACAGAGGAGAAGATAGAAGTCCGCGGGTTAGACATCCCGAGCGGAGCGCAGCCCCGCCCAGCCAGATGTGCCATCGCCCAGCCGATCCCATGAGTCCCCGTGGGTAACTTAACGATCCAGCGAGGAACCCGGTTGTAACGCCCCGCGGAAAGGCGGCTCAAGGCCGAAGTCGCCCCTCGAGCCAACGGATGGCCTGTGCTCCCTAGATCTGACCAGGCCGATTGCTGCATGGTAACTTCGTGGCCCTGGAACTCCCGCCCGGCCAGTGATCTGCATGCTGGAAAACCGGAATCCTTCCGCTCCTCCCTCCTGTCAGAAAAATGCCCCTTGCAAAAAACACAGGAGAAACACAAGAGAACAGGGGCAGAGAGCCATTTCTGCTGCATGTAGATTGCTTGGTGCCCGCAATCGCTACACCCACTCTTGGCTACCACATCGTCGAGTGCAGCTACATCCTGGATTTAAAAACTGCTTCCTGCACATGCTTCTATAATCTAAAGCAAACAAGAACGGATGGATGCAAAGATGTTGGGATCCACTTAGCCAGCGAAAGCAGACCCGTAGAGTGAAAACATACAAGAAGTAGAAAGAAAACGCAAATCACAAGCACAACAGTTTCACAATCCCTGTGATAATCCCATAGTTGCAGCCAGATGTTGATCAAATTTGCTATAAACCTGGGAAATTATGGATTCTCAAATAAACTAACCATAAAACATGCGTGAGAAATAAAAGGAGCTGAGAGCCATACCAGCCATACCTCGCAAATGACGGATCATGGTACGCATGCAAGGATTGAAAAAGAAAATTGGATCATCGAAATGTTGCGGGAAAGGATTGGAAAGGAAGATTGGAGCATCGTAGAGGCACGGGAAAAGGATTTGAACAGGCAAGGTGAAAGAGGGCGGGAACCAAAGAGCTACGAGAGGATAAGAAGAGCTGCTGTGAGAAGACGCCGATAACCGAGCCAAAACAGAAATGGCCTAATATAGGCGCTCGTCCCTTCCCAGAATGGCGATCCGATGGCTCGGATCGATGGGATTTATTTAGAATTAGACATTTCGAGAATACAAAATTTTAATTTTCAACTAGTTCTTAACAAATTTAAAATTTGGCAATCAGGATAATTTGTAAATAAAATATAATGGTTTGATAAGTGAGTGACTTAAAATTATGTGAGAATTTCACAATTTTCAAACTCTTAGTACTTTTAAAATACTGTAAAAAAAGTGTTAGATTAATATTAATTAAAATATAAAGTTTATGTTTTAATAATAAATATTGAAAAATATATATTAAAAATTAATTAAAATTAAACTATTCAATTATTTTTTAATTAAAACATAAACGTAATCATTTAGTACATTTCATCTAAACTTTCTTTAAACATTTAAAAATAATATTATTTTAATCATATAGAGTTTATCTTAGATGAGGAAATTAATTTTAAATAGATTAAATAAAAATTAGCGTAGACAATAATTTTAAATATTGATAACTATCAAACTTTTTATCTGAAGTTAAAGTGAAAATTTTATAAAAATCAACAAGAGTTAAAAATACATATAATCTTATCATGGCATCCTTGAAGGATATCTATTAGATTTGAATAAATCCAAATTTTATTAAACATGTCAGAGTAGCGTAGACACTGATATAATCTAACTGCTATAGAGTATTCCCAACATGGGAGATGGGACTTTTGCCAAAGTCCGTTCCAAAAAACGTACCTCTATTCCATATGTGTAAGTTTATGACCTGCAATTCAACCTTGTAGCGGAAGTAGTCTTTAACCTTCCATAAGATCGTCTAAACGAACGCTATTAACGAAAGATACCATACTGGGTTATACGACGCTCCAAGGTATGGGGGTCATCCAACTGTGCAACCTGAGCAGAAATTCTGCAAATCCATACACAAAATACAAAAACTAAACTATACTGAGAAATAATATAAAGTGCTTATATCATTGTAACACTCAGCAGACTTCCGATTTGCTTGAAAACTTAATTGCTGCAATCGTACAACGCAAAATGTAAAAGTCAATTTCTGATAATTATGATAACTCATAACAGAAAATAGAAACTGCTATTAAGAAAAAAAAAACTTGATGTTTATATGTCACCATCAAATGAAATGACCCCCATCAAATAAATAATCATCATCTGACACACGCGTAAAACCTCCAACATGGTGGCGGAGTTCATAGTCAAAGTAGACAGGAGCTATAAGAGCAAAAATAACAATGGTGATGACATATTCAACAAAACTTGGACTTATTCAGATATAATAGACTAGGGTATCATTTTAAGATTACATGTCACTAGTTATGGTGTCCGGCGTTGCCGGGCTTTAGTAGCAATTTGAAGAGGTGGTTTTTCATTGTTTTATTTATGGTAACTTTTACGAAGATGATTTTATGGTCGGGTGTTGTTGGGCTTCAGGAACCTTTGCAAATTTATGGTGTAATGTTAAAGCAACAAAGCAGAGCTGTCTTTGTGATCTACATCTTAAACCAAATTGTCATTATAGAAATATATAGTTGCACATTGATGCGCATAACAACAATTTTTACGCATGTAGCCATATGTACAATGCCTAGCTATATGTGAGAGGAATGGAAGGAGCAATCCACAAAGATGATCCACATTGGGCTAGCAAATTCCAACCCTTCAGCATATGGAAGAAGAAGCATTTAGATATCAACAGAAGCATTTATTTCGTATTTTTGTTGATAGGAGGTGAGGTAGGGGAGGTTTACATTTGTACTAACAATTACGAAGGGCATAAAATTGTGAGCAGAAAATACGAAGGGCATAAAATTGTGAGCATAAAATCGAGTTGTGGACTTATAACCATATAAATCCATAACATGGAAAATGCAATAATGTAGTGTCTATAAAGCATTTTTATTGTATTGAGTTTTCCTAATGGCCTGAGGTGTATATCTACAAAGTGCAATCCTCCAATTGACCATAGCATTGGACTCATCCTCAAGGCAACATGCAATAGGCAAAGGCATAACTCATGATCAACGTTATTGTAGTTGAAGTGGAGGAGCATGGCCCTGTACTATACTACATTTTTGTAAATGTAAGACCCCACTATACTACATTTTTTATTGTTTATAGTTTGTGTTCATCTAGATATTATAATTGTTAAACTCAATTTTCATTTAAATGAAACCACTTTAGTGTAAGGTGTACCGTAGAAGTATTAAGTTGTATTCATGGGGCAACCAAACCAAAATAATACACAGGCAAGACATGATGAAATTGCAAATAAGGAATAAATAAGGCTAAATCATGTGATACTCGTTATTTGTTGCATATAGCACAATGTGATGTTAATCTATCATCCATTGTTCAAATTTGGTTTTATTAAAGCCCAATGTTTGCAATGCAAGGGATCTTAGTCATGTCAACCCCCATCTATATAGCCATTTAAGTCAACAATTATGAACAAATGACTCGATGGCTTTTTGAATTTTTTGTAAAACCATTAGAGTTGAAGAACGATTATGTTGTTAAAATGTCACTATGATGCATGCCCCTATAAACAGCTAAACTATTGTTTTGCTACAAGTAGCATCTTATGGACATGCCAAGCTTAAGCCTTCAAACCCAAGGTAGGATCTGGAATGAGCCGCAGATATAGAAAATGTTCCTTCAAATGCTCAGAATAATAATTTGTCTTTGTGTTCATTTTTGGGCTTACAAAAAGGGTCCCAATTTGAGACAGAATGCCAAGAGCAATCGTTATAAAAGCATTCAACGTTGCTTCATATGCAAAATATCTAAGATTTTACAGATAGAATACATGTTCTGAGGTTGTTGCCGCATTTACCATGTGTTACTGGCTTGTGATATCAGATTCTTCTAATAACTGGGTAGATCAATTTTCCATGGAGGGCTGAGAACTGATGCACCAAAGAGGATCTACCAACAAAATGCCTGAATGTAGCTGAGCCTCGGCTTCAATCGATGCATCAAATCCTGGTATATCTGATTGTCAAAGCAAAGGCAAAAGTGTGAAACAGGTTCTTCAATGTTGCAACAGGAACTTCAAAACCATACTTGAAATACCAAACTTTTCGTTTCCATGGCCTTGACTGCCTGTTTTGGCCAATAAATCATTCCAACTCCCCAAAAGAGAATCAAACAATTCCCAAGACATTCTACAATTCTTAGATAAAGCCATTCATCCTCACATGAAGTATTTTATTCTCACATGATAAAGTATTTCACATTTGCATTTATATACAGCCAGTTAATGCATGGAAATTTGCAAAGAACACAACTATGTAAAGCTACAGAGATCATCGTCGTCCAACACTATATGCCTCCATCAATGATTACGATGAGAAAGAATCACTTTTAAGCAGAAGTTCAAGGTAGAGGCTGACCAAATTTCCCAGCTATCCTAGTTAAGTACTTAGCATTGGCAGAAGCCTTACAGTGATGGGAAGGGAACTTCGTAAAGCTACAGAATCTATCGTCGTCATTGCTAAGTGAAGCTCCATCTTAACATGATTTTATTGCTTTTTGAAGAGTTATTTCAACACTAAGTACTACACCGTACATGCCTCCACCAGTGACCACGATGAGAAATAATCACTACTTTGGCCAAATGTCAAGGCAGAGGCTGGCTAAATTTCACAGAAAAGCTTCAGAAAAGACATGGCTAACTGGTTCAAACAGAAAATACGCAGATTCTATAGAACGAAGACTCCTATGCGTAATATACCCATTGGATAGCTGTAATCCTAAGCTGGAGGCTGTGCAATTATGTATACCACCTTAATTAGTACATAATTAGAAATATGCTTGATACAGGCATATACATGATTTGTAGTGGAAAATATTGCATAATAATATGGGTATATGCACATGACTTGTAACAAAAAATATTGCATTAGAGAGAAATCCATACATACCTCTTTCTTAGAAAACTTTGTTGCAATTCTATACCCTCATAGCTTCTCCTGTAGTTAAATAGAAATATAGTCTTGGTGGAGATATTAATCCGAACAGCTCATCCATATGTAAAAGCAGTACACCATTAGACCTGCAACAATATCAACAGCCAGGCAGCACTGAGTTTACATATAAAGAGAATGACATGACATGATCCCAGAAAAATTAAGTCACCTAATTGCTTTGTAGATATATGAAAATGCAAAGCAAAAGAAGACAACACAAATAATAGGTCAGAATCCGATCAGAAATAGAACTCAGAAATGGAATGTAATGGATACAAATACATCCAGGCATTGGATGTATAAGGAAGTACAGCTAATATTATGTCTTTTAGTCCAGAACTGGCCAGATAGCCAGACCACCATAATAGCAAATCTTCTACGTTTCAGTTTAGGCACAATCACTCCCATGGGCTATGGTGCCATAATGCATAATGAACTTCTATTCTATTTATTTTTAGTGCAAGGCCATGGTATATGGTTGCATGCTATGTATGGTTGCAACTGTGCACATGTCTGCAAAAAATACATCTTACTCAGTTTGTTTGATGGCACCATCTCAAGCAAGCTACCATCAAATTGGGAAGTTAAGCTTTGTACCTATGTCATCTTCTATGCTGGAGTATCTACTAAAAGCACTTTTCAAGTTACAGATTACAAATATTGTGCATATTGAATTACCTGTTTCTTTCTCAGTCTCCTATTTTCTTCTTTGATGTTTTCAAATCAACTATATAAGCCTGCAAAATTCACGAAAATGTTTCGACTGGATTATTCCTCGACCAATATAAAAATATACGTAGGACAATTTATGCATCCGCATAAGCTCATAATACTCACCCCACCAAATCAAATAGGAATTACACCGATGTTTTCTTGGAAGATTTGGAGTTGAAAGACACTTCTGAGCTGCCAAAAGCAATGGTGACAGTACATATTCTATGTCTTAGATCTATTAAAAATACTGTAAACACAAACATATCAAATTTAGGTCTATAAAACTGTAACAACCATTTTAAGCAAGGCAAATAAAAGCACAAACTTACTTCTTGTTGAACTTGAGCCCATGCCATATAATAGATGGGCATCATCCACGTTCGTCCAAAATTTTGTAATGCTCCAACATATGTACAGTCACGGCTCACACTGAATAATAAGGTAGAAACCACAAATATTATAAGCCTATAAGCTTACATGCAGAGAATATTTCACTTGTAGATGAGCAGAAGAGCTTGATCTTAGCTAATATGTGCTCCAATCACGCAAAGTAATCCTCGACCTGAAAGAAATAGGGCAGTAAACTCCATTACCTGATTAGGCTTAAGCTGGAAGCATAACAAATATAATATCATCTCGTAGTTATCATGTTTTCTAAAATAGGTACAACTACTGCTGTAATGTGGACGGAAAGAAACCTCTAAAAAACGTGAAGCGGATCCTGGCCATACCATGCCGAATCTCAAAAGCACAGCACCGGGCCTTTAAATCATGAATTGCTGATAGCATATCCAGAGTAGATGGATGGTTTTCCTACTCTTGAATCCGACCCACTAACGGTTTGCACAGAAAAAGAGGGCAAATCATGGCATAATGCATGGCGAAGAGGCCGAGATTAGAAACGCAAGAATAAAAAACTAAATCATAGCAAAGGAAAATTTTGCAATTTTTGGCAAATCGGAAAGATTTCCGACAGCCAAAATATCCCAAAACCTTAGGAAATTAAATTAAGGGAAAATTCCAAAAAGTTTTCGGAACCTCGGAAAAACCGAATTTAAACAATAGGATATTTAATTTTTCTTGATACTTATAATTTTTACAAGTTCTAATTATATAACTTTATCTTTAAATTTAAAGTATAATTGTTATAGAAACATAAACAATTGCTTTCTAAACTAATTTTCACGTAAATCTATTTAAAATTAGACATTTCGAGAATACAAAATTTTAATTTTCAACTAGTTCTTAACAAATTTAAAATTTGGCATCAGGATAATTTGTAAATAAAATATAATGGTTTGATAAGTGAATGACTTAAAATTATATGAGAATTTCACAATTTACAAACTCTTAATACTTTAAAAATGCTGTAAAAAAATGTTAGATTAATATTAATTAAAATATAAAGTTTATGTTTTAATAACAAATATTGAAAAATATATATTGAAAATTAATTAAAACTAAACTACTAAACTATTTTTTAATTAAAGCATAAACGTAATCATTTAGTACATTTCATCTAAACTTTCTTTAAACATTTAAAAATAATAATATTTTAATCATATAGAGTCCATCTTAGATGAAAAAATTAATTTAAATAGATTAAATTAAAATTTAGTGTAGAAAATAATTTTAAACATTAATAACTATCAAACTTTTTATCTGAAGTTAAAGTGAAAATTTTATAAAAATCAACAAGAGTTAAAAATACATATAATCTTATCATGGCATCTTTGAAGGATATCTATTAGATTTGACTAAATCCAAATTTTATTAAATATATCATTGATCACAAACCTGGATCCAGATAGACTGGATTACATTGTACAGAGGACAGTAATTATTGATCATACAAAAGTATCCCATTTGGACAAGTCACCAGATATCCCATTTCGTAGCACATTTCCAATTTCATATTTGCTGAATCAGTACAAATATCATTTCGCCATTTCAATCTCTGCAGTTTGTTTTCTCAATGGGTTATGAAACTGGTTTGGTGCACGAGCGAGGCTTGGCCTTGAGCCTCACCAAAGCCCGGGACAGGGCACTCCACAGAGATATCCTGGAAGCAACATTGTTCCGGGATTTCAACAGGATGGTGAGGAAGTTTGACCATCTCCTCCCTGTCTCTAAAGAGAGAGATGGATGTGGAAGTACGGTGCAGCAAGTGGCAGGCTTAGCAGAAGCCGAGTTTAATGCAGAGATTGCAGATATAATCCTCCACGCAGCTGCAACTATTGGCATAAAATTTATTTTGAGCCATTTCCTAATCCTCAAACCTGGACAGAAAGACTTGTTAGAGAGTCTAAGGACCCACTATTCTGGAATGCTGGAGGCCAAAATAAACAGTCTACTGATGATATGACATATTCAACAAAACTTGGACTTATTCAGATATAATAGGCTAGGGTATGATTTGAAGATTACATGTCATATTTAATTTTTCTTGATACTTAATTTTTATAAGTTCTAATTATATAACTTTATCTTTAAATTTAAAGTATAATTGTTATAGAAACATAAACAATTGCTTTCTAAACTAATTTTCACGTGAACCTATTTAGAATTAGACATTTCGAGAATACAAAATTTTAATTTTCAACTAGTTCTTAACAAATTTAAAATTTGGCAATCAGATAATTTGTAAATAAAATATAATGGTTTGATAAGTGAATAACTTAAAATTATATGAGAATTTCACAATTTACAAACTCTTAGTACTTTAAAAATGCTGTAAAAAAGTGTTAGATTAATAATAATTAAAATATAAAGTTTATATTTTAATAACAAATATTGAAAAATATATATTGAAAATTCATTAAAACTAAACTACTCAATTATTTTTTAATTAAAGCATAAACGTAATCATTTAGTACATTTCATCTAAACTTTCTTTAAACATATTAAAAATAATAATATTTTAATCATATAGAGCTCATCTTAGATGAAAAAATTAATTTTAAATAGATTAAATTAAAAATTAACGAAAAATGGGTAACCGGTATGTAAAACTGGCACCTGGGTATTATGGTCCATTCCAAGTTGATGACAAAGTCGGTGAGAATGCTTATCGTTTACATTTATATGGGAAATGGACTAACTTGCACCCAGTTTTTAATGTGGGAATACTGAAACCCTATAAGGGAAGTGAAATTTCTCCTAAGATTTTGCAGAGAATGGAACAATCAGAACCTCCCAATATCAAGGGTGATGAAGAAGTGCTGGAACCGGAGAAAATATTGACATATCAAGATAAGGAGACTAGGAGCTCCTCCTATCGAAGGTATCTCCTGAAATTTAAATTTCATTCGTCCACCGATGCGGTATGGTATTCTAAGACTCAAATAAAAGAATACGGTTCCTTGGTGGAAGAATACGAAAGAACTTTGCAAGAATAATAGGCAAAGTTCAAAGACCTTCAAACTTTATATTTGGAATTCCATATTATTAAAATTGCAATTGTTTTATTTAAATATCTAAGTATTGCTATGCATAGTTTTACTAAACTCTTTACTATCGATTGTAAAGATATTAAGTCCCCTAACTGACTTGAGGCCATAACTGAAAAGGGATGAAAGCCCTCAAACGGAACTGAGGCCATTTCTAATTGAACTGAAATGAGAAGTCTATAATCTCTAAACGAACTGGGTTATAGAGTTAAACATCCTTAAAGGAGCTAAGATGAACAACTTTTCCTCGAGACTAACGCGGACATTTAATCTCGGGAAGGGAAGGATTGTTACGGCTTAATGCCGGCTAGGGGTGCGGCTCAGTTTCAATCAAGTTGAAAGAAAATATGGTTAAAAGTTAGTAGATAAGTTGTCAAGAGTAGTTTATGAACCATATGTCAAAGGTTAGTTAATATTTCAAGAAAACTAGAAAGTTAAGGAAATTACCTTTAAAATCACGCGGCTGATAATGGGTCGCGAGTCTTGAAGCAAACGACTGTAACGGAGAAGCCCTTATCCGATTTTAGCAAAAAAAGGTCGATCCGACTCTGTTGAAGGACGAATCTAAGATATTTGTGGCCGAATCACCTTTACCTATAATTATCTACTGTCTATAATCAGATATTCTGAGAAAGGTGATCGGGATAAAAGGTCCGATCTTGCCTTATAAATATAACGGCTGCCTTTAAAAGAAACTATTCCAGCCTCTCTATCTCCGAATTCCTTCGTCCATTCCCGATAACAGCCTTTGTTAGATAAAGTTTTGATTGGTGAAGTTTTGTGTGGACTTGAGACAAGCAGGATAACGGTTTCTTGCTTGGAAAAATCCGAGCCCGGTTGGGTGGATTGATTTCTCTTAAAGATTGGATAGTAATTCTTCTTTAGATTCAGTTTCTTAAATTGTTGAGATTCTTTTTGCTGTATCACAATTTCTAATAATTATGATAACGGATAACAGAAAATAGAAACTGCTATTAAGAAAAAAAAACTTGATGTTTACATGTCACCATCAAATGAATGACCCCCATCAAATAAATAATCATCATCTGACACAGGCGTAAAACCTCCAACATGGTGGCGGAGTTCATAGTCAAAGTAGACAGGAGCTAGAAGAGCAAAAATAACAACAGCGATGACATATTCAACAAAAGTTGGACTTATTCAGATATAATAGACTGGGGTATCATTTTAAGATTATATGTCATGTTTAATTTTTCTTGATCCTTATAATTTTTACAAGTTCTAATTATATAATTTTATCTTTAAATTTAAAGTATAATTGTTATAGAAACATAAACAATTGCTTTCTAAACTAATTTTCATGTGAATCTATTTAGAATTAGACATTTCAAGAATACAAAATTTTAATTTTCAACTAGTTCTTAATAAATTTAAAATTTGGCAATCAGGATAATTTGTAAATAAAATATAATGGTTTGATAAGTGAGTGACTTAAAATTATATGAGAATTTCACAATTTACAAACTCTTAGTACTTTAAAAATGCTGTAAAAAATGAGTGTGGCGTATATGTGGATGCCAAGTTATGTATGATGGCACAACGGTGGCATGACATCGACATAGCAGAACGTAAGAAATAACAATTCAAAGATCCATGAGGATGCTAAAGCATAGGGAGCAAACAGAATTAGATGGATCCGCTCAAACCAGATGTCCTCTTTGATCGCGAGGTCAGAGTGTGCATCCAGCTATTCCGGGGAAACATTTGAGCAATCCCGGGGGAAGTATGCAGGGTAAAAGTCATAGAGTAACTGGAGCGCTTAACTGCAACCTTGGAACATAGACTTATGGATCATACAGCATATAGTGGTAATTTAGAAGATAACAAGAGGATGAAAGAAGATCTGAAAGGTTAGATTATTTAGTGATCGTACGGACTAAGAATTTATATATGTTATATCAAGCATACAGGTGATGAGCATCATTGGGAGTAAGAAGCGATGCGTTTCAAGGCCAGGGTAAAGGAGATCGATGATAGTCGCGAGAAGGTAGCAAAGAAGAAGACGAAATTAATGGACTATTATTCATTACGTGGGGGCTACCGGGTAGAAAGACAGCAGGGGGTTTTTAAAAAACTGACGAAGATTTAAATACGGGTCTTAGGGATAAAAGGATTTCACATGGCGAACAATAATTTTACAAGGACCCTAAGAGTAGAAGGAGTCCCTGTAGAAGGGTGCCTGATTGGTACTAATATTTGGGCTATTGTCTTAATTCCTTGAGGTAGGTAGGTTCCCTTGAAGGAGGTGTTGATGAGTCAAGAATGGTGGCATACCTCCAAATGTTAGGGTAGAACAACTTGAAAAGAGGTTTGGCCATCGCAAGTTGACAGACATGTGATGCAGATATATAATCACTGCGATATAGGCGGTGAAGGATGGTACAAATGGATACTAAAGTTTATGCTCTAGATAGATTCGAGTGAGGTGTCAACATGGCTGTAGGAGTTCGAACTCAAGCAATCACTATGTGTTACAGAGTATGTGTCGTGACATAAAGCAAAGTAGTGAAGGGTGATGGTACAATTTAAAAATCCAAGGCCTGGAGGGTTGCTGCATGGCAATGTCTAGTTGGTTGGGTCAAGAGAGGTCTATTCTCTGCGAAGTAAGGCGAGTCAAGGCTTAGAGACTAAAAGAAATAGCATTAGGTATGGTTGGCTCTATAGTGTTACTTAGCTCCTAACATGTGAAGTCGAATAAAATAGCATTTAAAGCAGATGAAGGCACTAGAGATTAAACGAAGGTAGGGTTGAAAAAAGGAATTGGAGCAACTGCTGTACTTCGGTAAGGAGCTCAGCCGGCGTGAAATCGATGAAGTTGTCCATGCAGTACTCGGCGAGCTCATATAACACGTGTGCCTTCCTCTTGGCCTTAAGATCAGCAACCACATGCTACGTCCACATGATATCCTCCAATAGGAGGTATTCTTGCCCTCGATGGTGGATAACCGGGAGAGCATCCAAGCCAATAAGCCGTGCCCCCCGATCTCGGTGTAAAGCATATGTTCTGCTAATTGTCTCCACCGGACGAAGTCATCCTCTCGGACGTACTCGTCGTCCTCGTCGTTGGAGAGTACTGGCGCCTTGCCCTTCTCCGCTGGCAAAGTTTCATCGTCCACATATTGATATATGAGTACAGCCAGCGCAAAGTTCACTTCAAAGTACTGCTGGCCCTCATGCATCAAGAGGGGTGGATTCTTGCCCTATCTGAGCTTCCCCGTGAGAATGTTAGAGGCATAAGAGTCGCCTCCCAACATCTCTCTCACAATGGCCCTCTCTAAGTAGAGCTGGGGTGGATCCCCAATGGTGATATAGAGGGGTACCATCTCCTGAGTATAGAACTCAAGGAAAGCTGCATAATCAGGGTGGGCCTGCATATTAGTGACAAGGTCCATCTTTTGGAGCAAAAAGGGCTGAAGAAGATCGAAGGGGACTTGAGGTTCCCATTGTTCTCCATCTTGTTACCATTGAAGGAGGCTAGGGGTCTCCATTGCAGAGGCGAGTCGTGGAGGAGGAGCAAAAAGCAAGAGAAGTAAGAAGAAAGTGAAACCCTAAACACTATTAGAATAGAATAGAATAGAATAGAATAGAATATACATTAATGTCCCTTGTGCCGCGAGGCCCCTGGACTTGTGTAGCATGGGCGAGCTCCCTAAAAGGGGGCGCTACTAGCACATCACGCTATTATGATGTAGCCTTTTCTGAAGGCTGACTTTTTTCTTTTATTACCAGCATCCCGCTTTAACTCGGCTTCGTGGCCATGCAGTGATGCGTCGTTATCAATCAGCTTTTAGCTGAGCAATTTGTATGGGGTTTTATGACCCGCTTTTGTACGGATCATATTACGAACCCTCTTTCACTGTGTACTTCTCTATGTCTGGTCAACATTCTCTGGATCGCGTCTGCCAAATCTCGAAGCGATTCTGTTATTGTCATCAGAATGCAGACCGGTTCCCCCCATCTTATGCTTCTGTATTTGTCTCTGATGTCTCTGTAAATCGGGCAGTCATTAATCATGTGATTCTCATCCTCTACTCTCCCATCGTCACAGATTCTGCATATCCTGTCCTCCTTGTCTTTCCTCTCCACCTGTCTTTTTCGATTCTTAGGTCATGACTTCCCATCCTGAACCTAGCCAGAATGTCTCTTCTGGTTTTCCCCAGTATGTTATCCCGATACATCTGGTGTCCTATTTGCTGATCTGGGTTGAAAACTTGCATGAGCCAGGCTGTCTTGGGTCCTGTGTGTCTTTGCAGCCACGCTCTTGTGGCTTTGTCTGTCCACTCCTCATTCCACTGCCCTTCCTTTATTAGGTCGCTCAAGGTTAATCCCATCTCTCTGGTCCAGTTTGCCACATCTTTAAACCATCCACTGCCTATGAGGATGTGTGATTTTGTTGATTCGGTAATTGCAATACTAGACAATTTCCCTTGAATGTCTCTTGCATTGTCCCTGATCAAGTACCTTATGGTTCTCTCCCATGCTCTCACCTCCATTGGTTTTTGCCCTGTTTCGAGGATCATGATTGTCAGTGGCGTATTTGTCCTTACTTTAAATTCCTGTCTGTGCCACTGCCTAAGGATTCCTTCCTGCTTTTCCCATTTTCTGTCTGTTAGGCCTGGCTCCCAGGCTTCTGCCCCATATAACTGAGTGGTGGCTACCACTGCACTGAATAAGTAACATTTGATGTCCCAGTCAATTATTCTGCTTCTGTTGCAAAAATTCTTCATGTTGAAATAACTCCCTATAGCTGATTGGAACCTGGCGTCTGCTCCTTTGGCCCATTTCCCTGTGCCATGCGCATCGTACCCTAGATATCTGTATTCCGTTGCTTCCTCTATTTCTTTTTCCTTATATCTGAAGGGTCTATGCCTGTTCTTATGACCAAAGATGACTATCTTAGTTTTTGCTAGATTTACAGTCAGCCCTGTTTCTTCACAGAATTGTTCTAGAATTTTTAGCAGTCTGTGCATCCCTTTGTTTTTTGTGGCCATCATGCTTAGATCATCAGCATATAGCATAATTGGTACCTTCGTGTCTCCTAGCGCAAGGGCGTATTCGTCCCCTTGCTGTTCTGCTATGTATCCTTGCAAAGCATCTATGTATATTCCAAACAGAGTTGGGGATAACGGGCAGCCCTGCTTTACGCCTGTGTCGCAGATTATTGGTTGTCCTCCTTGTTCTATCTTAGCATATACCTTATGGTATAGTCTTGCAATCGACCCTACCATATTTATCGGGGCTTGCATGTCCATCAATCTTTGTAATAGCTTCTCCCTCGGGACTGTGTCGAATGCTTTCCTGAAATCTACAAAGCAACAGATGATCTTCCTTCCCTGTGCTTTGTTCTGTTCTATTAATATCCGAAGAGTCACTAGATGACCGGTGGTTGAGTGTTCCTGCCTGAATCCTGCTTGCCCTTGTGCTCTCATGTTTCCTTCTTCTGCCCATTTCTTTAATTTGTTATCCAGTACTTTTCCAAACCATTTTGCGAAAATGGAACTCACCATTATCGTCTTATAGTTCCCTGGGTCCTGCCTGCTTCCTGCCTTATGTAGAGGTATGACTCTGTTGTATGTCCATCTATCTGGAAGCCCTGTGTGTATGATGCCATTGAAAATGTCTGTGACCTGTCTGCCAATTTCTGTCTCGGCACACTTCAGCAATTCCACGGTCAGGCCATATAGATCCGGTGCTTTATGGTTAGCCATCTTGTTTAGGGCTATCATTACCTCTAGCATGTTGAAGCATGGTTTGTCCGAATCCTGCAACATTGGTATTGGTACTGGAGGTGCCCCTGTCTTATACAGTTTATCCAGGTAATTCTCCCATCCCGCTGTTCCAATACCGTCTTGTTCATTCCTTGTTTTCATATTATTGTCCCCTCCCTTCTGTTTGAGTCCCCTCCAAAATCTTCGGGGCTGTTTCTTCAACAATTTTCCCATATACCATTGGTGTTGTAGCAGGTTATTATACCGTTTCTTCTTTAGCAATCTTATGTATGCTGCTTTTTCTTTCTGGTATGTCTCCTTTCCTCTGTGTTCTTTTGTTTTCCTTTTCTGCTCTCTACACTCGTCATCATACCATATTGATGCTCTGAATGCCCTGTTCTTTCTGGTTCTGTTCCTTTTCCCAAACACCTATGTTGCTACTCTTACCATGATGTCATTGAGGGTATTTCCATTGTCATTTGCGTTGTGCTCTCCCCATTCCCATTTTCCCATTTCCTTCCTGACTGTTTGTATGAATGTATCTGTGTATTTCTCTTGGAATTGGATCCTCACTCTGGCTTTCTTATCCTCCTCTCTCCCTGTGTTATTAATCTGTGGCGTCCCATCCATTCTGAGTGTTAACTTGATCGGTCTATGGCTTTCCCTTTTTCCAATCGGCCATTCCTGTAGCATTAGTCCTTCTATTCTTCCTACTGCTTGGTCGTTCAAGATTACATAATCCACTATGCTCTTGCCATGTGCATTCTGGCTCGTAAAACCTCCCGATCCCCTCCATTTTTTTACTCCATTGACTATGATCATCCCTGTTGCCGTGCATACTTCCAGCAGTAATTCACCTCTAGCGTTGACCTCTGCCTTATCCTCTGTATCTCTCTGCCATTCCTGTGTTCTTGCCGTGTACGTTATCTGCCCATCCTTCTCATCCGTGTTTGTGCTTTGTGCCTGTTCCTGTCTGGTTCTGGCATTTAAGTCCCCTACTAGTATTATTGGTCCCCGTTCTTTCCATTTCATCATATTTTCCCCTAGGTCCAGCAATTCTAGCTTATCACTGTTTGGCGGATAATATGTAATTATCAGAAATATGTCTTGTTTGTTTTTCAATTGGACATTCAACACCATATATCTTTTATTGATATCTGAATGTAACATACATGCACTGTTAGCTATACTATTCTTTACATAACAGGCCAGACCTGCACTTCCCCTCCCTATCTTGAAATCCTTGTCTTTCCAGCATGTGAACAGCTGGTAGCCTTCTTCCTCTGGCAGCCTCTTGACGTTATGCTCCCATGTTTCTGCCAGGCATATTATGTCGCAGCCGTCATCCCACGGGTACCCGGTACAGTTCCAGTACTATATTCTCAGCGTCTTTTCCCTCGGGGTTGCTCATTCGGGGTTTTTGTGCCTTCTGTACCATTGCCTGTTCTTCTCGGTCTTCCTCTTGTCTTCATTGTCGGGGTTGGCCCCCCGAACCCTGCCTGTGTTGTTCGGTTTTCGTTTCCCCCGCTTCCGCTTCTTCCTGCTTCTCTGTTCTGATTTCCCTCTAACGTGATCACCCTCAGTGCTCCCCCCAGCAATCTGCTCTCCTGCCCCTGTTGTATTGACTTCAGGGGGTATATGTTTTCCTTTTCTGCTTCCGTCGATTTTGCTATTCCCTGCACCTCCGCTGTCTGTTCTTGCGGTTGGGTCGTTTGTTCCCTTACCCTCTTGTGAAGGTAGACTTTGCCATTCTTGACCCCCGCCTGTATCCCTGCTTGGTTCAGCTCCCTGGCTTTGGCTAACTCCCTGTGTAGCCCCTGTTGCTGCATTACCGTTAGAGACTCCTGTACTTTGATTCCATTCCTCAATCTGGATCCCATCCGCAAGATTCTTTCTTTGGTTGCCAAGTCCCTCAATGTCAGGTTTATATGCCTCGATCTCCCCCTCCATTAGCCTGACCGTAGTGTCTTGACAATGACGCTCCTGTGTTCCTTAAACACTGTCTCTATCACTTCTGCAGTAACTCAATATATATCCTCATTAGGTCTCTCCGCTACCCCAATTAGCCTAACATCATGCTTAATTTTACTCTGCTCCTCATATTCCATTATATGTGGCTTTATCCTATCGAATGACTCCCATGCATCCAACTCAACATTTGATTTCTCTAATTCAACCAACCTTTGCAGAATCTTTGCTTTCTCCTCTTCGATCTCGTTCATTCTGCGCTGCATTTTCTCGTTCGTCCTCTCCACCCCTCCTAATCTCACGTCTATACTAGCGATGGCTAGTTTGTTACTGTTGCATGTTTCAGCCAGCGTGTTGAGTGCATCCATGTTCAGGATCTTCGATTCCAGCTGCTTGTCCATCTGTGCCAGGAAATCCCTAAGGTCCTACTGGCTCACTTGCGCTCTCGCTGCCTCCGCTCTCCTCTGCTGGCTGCTGTTGATACTGTCGGCCATAGCTTCAGTTTGCGAGAGGGCTCTGTGGGCTTTGTGGTGACTTTGGGCAGTGCGCTCGTACTAGACTCTCTCTGGTAGGGTAGCCGTAATGCCTCCTCAAGGGTATATATCTCCTTCTTCTAAACGGTATTTTTATTTAAAATTACCGTTTTAATTTGAATTTCAAAATGTTCATAATTATTTCGCCCGTCTCTTTTTATTATTATTCGATCTCCTTCCCGGTACTGTCACATCTCCTCTTTCTCTACTGGCCGAGGTTGATCCTTTCTGGGCCGGTTAGTTCGGTAGCTGCCTGCCTGCATTGATTATGTATTTACATGTCAATATTCCGTCCGTTCTGTACTTCTGCACTTCTGTATCTCTGTATTTCTGTGGTTATGTATTTCTATATTTCTGTATGTCTGTCATTTTGGTGATCTGGGAACCAATTGGGGGGCGTGCCCGCGCTATCCTGGCTTATGGCGGGGGTTATACCCCTCAGTCCATAATTTGCCCCATACTCCTTCTTGACAATGTGTCGACACTTTTCGACAAATGAGGTATTCTTCAAACCCCGCTAAAAGTCATATGTTGTTCTCGAAATGTTAACGAGTTTTTAGTGGTCCGGGTTACCAGTTGGTGGGTCTAGCCCTCGCTATCCTGGTGTATGGCGGAGGCTTAGCCTCTCTGTCCCGTAGCTTGCCCCGTCCACCTTTTACTCTGAGGCTCTTGTAGTTTTTGTCTTATACCTTCACTGGTCCAGTTTTACTTTTACGAGGCTTGTTCCCTTGAGATTTTGTTCGGCCGACCTGTCACCGTTTCCTTATCTTCTTGCTTACCTGTCACCCCCCTGTCCTATGTTTTCCCGGCTTCGACTTGTTCGCCACCCTTTTTCGTTCAGCTTCTGTCCCTGCCGTAGTATGGTCCGTCTTTCTTTGCTTTTTGCCTGCTATCTTTTCTCATCTGTTGTCAAAGGTATCCTGCTACCATATATCCTACCGACTTACCCCTGCCTATGTCTGTTGGTTTAACCGGATCGCCCATATTTTGAAGCTCTTCCTCCTGTTATCATATGTTAACCGAAATGTCTTGTTGCCTGATCCTATGCTGAGTGTATGAAGATATCCGCAATTCTCCAACCATTTGTTCATTTTCGTCATGGAGTATAATGCTTTAGACCACAATCAATTCATAATAAGTAGGCAATCTAGGCTATACAATGAAGCTATTTCATCAGTGACAACCATTACTTCCGATTTACTATTCAAAATTTCTCAAAACTGAGATAGTACAAGCGTGTATATATAACATATAAACATTCAGCCATGCTTAAAGCAAGGTATTCTCTCACGAGGTATACTTAATTCATCTAAACAGTCATACCCAGCCGAGGGCTGTTACAGATTACCCATCTTAACAATTGGCAGGGATCATATCTGATGCATAAACTAAAGAGAATTGATTCAAAAAGAAGACAAAAACAAGAGCAGTAGGAGAACAAAACAAAAAGAACCTAAGGTTAAGTCCTATCCACCTCGGATCCCTTCCACTTTTCCCTTCTTCCCGCCTTTCCCTTGATGCTTTATCGCATGGATTTACTTCTTCTGCTTCTTTTCTGTTGATGGCTCCCCAATATTCTTGACTTTTTCCAGGTTCCTATGCATAAAAGCCTGGCATAAAAAATCTACCGGGTTTTTCTTGCAGCAAAAGATACAGACCTTGCCATAGTCGCCGATCATAAGGCTATGCTGATAGCTGGTAGATTTCTGTATAGCCGCATGCATCTGAAGTCTATTGAAACACTGCATAACTCGATCCAGATCCTGCCGCCGAACTGTGTCGTTCTTATCTGACAGAACCCCAAGCACTCCCAAAAGACCCAGGTTATATCCGGCATCTTTCATCGACTGCGCATGGTGAATGCGGTCGCAAAACAAGCAGTGAACGCGTCCACAGCTTATGCATGACCCTAAACCTTTATACAAGCATATGCACTCTGGCTCACAAATGCACCATGGATTCAAGTCTTCAAGGTCTGGATTGTATGGCACGGTAAGATTACCCGGGACCCCCGATCTCGGACGTTTTACAGCTGACTTCTTTTCTCCTTCTTCGTCGCTGATGGTCCTTTTCCCCTTATCCATTACGAGCTCCGAAATCTGCTGGAGCTGGGTCGGGCGCTGGAGTCGGAGCTCGGGGAAATTCAGAAAGCTGTGAGAGCTTGGATCACTCGGAGGCGGAGCTTTGCTCTTCACCTTCTTCTTGTTATAGCCTTTAGGGTTATAATCTGTCTAAATTCCCGCTTCTTTATTATGCCCGCCTGTCTTAATTGCTAGTCTTGTCTTATCCTGCCCTCCTTATTTTCGTATGCGTGTATCCTCCACCTGTCTGCTGCCTGTTGCTCTGACACTCGTACTACGACCTCCTAGCTCTATAACCATAATTATTTCCTTATTACTTCTCCCCCTAGGTCTGGCTTTTGTAATTTTTCTTCGGCCAATTGTAGGTGTTAATTTCCCGCATTATAAATTATTATTCATATATTCTCACGATCGCCCGCAATTTACCACGTCACCTTATCTTTTTAGTAATTCAGATATTTACGTAAATTCGGTTACCTAACGCTTTAACATTAATTAATATTATTTTCTAGCAACTTATTTGTTAAGATTTAAATTGAATTGAATTAACTAGAATTAGGTTAACTACCATCCTCATCCCCTTAAATTAAATTAAATTAAATTAAATACAGATCGTTCTAACGGCTCTGTATTTTGAATTCGCCGGAAGCCGGAGTTTCGAGTTCCTTTTCCCATATTTCCCTGTAATTTCATGAGTTAATGATTTCCTTCTGTGCTTCAGCCTCTAACCTTAGAGCACAGTGGTACCCCTTGTTTCAACCTAATACCTTATTTTATTTTTCACAGGATTGTTTAGAGACATTCTGAGATATTCATATCTCGACTGTCAAAACATTTCTCTCACCCGAGGTCACGGGTACGGTCTAAAATAATCTACATATAATCTGCAAATTTACAATATCTATGATTGAACGAATGAATGCATGAGCGTGTATACTTACCTGACATCGCCCATCCCGTTGACATCGCCCATCGCCCATCTCAAAAAGTGTAACTTTATTTTAAACTTTTTATACTGACATCAACGTCAGTCATTAATAGTACTTAAATAAATACTTTATATTCACAAAAGAAATTAGGCAGTCAAAATTTCTTATATTTCTATACAAAATTTGTACAAGGAAATGCTTGACAAGCAAGCTAATTATGGTCTTCCCGAATCCTCTGGGCGAGAGCCAGATCCTTGGTCATGATACTAACACTCTTGGCATAAATAGCACAGAGGTTCGTATCTGCAAAAAGGGCCACCAGGTAGTCTTCGACGGCCTTCTGGAGGGCGAGCATAGCAAAAGTCTGGAACCGAAGATAGGTTCGATATTCTTGTGCTATTTCTCGGACCAGACACTGGAAGAGAAGCTTCCAAAGATAAGCTCGGTTGTCTTCTGATACTTCCGTATTTCCCTCAATGCCATAGTGCCGGGCCTGTACCTGTGGGGCTTCTTGGGTTGGGTCAGCTTCTTGGGCGAAGTCTTGCCCCCTGACACCGGCCGAGGTCGGGCGGCGTCCACTCGGTCCTGTCGACGGGCAGAGCTCATCGCCTTTTCGATGCCCCCAACTATCTTGAGCCTCTCTTTATAGGCACTCCTCGACTTATGGGCGGTATACTTCTACCCCCGTTTCACAATAGAGGTCTCAGTCTGGTCGAGAGCCCACTGCATATTCTGCTCTGGGTTTGGTTGGGGCTGCTGCTGATCCTGATTCTGCTTGGCAAGCTCCTCTGCTTGCCGCTGCTGCTCGGCCACCTCTGCCTCCTGCTGCACAGCATAGGCAGCTGCCATGCGCTCTTCCACCTCTGCGAGGCGGCGAGCAGTAATTCTTCTCAGTAGTTCAACATGATACCTGTCCGGGCTCCGATTGGCGGGAGGCTGCCACCTATAAGCTTCCTTGCGCGCCCCCTTCCTATCCATGTCGTCGTTCCGCGGCTCCGAGCCTCCTTTATGGGCCGGGGGGGGCCCTATTTTTTGACATAAAAGTGTGGGGGGGCATTCACAAACCCTGGGGGATAGTGGAAGGGGGCAGTTTGTACTTGGTCTTGGGCGACTTAGTACAACGGTCGACTTGGAAGCGGTTTGCTCACTCGGTTTTGGCTACCCCACGGGGTTGCTCTAGCCTTTTGTGCACCTTAGTACTCTGGATCGTTTGGCTACTCCAAAACGCACAAGCCAATGCGCCCCCTTTCAGCTCTTGGATCCTTGCTGCCCGACTGGTTGATTCCGTTGGTCGGTTTGGTTGGTCGGCTAGTCGGTTTGTTCCCATATCCAGCTGAATGGCTATCAGGTAATCCACTATGGGGTATGACGGAACTTCACCCCAAACAAAACTTTGGGTGGCCTCGTCATACTGGCAGGGGGGAAGGTCAAAGGGATTCCCATTGATAGTGGCTCGGCCATCTCCCAGGTAAACATATTCTTTACCCCAGACCTTCAGGTCTCACCTCTCCATCTCTCGTGTGTCGTCCCTTCGGACAAGTTCTCTAATCCTCTCGGCCTCCTCGTCCTCGGAAACTTCCACACACGAGGGTGGATAAAACTTGACTAACATCAGGACTTGGTCAGGCTGTTCGACCAAGGTGTAGGGTTGCCATAGGAGGTTAAGTTTTAGCAAGAAGCACTCGGACAAATGGAAAATATGATAAGGGACCCTATGTCTGGCGACAAACCATTGCACGAGCTCGATTAAGAGTAGCTCCACCTTCTCGGGGTCGCTAGCAAGTTATTCACCGAGCTCAGCAAATATTTGAGGAATGTTGAGATTACAGTAGCTCAGCCATGGAGATTCTAGATACTAGATCTCCTCCTTTCTCCACTCTCCCCAAATCGACTTGGGGCAGAATTGGGGGTAGGACCCCAATTTGCCCTCTAAACTTGGCAAGTCCTCCTTGGCCAATCGATTTGGGCCAGGTGGCACTGCCCTATTGGTTGACTTTAACTAATTAATAACCTAATTAGCCTAATTAGGCTAATTATTCCCTAATATTTTAGCATAGCTAAAGAAAACCCTTTTAGGTTACCCCAAGTTATCCCCTATTGACCCTTAAGGTCTAATTATGTCCTGGTGACGTGTCATAATATGTATACGTATACTATATAAATACCTGGAACGTCACAAATTCAGGTAATACCATCTTCTTCTATGCAAAGATTTCCGAGAAAGAAGAAGAAGCAGTTAAATACCCTAAGTAATCTGGAGGTCCAGACCATCACTCATTATGGAGGATTGACTGGTGTTGGTGAGAAGCCACGGCAACATATGATTATTGCTTTTATATTTGATGTTGCTAATTATGGCTTAGCGTCAAATATGTTGAAAACTTTGACGTAGCTTTGATACTCTAGAACATGAACTAAACAAAAGGAGGTATCGAAAAGTGTTATGATTGCATGTAATAAAGTTCTGTTAAAGTGGGAAGAACCAATGATGAGGACATCATCCTTTTTAAGGTGGAAAGAATGTGACATTTGCATCTACTTATTAGTTATACTTGTACAATATATGTGGTCCCATTTTTATCGTCGTGTATTTATAGTCAGCTATACGTGTAATATATGTGGCCCATCTAAGTATATATATTTCCCTCTCCGTGGACGTTAAAATATACTTCCTTCCTTCCTTCCTTCCTCATCGTGTAATTGTGGTAGAGAGATTCCCTCCGTATTTGGAGTTGCATATGCATATCTCATGGGGGTGTCTCAAACTGTAGAATTTTGGGAGGTGGATTCACTTGAATCTCCTTATTTTTCTCGAGCTTGGTTTTTTATGGCAAGTAGTTTTACGAAAATGTGTGAAGCACATTATTGGGCAAGATGGAGGACAATGCATACTAATATATAGGGGAATGGCATTTGGGATGCCATTCCCATTATCCGGTGGCTGCTGCAACCAGTGGCAACCGGGAGCAGCCCACCAGATAAACAGGGAATGGCAGACCAAATGCCATTCCCGTACAACAAAGAAGTTGGAGAGTCAGTTTTAGGCATAGATTTTGCGAGTTTAGGTAGAGATCCGACAGATTTAAGCACAGATTTTGCGAATTTAAGCAGAGATCCGGCAGATTTAAGCACAGATTCGTGAGTTTTAGCAGAGATTTAGCATGTTTGAGCACAGATTCGACAAGTTTGAGCAGGTATAAGCACAGATTCAGCACTTTCATTGCATAAAGAAGACGATCTACTGATGTTTTGCACAAATCCGTTGCCAGTTCTGCTGTTTTCCACACTTGATTCGGCTGCACAGGATCTTCAGGATTCATTTGCATAGAGTTTATGTCGTTTTTGCATAATTGGGTGAGCCACAGCAAATCGACGCTCATCCTAATTTACCTAATCTTTACCTTAATCTACCTAATCTACCGGCTATCTACCGGATGAGCGGAATGGAGCACCGAACTTCCATTCCGTGTTATTGTGGAGTGCAAGGTGTCAGCATGAGAATGCACGCCAGACAAAACTGGCGACCCAACTTCTCTGTTGTATGAAGTTGAAGGTAAATAACTTCTAAATCATATATCAATGTCTGCAATATGTACATAAGTATACGTGTGTGTGCACGTGAGTACGTATTAAACTTGCAATATGGAGTGTCTTAAAAAAAACTGTGCAACATGTATTTATTCCATAATGTCACCCGCCACTAGGAACAGTTATTATATATGTATGCTATACATAAATACATTACCGCCCTTCCATCGTGAGTTGACAAGAATGCATCACCAAATTTTTTAATTTGTGCATTTAAGGAATATGCAATAAACAAGAACACGTGTAGCATGCCCAACGACACCTATTGTTGACTTTCTGCAGTTAAACTCATTCTTTTGCCAATATACTAAAGATCATATGATGATCACTTTGTACTAGATCCAACATATTTCACATGGCATGCATTCAGAAATGTTTAACCTCAATATAAACAAGATTATAGTGCTCACATTATGAGACGTATCATACGAGAATCATCGTCATTAACGATAGAAATTAGGTTCACAAGAGACAGAGACAAGGATTCCAACTCAGCTTGGATGCCAAAGGCACAACCAATCTTAACATATTGCAGGGGCATTCAGAGAGTGGGCCATTGCCCCAAGTGTATTTACTTTTTTATTTCTTCACATACATACGTGAAGTCTGAAGTTTGCGTTATTAGAATCTTAAGTGAAGGATGCAAGTCCACAACAAGCTGTTAGACTTTTCAAGGGTTGACAGAGACGAGTTTACTTTGATTGCAACATTTGACTAGGGAGGGTTGTATTCTCTACCAACTGCATTTAGAGAGAATTGAAAAGCTGCACGCAAATACTAGTGGTGCAAGTTGAATTGGTTGCTTTGAATATTGACCAAGTTGACATTTGGTTACAAAGAGTGAGCATGATGATCACTCATATATTCAGACTCTAAAGACAAAAACATCTAAGCATTTTTGAACCTACTAGTAGGCCAGTCTTCAATTGGCATATGTATAGCATCTTTTGGCTAACATGATTTGATGGTGCTATAAGTTAGTAGATATGAGCTTGAGTAATTGATAGTAATTATGAATAAATATCGGAAGAAGAAAAACATTTTTAACATTAAAAAATTGAATTGCATTGAATTGGCATAAAGAGAGAGTACTATTTAGGAAGATGGAAATATTCTTTAAAGGTTTTTTCTAGGTTTTATACCACATTTTCAATTTTTCAACCAGGTGAAAAAGGGAATGTATGGCTGGAAGTTTTCTTTCCTCCGACCAGAATTTCCTTAGGGTTGGTGCTCTTTATCTTCGGCCGGAATACTGATTCCTCAAATAGCAGATGAACGAATGAAAATAGTATAGAAGATTGCACTACAGAAATACGTCCACGGCTCTGTGCTGTTTAGTTGGCCTGTTTTACATGCTCTGGGCGTTGACTGGCAAGGGCGGCGGATCTGAAATTTGATCACATAGCAGCAACATGCTGCAATAATCATCTAGTAGTTCTGCGGGCTTCTTCTTACTCTTGACTTTCCGCCCACAAAGCATTGGAGGTGTTCAATTTTACACAACTTCTTCTGATATCCACAACTTGTGCTTCTTGGGCTCCGTGGCAGATTCTAAGTTTTGGATTGCTGTAATTTCTGCTCCTTTGCTTGGGATTCCAAGTCGGGTTAGGATAAATTTTGAGGTTTCTAGCTTTTTGAAGCGCATAGGTCTAAGCTTATGCAATAACCATCAGAGCAGCATGACATAGCAATGCTTTTCGTATTTCGGTTGTGGTTGTAGATACTCTGATAGGTGAATTGGGACATCTGCAACACCGACAAAACTACTTCTTGACAACAAAGGGGCTGAATGGGTGTAAGTATTTAGGCAATAAGTAATTTTTCTCCATCTCTTTGAACATAAATTTTGGCACTGGGGGATAAGGTAATTTTTAGTCTAACAAACATGTCTAATGTTGCAGCTTAAGGGGGATGATATTCTGGATCATGCCAAGAGTCATCCTGTGGCATCAGGAGATAGAATAGAGTTACCTCCCAGGAGAGTGAAGAGCATTGATGATGCTGTGGCAGGTCATGAAAGGAAGAACAGCAGAGAAGATTCTGATTCTAGGCGCTCGTCAGATTCCTTACCTAGAAGGATTACTGAAAGCTCTCCTGCTCATCGTGACAGTGTTCGTGGCTACCTACGTGCAGGTGCAACTGGTAGTCCTTTGAGGTCAATGGGGGATCCTTATACCAGAAGACAAGCTCACGTTATAGGAAGTCACGAAGGAGGTAATGGCGATAGCAATAACCATAGTAGATCTTCATTGCAGCCCAGGCAACATGCAAAAGTAAGTTCAATTTCAGCTCCAGGAACACCATATAGGTCAGCTCGAGGCACCTCCAGAGGAGATGAGCCAGTAAGTTATCATGATTTTGAATTTTGTCTCATTGTTTCTCTGTGTACGAATGTATGACAATCTACTCTTTAGTTAGTATCTGGACTGGCGTTGCCAACGTCTTCATTATTATGGCCTTCTCATTTATCCTTTCTATTTCTGTCTATGTAGCACATCTGGTAGCACTAAGATAATTGGACTATTGTTTGGAAATAATATGGGATTCTATGAAGTTTGACCAGGCTTTGTTAGAAGTATAACGATAAAGCTACTGTTTTGTTCCATTTCTTCAGTGCTTATTGTTATATCTTCTTCTGTTAGAGGCCTAACATTTAAGTTGTATGTATACAGCTTGAGAAGCCTTCACCTGCACTCCCCAAATTTGGAGATTGGGATCCTAACGACCCAACAACTGGTGATGGGTTCAGTTTCATATTTTCAAAGGCCAAAGATGCAAAAATGTCTGAAGGGTCATTCCCCAATCCAGGACGTCAGTCTGATTCACCACCCGATGATCTGCGTAAATCGGGCCAACGAACTTCTAGTGTATGAATCTTAACAATCATTGTTAGTAGTAGTTATTGATTCTGTATCTAATATGGTTATTAAAATTTCAGAGATGGTGCTTTTGCATGTGAATGCATCAAGCAGCTTCTTCTGGTTTTCAAAAGCTGAGAAGATGGAGCAGACTGTGCTTCTAGCCATTTCCAAATTTAAAGCTATACATATTGCTCCAAAAATTGCAGATTTTCTTCAATGGTGGTCTCGGAACTCGAACAAGCATAGGGTAGCACAAAATGACTTTTGGTGTATCTAGTGTACCCATGTTTACTCAAAGGTGATTTTTATGCGCTTTCGGGATTGCAATTCACAGAGAATAGGTATATAAATTGCAACTTTTGGATTTTGTACACAATACTGGTAGCATGTACACATTTTATAAGGTAGCATTTAACTCCAAAATTTTGGTCGGCCATGGCCCGCTTATGTGGATAAGAGTGTGGAAGATAGTGAAAATGGATTTATAGATGGGTGATTTAACAGGACTTATGGGAACCATGTATGACAATGTCTGATTTTAAAGTGCTAGAAATGTAGCGTTTTATCTTAAAAATGGCAGCCATCACTTGTAAGAGAATATCCAAGTTGAATTTGCAGAAATCAGGGTAGACTGGAGGTTTATTCAAATTTTTTTGAATGGGCTTCTTGAAAGTAGAATATTTCAAAGGCCTTCTTTTCACATCTATATGGCGTAATTGGCAATCAGTGCATTTCCATAAAGTCAAATTTTGTACAGCATTTTGTCAAATATCAGCACTGTTCAAATTGCCATATTTGCTTTACTTCCAGGAAAAATAGATGAGAAGTATGACATATTCCAGTCAGTACTGACCCAGGGCTACAAAACTTGTATAGTTGTGCAAAGTTATGTTAAGAGCATAGCATGCTTCCATTTCCTCAATTTCATGCGACTGCAAGCAATTGGGAGCTACCTGGGCTGGTTGAAGGTAAAGCGCAATCCACCATGAGAGTAGTTTTGGTTCAGTTTTTTCTTTTGCTAAACATCCAACATGGTCTTTCAATAGCTGTTTGACTTGTTGGAACGAGACCATTCCATGGTAGTATCTCAGATTCCAAGCATGGGGCAATCCACTCTGCTGTTTAATAGTCCTCCCATATCTCCAATTTTGTGGGCTTTTCAACAAAACTTTTCATGCTTGGAGATCCTATAAAGCTGTCAGCATTTTTGAGAGGTCCATGACACAAGTTTGGCTGTTACTTTCTAGGCCGTCTCAGGAGCCACGCCAATATTCTTAACAGCTGGTGTGGCTTTTTTAACTCACATCTAGCCATCCATATTACGGCCTAGATTTCAATAAATAACGGTGGTCCATGAATCAAAATGGCTTCGATAACGCCTTAGTATGGGTGCAAAAATATGACAAAACCTGATATTTGCAAACCAAGGTCTCACTCTAGAAATATCTTCTACTCTGTATAACATCATTGGATTGGCAAAGGGGACCTAGTGGGGCAGAACGCATAAGGACGAAATACCTAAAGCCCTTATGTATTACACCATTTCGATGACATGAAAATTGTTGTTTCTTCTTCTTCTTGATATTGACGATCCTGTTGATGGATGACGGACATCACCCTTTGTGGTGATAATAGACGCATCTAGACTCATGTGGATCACTAGATATGCCCATTCTAACAGTCTTAAACACGTCAGCTTATGTGGATCATCAGATATACCCATTCTAACAGTCTTAAACACATCAGCACACATTACATGAATTCCTTTGCTTTAGACCCCACCTCATCGCGTGTGCATAAGGACTTATATTAGGACGCGGGCAACGTGAGCAAAATGTTGGAACTGGTAAACATTTGCAACACTACTTTATGAACCATCACAAGCCAACATGCCAACTAGGCATTAAATGAACAAATTCTCAACAACTATTGTAGAAGATAAAAATCCTCCTGCACCTTCCAGCATTTTAGATATTGATTTCTGTGTGTTTGGCTTACATTGTTCCTGTTGTTTTTGCTTAGGGGCTGGGACACATTTAACATTGAGCACATCCATGAGGGTCGCATCCTACATTACGGACATCGATATGGAAGCTCTGCATTATAGGATTTCTCCATGGGATCGTACGAGGCGAGGTTAATATAACAAAAATCCAAATGTTTTCGCTTATTTGGAAAGAATCAATACCGGTTCTTAAAAATTGTCGTCGGATTGTTGAGTACATGCTGGGTTGACACTAGCACACTAGGCAAAGAGTGTATTGAGCGAAAGGTCGACTAGTTGCCCGTAGTGAGTAGAGCTTTCCCGGTTGGTCATGAAAGTTGGCCTCGAGAGTAAATTGGATGCTTTGGACTCATGCACGAAGTTGGAACTGCATTTTGAGCTAATGCGGATAGCAAATGGTAAGGTTGCAGACAACATAGGGCTAGTTGCTAAATTTATCAAGAATATAAGATGATAGCACACACAATGCTTAATGTTGTTATGCGAAAAGGATTCTCGTCTTCATGGTATCCATAAGGTAGAGGATGAATGTGATCTTAAAAACTACATAAGATCATGATAAGCAATGTTTTTGCAATTACTACCATGCTAGAGAGCATATTTTAGAGCTTGATCATTTAGACACCCCTAGAGACATAATGGCTATCCATAATATGACATGCAGAAACAATCTATGGCAAAGCCTTAAACGAGTAAACAAAATAATTCAGCAGTTCTCCATGTTCAAATCTCCAAAGCCATCTATTCAATGAACGTCAAAACATTGAGACATTTTAGATGCCAATTCTTAGGCAATAAACATCATATTGATAATCATTACCCTTCTTTTCTATTCTATTCTTTGGAAGATGTAGATCATGGCACAAGTTTGTCACATGCTTGAGGATGTTGACTGCAGAATATACGTGGAATCTCAAAAGATTATCAAACTTATAATATGATTCTCATATAGCATGGAGCAAGATTTACATGCTCATTCCCATGCATCTTTACCATTGAATTTTAAAGAAACTACCAAATGGCACCAAAAAATAAACTCGCCACTCCATAACCACAACACGTTAAGCATTTTTGTATGCTTGTGATGGCTGCACAATATGGAGTTGATATCAAAAAGTATTTAGAAAGATTACAAATAAGAAAGGATATTATAGACTGTAATCATTGTAAGAGTGCTTCCAGGTTGTTATCATACTGAAACACAGGCCAATCTCCGTTTTCAGATAATATTCTTTTAATCTATGAATTTGATTTGCATGTTTCAAATATTATTGTCAGTATGGTCTTCCTTTTATTGTCGAAGAATTGGCTCTGAAATATCTCGGTTAACACACAAACCATTACATTAATCACTCTAAAATTAAATCCCCCTTGAAACCCCCTGTGGTTTGGGTGCATACTTTTATTGTCGAAGAATTGGCTCTGAAATATCTCGGTTAATACACAAACCATTACATTAATCACTCTAAAATTAAATCCCCCTTGAAACCCCCTGTGGTTTGGGTACATATTCACACGAGGAGTGACTTCGGGCATCGAGAGCTGTCGGATTGGCATATTTGCCCTTTATTCCTTGATCTGAACCATAGATAGCGATCCTCATTTGTGGGGTATGCTTGTACAAGTTTTGGTATACTATATAATGAGGCTTGCAAAATACTATAAGGTTTACGGCAATATACTAAATGGTGTTGATTTTGTACATGTGTTATACAGCCCTACGTCAACCCTCGTGTGAATATGCACCCAAACCACAGGGGGTTTCAAAGGGGATTTAATTTTAGAGTGATTAATGTAATGGTTTGTGTGTTAACCCAAAAAAATTTTGGCCCCTTCGGGGCCTTAAGAATTGATGAACGAAGTAGAAAACATTTGTTAACCCAAAAAAATTTTGGCCCCTTCGGGGCCTTAAGAATTGATGAACAAAGTAGAAAACATTTGTAATAATATTATAGACACAATTAGAAACATTTTTTTTTTTTTGAAGGATGAAATTAGAAACATTTTATTGATACCTATTTATTTAGGAATTTAAAATAGCAAAAAGAAATAGAAACCATGATATAAAAGTTTAAAGGCTTGAATATTGTAGCGATGTAAGATGTGATAATATTGATTGATGCAATAGTGGGAACGCGAATAAGCATGCTGCTCCTAATAATGGTGGGCCATATTCATCAAAATCTCTTGAGAGCATCATCCTTGTCATTGGAGCTGTGAGAATATTAAAATCTCTTGGAAGACCTATTTGAAAATCCCTGTGGCAAAAAGCCATAATAGTTTATGTTCCAACTCTAACCAAGTCTGCAAAACAGAGGCATCACCCCAGGCTTACTAGCTTGTATGGTAGTTATAGCCTAGAGAAATGATCTACACTATGATAGAATAATAAAAACCAAGAAAGAAAACCAGAACATACGCAGCTCTACATTTTGCTGCATGTAATGTGTATGTTTGCAGCTGCTATACAAATGCTTCAAAACAACCTGAAAATGATTATATTGGATGGAAGATACAGTGATGGCATTGCTTGGATATGGCATTGCCTGGATATGTGACAAGAATAAAGGACGCATTTTCACAGACAAGGATCATCCCATATCCATCTGTTATGTTGCATTTCCACCATAGCTACTTGTCAGCATCTAATACCATGGATCCAATAGTAAGAATAAGATTGTGAATCGTTGGAATGGGCATAGAGATACTGGCCTTTTTCAAGATCTTAGAAGTAGCTTCAATATAAGTATGATTATCAAATAACATGGAATAGAGAAGGCCCGAAACGTCAAGAAGCAAATGTATCTTGGACCCATGTGACCTGAAGCTTCAAATGTATCTTGGCTCTGTCTAAACCTGGATACCGACAGATGTTCTATAGTCCAATATCTAAGAACAACTCAAATATGTAGCATAATAACAGCTCAAATATGTAGCTTACCGTATAGCTTCTTCTTCTTAATCCTGGGAGACAAAATGGATTTCGTTTTTAGAAAAAGCAATCCTCTTAGCATTTGGAATGAAAGCAAGAATTTAACTTACAGAACCAAATTGTCTACACTGCTGCAGATCCTTGCTTCATCTCAAATGATGAGGGAGAATGCCGTCAGACAAAAAATATAAAGAGCAATACAACATGGAATTCCTGAGATATGTAAGAACAGGCTGAATGAAATTGAAATAGTGGCAAACCCCTTCGGAACAACCTGATACAGAAATGCAAAACAACCTTATTATCAATCCTTACCTCGTTAGCCCAAAGCAGTTGGGCAAAACGATCTGTGACCAATGACAGCCAGATGTTTTTCCCTTTCCAAGTGCCCATATCGCAAGGTTCTACAGATCCACGCTTCTACAACCTAGTTATTCTGCTATCTATCCCTATGCACATGGAATTTTGATTTGTGAACAAAAATCAAAGGATATATGCCGTGACAAGGATGCAAGCAAGAATTGCTCCATTGTTGATAGCTTCCGCCACTGCTCCATAAGAGCTTCAACCACTGCTCTGTCCTCCTGAAATCGAAGGAAATTTGGCAACCCTAAGCAAACTCGAAAGCCCCTTTCCTACATGAACCCTAAAACAGAGCACCTCGATGCCCTTTTTTTTACATGAACCCTAAAACATTGGCCCTCGATGCTTGCATGTCTTTATTTGAAATTTAAAAATATTTTCTTTTGTCAATAGAAAATATCTAATATGAAACCATTACAAAACCATAGATAAATATGCCATTTAGATATAAGAATACCGTGTGCACTCTAGATGTACTGATCCGTAGATCTCTTGTAATACGCCCATCAAATCATATGAAAAACCATAGAAAAGAGCGTGTAAAAATACAAAAAAAAAACCCTGTTATTATGCTAGATATTTGATGTTGGCTTTGGTGCCCTCACTTCTATCAAAGAAAACTTAGGCATTTCTTTGCGAGCAACCAGTAATAGGCATTGTTTACCTTGAGTAACATTGCTAGAATCTCAGTCTGCCCCATCTTCGGGACACCCCCAAAGATGATGAAAGGATCTCACTACTACATCACATATTGATATCCAAGATCTACCAATTGAAGCAAATATGCCGCCACATCTTGGGTTACAAATGTTAATAATAACAGATTTAAGACTTAGTTCTTAAAAAAAAAAGGGGAGAACTTGGTGAAGCAAGAAGAAGAAGAAAGAAGTGCTTCTCTCTGCCTCTCTGCCGGACGCAGAAGCATCTCATGGGCATAGTCATTCTTTCCAGTTTGCAGCAAAGATGACCAAAGAATGATCAAAGAATTAGCCTTTTTTTTGCTTCAGCCCCTCCCCCCAATCGACACTTCTTTGCTATTGTTTCTCTGTACGAGCTGCCGCCAGGAAAATCACATATGATAGGAAGTTTAGGCCAGTCAGAGAGAATATTTGGAGATATACTAACATATACCCAAAATATTCCATTCACCCGCTCGTATAAGGGACGGTTTGCCCTTGGTTTTCCCTTTAGGGGCAACCCAAAAAAGAAAAAATGTTATATGATTATACATGTTCTGATAATAGAAATTACAGAATAAAAGGACTTATGCAAAGTGCTAAATCCTAAATAAGTAATATGATCAGTTTTATTCCAAAGCAAAGAGAAAGCACAATGCATGGAAGTGGTTCTTTCATTGAAATTGAGGCCATAAAGAGCTTATTTGAGTGAACTAGCCAATTAAATGAATGCAATTTATTAATACAGAAGCCTGCATAGTGATGGGTAGTAGCATACTTAGAGCGAATGTACTCATTCACCATAGCTACATCCCTGGGCATATCATGGAATATATTAAGGATCAAGCAATCCAATCCATTGGGCTGAAAACCTTAATTTTAAAATAAACGTTTAGATATAATAGGAAACCTCAATCCAAATGCCAGGATACTACATTGTTGGTGTTAGATTTGTGTACAAATCAATTTTATACACAAAAATGTCAAGTTACATGGTGGAAAGTGAATACTTGTTAAAAATATTACATTTCATAGTTGCCAATATGAAAAATTTTAAACCAGTAGTTGCCAATATGCAAAATTTTAAACCAAAAGTTGATTTAAATACACATCAAATATTGAATACACCATATATAATGGTCCAAAAAGCCTTCCAATATGCCATTGATTAAAAGCTAAATACACCATACACAATGGTCTGAATCAAAAGCTAAATATGCCATACACAATGGTTTGAATCAAACCAGATAGATAGATAGATAGATAGATAGATAGATAGATAGGAAGGAAGGAAGGAAGGAAGTTTATTTTAACGTCCACGGAGGCCAGAGGCCTATGAGACGGTACATGCAGAGAACAGGCAAAAAAGCCAAAAACCCCAACACCAAAAACAAACAATGTAACTGTACAGTAGAACCCTACTACCGGGATGAAAAAACCCCCACTTGGGAGGAAAAACCCTAACAGTAGGCTCTCAAATACCATGCCCCTGAAGAGCAAGTCTGACGGCCGAAATCTGCAGGATGTAAGCTCCCAGTCGCGCTACCATAGGTGATGCGAGTAATTGATGTAGCGGTGTGTCAGAGCATCTAAGATCAGTGTGCACTGCTCGGACATGGGCATATGCTGGGCACCACTGGAGGGCATGGTGCTCATTCTCTATCACGTGCATCTCACAACACTGACATATCCTCTCCTCTCTGGGGATCCCGTGCCGCCATTCACCCCCAAATGACTGTTGTTTCAATTACGAGGTAATGGGAACCCGTCCTTATGGCAAAATAGCTCTCTGTTTCTTCACAGAGATGTGTGCTTTCAAGTACCGCCGGGTCATGCTCAAGGCGGGATTAATCTGAAGCGTGATAGTGCTCGCCTTGGGCTTTGCAAGAGTAGAGGCATCCCACGGGGTGGCAAAGATAGCCCGCATCCAATTGCCCATTCTCGCATCGAATGCGCCGGTTACCACCATCCGCTGGTAATCCATAGACCACCTCCTAAACCATCCCTTACGGTGCTCCCCGCCATACCCTCTTCACCCGGGCCAGGCCCTGCGTTAACAACACGCGCTGTGGGGGCAAGTGATGCTCATCCATCCCATCCACCTTATGGAAGCAAGTAAGATGCTCACGCGATAGCGAATCTTTGTAAAGGCGAAACCCGCCTCATACAACAAAATCGATGTCTGATGCGGTGTCCTTCACTCCCAAGCTATATGTCAAGAAAGCTTTACGCACCCTTTCCAACCTATCCCACGTGTTTTTGCTAACTTCTTTGGGCCCCAAACCTCCACCCCATATAGCAAAGACCGGCCGACCAAAGCCCTAAACGGGTGTGCTCTCCTCGCCCGATCCACGAGTTCTATCGACAACACGCGCGTTTTGCCGCATATAAAGCCTTCCGGCCAAGCGGGCTCTCCTCTCCACACACTCATCCCACAGCATGTTAGTAGTGAAATCAATTCCCAGATACTTGAAGCTCCGCACCATCTCCACTTCCTGTCCCCTGTAATATAACTCCGGGATAGGGTGTTGCGAGGACAGGATCGCGAGAAGCTTAGTTTTGTGCAAGTTCACTGTCATTCCCGTTGCCCCACAGAACCCACTGAGGGCATCCAAATGCTGCTGCATACTGCTGGCCGTGTGGGCTAGCAAAGCTACATCATCCGCATATAGCAATCGGCTCCGCGAGGGTCGCCTCGGATAATTGCACCCCCTCCCCCATGGTGCTGCATCCACGTCTCCAAGCTATCAATGTACAACCCAAAAAGCGTTGGAGACAATGGGCAGCCCTGCTTAACTCCCATAGTGCTAGCTACCCGCCGATCTTCATAAGGCAGTGCAGCATGAATCCCATCATAAAGCTGGTGCACCCCATTCTGCAACTCCTGTGGAACTCGCAAGTCTTGCAACCTCTCGCCACAAAGATGTCTCTCGGGGACGATCATATGCGCCTTAAAATCTACAAAGCGGCAATACAAGTCCTCGTCACAAGCGCATTCCGGCTTTGCCTCCATCAACACTCTCAAAGTGAAGATATGGTCGGTCGCGGAGTGAGCCGGGCTAAAGCCCGCCTGGCCAATTGCCCGCACCCACGCCTCCTCGGCCCACTTAGTGAGTTTCTTCTCCACCACCCCTGCCAGGAGCTTTGCAAACAGCGAGCTTACCATAATCATCTGGTAATTCGTCGGCTCATCCTTATTACCAGCTTTATGCACAGGAACAACCTTACTAACCATCCACTCCTGGGGGAGCCCCTCGCTCAGAGCCTGGTTGATGATCACCGTCAGGGGCCCTACCACAGATGGGCCACCCCATTTTCAACGGCTTCGACCTGCAGCCCCCAGTAAAATCCTTTGCCTTGCCATTCGCCAGGATGCCCGAGACCCCGCTGGACATCCTCCTGCGTGAGCTGCGGCACCTCTCCTACCTGATCCGGGACCACGGCATTAGCTCACGGGGGTCATATAACTCCCCGCAGCGGTGCATCCATTGCTCCACACTTACATTACCGCCACCACCGGGCGCTTCGGTATAACACCTTACGCCAAAAGCTTTTGGCTCGCCATGAGCATATGAAACAAAGCGCCCACGGGTTTTACGCCATGTATCTCCCCTTCTTGGCTTTTAGGAAGAGCTTATAGTCTTGCGGGGCTGTGGCGCAATCGTGGATCTATGACCAAGCGCCGGTGGCTCTTTAGAGCCTTGCAATCAACATCAAACCAAGGGTTCTCGGGAAAATGCGCGGTGTCCCTCCTTGGAGGGCCCTTCACTTTACAAAGGAAGCCCCGGCCCGCCGCAGCGGCGCTCTCACCAGCCATGCACACCTGCCTTGCGGTGTGTAAAAGCTATCAAACCCCCAGTAACTCCCGCACCAACACGATTCATGTTTGTCCGCGCTTGATAGCGTGGGATGTATGGTAACCCTCCACGCCCCCTTTGCGGTGTCTCCACTATTGAGTGCTCCCAATTCAGCCATGACATAAAAGCGGGTAGTGATCCGACAAAGCCTCCTCATCCCCCTCGTGCTTGTGCCAATGGAGAAGTGTGTAACCATGTCAAGTCTTTCTACGGAGCGAAAGGTAATCCAACACACTAGCTCCCCATCCCGCCTATCACTCCCGCAAGTAACACCCCCGAGTGTGGCCATCGCCGCATACCATTACAAATGACCATGTCAAAAACCCGGCGAGCTGGACCAGTTTGCCGCCCAAATGGTCTAGCCACCATATCCCCGAGTGCCGTGTATCTTTGAATAGCGGCCGCCTCAAGCCAAAGCGGATCGCATTAGCGCCATCTTGGAAGGTCACCGACCGCAATCAATGCAGCCCGTCTGAGCATTGAAATCTCCTAGCAAAAACACCTGTCCCCTCGTTGTCTATAGCGGTCTATGTCATCATACGCTTCCCTATACGGCATCCGGACATCCGTATTCCGCATCATGTACCGTAGAACTTAGAGCCCCGCATGGGGAATGTAGCGAAAGCAAGAAACAATGGGACATGACCAGGGCTCTAATACCATTACCCACATGTAGCGGTTAAATGCATCGGACTTCAAGTGTGATCTTGCATGCTAAAGCGCCCCTAAAGTAGCAAGCCACTCCACCGCATACCCAGTACGCCATGGCGCTCATTAGCAAGTGAGAAATGCTGATATCCTCGAATGTTTGGCAATCGATGCCCTTCATACTCCCATGTCTCCTGCAGGAAGACGATGTCCATGTCTGTCGCGATCCCGTTCAAGCCACTGCCCTTCTGCCACGAAAGCCCCTACAATTCCGAAACAATGCGAAGACACTTTCCCTATGCCGACCGCGGGCCGTGGACCCATCCCGAGTGCCCGAGGACGCCGGCTGCGTGGTTGGAATAACTTTCGGGCAGCCTGGCGATGGGACCACGATGGATGTCTTTGCGGTTGTGGAAGGCCTCAATCCGCCCTCTCCCTGGCCTGTCTGGCCTGATGTTCCTGGACCGCTCTGCCCCTGCGACGCTAACTGTTTGCGGGGAATGCTTTGCCTCGCGAATCGCTCGACGACAAGGAGGCACATATACCTTCATCTTGCCATTAACCAAACCAGCAAGCCCCTCCAAATTGTCGAATCTCTCTTATCTTGACCAACTCTTGGCTTCTTTCCCGTTGTTGCGGTGGCGTGAGATCCGGATCCGTATATGGGCGCACCTTTCAAGCGGCGGTGAAGGTGCAACAACAAAGATTTTGCCTCCCAATCCAAGGCGCAAACTTAACTAGCCGAGGTCTCATGCTCGGTCCTCCGGACCCCCGATTGGACTCTTGATAACCAAATCGTAATTGGAGCTTTGCAAGTACCGGTGGTGGTAAGCTTACACGGCAAATCCTCGCCTTGCTCCTCCGGCAATCCCCCGCACAATAAGGTTGAGGCGGTGTGCACGGATGTCTTGCTCCTCACGGTACCGCCGATTCCCCGAGCCACCTCGGCCTCGGGTATAGGGGTGCTGGTGCGAGATGACCGTGGTGCACTCCGGACTTCGTTGCACCTCCATTCGGAGGTCCCATCTCTTCTTTGTAAGTGGGCCATATGGTTCTCTATATGTAAGCATCTTCCCGACATCTCCCCTCGCTGCGCCTTTGCTTCATCAAGGAATTGGAGCACGCCCCGCGACCGCTTCCACATCCTTTTCCTTAGCATCTATCCGACCAGCCATGCTTGTGACTTGTACAATCTGGCTGCGGCAACCCCTTCATGTCGGCCCGTGCTTGCGCCATGTCTTCCATCCACTGGCCGGTGGACCTTATCCAAGCGGTGCCCCATCTCCGTGACTAGTCTGCGTTGTTGCTTGTATCTCCCCTCTTATCTGGTCATTAGCCTTTTGGGCTCCCCCAAATCATAATCCCCTGCGAACTTCCACAAGGGAAATTTTCTCCTTCGTTGGAGAAGCCGCTTCTTGAGCGCAGCCCCCTGGCGGATGGTCTCGCGGATGCCTCCAAGCTTGCCGGCTTTAGCCTGGAGGGAACCGCCTGTTCTGTACAACCCCGATTGCCTCGACTGTGATACCGCCTCGATGGGGACGAGGTATCCAAATTCGCGGGCTCTTTTCTTCAAAGCATGCATGCCGCCGGGGGGTCGCCATAGAGGGCCGGACTGTCAGGTGGATTCCGGCGACTAAAACAGAGGAAACACCATACAAATCATACACCGACGGAAAGCTCGTTCGATAAGCCTTCCAAGAGCCCAAGAACACCTGAATCTGACACCGGAATCCCGAGTTATGAGCAAAAGAGCAGGGCTGAAACCCTAATAGATAGATAGATAGATAGATAGATAGATAGATAGATAGATAGATAGGTAGGTAGGTAGGTAGGTAGGTAGGTAGGTAGGTAGGTAGGTAGGTAGGTAGGTAGGTAGGTAGGTAGGTAGGTAGGTAGGTAGGTAGGTAGGTAGGTAGGTAGGTAGATAGATAGATAGATAGATAGCACTTTTTTTTTATGTCATACCACATTGCAACATCTCATAGGGACATATAACAATCCACTAAATGTCCCAAGCCCTGGGTGAATTCCATTGGGCAAGCAAAAAGAAAAGCATACCTTTCATCTTCCTCTGTCATAGCTGGGTGAATTCCATTGGGCAAGCAAAAGGAAAAGCATACCTTCATCTTCCTCTACCATAGCTTTAGCGGTTTTCCCTTCTCTCATCGTGGTTGATTTCCATGTGGATTTACCCTGCAAAAAAGTAGGACGGTAAGACAACACAGAAACTTCCATACCTCACAGAACACACAAAAACCACCTATAAACAACAAAAATAGTAGATAGATAGATAGATAGATAGATAGATAGATAGATAGATAGATAGATAGATAGATAGATAGATAGATAGATAGATAGATAGATAGATAGATAGATAGATATATAGCACTTTTTTTTTTATGTCATACCACATTGCAACATCTCATAGGGACATATAACAATCCGCTAAATGTCCCAAGCCCTGGGTGAATTCCATTGGGCAAGCAAAAAGAAAAGCATACCTTTCATCTTCCTCTGTCATAGCTGGGTGAATTCCATTGGGCAAGCAAAAGGAGAAGCATACCTTCATCTTCCTCTACCATAGCTTTAGCGGTTTTCCCTTCTCTCATCGTGGTTGATTTCCATGTGGATTTACCCTGCAAAAAAAGTAGGACGGTAAGACAATACAGAAACTTCCATACCTCACAGAACACACAAAAACCACCTATAAACAACAAAAATAGTTCTTCAAAAAACAATCTGATAAATAAAGATTACCTCAATCAAAAAGCTAAAATTACGAGCAGGCCTAAATTTACTGAGAACAGAGATGTTCATTCCCAAATTTCACGAACACAAATAAGTACCTGCTTAGATTTCCATAGACCTAATGATGCCTAAGATTTGTGCGCTTTGGTTCGGGGTTGAAATCCCTGCTTCAGATGTCATTTCTTGATGGGAGTTGCTAGGGGTTATATTAATAGGAGCGAATAAGACATGGTTGCTCACAACGGCTCAATACAAGAGATGGTTTCAATGTCTTAGTCTATTTATACTGAAGCATACTGTATTTCTTCAAGTCTAGAAAAAAATGATACAGAACCTGATGCAAGACGTTGCCATGGCCAGGAAAGACGCATATGCATGTACCAGACTAGTTACAAAGCTTACTAGAGCTGCTACCATTGTCATACTCCACCATAACTAGATCTTCTGAAACCCTAGACCCTCGTTCTTCACATTCGAACCTAAATCAAGCTCAACTTTCGAAATGCACCACATTCGATCTCTATTCTTCCACATTCGCAAAACTAGGATATGCACAAAATAGAAAAGCAAGGCAGCAATCAAATAGAGATCTGCATGGCCGCGAGCAAAACTCCCAAAATATCCTTTTGATGCCAATAAATGTACCATATTGAGGGCCCAAGTTAAAAATCTCGTTGCGTTGAAGGGCTTTGATTAAAACCCTTGCTACGTTATGTGAGTTAAATAGAGGCTGCTTTGTCATCGATTGCCGTGAGACTATACTAGGGGGCAATACGACCAACCAATGTGCTCGTGTTCTCCGTTGGCTTCTGAAATGTGTGGAATATTGGGAGCAGGCCCATCTAGCAGAAGTTTGCCTGCACTGTGCCCTTTAGGGTTGTGAAGAAGAGATGGCGAAAGGTTATACACAAGATAATAGAGTCTGAATCAATGATTTCCCTATTGGGGATGATAGTTTTTCACGAAGGAGGATGAAAGAAGACGCAGATGTCTCTGTCGCCTTCAAGCTGGTTTTTGCTTTTCTATGGTCCTTCCGCTAGTTAACACCTATTAGAGCCTTGTCCAATTATTAATCTATGCGGTCTCGGGCCGGAGAGTTGGTCGACTTCACTGGAGCATCTGGTGCATTGTGACTCTTCTGGAAGCTATAGTTTGATTTGTAGATGAATAATCGAAATCCATGAAGAGTTTGCATTTTGACTAAATATTTCTAAGCCCTTTGCATTTATTTATGTTTTAGATCTTTTTTTACATGTCTTCTTAGCATGTCTTCAATTCTTCTAAGACAGATGTCAGAATCTGAATTTATCTTGAAATTCTAGATGTTGTCTCATGCGGCTCCTTCCCATGCTTATTGGCTTTTGTGAAGATGAGACATTGCATGATGTTGGAGCACTTTAGAGCTTGGCTTTGAGGGTGTGTTTCATTCAGCATTTAGTTGAATAATAAATTATATATCATGTGCTCAACAGAACTTTGTACCATGCCCAAGGCATTGTTTAGTGATATTTAGCTTGCTCTTGGAGTTCTTCTATATTTACCTTGCATTCTAAAATTACCAACATATGTCAATATCAAGGATTTGCCTATCGAATTATGTCTTAGATGTCGTGTCATGGAGTTTTCTATAGTGCTTCTTCTATGCCCATATTTTCTTTTGGTAATCCATTTAGATTTCTTCTTTCTTGGCTGTAGGTAGTTGTGCTGCCATTAACGAAGTCATAATAGGGTTACTCTTGTTTTTTCTGATCATATACGTTTTATCTTAGATGTCGTCTCATGGAGTTTCCTATAGTGGTTCTTCTATGCCCATATTTTCTTTTGGTAGTCCATTTAGATTTCTTCTTTCTTGGCCGTAGATAGTTGCGCTGCCATTAATGACCAGTCATACTAGGGTTATTCTTGTTTTTTCTGATCATATACGTTTTATCTTGGTACTATGAAGTTGCAGTGATGCGCAGATGTTTTGCAGGAAACAAATAGAGCAAGCACATTGAACGGTCCAACTTTGTTAGACTCCTCTTCTAGAGCTCACCAGCTGGAAATCCAGAGAAATGCACTTTTGATCTTTGTAATGGTTTCATATTCATTTTCCATTATTACAACTTTGTTTTCAATCTCTTAGCATATGGTTTTCTGTCACATTTCCAAGTGGTTTAAAGGCATGTACAAGCATATAAGCAGTAGATCAGAGCAGATTAATTTATAATCACTTGTATTATTCAATTTACTAAACTAACACATGAAGAGAGGGTCATGTACCTGTTGTCAATACAAACATTGTTTCTTCTTTCTACTATTGTTCAAACAAACTAGATAATGCAAAACCCATCAAATGGAAGACATTATATCCTCTATCGATTATCTGTGTCTACCATATCAAGAATTATCTTTCACATATTATTAGCTCAACTTCTACAACAAATCTACAAGAAAGTTGCAAGGGAAACCCACAGTGAGTTAGCACATTTTTTATAAATGGAATCTCTCACCCCGTGTTCCAACATGTAGCTTAAAACCATGGTAAGAAAAACTTCATTGATCGGTCCACATGAATCCTAATTCCAAAATAACAAAGGGTAGTCAAGTGACTTGACATCAAGGAAGAAAGGTGGAAATTGATAAGTGTCCTTGATCCTAGCTGGTCTTTGTCCAGAGGAGGAAAAGAAAAAATTTGTGAAGGAGGAAGAACATTGTGCAAGGTCTATGGCAAAAATCAATAGAGAAACTAATGTAAAGAAATGAATGAGTGATGGGAGGGGCCTACAACGAATTTATAACTAAAAAGATACTACTTATGATAACCTTATGGAATTCATGATACAAAAGAGGTCAGTTCCAGCGAGAAGGAAGCACTTTTACGAGAGATTGTGGAAGCATTAGAAATGACAAATAATACACTGGTCTAAATTGTTGCTAAGATACAATATATTTATGCTACTCTGCTGAGCTAGATACTAATACATTGCTAGAAGAATATGTTCAAAAAAAGGCTATGGATTTCAGCAGACAAATCAAGAGACTAGATAACAGGGATAAAGATATTACAGAAAAATGAAGACTAGAGATTGAGGACTTGATATGGTCCTATGTGATTTTTAATTAATTAACTGCCCACACTTGGATGCTCTGCTATTCCTCATTGAAATATGTGCGATGCTAAAAAAATGGACCATGCATTGTCTATGATAACTTTATGTATGACAAAGCTGTGATTATCTGTCTTAGCACAATAGAGTAGGTCCTGTACATACTTTGCTGATAGATCGAAGAGCATCAGTCTTGACTGTAGCCTGTCAGAGACGTAGCCATATGGGCTACTCCAGGGGTTACATCTGACTCAACCTGATGAGGCAGGAAGAGCTGCTCTCTTCCAAGAAGCATCGCGCCAGTGCAAACAGCTAGAGAGACATGGTTGCCCATGCTCATACTCGGCCTAATCTCACTGAAATGACACATCACCTAGGAGGGGCCAAACCCATACTTTGCCCTCTTGCGGTGGTAAGGTATTAGATCTAGTAAGCAACAATCTCCCAATAGACGTTCCACAACAAGAGACCAACTGGACTCGGACAAGTCCTCCCTTGTAAGCCAGTCAATCCCCTTTGTCCACAATGAGGCGAGCTCCTATGGGCAGACCGCATCTAATTGGAAATTAATGAGGTCAAGATTTTGAATACACTTTAGATATGCATCATGTTCAATTTTAACAACTGGAACCCAAACTTGAGTTAAAACACTCGTGCGCCTCATAGAAGACATTCTCAAGAGCAAGTTGAATGTCCATCTAGTTTTCTGCATCTTGCAACTCCTTCGAATATGCTGAAGCATCTTATTTATTAATCTCCATCATACTGTTCGCTGCTGTAGAAACACGAGTAGAGCGAACATCAGATGTCATGTGATGCTTATTCTAGTCATTAAAGCGTGCGCATGTGAAATACGAACAACAATATCCATGGAGGCCCAAGGAATATAAGGAGGCATGGGTCTAGCAAAAAAGGAAGATGGACACCTTAAGTCCAAATAGATGCTGATGTGGTAATGGCATACACGGGCAAAAAGCTTATTGTTACCCAGGGTTAGAGAAGATTGGAGCGGTAGCTAATTGGTACAAGTATCGATACTTGGGACTAGTACATACCTTGCGAGAATTCTTTCTACCAATCCCACTTGGGGATATTCAATGTAACTTAGATATATGAGTATAATACTTATGCTTACAAAGAACTGCAACGGGGGCGATCGTCTTATTTAACAACCATGGCCATGTTTGAACCAGCATGAAATAAAAAAAGACTCCGTGTATTTTTTCCTTCAATGTGGCTTTAACATGACACTCACGAAAAAATTCGTTAAGTCCACAAAAACCTTGTGTATTTTTTTTTGTTCAAACATGACAATGATTGATAAATAAGACGCTTGGGTGGAGGAGGGCGGATTGGCTTGATGTTCACGCTTTTCAATGCACCAAAAATAGTATGTATCCTACACACAAAGAGAGAGATATACAAGAAGAGGTAGATACACTTCTCACATGACACTTCCTCTAACCACTGTAGTGCTAAAGATGGATGAGGGGATGGCAATAGGGGAGGGTGCCTTCTTTCACCCACTTCCCTTCAATGGCCCACTTTTTGCCCCTTAATAGCCCACTTTCTACCCTTTGATAGCTCACTTTTGCCCTTTAATAATCCACCTTTGCCCTTTAATAGCCCACTTTAGGAACTATTAAAAATTGAGCTAAATGCATGGTCTATTGATGGGCATTTGTGGTCCAATGAAGGTCAATTGTGAGTGTTTAGCGGTCCATTGAACGGCTTTTGATGGTCCATTGAAGGGCATTTGGGGTTCTATTGGTGTCAAAATTACCATACAACTTAAAATCTTTATAACAACCTTCTAATTTATCGAAACGGCTCGTGCTTAGTACCAAAAGCTAAACTTTGAAATTTCATAATATTATTTCAAAATAGGAGATTCAAAAAAAATAAACGCATCATAACAAAGAAAATGGGCGGTTTATGGGCACCCTCCCCTGTAGAGCAAGCATTTAGAAGGTTGTTGATCGCACTAGTTTAGATCATGAAATGTGCACACTATTTTGTCTTGTGGGCATTGTGGCTAAACTTATCCAATGCATGTCCACATTGAGAAAGTCAATGCAATTGTTATGGGATGGGAAGGCAATTATGAGGGCAGCTTCATAAAGTCCAGCTAGAGGCCATAGTTCACATTGCTAGGTTTGTCTATGGGGTATACTATCCAACATATTTAGGGCAAATTTCTAACCCGAATAAGAATATATTGATCTTATTAGCCCTCTACATAGACCTTTTGTATTTTTAAAGCCTTGCTAGAAGCTTTGGCAAATTGCATAGTGCCGGAGAGGATTGAAGAGTTAGCTAGTGAGTTTCATGGCAGTAAAAAGGGTTGTAATTGTGCACACAGGCTTTATATGAAGGGGTTAAACCCCCAGGAGTGCCCATTACGCCTAATAATATGGACGAGCCCATCAAGGCGAGCCCATTTATTTGGCGTAATGGGCGAGCCTGGGGGTTTGACCCCTTTAACTGGGAGGTCCGAGGCAATTTGCCTCTGATTCAATCCTCTGATTCGTTGCAGCAGCAAGATCTTGCAGGGCCGAGCTGGATGAAGACGAAGAGCTAGGTGAAGACAAACAATCAATCCGCAAAACAATGTTCTTCCACAAGCCGCACAACGTAGGGAAGGCCGATTGGAAGGAGAATCTCTTGCAGAAGCTTGCATACACAAAAGCTTCACGCAAAAGCTTGCACACGCAGGACAGATCCCTTTAGTCAGTGCCTCTGTGCCGGTTTATCATTGTTGCTGCCTGTTTATTGTTCTTGTTGCCTTTTTATCAAGATAAACAGGCCGTTGCCTGTTTATCTGGTTGTGATAGTACATTACGCCTAATCATTGATCTTGATCCAAACATTTCCGAGGACTTGCAGGTTAAGTGGCAACCAGTCATTTCTATTTAGGATTAGAGACGTCACATGAAAGAATGCAGATTTGTCAAAAAAGAGGCTGGTCAGAGAGAAGTATTAAACACGACATGAACAAGTGCATGAACGAGTGTAATCTAAAAATGAACAGTGGGGTCTTCAAGTTGCAAAAGAAAACAAAGGTGTGGTGTCAATAATGCCCTTGCCTTGTTTCTTGCACTCTATAAATGGTCACATATATATCCTGCCCTCAATCTTTCTCTGCTTCGATCTTATCCATTCAGGCGATCCCCGTGGCAGCCAACGTGGCATCAACACCTGGCAGCTGACGTGGCATCAAAGCCCGCCGGATTCAATTAATTGGCCTTGTTGCAGGAGCAGCGGCAGCGATCTCGGCGGCTGCGGAAGCGGTCTTTAGACGGCGATTTTGATTTATTCTTTGCCCTGCCCATATTTTTGTTTCGATCCAGCGCTTCTTTTGGTCCCTCTGTCTTCTGATCCGGTGTTAGTAGAAAATTTGGGGTTTCCTTGGAACTATGAAGGTGCTCATCTTCTGCTACGAGTGTGGTTGATCTTGGTAAGGACGTTTGTTGCATAAAGAAAACCCTTTGTGCTATTCATCGATTATAATTGCGGTAAGTTGTTCGGTCGAAGTTCAGGTATTTGATTGCAAAGGGGAAATTTTTTTAAAATGGAATCGACGGACCAAGCAGGGCTCAAGCTCTTCCCAATTGGGCCCTCAACAACTTGGGGAAGGGCAGTCGCGCTTAAGGTTCTTTTCTGTAAGCAGATGCAAATTCTGTTGAGGTTGCTTAGTTCTAAGGCATCATGGCACCTGCAACGAGTCAAAAAAGTGGGCTTGTTAGTTTTTGGTTGGTTGTTATCGTGCTTTAATCCTAGAAGGCCTAGTGTGTTATTGGCAGCTGTGGTTGGAGTAGGATATCTATTAAGACGAGCAAGATTAGAACCTCTCAAGGCTGAACATGCCTTCAGGCGAAAATTTGCACATAATATGATGCAAACAGCAGCTACATATGAAGAATGGGCATATGGGGCTAGTATGCTCGAGAAAGAAAGTGGACGCCGCAAGGACTCAGATTTGTATGACGAAGACCTTGTGAGAGCCAAACTAAATGAGCTGCGACATAGGCGTAAAGAACGTGGAATTGAAGAAATGCTGTTTTGTCTGAGAGCAGACCTTGTGAGAAATTTGGGTAATATGTGCAATCCAGAGCTTCATAAAGGAAGATTGCAAACTTCACCTCTTATCCAAGAATACATAAAGGAGGTGAAGCTTCATCTACAGGCAATTTGTGCAGCAGATCCAGAAGAGCTGACTATAGAAGAAAAGATTGCCTTTATTCATGAAACGAGGCATGCATTTGGCAGGACTGCACTACTTCTCAGTGGTGGTGCAGCACTTGGGGCATTCCATTTGGGAGTTGTTCGAACCCTAATTGAACACAAGCTTTTACCCAGAGTAATTGCTGGAGCAAGTGTTGGATCTATCCTATGCTCCTTTGCAGCAACACGTACGGGGGCAGAGTTGCAAAGTTTCTTTGATGATCCAACACCGCCAATGCATTTTTTTGAGTCCATGGGTAGCATTTTTGCCATTGCACATAGGATCTTGACTAGAGGAGCTGTTCAGGAGATAGGATCTTTACAGAGGCGGATGCGGCAATTAATCGGGGATTTGACATTCCAGGAAGCATATGATCTTTCAGGACGAGTGTTGGGAATCTCAGTTAGTTCTCCTAGGAGGCACGAGCCACCAAGGTTGTTAAATTATTTGACCTCACCTCATGTTGTCATTTGGAGCGCAGTGACAGCTTCCTGTGCTTTCCCTGGTCTTTTTGAAGCACAGGAGTTGATGGCAAAGGATAGGCAGGGTCGATTGGTTCCATATCATGCTTTATCACAGGTGGGACCTGAAGAGCCAGGCCTCAGGCAAAGACAGTGGCGAGATGGAAGCCTAGAAAGTGATTTGCCCATGAGGCAACTCAAGGAGTTGTTCAATGTAAACCATTTCATTGTTAGTCAAGCAAACCCTCACATTGCACCTCTGCTTAGGCTGAAAGAACTTGTAAGAGTATATGGTGGGGATTTTGCTGCCAAGGTATGCATTTCTCAGATGCCCCTTCATTTGATTGCAGCTGTTTGCTGTAAGTAAAATCTTGCATTCCATTGTCTTATAAGTTCTTTTTCGTACATGTACAGTTAGCGCACTTAGCGGAGATGGAGGTCAAGCACAGGTGTAATCAAGTTCTAGAAATGGGTTTTGGTTTGCATGGCATTGCAAAACTTTTTGCTCAAGATTGGGAAGGAGATGTAACCATCGTCATGCCAGCCACATTTGCCCAGGTATGCTGAGTACAGTCTGAAATAAGTGGGTTATTCTTTACCTTACACTCTATAAAGAGATATCTCTTATAACATGTTAAGAAACAAAAGGTTTTGTAGAATTTCAATTTTATCTTGCAGCATCTGCTTGACACATATGATGATATACATGTGAATATGCCACTTACATTTTTCTGGCATGCAGTTTGCAAAGCTTATACAAAATCCTACACCATCAGAGCTACGAAAGTCTGTTATGCAAGGCAGACGGTGCTCGTGGGCAAAGCTGTCAGCTATTGAAGCCAATTGTGGAATAGAGCTTATGTTAGATGAATGTGTTTCAGAACTTAACAAGCGTCGAAAAGCTCAAAAAGAAGCTGAAAGGAATACAGCACATCCAAATAACACGTTGGTACGACCTGCCAAGAGGATACCATCCTGGAACTGTATTGCTCGTGAGAGCTCCTGGGGCTCATTGGATGAAGATAGTCTAGAAAGTGCATTGCAGGCTGGAGGCCCATGGGGAGGTCCAACGCTAGGAAAGTTCAAATCAGTTAGAAATCATGATGGCAGCGATAGTGATAGTGGTGCAGAAAATATGGATTTGTCATGGACTAAAGCAGGAGGACCACTAATGAGGACAGCTTCAGCTGCCAAGTTTGTTTTAGCACTTGAAGCTCATGGAGATAATAACAGTCAGTTGAACAAGGATGAACACCAGGTTGTGGAAAATGGTGTAGAAAGTGAAACAAGATCCGTGAACAATCAAAAGGTTGGACAACCTCTGACCATAACTGTAGGATTAAAAACAAATGGAAGTATTAATAATCATGAAGATGATGCTGATGGTGAAAATAACGAGTTCTCATTTTTTCTGCAAAATGGTTTGAGGAAATCAGCCAGTGTAGATATGTTTTTTGATCGAGAGCATTGCTTATGGAAACCTGACAAGAAAGATGATCCTCGGGATGCTGAAGCTGAATGTCAACCTTTTAGTTTGAATGATTGTTCAGGAGAAGACAGTCCATTCCCTAGCCCAACAAATGCACCACCTGAGTTGCCTGGGAGACTCTCATCAGGATTCAAGACCACTAGCTTGAGGGAGGGAGATCATCAGGTGGGCTTCAATGGATGCCTGCCAAGAAGCTTCAGCCACAAAGGAAGAACTAAGAGCCTTGACCGTGGTTTTGGATCTCTTATTTTCAAGTATGTAGATGTTGATGATGAGAATAAGGCAGATTCAAAAATGTAAATATGTGGGAAAGCTGTAAGATGGTGGCAATGTTCATATTCATAGGTGATAAAATTATTAGCCTTGGCTGTTGTTCCTGGAAAAGCTTATTGGAAAATTTCTTAAGCTTCGTCCAAGGACTGATCTGAAAGATTGTTTCTGCAATTTAGTCATTTTTTATACGGAACTTTATTTATCAGCCAGATTGGTTGGCACTGCTGCTTATTCCCTCTTGCCTCATATTGTAAACACACTTGTAAAAGGCATGTATGAGGATGAACTAATCTGTATTCAATCTGTAATCCAGGCATTAAAAAACAAACCGCAGAAGATGGTGGTTTTGATGATAATGATGAAGTATTTCCTACATTATTTTATCATGAAAATGAAGGTTAACAAGGTGCTAATTGCCTTTGAATGCATGAAAAGAATAGGGTGTGTTTTTTTTGTTTAATAGCATGGGAAAACTAGATGTAGGGTGTGTTTTTTGTTTAATAGATTTGAATCATTAGCAGGGTTGCCTAACCCCCCCTGCACACTTTCCTGCAATTCTAGCTATGCCACGTGTTGTGCCACGTCACCCAAAATCAATTTGAGCCGTCCGATTCTCTAATTTCGAATCCTACGGCCAGGGAAATTAGAAAACTCTAAAAATTCTCTGCCGTGCCTTTCGCAACTCGGCTATGGCAGATCCGGATGGCGACGGCCGTGTTTCTCTTTCTTGCTATGGCGGTGGCATAGCTCTTGAGCTCTGTTTGGCACTGCCTTGAGGTACATGCACTAGTTATAACTAGAGGACAAAATCCTTTTGAGCAACATAAGTTCGGGTATGGAGAGCGGTGCTCCAGCTATGGCAGACAAATCCTCCCTTTTCCATTATATTTTCCCTGAGACCTCTGTTTATCGTGCAGGGGATTGCATCTGGAGCTAGAGGAAGCTATCTATCTATCTATCAAGGTTAATCTAAAGTTCATAATATTTTGTTTCTCTGCTTCATTTAGTTGATTTTTGTTTATTTCTTTGCGTGCTCCTACCTACATGTTAGAGTGGAGTTGACATGCTTTTGTTTTCCTTCTTTTTAGAATTTCAAGGGTATTCATAAAATTCTGTCAATATGTATGCTGTCAACGATCCTTACTCTACTGTTGGAACAGGGATATTGCATGTAGAGAATAATTTTTTAAGTGAATTCTCAGCTGCTTTCCATCGTAGAACTCATCAATTTTGTATCGGCTCAACATGATAGTGGGTTTAAGTAGGTTTTTGAAAGTTCTCATATGCAGGATGTGACGAGATTCACCATGCAAATTGAAACCTACATGCTTCCTTATTTTTCAAGACGAAAATCGGTGTCAATTTGGGGAAGCTCAATCTTCTTGCGTTAATTCGACCCGATTTAATAGTCCGTGGTCACTTAAGGTTTTGCTTGAGAGTGATTCCCTGGCTAGTTCTTGCATCTTCTTGGAGAGAATCGACTAGTTATTGTACCGCATATAGAAGTTTGTTATTCTTACTATCATGGACACCGCATCCTATAAAGTTGTGATCTGTTCTCCTCACATTACCTGAATTTAGCTATTCAACGCTTGCTTGCTTTCGTTACCCTCTTGTTTCTTATCTTGTGTCGCTTGATTCTTGATGCCTAAATATTCAAATTCGCGACATGCCTATGATGGTAGCGAGCGATCTTGAGCAAATCAGCCTTAAATGTTGTAACCATTTCTATGGTATTAAGGTTGTTGTGTATGTTATGGCACGAAATGAGAAACCGTGATTTCAAGGTTTGAGGTGATATATTATGCCGCAAACATAGGTGCATTACAACTCATCGGCATAACAGTTTTTCTGTTACTTCTATCAAAGTTCCTCTCTCAAGACTAAATGAACTCCTACAGTCGCAATAGCTTTTTGCAATAGTTTTTTGCAACAACAGATTCAGACAGGTTGGTATTATTTTCTAGGTTTGTGGGGTTGGAAAGATCTTCTGAACTTGCCTTGTGATGCAAAAAGGTCCTGTTCTGTTTGATGGTGAAGTAGAGCATAACTGTATTTGTTTCATCCAAACAAAGAATCGGTGATCGGCGTAATCGAGAGATCATATAAGGCCTTCTGCCCATTACAAAGACTTGTTGAAGGGTTTAGGCACAAGAATTGGACTATGTCCTTTGGGAACACTTATTAATCATTCCTGCATTGCCAATGTCTCAAGAAGGTTCGTGGGGCCAGATAGGGCCTTCAAGTATGAGCAAGTCATGAAAGGCACAGATGTAGCTAAATCGCTTGCGAACTGCTCAACCGGGCCGAGGGATTGGATTCTTTGGTACAAGACAAGAGAGTGAAGCAATGGATTATAGCTTCTTATTCGTATGCATTTTGGGCATGGATATATTTCTCTAAGCCAGGCTATTGGTCGAGGGAGACAAGGTTGGAGCAAGTTGTGGCAGCAGTGCATGCTACAGCCTTTGGACATGTCTTCACTTTTCCGAAGATGGTGGAAGTCACTGGTGGTAATGACATGGTAATAGCTCGAGGAGCAAGAGTGAAGGAACTGCTGGTGCAAGAAGTTATCAGTCGTTTCGGTAAGCAAAGCCCGAAAGTTACCGATTCCCTTATTTTTTCACCTCCTCTTCCAGATAAAGGGGATGATGATGTTATTCTCTGAAATCCTGTGGGAAGAACATATAGATAATTTGTGTCTTTGGTGGAACCGAAGATGCTAGATGTCCTTCACATAAATGCCAGCCTCTAACAACCCTGCTGTTTTTTACATACTTGACTACATAAAAGATCTAGGATGTAAACAAATAATTAGAGAGTTCATGTAACAGTCAAACGAATCATATTAACCAGGCCCTCAGTAAAGGAAGATGCATGCTTCTATACGTTGTTTGAAATGGACTTTGAATGTTTTTGTTGGACTGATGTTAGTTATTGACATATAGAGCACTGCACTTTATTATTTACGAGCACTTTATAGACAATAAGAGTTTTTCTGCAGGATGAGGTTGAAAGATGGCCAAAGGCTATATTATAGTATTTGTGATGTCAATTCTAGCTTAATTGATAACTGATACTTACACAACTTTTCTACCAGAACAACTGCTGTGGAGCTGCAGTGTTTACCTTGAATTAAAGGTCAAAGTGCATATGAGCAGTTCTGACATCCTACAATGATAGGTACTTACATAATTTCTCTACCAGAACAACTGCTTGATGTTAGATGTGGAACTGCAGTGTTTACTTTAAATTTAAGGTCAAAGTACATATGAGAGCAGTTCTGACATTCTACAATGATAGGTACTTGGACCATCTGCGCTTGATCATCTATATCAATGGAAATTTTGTGCTCATAAAGTTGTTAGGAATACTGGCTCAGCCAATACTCTACAACATACCAATCTATTTGTTATGACATATTCTATGCGTTATTTGGATGCCATACTAATGCCCTATCTGAAAATAATCAAGGATACTACATCGGTTCATATAATGGGTCAATGTTATTTGGTTGGCATATCTGGAAATAATAAAGGATATTACCGTTGTTTCATTTAATGGGTCAATGCACATTGGAGTAAAAACAAAAACAACAGATCCTAAATTTGTATTGTGCAAACGGATCTTAAATTTGTGTTATTGCACAACATCGCTTAAATATGTGCTATTTGCTTGGATACCCTTCATTCTTCACTAGATATTCAGATACCAATCATCTAACCTATGGCTAATGGCTAGTGTCAATAACCCATGCAACTTGAATTAAATGCTTTTTGCAATTGAAATCTAGGTATGGAGATAGCAATTTAGAGGTTGTTCATAACGGAAGGCTCCAATCCCTTGCGAGCTCTATATATGCCATAAGTGTGTGTGGTCTATTCATCTTCCATATCACATCAACAACCTTGCTCTGTATGTAATAAGCCATTGGCCTCCCCTCTCAAACTAATAGAATAATAACTATTTTCCAAACCCCAAGGAATAAGATGTTGGCCTCTCCCCTCTCAGACTATAGATAATACCCATTCTCCAAACCCCAAGGAATCTTGACCATTGCTTTACCCAATCTCGGTATTCCACCGTCTATTTACGATGCACCCAATCGTAATATCCATTGTCTATTGCACAATAAATTGGCACTAGTTTAAGACAACTTAATTCATTATTTCAATTTAGCAACTGGAACTCGTATAATTCCTGTTCGATCAAAATTCCATTTGGCATCATATCAAACTAGTAATGGGAAGTTAACGCGCAATTCTTAAATCTCCATATTATTTCTCAATGGAATTCAAACCTTTGCAGGCAAATTGGTACGCTCTGATATAAGAAAAAAAAAACCCTTAGGAAGGTTGCCGCCAAAATTCAAATTACTACGATTAAGATACCAACATGAACCCATCTGCCTAGCCTTCTTCCCAACCCTGCAATTCTGCTAGTTTCTCAATTTATGTGTCAATTGTTTAATTTGCATGGCAATTTAACAAAACAGAATAGAATAGAGTTAGAGTTTTTATTGTCCACGGAGCGCACTCGCCTTATGGGACCCAAATAAGAGAGCGTAGTAGACTTAAAAAATAAAAAAATCTCAGCTCTGAAAGATTTTCAAGGGAAATATTGTAGCAGTAATAAGAGTGTTGTTAAACCGTACAAATATACATATCATGTAACACATATACAAGTCAGGCGTAGGATATAACGAGCACGGCAATGGCGAGTGGGTGCATCCATAGAACTGACAAAGCACATACCCCATTTACTGAAGGGAATGGGTGTGGCAACCGAGGTTAACGGTCGAGCGTCACGGGCCGTCACGAGGCAACTAGAAAAATACAAAGACTTATCCAAGCTTTCGATATATATAATACAATGACCATATACCAAATTTGAAGTCAAAAGACATTTTCATGTAAAAGTTGTAGAATTTTAATTCAAATAGCCTTTTGGAAACCATTATTGGTCCACAGAGGACAGAAAACTGTTTTGACCCTGTCATGTTTGATTGACTATATCTTTCTTCCTAGACTTCGGATTGGAATAAGGTTTTCTGTGTATTCGTCCTTATCTCGTATAGAAAAATATTGTTATAATAAAAAAATCTTATTATTGAGACAATTTTACATTATGTAAACATGAAGCAAACTGGACTTGATCCCCCTTGATTCACCTAAGCATAACTTTCAATTTTAGGGGCATATGCATTTTTAACTACTTTTCCTGTGCAAAATGGCTGCCATATATTAACTCGTAGAAAGGGTTTAACTAAATTTCATGCCATTGATTTTATATGAATTTTAAAGTGAACTATACAAATGAACCATTTATGGTCCATCAAGGGACAACTCTAGTGTTAATTTTGTGTCAATGCAATTAACTCAACTCTCGTGCATACTGGAATTCGTGCCACAAATCCAAGTTCTGGAGGAAATAATCAGACAATTCTTAAGCGAACTAGAGATAGTTCTGAGTACAATGGAGATAAGGGATTAGGTAGCCATTGACCAGGTAAGAGGACTCACACTCAATCTAGAACCAGAATTGATGCGTGCCAGGGAAAATCAGGACTGTAGGAAGTGTAACTCCTTTATAACTACAGTTATTACGAGATCAATAATAGCACCACGCTTTATAGGGTCAAGAACAAGAAATGGAAGAGAGGTCATACAGAAGTTTTGGTTTTGTCCTGAACAAGTGGCAACACATTTGGTATCCCTCTGCTAACATATTACATGTGCCAGCAAGGCCTGTTGATTGGCTAGTTAGTACTGGGGTTAAATTAAGCATTGAAGAGTTGGGAGCATTAGAGAGGGGGAACTACACAATTAGAGGAATTAACCCATGCAATCTTTCCACACAAAATAACTCCGCCGCGGAGAGTGACTCAATGACAGTTATAAAGCGATTTGGAAAACGTGTGAGTAGAAAAACAAAGTTGGGAAAGGAAGCAGAAGTCAGGCTTGAATAAGCTCTGCACTTCGAATGTCGATTGTTTTCAAAAACAACCATCACACCTCAATTAGATGTCGACTACAGTATTAGAAGGCCAAATGAAACTTACAAGATGAGAATTTGCAAATATCCAGAGTGCACATATGCAAATTTCTTGGCTAAAACAACAAAAAAACAGTATACTGTATGCAAGCATTTGATGTATGTTCTAGCCAAGATATTGAAGTATGACCCTAGATTGCATTTAGATGTCATTGAACCTATGATCACAGATGATGTCATGTGATTAATCCTTCAAGACATATCTCTTTGAGCTTATTTCCATATGTTAGTGTTATCTTCATATTATTTATTAATTTAAGTATGCACTTTGTCTCGTGAAATGTTCATTCATTCTCATCTATTGAGGTGCAAATTTATAGATTCTAACTTTATTTTTTGGTATTTAACCCTCTTTGCCATCATAAAAAACCCTCTAACAAAAATCACCCAAAGACAGAATGGTCAAAGTGCCAATAGACATGCCTGCAGTACTTACCTTGATAAGGAGTCCTCACCATAATTACCCGGAACGGGACGGGAACGGGAACGGGAACGTGGACCTAAAATTTGGAACGGGAACGGGAACAAATCAGAATGGGAACGACCAACATTCGAATTTCTAAAATCTAAAAACAGTTTTGGCGTTCCCTTTGCATAATGATCATTTTGGAACACTTAAATTTTAAAAATGATTCATAGAGATCGCTTTGTAGATGGAAATATATTAAACCACTCTGTAGATGGTTAGTTTTTTATATTCAAGACTTAAAACATAGTATTATATCTATAATTCTAATACAATAGAAGTATAAAATAAACAAGATAGGGAAGTTAAGCTTAGGCACTGAGGCCTTCGACAAACTAAAAGAAATGCATGTTGCAATATTTCCCTTCCCATAGAGATAATGTTTCTCAAAATCAATAGTGCCATTTAATCTATTATAATGCAGCACTACAAATCTCCATCAAAAAATAAATTCTACAGTTCTGCAGCAAGGTTTTTCAACTCTCTAACGCCCCTTAGTGCTCTTAAACTTACTCCTCCTATGGTGCCTAGAGTCACCCACAAGCCGTTCTTCAAGAACACACGGCTTCCTCCAATGCAAGTCCCTCTGACTAAGCTGGGAAAACAAATCGAAATTCCCATCATCAAAATTCAAAATGGACAGATTATAAATGAGATGACAAATCAAGAGATACGGCAGAAGAGGAACGTAAATTAAACAACAAACAAGAGAGTGACAGTCACAAAACATTTGTGCAGTCCACTGCCGAGCACTTTATGTGTGTATTTATGAAAAAGAATGAGCAAAGAGCCATTACCAGTCTTCCTACCAAAAAAAGAAGCAAAGAAGGGAAAAAAATGAACTATAAACCATTGATTTTCTTACTTTCTTTGGGGAACTTACCAGGCACGTCGTTCCCAAAGATGGGAACGACGTTCGGAATGGCATTCCCAGTAACAAACCGTCCAGAACTGGAACTTGGCATTCCGAGAATGTAGAACCCGAGGGAACGCATTTCGGAATGGAAACACGTTCGGAACGGCGTTCCCGGTAACTATGGTCCTCACTCATCTAGTTCGATATGTTGATCGTCTCTAGCAGCTAGCCTGGTGAATTTAAACCTTTATACCGTGAGAGTTGATTAATTATCATGCAAGTTATAATGTGTGATTTTTTGGCAATACATTTATTATTATTAAGGGTTTTGCTTGAGGCATTCTTGGGCCTCACTTTATTATTAAATAAAGATTTTATATTTAGATGATATTTAAGCACCTTTGTCTTATTGTTAGGTGCTACAGCTTTTGCCGTAAAAATACCACCTATCTTATTATTAAGAAGTGTAATGTAAAAATACTATCTATCAAACTATCTTTCTAGGCTTATATATGTAACACATGCATCATATTCTTTTGTGTTGCGTCTTCTCTTGCTTTTCAATTTTCTAATATGGTATTAGAGCAGGCTAACAGTTTCCATACGTGGGGCGACTGGAACAAGGACTCATCATGTGTAATGGGACAAGTTATCCTGCGTGGAATACAAAGGCGAAGATTGTACTACAAAACGACAAAGTTATAGATGTTGTGTAAGGAGCGATGGAAAATCCTCCGCAACCTGAAATTATGCCTAGGGTTCTTTTGACACAAGGACCTGTAAAATAGAATAGATTTTTTAACATCCATGAAGACCAAGAGGTCATGGGACCCATAGAATGGGCTCGTACAACCATTACTGCTAAGATTAAAAGGCCCCTGCCTCAAAGGTTTTCAAGTGAAAACCTTTGCAATAATGCTGGCACTAGTCAGTTTTAAGAATAAATAGGTAGATCATGGCAACTACTGAGGGTTCAACAATTGAAGACATGTGGGGGCGTGGAATGGAATATTAATGTCAAATGACGACTCCTGACCATCTAAAAAGTAGGATATTTCAGAAGTGTATGGTTTTCATCTTCAATAACATGTAGTTAGCAATATGCACTTAGCTTCTCACAGCAATTGCGGCCGCTCCCATATACCTGTCTCAATTTGTAGCAAATAATCTTGTGGTCCTAGTGCCAAAGTGGGTTTTTATATGTATAGTAATGACCAATTTTGACTTGGAGCAAGGCAAATGCATCATGTATCTTTAAGAAGACTACCACAGGTAGGTTCTCTATGTTGGTGGATTCCCCTGGATAATCACATGCCTCTGTGTGCTACTGTACAACCTTTGACTCAGCGGCGTTGGAGGCTTGCTGGTATTGCCACATTTGGTGCTTGGTATGAGGCTGGACACTTGTTGACTTGGGATGCTTTTCAGACTAAGTTTATGCTATCTCAAAGGGACAGAGCTCTGTGGCAAAAGCTGGCTGACATTCCAGATGCTCCTTCACAATCAGTTGATGTGCCTATTTGGACTGATCCCCAAATTGTTAATGCACAACATTTTGTGCATTCATTATATCAAAAGCTGGTTGACATTGACATTGTCCCCCCTCGGGCGGGTTGACAACTCCGCATTCTCCCTCCTCAGTGGAAGCGTATGTGGTCTTGGGTCTGGAATAAATTGCTTCATCCCAAAGTTTCTACCTTATGGTGGCAACTCCTTCATAGATGTCTGTGGGTTAATGTGCTGGTTCATAAGTTTTATCCCTGCATTTCAGAACTCTGCTTACTGTGTAAGCGGCAAGTTGAGAGTCTCGAGCACTGCTTCTTTCTATGTGACCAAGTTCAGCCAGTTTGGTCATGGTTACTATCTCTCTTCCATGTGGTCTTGACTAGCCAGCAGGTGCTTCTCGCCATTTATCCTTCCGCTTGGAATAGCTTGCAACAACAGGCTTTCCACTTAGCTTCAGGCTGGTTGTTGTAGTCTGTTTGGAAAAGAAGGCGGTTCCTGTATCTTCAAAGGCTTATCAATTAGTGTCGACCAACTTCTTCACGAGGCGCAAGACAGATTGGTGAAGGCATACCTATGTTCTCAGCTTGCTCCTGAGAAAAAACATTTGATTTTTGAGGAATATTTGGGTATCTTATATTATGCATAGACAGGTGGCTGCACTCAATGGATTATCTTTGTCTGCTGAGATTTTATTCCTATCTCTACATCTATGTGTGTAATTCTTCTGGAATATTGAATAAGAGTTTGTCATCCTTCAAAGAAAAAAAAAAGAAAAGAAAAGAATGACTACCATCTATATAGTGTTCTAAAAGCTTGCACACACCATCTAATGTTTTTGTTGCACAGACCAACGAGCAAACCACGCACTACAATGCCTTTTCTAATATCTTGTCAAACACTGAGGATATTCATCCATGGCAAGCGCGAGAAGATGGTAGCTATCATCATCTATGTGATGCACTTTGCTTATATATTGAAGGTGGCGCTTCATGGGATAATGTTGAAAATGCAAGAAAAATATGTTTCTTGTAAAAGAATAGCATAGTGCATCGTGGTTTTGACTCATAGACTGTAAGTGAGGAAGGACTTTACCCACTACAATCCCAAGCACTAGCACTAATGGCAGGCCCCTACACCTCAGGATCATACAGTAAAATAGGCTCTACCAAAGCCTGAAAACAAGTGGACTTTCTATGACCAATCATAAATCGATGTGCAAAAAAAATTGTTTTGCATTGCATATTATGCTCTTCAACCAACAGTCACATGCTTGGTGATACACTATTCTCGAAGTTCATTTTTACGGAATTCTACACCAAGATACTTGTAGCTATCTACAACACTTCATGGCTATCATAGTGCAAAGTTGGAAGAATATGCCAAGAAGATTCAACTACTAAGAGCTTGATCTTCTAGAGATTAACGCGCAGGCCTGTTATTTTGCTACATATTCTAAACGAGGTGCATCCTAGACTACTATAGACGTCGGATTCGTCGATCCTATGGCCCAAATCATATGTTGGGCTCCCTGGGCACCTCTCGTTTCGCTTATAGTCATTTATGATTGGAGGTGCCTATGATTTTGAAATATATAATATAATTTCGCCTAAGGTTTTGAGGGAATATCGAACTGCTATACGACTTTGCCTAAGATTTTAGAATATGAAATACTAGAGCTCGAACCTCTACCAAAATAATTTAATGTCTAAACTAAGACTACTTTGACCAATATACCCAGTGAGCTAATGCGATTATTTTTTTATCTTGAATCTATATATTTTTTTTATAACAACTTATTCGTGTTTTAGGGATATATGGTCTATAGTTTCAGGATTTGTTATTTTTACATCCATATCAAATCCCCCCGGAACCCCCTGTTATTTTGCTACATATTCTCATAAAAATGTGTAGAGCATATAAATATTATTGCATGCTAGCAATTGTATATGCCATAAGCGAAATATCATTAGTGTACATAAGTTATCTGTGATATAGTGTGCTAACTGTGGACCTCAACCACTATGATTATCAAGTCATTCTTTCAATTGATCAATGTACAAGCCAAAGAGTGCAGGAGATAGAGGGCAATGCTGATGTACTCCAATATTGCTATTGATTTGGGTACCTGATGCTGGAAACTTAGCAAAGACGCTTTTATAGAGCCGATAAAATGTGTTTTGAAGATCTTGTGGAAACCTAGCACTTGCAATCGCTTTCAAAAAAAATCTCAAGGTACTGTATCAAAAGCGGAAGTGAAATCTACAAAGCTTATATAGAGGTTTTGCTTCAAGCTTTGACTATATTCAATAAGCTTGCACAATGTGAAAATATGATCTATCGTATAATAGTCTGGGCAAAAGCCTGTCTGTCCCACAACATGTACACCAATATGTTCTACCCATGTTGTCATTGCTTCTCAGTGATACTGGCTAATGGGACTGACCATGATCATGCAATAATTAGAAGGGTCATTCTTGTCACTTGCTTTGTGAATTGGTACGACCTTACTAATAGCCCGAATTTTTGACAGGTAGATGGGAGCGGCCGCAATTGCCGCGAGAAGCGAGACTATGTGCCTGTTGCCAGTTACAGGTTATTGAAGATGAAAGCAATATTCTTCTGAGTTGCCCTGCTTTTAAGATAGCCCGGAATCATTTTTTGACCTTAGCATTCCATTCCACGCTTCCACAACTTCTCAGAGCACCATCTGTGCATGACTTGGCATTATACGTACTTGAGGTTCTAGGTAAACATCTTCAATTACTGAGCCCTCAGTAGTCATTATCTCCGATTGTCTAGTATCATCATTACTGCAAAGGTTTTTCCCTTGAAAACCTTTTGAGGCAGGGGTTTTTTAATCCTAGTAGTGATGATTGTACTAGCCCATTGTATGGGTCCCATGACCTATTGGTCTCCGTGGACGTTAAAAAAATCTATTCTATTCTATTCTATTCTATTCTTGCAAAGCTTGATTTAAAAGAGCAGTGTGATAATTGGGAAATAAGTAGAAATTGGGATGATAAAGATCAGATTGCTCTAGGCATAATATTTTATGCTCTTGAAGATTCCATTTTTGTTGATGCGAAAATATATGTGCATACTCATGAAGTACGAGATTTCGATAAAAAAAAATTTAAGTAAATAAAACAAGTAAGTGTTGCATCTACGCACATCAACAAATGTAAAGGTTGATGGAATAATTGTCAACAGCTGTGGCATGGATAGAGAAAGAACAATTACGAGTTATGTTACTAGGCACGATGCCTAATGATTTGACACCAGAGTCACCGTTCTTTTTAAAAAGGAAACTTTAACTTTTGAAAGTGCATGTTTGTCATTATAAGACCATGTCCGAAAAGCGAAGAATGAAGTTGTTCCCTTGGAAGAGGAAGCTTTAGTTGTATACTATTCCTGATGATGATCTACAACAATTTTCTATAGGTTCCAAATGTATTAGAGAGCCTGGTGATGGTGACATAGCTTTTTATATTGCTTATATTTTTTTTTTTAAAGAAGCATATATTCCAAAAAGGAGCTTCCCTGCTCGACGGGATTTTAGTGGTAGCTTTTCCAGTGGCATAATTCTGCTTTCCCTGGATTAATAGTTATAGGAACACACGTGCTCTCAATAACATAGTTTATGCAGCCCATACTTTGATGGTGGACTCTTCCACTTGTTTTGTAGTTGACTCAGGGGCAATATCACACATGACATGCAAAACAACATTTGGTGAACTATTTTCCCATTCAAAATTCAAAAAATGGTGTATCTTGATGGTAATACTATAGTCGAAGGTATTGGAGATTTACGCAAACAGACTTTGTTTAGTATTTACATTCTTGGCGATGTTTTATGTGTTTCTAGAAGCGAAGCACATTGCTTTTGGTTTCTTGCCTTGCTGATTTAGATGCTATGATGTTTTGAAATGTTTGTCACTTTATTATTGATAGTTGCATACCAGTCACTGCATGGGGAACCTCAATCAAATTAATCTTACTAATGATTTTGTGAATATGGTGATAGATAAAGGAAGTAGTTTATTTTATTATGGCATCGCAAGTTTGGTCAGGCCAGAGTTCCATATTTTGTAGCCATCAACCACAACAAGGTAGTAAAAGGGTTTCATTTGAATTCAAAGTCCATGGGAGCTTGTGATGCATGTGCCCTTGAGAAATTGCATAGCCGGCCATTCTTCCAAACAAAATTTCAACACCTAATATTCTTGACTTGTGCATTCAGATATTTGTGGTCCATTGCCGTATTCACAAGGAGGTTGCCAATATATTTACAAAGTTATTAGGGTGAAAGAAACGTCTTCAATTCCCTTGTTCGGTTTAGTGGCTAGTCCATTGGGTTAGCAATTAAGAGATCTTGCATTCAAGTCTCTGGAAGTCTGTCATATGTCCTCATGGATGCTGGCAATGTGGCATGACGTAAAAATACTATCTATCTATCTATCTCTCTTGGTACTGTTGGAGAGTGATAATTGTGATTAGCTAGTCGATTTATTATTGCCAAGTTTTTCCCTTGAAAACCCAAGCGGACAAGGGTTTTTCATTTTGACCAATATAATCCAGTGAGCTAACGTGATTATTTTCTATCTTAAATCTATGTTTTTTTTATATATATACAAGTTTATTAATATTTAGGGCCTACACATTTGGAGAACTTTGTGACAAAAATGTGTGAAAAATAACCTACAAAATATACCCAGTGTGAAAGACTCTCCTAGATTCTTAAGATTCTACAGAGATTCCCCTAGATTTTCAAAAACTATCCCAAGATTCTTCTACATTTCTCAAGATTCCATGTATATTCTCCTAGATTCCCTTGGATTATATGACAATTCCTCAAGATTCTCTAGGATTTTATTAAGATTCTTCTAGATTATAAAAGATTATCCCAAGATTCCTCTAGATTCTCCAAGATTCTTTGTAGATTCTCCTACATTCCCTTAGATTCTATAAAGGTTCCCTTTCTAAGATTTCCGAGATTCTCAAAGATTTTAAGAAGATTTTCTTAGATTTCTCTAGAGAGGAAAAGAGGGCGAAGGAGGGGGTTCTGAGCAAAAGTGTGGTGGTTGGGTGCAGCACCGGGACTTCCCGGGAGGTCACCCATCCCAGTACTATTCCAGCCCAAGCGCGCTTAACTTCAGAGTTCTGATGGGATCTGATGTGGTAGCGCTGGTATGACCGCACCACGAAGGAAGAGGGATATCAAATATATTGAGGAGGTTGCTTTGGATGGGCTAGCACACCTACGACGAGTAGAATGTGCATAAGGAGGCAGGAGGGGTCCCACCGCGCTTACGCCTTGAACGCTCGCTTTACAACGCCGAAAGGAAAATGTAAGAAAGGAGAGAAAAGAGTAGGAAAAGAAGGCGAAGGAGGGGGTTCTGAGCAAAAGTGTGGTGGTTGGGTGCAGCACCGAGACTTCCCGAGAGGTCACCCATCCCAGTACTATTCCGGCCCAAGCACGCTTAACTTCAGAGTTCTGATGGGATCCGATGTGGTAGCGGTGGTATGACCGCACCACGAAGGAAGAGGGATATTAAATACATATAAGGGGGTTGCTTTGGATGGGCTAGCACACCTACGACGAGTAGAATGTGCACCTAGAATGTGCATAAGGAGGCGGGAGGGGTCCCACAGGAAAAGAAGGCGAAGGAGGGGGTTCTGAGCAAAAGTGTGGTGGTTGGGTGCAGCACCGGGACTTCCAGGAAGGTCACTCATCCCAGTACTATTCCGGCCCAATCGCGCTTAACTTTGGAGTTCTGATGGGATCCGATGTGGTAGCGCCGGTAGGACCGCACCACGAAGGAAGAGGGATATCAAATGCATGTAAGAGGGTTGCTTTGGATGGGCTAGCACACCTACGACGAGTAGAATGTGCACCTAGAATGTGCATAAGGAGGCGGGAGGGGTCCCACCGAGCTTACGCCTTGAACGCTCGCTTTGCAACTGGATGGGCTAGATTTGCAACAACAGTTGGCCACCTCCAGCTATCTCCAGAACCTATGTTAATGTACACCTAGAAATGTGGTGTTTTGATTGATTTGTTGAAGTAGATCTTGATCATGCTATAGGATATATCCTCATGGCATGCATCTACTTGGATGCATGTATGTGGAAAACCACTCGATATATTTCGATAACTTTTGCATCGGGTATCTTACACAAGGTGTTGCATTAAGTCGAACAAAAGAAATGTTCGCGGCGATCTTGGCCGTCGCGATAAATTTCTTGTATATGTAATACATATGCATCATAAGCATTATCTTTTATTTATTTTTTTTTTTTTTGAAGGACGACAAACTGTTATTCAATATTCCAAAAGAAGTACACACATAGATGCAGAGACAAGAATAAAATCTCAGCAGACAACGATAATCCACTGAGTGCAGCCACTGTCTATGCATAAGATAAGATACCCAAATATTCCTCAAAAATCAAACGTTTTTTCTCAGGAGCAAGCTGAGAACATAGGTATGCCTTCACCAATCTGTCTTGCGCCTCGAGAAGAAGTTGGTCCATTCGCCTTCTTTTCCAAATAGACCACAACAACCAGCCTGAAGCTAAGTGGAAAGCCTGTTGCTTCAAGCTATTCCAAGTGGAAGGATAAATGGCGAGAAGCACCTGCTGGCTAGTGAAGACCACATGGAAGAGAGATAGTAACCATGACCAAACTGGCTGAACTTGGTCACATAGAAAAAAGCAGTGCTCGATACTCTCAACTTGCCGCTTACACAATGGACAGAGTTCTGAAATGCGGGGATAAAACTTATGAACCAGCACATTAACCTAACCCGCAGATATCTGTGAAGGAGTTGCCACCATAAGGTATAAACTTTGGGATGCAGCAATTTATTCCAGACCCAGGACCACATACGCTTCCACTGAGGAGGGGGAATGCGGAGCTGCCAACCAGTCCGAGGGGGGACAATGTCAACATCAACCAGCTTTTGATATAACGAAGGCACAAGACGTTGTGCATTAACAATTTGGGGACCAGTCCAAATAGGCACATCAACTGATTGTGAAGGAGCGTCTGGCAGAATGCCAGCCAGCTTTTGCCACAGAGCTCTGTCCCATCGAGATAGCATAAACTTAGTCTGAAAAGCATCCCAAGTCAACAAATGTCCTGCCTCATACCAAGCACCAATTGTGAGAATACCAGCACGCCTCCAACGCCGCTAAGTCAATGGATGTACAGTAGCACACAGAGGCATGTGTTTATCCAGAGGAATCCACCAACACAGAGAACCTGCCTGTGGACATACACCTGGATTAATCTTAAATAGCACACGAACTGTCTTCCAAAAATCAAGCAGTCCCTTCAAGAAGGGGGAAGCATTCAGATATGGACGAAACTGATAAAAGAGACACCAAGGAAGAACTGCCCTAAGTGCCGGTTTCCCAAAAGGAATACATTGCCCAAGTGCTTGCGCAACCAATCTCATTCCAGGCGAATGTATCATACCCACCAAGTAGCGACAAATGAACTTAGATATCATAATTTTACTCTGTAAATGAAAGTCAATCATACCTAGACCTCCAGCAAATTTTGATTTGATACATGTGGACCACGCGACCTTCACAACTACACCTGTCTCAGTACACCTATCTCAGTACCTGCCCAAATGAAGTTACGGACAATTGCGACAACCTCTTGAAACTTTGTTTGTGAGGCAAGCACAACAGATGCCATATATACATGAGTGTTGCTGAGAACCTGCTTAGCAACTACTATCCGCCCTGCCAGAGAAAGCTTAGCTGTATTCCACCAAAAAAGATGCTTACGCAGGCCTTCCACTATAACATCCCATGCATCTGAAGTAGAGACATGTATACCTACAGGAATGCCCAAGAGTTTAGTGGCCTTCCCTTGAGGAAGCACTTTCCACGGATACTCGTAAACACAGGGAGGAACATCCACATCCAAAGTCCATAAAGCAGAGCACTTTAGCCACCCAACAAGAACCCCTGATGCCAGGGAGAAAGAGTCCAGCAAAAGCTTAGCATTCTGAAGATTATCATCCCCAGCCACTAGAAAGAGAAATATATCATCGGCATACTGATTACACACTTCTTGAGAACCATCCTCCATAGTCAATCCCTGAATTATGCCATCTTGAGTAGCTGAAGAGAATAGCTGGGACAATACCTCTGCCACAATAGTGAACAATAATGGGGCAAGGAGACATCCTTGTCGAACTCCTCTACCAACAGGAAACACAGCCGACGGTTCTCCCTGAAAAAGCACAGTAGACCGAGCAGAAAGATGGAGCTTCATAACATCTCTAGTAAACAACTCTCCAAATCCCAATGTCAGAAGGCATTTTTGTAGGAAATTCCAATCTATACTGTCATAGGCTTTTCCAATTTGAGATATACAATGTGCTAACCCTTAAGACGCGCCCAATACATCCCCTCATAAGCGGCGGCCACATTATCAAGAATACAGCGCTTAGGTAAAAATCCTGATTGCGTGAAAGAGATAGACTCTGCTAAGATATCCCTCACTTTCTCTGCCAAGGCCTTAGCAAAGATCTTGTACACCGTAGATAACAAAGTTATAGGGCGCCAATCCGAGAAAGTTTTAGGCAATTTGCACTTAGGAATAAGGGAAATACAACCAGTGTTCATGATCTTATCCAAGCTCCTGAACCGACGAAACTCAGAGAAAGCATTGAAGACGTCATCACCAAGCCAATTCCAATAAGCTTGGAAAAACTCTGCAGGAAAACCATCCAAGCCTGGGCACTTATTCTTCTTTAAAGAGTCTACAACAGAATGCAAATCATCAACAGTAACAGTTGATTCCAACTGAACACGCTGCTGTGGGGAAATAATAGGATGGATCTTAGATAAAACGGCCTCCCGCATATCCTCTTGGAAGGGCAGAGACTGATCAGCAAAAAAAACAGAGAAATGATAAAAAAGAAACTGCTTTAACTGTGCAGCATCAGAAATTTCAGAGCCATCAAGTAGAAGTAGCGAAGATATGGAGTTTGACACACGTCTTCTCCTTGCCGCCTTAAAGAAGAAGTGAGAGCACCTATCTCCCAATTTAAACCAATCCAAACCGGCCTTAATGCGAGCTTGAGTTGCCTGTATTGACTCAATATTTCTTATTTCTGCCAATAACTCTTTCTCTCGAATACCTGATGAAGGGGCTTGTGAACGACACGCTTGAAGCTCCATATACAAAGCTAATAGTCGGCCTCTAGCTGCCTGCACCTTCCTATGTCCCCATTGCTTAGCAAAGGATTTAACTGCAGCCAAAGCATCAACAACCCCAGACATACCTCGAAGACGAGAAAATGTAGAGGACCAGGCATGCCTGCAGCCATTAGTAAACTCTGGATCTGACAAATATCGAGTGTTAAGCTTGAAATAGGTTCTTGTAGCTCGTCTATGCATTGGCGTTGTGATCGAAAGCCATTGTGGATTGTGATATGGAACTATCCAACATATTTGTCCTTTGCAAGTTACCCAGTAAGCCAGCAGCTATTACATTATAATACCCACGATCATGCCGAGCATAAGCTCTACCTGGTCCAGTCCAGCCATTATACCACGCAAATGATTGGTCTCCATCAACCTCTACCATTCTGCAGTCCAGCACAAGCTGCCTCCATTGCTCAGGTTCAAATCCTTGAACAACCTGTGTACCCCTACTACACCTATCTGCTTCAAACTCAACCATATTAAAATCACCAACTAGTAGCCATGTTACATTATGACCGAGCCACGTAATCTTAGTCCGTAAAGTGGCCCACAGAGAGCCTCGCTGACGTGGCTGATTAGGTGCATACACATTCACAATTCCCCACTCTTGCCCCTTATCCATCCATTTGACTATTATCCACCGTCCAAATCTGTCTACTTGAGTAAAAGTAACATTAAGGGAAGGTTTCCAAGCAGTGAGAACTCCAGCCTTAGCTGAGTTAGAAGCAGCAACCAAGACATTGTAACGAGGACCCACAATTGCAGCCAGCTTCTGCACCCCACCTTTACAGCACTTGTGCTCTTGAAGACGGCAAAAATCCATTGGAAACTTAGACAAATAATTAGATAGCCTGCTCCTTTTACATGGGGAAGAAGCTACACCCCTCACGTTCCAAGATAGTATGTTCATCAAGATATCTGATGATGTTCTACATCCATCTCAGCAGTATCATCAAGTGGGAGATCTGCCCATTGTGTTTTGGAAATTGGTAAGGAGGAGCCTCCTCTCTGTTCCACCCTTCCATTGTGTAAGATACCTGGTGAAGGAGAGCCTCCGCTCTGCTCATCCCTCCCAATAGAAGAACACTCTAGATCAGCTCCATCTGTATGCTGACCTGCAGGTGGTATGGGAGAGCCTCCGCTCTGCTCAACCCTTCCATGTGTGCGTTCAGAAGAGCGTGGTGTGACATGTGCATGCTTATTTCGTGCCGCTTTCTTTAAACTGACTCATTGCCATCCCTCATTCATCATTTCTCGCATTTCTTGTGTCTCTTGAATGACTTGCAATCTACGACGTACCTCGTCATCAAATGGCTGATGTTGGGCAGGAGATGAAGGGATTGATTGAGTAGGCATGGAGGACACAACAGGAAGACATGAAGGCGCATGAGCAACAGTACGATGTGTGGTCACAGTAGAGGTGAAAGTGGCAGGTGCAGCAGTAGAAGAAAGAACAGGCTTCAAGGGAGAAGCAAGGCGGTAAGCAGCAAAAGTATCAATATCAGGGAACATCTTACCTAACTCAGGACCATTGAGCAAAGATAGATGATATCTAAAGAACAGAGGGTCACTCCTAACCATAACAGACTTTGGTAATGAAGCAGAAATAGGCAGAGATACACAAATGCGAGGACCACTGACAATAGAGTGGGCAAGATGCAACCCCAGACCGTTAGCAATAGCCACCATGAACTCAGGAACTTGCATTTCAATTGGAAAGTCTTCCAAAGCAAACCAACAAGGCATGCGGAGAGCACTTGACTTATTAGGTGCAAAACCAGGTGTGTAAGCTTGATATAGCAGATAGTTTCCCCATAAGGGCTCTATTCCACGCTCTACAAGCTTATCCATAGGAACAGGAGAATCAAACATGATCAAGAAAAAATTATTCTTTTTGTCAAGAACTTTCAAGGACTCAAAAGTAGGCAACTTTAGTCTTTGGAGATGCTGCTTAAACCAAAAACCCATTCTACGGAGATCAAGGAACTGGCCCGTGAAATGACATACAACCGCAGGAGAAATTTCTGAACATACTGCACATGCGAGTTATGATCAATTGCAATCACAGGTTCACCAGCATTAGCAAACATACTAGCACACCGATCCGGCTCATAAAAAACATCCTCAGAAGGTAACTGAACATCCATACGATCAGCCATAGATTGCAACTCCTTCAAATATGCCGAGACATCGCGTTTATTATTTGCAACCAAAATATTCATAGCGGCAGAGACCCGGGCACTTCTAACACTGGAAGACATATCCCGCTTAATCCAATCACTGAAGCGTGTATGAGGAGCCCGAGAGCCGAGATTAGTTGATGTCCCAACAGCAGGGGTAGTAGAAGCACTTGCTGGCACAGACGAAGTAGCACGCATTGGAGCTACAACACTAGGGGTACCAGAACCAGGATGCAAGGGGGAGGGGGGGTGGGAGAAGTAGAAACAAACTGAGATGAAGGAAGAGGAGGAAATTGTTGTAGATCAGAAAGTGAGGCAGAAGGTACACCATCAAGAGCCAAAGGATTAAGCTGAGAGTTTGCTGGCAATTGGAGGCCAATTGAGGCATTAATAGGAATAGAGGAGACCCCGGATGCAACAAAGTTGGAGCTATTCAAAATAAGAGAGCTTACCTCAGAATGTAAAGCACATGAAGAAAACACACCAGGATTTGTCATGGGGACCGAAACAGAAGTGCTGCAATCCGGCATAGCTAGAGGTATTGAAATATCTGATGCCATACACCAATGGAAATCTCACCGAGACAGCTTTCCAACGCACCACAAATCGCTCCAATCTGACACCCGGTGAGGGAGATACACCAAAAACCGTCTGGCGCCGTCTTCTCCAGCGTCCAGGCCTAAGCCCTTTTTCCACGGTAGTCGTATTTCTAAATGTCACACATTTTATCAAATCATGTTTAGCCACCTATTGTCCTAAAAAAAAATCACTTTTCCACTATCAAAATAAGACATGTCTTATTTAGGTTCGGAATAGGTTTGGATTGTAAATGGAGTCTTATTTTATTCCGGGGGATTTCCCCCCCCATAAAATAAGACACCTAGTCTTATTTGAAAATATAATTAAAAATAAGACGTGTCTTATTTTTTCATGGTTTTCCACTAGCATTTTAGTGAGTCATATTTTATGACTACCATGCAGTGGAAAAACAAGTTTAGATTTGTGTGTCTCATTTTAGCCTTGGAGTCACAAATGGTGTCGTATATGGTATATGACAGCCATATTTTGTGATTGCTGTGGAAAAAGAGCCTATAACTGCCCCACTTCTAGTCCATTATCTTTTTTTGTGTTGCATCTTCTCTTGCTTTTCAATTATTTAATGGGGGTTTTCAACAAAAATCATTTGGGGCAGTTTTTTAACCTTGATAGTAGCAGGTGCATTGCTCTATTGTATTGGGTCCCATAGGCCGTTTGGTCTGCACATGCAATAAAATTCAATTTAGTTCAATTCAATGATTTGTATTATCTGTATTGCACTTAAAGATAAATATTTTTACATATGTTTTTTGTACGTATTGCACATTTCATTTACATAAAGGTATGAGACGTGAATCCTCACATCTTGATCTAGCACAATTTTTGGAATCATCCTACGGTTTATAATACACCAAAAAGAGGTGAGCCATAAAGGTCCCTCAGACACCACAATATCTAATATATTGTACATTTGAATGTAGCTCACTAATCTGAAATGTCAATCAATAACAATACGCCTTTCTCCTTGCAAAAAAAAATGAAGTAATGCATAGGAACAGTCCCTTTAATAGAAAATATCTTTTGTTATCAATGGGCACAACAAAAATGCCCAAGTTTGGAACTGAGTTTAGAGGCATTAGAGCATTCTTTGTGATATAGTTTTTGCAGTTTCTTGGATTTATTCTAAACGAGGGGCACGCTAGACTACCATATTCGTCAGATCTGCCTATTCTATGACCCAGATCGTATGTTGGGGCCTCTGAGCACCTCTCATTTCGCTTATGGTCATTTATGATTGGAGGTGCCTATGTTTTTGAAAATGGAATACGAGTTCGCCTAAGGTTTTGAGGAAATATCGAACCTCTATACGGTTTTGCCTAAGATTTTTGAATATGAAATATGGGGACTCGAACCTCTACCAAAATAACTCAATATCCTAATAAGATTACTTTAACCAATATACCCAATGAGCCAATGTGATTAGTTTGTATCCTGAATTTATATTTTTTTTATAATAATCCACTCAATTATTTTAGGGATATATGGTCTATGGTTTCAAGAATTGTCATTTTTACATCCATATCAAATCCCCCTGTAACCCCTTGTTATTGTGCTACATATTGGGACCTAATATCTAGTAAAGCGTTATAATGAAGCTCTTCTGGCAGGACCAACTTCAACAGATCTTCGCCTAAATCATGGGTCTTGCAATTTACCACGACCTGATCGTTCGCAGCCATTGGATCAAAGATGGGTCACAACAGATGATTTAACAACATATAATAATCTGGCCTAGAGTCTATAGACACAAATGAAATGCCAGACCTGACTGGAGTCTTTTTATTCTAGATGAATTTGGCATATAGTCATTCTAGATGCACTCGTTACGTGAATCCAAAGCTTTGATGAGAATCAAAGAGGTTACGTGAATCCGGAGAATCGCCAACATCGCAAGAAAAAGAAGAGGGGCATTTTGGGAAATTAAAAAATATGAAGGGCAATTTGGAAATTTCTTGAAAAAATAAAGTTATTTGGGTTCAATTTTTAGCCATGGGCGTCGTCATGTCCTCTTATTCTTGTAGAAGGAGCACTGAACGCTCGACCTCTGATTTAAGGAGGTCAGTCAATCTCCTCCTCTTGAGGGTCCTGTAAAATAACTCGTTCGACCTGCGGTCTCGAGGGTTATTTTGCAACAAGGGGGCCTTTGGTCCAAAGAAGGACCAAAAGGGGCGTGCACGCTATATAGTAGCTCGGGGGAGAGCTCTGGGGCAGGTGTGTCTTAGCTGGGGGCTCGTGGTTGGGTGGTGAGATAGCGTGCCACGTCAAGAGTCCATTTTAGTGGTATCAGAGCAACAAGTTTCGATGGCCGGTTCTCCTGCCAATGTTAACTTTGAGGATGAAGAGCTCAAGGAAAAACTCATGAGAGAAAAACTTGCGGCTGCCGAGGCTCGCATTGCGGAGCTGCAGAAACTGGATTCTCTGCGAGCGCAGGTGGCGCAGTTGCAGCAAGCTGCATTGCGTCCACATAGTGGCATCAAAACGGGTGCCAATGTCAAAATTGAATTCAAAAAGTATTCCGCTGCTACTAGTGATGCGGATGAACTTTTCGCATGGCTCCGGGATTTGAATTCATATTTTGCTAAGACTAATGATGACGAAAGACACTCAGTTATATTTTGATGAGCGTCATCTGGATGGGGTTGCAAAGGACTGGTGGCTGGATATCCAGAAGAACCAGCCAGTCGATCAACCTATTGTTACCTTTGCGGAATTTGAAAAGCAAATCAAAAATCGTTTTTTGGGTCATAATTGGGAGCGAGATCTTATCGCTGGATGGAATAAGTTCATCCAACAAAACATGGAAACTGTTCGAGCCTTTGCCGCACGAGTTTTAAAGAAAGGACTTCAGCTTAGTAAAAATGATACTGAGAAGTCTGAAAAACTCATGGGTGGGGTTCATCGTTGGGTACGGGCGAAGCTCGACCTGCAAGTTGCCAATCTTTCTTTTGGTGAGCTCTGTAAGATGGCAGAGAAAGTAGAGGAGGAAGGTTTGGCCCTCACGGAAGCCATTAATGCTCAACGTGGCCTCAAAGTTTATATGAAAGAGGCGAGTGGTTTTCGGGACAAATCAATGGGATCTGCTACGGGATCTGGGCCATTCAAACGGCCGCACACAGACGTTGCAGATAATGAACCTGTTGGGGCCAAAGAACCTAAGGAATCTTATCAAGCACGCAAGAAGCGGCTTATGCGGGAGAATAAGTGTTTTGTTTGTTATTCAACCGATCATAAATTTTATGAATGCCCTACTTATCTGGAAAAGAAGAAAGGGGAAAGAAAGGAAGCGACACCTCTTCTTAAGTCTGGGACTAAGAAAGAGGACAAAAGTAAGAAACTAGCTTCTGTTCGCGGAGATGGAAAAGGGAAGAAGGTCCGGGAAAAATCGGATATGGATTCTGTTGAGAATAGTAGTCTCTTGCGATTTTGGGTTGCTATTCAAGATCAAAAAGTACATATCTTATTCGATCCAGGTAGTGAGTTTGATTTTATTTCTGCTCGATTGGTAAAAGAATTAAAACTAACTTCTGTTCCTTTATCAAGTGATGTAGAATTGTCTTCTGCTTTCTTGAATGTAGCCCCTCCGCCTTCTTCATTTATGGTCAAGGATGTTGAATTTCAATTGCAGGGCTATATCTATAAACGTTCTTTCATGGTTTCTGACCTTGGAGGTATGGATATTATTCTCGGCATGCCATGGCATAAGGCTATCAATCCTCTTATAGATTGGAAAGCGGGTATTGTTATGTTATTCTTGGAAGGGGTTAAAAGACCTTCAAGTTTGTGAAGGATGATATTGTTTCCCCAATTCCAACAGTTTCTGTTGTACAGTTTAAACGTTTGGCAATGAAAACTCATTTTGTGTATTTGGTGGTTTTGTGTCCTAAGTCTGATGTATCCCCATTAAATGAGTGTCAAACAATCTTTTCTCATTATTATGATGATGTCTTTTCAAATGAAATTCCACAAACTTTGCCTCCCCAACGTTTGGAGGACCACAGGATTGATCTTCTTCCTGGAAAAGAACCTCCTAATCAAGCTCCTTATCGGAGAATGCATGGCCAACAAGTTGAGATTAGGCGCCAGCTTGATGAGTTACTTCAAGCTGGATTGATCTTCCATAGTTCTTCACCTTTTGGTGCTCCTGTCTTGTTGGTTAAGAAAAAAGATAATTCTTGGCGCATGTGTATAGATTATCGCGCTTTGAATAAGATAACCATAAAGAATCGGTTTCCTATACCAAGTATAAGGAATTTCTGGCTGTCATTCATGCTTTGAAAGTGTGGCGACACTATCTTTTAGGGTCGACGGTTCATATTTTGACTGACCACCAAAGCGTTAGGCACATTGTTTCACAGAAAACATTATCGGAAAGGCAGTTGAAATGGGTTGCTTTTATGCCGCAATATGATTTCTCAGTGGATTATCGTCCTGGAAAAGAGAATGTTGTAGCTGATGCTTTAAGTAGGCGTTATGCAGTTTGTTCTCTTTCTATAGCACAATCCAACCATTTGGAGGAAATGAAGCCGTTGTATGCCACTGACCATGATTATAAGGAAATTTGGTTGTTGGCTCAAAGTGGCAATGCATATGGGTATAAGATCGTTAATGGGTTCGTATATAAAGGTCCAAAGCTATGCATTGTTCGAGACTTTCGGTCACTTATTCTTAGAGAAGTCCATGATGCACCTACTGCGGGTCATCGGGGCGTGGGGGCGACTTTGGCAAAGCTTGAACCATACTTTATTTGCCTGGATTGCGGAGAGATGTCTTGGTTCATATTCGTCATTGTGTTACTTGTCAACGGATAAAGAAAGCGAACAAGAAACCTCATGGTGTTCCTTTATCCTTGCCTATTCCGGAGGCAAAGTGGGAGCAGATCACTATGGATTTTATTGTTGGTCTTCCTCCAAGTTCTCGCAAGAACACTGTCATTTGGACAATTGTTGATTGTTTAACTAAGCACGCTCATTTTATTCCTTGTTCGGATAAGTTGACGGCTTATAGTGCGGCTACGCTCTTTATCAAAGAGATATTTAGGCTACATGGATTGCCAAGGATTATTGTATCCGATCGTGATACAAAGTTTACCAGTAAATTCTGGAAGGCATTGCTTATGCAATTGGGAACAGAGTTAAGGTTCTCCACTGCTTTTCGTCCAGAAACTGATGGACAATCCGAGGTGGTGAATAAAGTTATTTGTGCCATCTTAAGGGGGTTTGTCAATGAGCATCAAGGTCATTGGGAAGAGTATTTGCCTATTGCTGAATTTGTGTATAATAATACCTATCAGTCTACCATAAAGATGACCCCTTTTCAGGCGGTCTATGGTCAGCATGTACGGGAGCCACTCTTTCGAGTGTGTGAGGATGTTCCAGCTGCTGATGATGTGGTTATTGAGCATAAGGATCTCATAGACTTGCTACAAGCTCGTATTCGAGATGCTCAAGCATCCTTTGCAAATAAATCATCTAAGTTGCAGCAACCAATGGTTTTTAAGGAAGGAGATTGGGTATGGATGAGGATCCATAAAGGCCACTTTAAGAAAGATGCGTGCAAGAAGGATCTTAAGTTGGCACCCCGTTTCCATGGACCATTTCAAGTTATTAAAGTGGTCAATGAGAATGCATATCAATTAAGGTTGCCTCAAGGTTGGAAAATGCATGATGTAGTGAATGTGTCATTCCTAAAGGCTTATCATGGTAAGGAGTTACCTCAACTTGGGAGGTTAACTGAGCCAGAATTGATTGATGATTCCGAAGTTTTAGAGCCGGAAACAATTTTGGCGGATAAATCCACTAGTGGTTCAAGACAATATTTGGTTAAGTTCGCTCACAAACCTTTGGAGGACGCTTCATGGGTGCATGGCAATGTTTTAGAAGCTTATCCGGGTATTCTTAGGGAATATAAAGATTGGAAAGCAAAGGAAGCCGAGAGACAAGAGGAAGTCCAAGCACAGGCTTCTACTAGCCGGCCTAAGCGAGGGCCAAGGAAGGATTATGCTCGGATGGCTAAAGGTATTTAGACACCCTTTTGCAGCAGAGGACTGCTGCAATGTCAAGAGGGGGGGAATGCTATATGCTAAGGACGTGGAGTCCAAAGAGGGCTTTTAGTCCAAAGAGGGCCTTTAGTCCAAAAGAGGGCCTATGGTCCAAAGGGGGCCTTTGGTCCAAAGAAGGACCAAAAGGGGCGTGCACGCTATTCGGGGGAGAGCTCTGGGGCAGGTGTGTCTTAGCTGAGGGCTCGTGGTTGGGTGGTGAGATAGCGTGCCACGTCAAGAGTCCATTTTAGCGACGAAGACGAGATTCATTCCTAACACTGGCGGTAAGGGTACAATTTCCGGAATATTCTCCATCCGAATTAAGGTTTGTGGTATCACAATCTAAGGTAAAATTATTCTAAGCTTACCTCAGAGTAGGCCTAGACCTTCAAATGGCTAGTTTTGGGTGATAACGTGGATCCTACGTGTATAGGTCTTCGTGGGGAAAAAAGAACCATAGAGAGGATCAGAAGGGGATGGCTATGGAGGATCCTCTAGTGTCACAGGCCTTTGCATAGCGTGGGCACACTACCGGAAAGACGCGGGCTAACTCTGGTATAACCAGTTATGCCCTTGCCTCCAGAAGCCCTCTCCAATGCGAGGGGCTTCGCTTACACCCTTCTTGTAATCGACCCAAATCGAACTAAAATTTGCAGCGACAGAGTGGGTTTCTGCAGAGGGACTCCCATCCTTAACAGCTCTCTTGATCCAAAAAATAATATATATGCGAACATTTATCATCGCCCATATCAATTGCATCGCTTGGCTTGCAAATACAGTAAGCTTGAGGATTTGGGGAGATATGGAAAGAAGAGTTCTGTAAAATGTTCGACAGCAAGGGAAGGTACGGCTTTTGGGCAGGACTCTTTGAAAGAGGTACACGAAAAGGGTGTTAATGGTATTGAGACGGTAGATAGCAGACAAAGAACAGATGGGGCAGAGGTATCTGTTGAAAATTCTTCAGTATTCTCTGTTGTTGTTCCTATTACAGAACAGGAACAGACATCAGAAAGGGCTGAAGCTACAGGGCAGGCTACCCTGGAGCAAATATCAAAAGATAGGGGTGAGGCAAAAGTTTCTATTGAGGATGAGAAGGAGTTGGTTCTGGCTTTGAACTTTCCATTGCTGCTTCAACATGTCTGGCAAAGATTAAAGGCCGTTCCCTTTCTCTATAGAATGTCGTACTGGCCTCCTTGGGATAAAAAGAAGCGATTGGAGTATCTTTATGCAGAAGCAGATGCACACCCTAAGGATGCCTCTAAGCAGGCTGCTCTTTACAGGGAACTCTTGATTGAAAGGTAGACTATTCATCTATTTCTGTGGAGCTTTCTGTTAAATTATATTGTGTATTTAGATTGGTCACGTTAATCCTAGATGGCAGTACTCATATTTGCAAACAAGGTTGATGCCATATTTTCAATTGCAACGCCAGGATATCAGAGATAGCTTGACTACTCTGGCTGCAAGCATGACATCTCACTTATTCAAGACATTTGACACCATTAGAAGCATGCTTCTTAAGGAAAATCAAGGTTGGTGAATTGCAATTAATGACAAACCTTGGAGCCATCATGAAACCATTTTTTAATAGTGCATAGTTTTTCCACATTGATGTCAGTTAATGTATAAAAGATGGTATATTAAGGAGCATTGAAGCATGGCATAATTTAAGTCCCTTATGTCTCACATGCAGGTGGCTTGGTTGGTCTTAAACTGATTAATTTTTTGAAGGAACTGGTTTAAACCAAGTTGGTATTGTGTGCAGTCCAAAAGACGTTATAGAAAGATTCGAGCGAAGAGAACATGCAGCAAATGGAGATGTGGTTCTTGAGTACTTTAAAGCACTAGTTGCAACCAATGCAATTGCTAATTATTTCGGTGAAGGGCAACGTATGACTGCTCTTGTAAGATAGAAGTTGCTCTTGTGATCGGTGTGTTGCAACTAAGTATAGCCAGAAATTTAACTTGTATACGATTTCAGATGGAGGAACTCAATCAACGGGCTGGTGGTGATCTGTTTAAACCATCCCTTTCTCTTGGAGTGTCAGAGGAAAAGCCTTTGCATGTTGTCATGGTGAGTGAATAAGAGATTTCCTCCAGGTGTTGTAAAGTTTGTTTGCTCATTAAATATGCTTTCTTATACTATCTCATATTGATGTAGGTAGAGCCCAAGACCTCTAGTAAGTCGGTAAGGGTTTTCCAGGAGATAGTGTCTGCCATACTGTTCATGATGTTTTTCAGTATACTTTGGTGAGTTTTGTTTTTGTTCATTTGTTCATAAGTATTTTCTTCATGCCCTTTTATATAGAAAGTTGTTTATGCCATATTATTCAGGTTTATGGGAACAACTGCTCTGCGCAAGTATGTTAAGGGTTCTGCCGGAATAAGTCCGTCTTCTGGTATGGGCGCACCTGGCGTATATTCCACAAAAGAATTTAACAAAGAAACAGCGCCAGAAAAGGTACAATAGGGTTTCCTCTTTATGTCATTTTGTAAGATAGAGCTTTTTTGGGGGATTTTCCTGTGTCACTAGCTGATTTTTGAATTTGACGTGACTAAAGAACTCAAAAACGTTCAAAGATGTTAAAGGCTGTGATGAGGCAAAAGCAGAGCTTGAAGAGATAGTTGAATACCTTCGCAATCCAACCAAATTTACTCGTCTCGGGGGAAAATTGCCAAAGGTATTGTTGGTTTTTAATAGTGTTGTCTGGGGCATATAGCACATCCCTCTCTTTTAACTGTTGTATTTCCAACAGGGTGTCTTGCTGGTTGGTCCTCCTGGAACAGGGAAGACACTGCTAGCGAAGGTGAGAAAATGAGAAAATTTAAAGGATTTCTCCGAACGTGCGTGTTACTTTTTAAAGTTAACATATGAAATCAGTGTGGTTTCTTCATCTAGGCTATAGCAGGTGAGGCAGGTGTTCCTTTTTTCTATCGTGCAGGATCTGAATTTGAAGAAATGTAAGTGTGCCTCTCTCTGTGCGCTGATTCCTCATAGTAGTTGCAAGCATGCAAAGTTCTGTTGCTGCTACTGCCAGCCTGGTGTTAAACTAACAGCATTTCTTTACTGGAATGAGCATGAAGTTAAGCATTCTCATTTTCTTGATTTACTATTTAGAGAGTTTATGAGTCATCTTGCATTACAGGTTTGTTGGGGTTGGCGCTCGGCGTGTCCGCTCACTGTTTCAGGCTGCAAAGAAGAAGGTGAGTTTAAACTAACCAATGCTGTTTCCATTCAGAATACTGTTTAGTGAAATTGTTACATTGCGACCTTGTCAACAGGCACCTTGCATAGTCTTCATTGACGAAATTGATGCTGTTGGAAGCAGCCGGAAGCACTGGGAAGGCCACACTAAGAAGACGTTGAATCAGCTACTTGTAGAAATGGATGGGTTTGAAGCAAATGAGGTAAGGACAGGGTTATTTATGCAGATTTTAGTGTATGAATATGATCCTTTCACATGACAATGTTCAATTTGGAATGTTCAGTTTGATGAATTTGGTTGTGGCAATGTTCAGTTTGATGAATGATTTGGAATGCAGGGCATAATTGTGATAGCAGCAACAAATCTTCCTGAAAGCCTTGACCCTGCTTTAGTTCGTCCCGGACGTTTTGATCGGCACGTAAGTGATGTTTGAGACTCTACAAATAAATAAATGGGGGTGAGGATAAGCTCTAGGATGTCTGAAACAAATTTAGAATGATGTTGTTTATTTTTATGCAATGATTGTCATACAGGGTTCAAGTATTTATGGATGCATGCATGACATGATCTTTGAGCTCTGCATTAGACTTCTGATGCTTAAAATTTTGAGCACACAGACAGATTCTACAGGGGAGACAGACAGGCCCAAGGGCCTTACCCTGACCAGAGAGGCACCAGGGAGACAGCTTTTGCAAAGATCTTAGCATTGGACTTGTGTATCATTACTCATAGAGCTGGATTATCTGAACATCACCAAGATTCCCATTTTAGCCAGTTGGCTTAGGCCAAAGTGATAGAGAATGTTACAAACAATTATACTTTGAATATTTTACTACTAATTCAATATCATATATGTTTCTTTGAGGATCTAAATTACTCTGGATTGTCATTTGTTTCTTTGATGGCGATGATCTAAGGTACTTCTTTTCCAGGTGGTAGTGCCAAACCCAGATGTCAGAGGAAGGCAAGAAATTTTGGAACTGTACTTAAACGATAAGCCTTTGGCTGATAATATAGATGTGAAGTTACTTGCAAAGGGTACACCAGGTTTCACGGGTGCAGGTAAGTGATTGTTTATTTGGTAGTTGCAGAGCAGATCAAAGGTGTTCTATGCTGGGTGGAGTATTGAAGAATGGTATGCATTACAGACTTGGCGAATCTTGTGAATATGGCTGCTGTTAAGGCTGCACTAGACGAGGCAGATAAGATTTCAACCTATGAGTTGGAGTATGCTAAAGACAAAATCATAATGGGAGCTGAACGAAAATCAATGCTTATTACTGAAGAATCAAGGAAGGTAGAGTACTCATTTGGTCATTTTTCATAGAAGAGAATTATTATTTTCATACTTATTTTTTATTTAGCTGCTAGCTGGGAAAAATGGATTTGAGATATTACACTGTAACCCATCCTATGCAGTCTTTCATGGACTTAAGTCAAATACCACGTCCTAAAAGAAAAAAAAAATAGAACTGCCACCCAACCACAATTGTCCCCAAAAAGTGGCTAGGATAAAATATAATAATGTTGGCACAGTGTCAAATTTTAAATCTGTTATATGTTTTCAGTTGACAGCATATCATGAAAGTGGGCACGCGGTAGTTGCATTTAATACTGCAGGGGCAAGTCCTATTCATAAAGCCACCATAACTCCTCGAGGGAACAGTTTAGGGATGGTTGCACAACTCCCAGATAGTGAAACTTCAGTAAGCAAATTGCAGATGTTAGCTCGTCTTGATGTCTGCATGGGTGGAAGGGTAGCAGAAGAAATGATTTTTGGGCCTGAACAAGTTACAAGTGGTGCTCGTAATGATTTGCAACAGGCTACTGCACTTGCACGTCATATGGTAGGGAAGATTTTACTTGCTGGCACACACCATATGGCAATTGAATCTGATTCTTATATGTTACAGGTAGCAGAATGTGGCATGAGTGATGAAATTGGACCCATTTTTGTAGACCCGAGGACCGAGCGGCCTAGTCATGAGATGCAAAAGTCAATTGATGCAGAGGTATGTGTCAGATTTCTTGGTCTCTAGATGGAGCTTTTACCTACCATATTTGTTCTAATTTCCAATATATAGGTCTTGAGACTCCTCAAGGATGCCTACTCACGTGTAAAGGACTTGTTAAGAAAGGTAATGAAGCAGATTTGTTATCAGATAGTTAAACAAACTACAGAGAGCCATACTCACTCAGTCGAATTATACAGCATGAAGCTGATTTACATGCACTGGCAAGAGCTTTGTTGGAGAATGAAACTTTAAATGCTCAAGAGATTAAGGATTTATTGACTCAAACGCCTCAGGTTGACAGTGTGGTTGAAATGGATACTGCTGCTATGGGTGTCAATTAATTTGCTGAGCGCGGCAATAGTGTACAGAGCATACGGTTCACAAGTCTGAAGTAAGGCACACAATGCCATCTGTTGCCAGATTTTATACAAGCTTGCAATAATGTGAGCTATGTGTGTTTCCAAAGTGTAAACAGGCTTGTGATGGCGTAAGCCATTTATTTGAGGAAAGCTTGTATGATCATTAGTGGCCCATGTTTCTCAAGGGGCCCAGCTATGACACTCTAAGAAGGCCATAAGATGCCGTTCTGGAAATATGTTAATGGCAAGTACCAGGGCTAAATATAATGGTTTACTACACAATTTTTGGCATTTCCATGGGATGAGGGCGTCTTGAATTGCCCACTTGAAAAAGAAATCTATGCTCCATTTATGCAAATATCCAATGACTCTCAACAAGATGTGATCTCCAAGTACCATCATGTTCCATATTCTGTATGAAATATAAGGAACCAACATTATGTCTACAGCGATAATATTCAGTAAAGTGCATATATAGATGCGTTAATGTAATCTTGCATCGTGTAATTTGAATAGATTCAAGGGGTTTTTTCCCAAGACTCCACTGCTGGACGAACGTGAGAGCAATCTACTTTGTTTTTGGATTGTAATTTCTGATGTTCTGATTTTGGCATTTCCATTGTGGACCCGAAGTTCTAATGTTCCACCATAAATCCATGATTTAACTGGGCTTCTTGATTCCAAAATCTGAAACACAGGCTGAACATAATGTTTGGGAAGAGGCTATTTCATTGGGTTATAGGCCCAGATTATCTGCACTGCTCTTCTTGAATCTTAAAAAAAAGGGAAAATTACAAAAATGCCCTTATATTTCTGGCTATTTATAAAGATACCCCTGTATTTTGTTAATTCATCAAAATGCCCCTATGTCGTTCGTATTCCGGCATCAAAGTCGCCCACGAAAACAACTCCAGAGATCCAGCTGGAAAGACCTTGCATCATTCTGCATTTTCAAAAATTAGAACGTCTGTTCAGAATTCGACCTTGGTTGCATGATTTTCGATGAAGAAAAAGAAGCGGCTTTCTTGTGTTCCATCGGTTTGAAATTAGAACTTCCGCCAAAGCTTGGATCATTTCGGCTATGCAAGAAAACCCTGATTAAATTTCACTTTCTACCTCAGAATTTTCTACCCCAGAAGTTGCTAACTCAGAACAGGGCAGTGAATCCTGCACGAATTTCTAACCCAGCAGAAATTTCTGACCTAGAAGTGTCTACCATATAGCTGAATTGAACCCGCAAAACTGTACTTCAGATTCAGACAAGAAGCATTGCTGCATTTCCAGGTTAGATCCTTATCCAAATTCAGAAGAATAAGTGCAAAATTATCTCTTTGCTTAAAAAAGTATTCTTCAAAAACAGTTGAAGAACAGCACCATTGCACTGTCGCGAATCCATAAGAACTAGACGCCATAACAGCTGGAGGCCATAACACGAAGGATTATTCTAGATAGGTGAGACGATTTTCGTGAGAAACAGAGAGAAACAAGGAAACAGAGGGGCATTTCAATAATTTGCTAAAATACAAGGGCAATTTCATAATTTTTGTCAAATACGCATTTTTATAATTTTCCCAAAAACTATAACCTTATATAATGGGGTGTGATTCTCTTGAGTGTGGTCGTGCAACCATATTCTTCTGGGCTAAGAAAACACTTAGAATTGCTGCAAAGGCTGTCCAAAATCCAATTCTAAAAATACCATGCCTTTGCACCAAAGTTTGCGTCCATGCATCTAAACAATTAGAGCTGATACATCATTTGCGATATCTCATCAAATAGACTTTCCAAGTTGTTTAGCAACCATGAAAATGAAGTCATGCATCTGGTTCATCAATTTTAAAGCCCTCAAGAAAGTCCAACTGAAGTTTCTCAAAGGTGATGTTATGAATGGGTTTAAGGTCATGCCACATGAAGCTTGTGCCAAGGTTACACAAATACCCCTTTGCAGGAAAGAGAACAAGGCCGCCGCGATAAATTTCTTGTGCTACAATAATACAATCCCATTGAGTTGAGGGTATTATCATTTCCTCTGGTTGCTTATTACCTTAAGGTTTGCCTCGAGATGGAGAGTCTTACAAGTTACATAAGCCAGATATAAGACATTAATCTACCACTCCATGATGAGCAAGGAGATGCTAAAATATTTTATTTTATTAATAGATCTGCAACAGGGATAATTTTCTTTGACAACAGCAAGCAAGCTCAGTATTCCAAGGTTATATCATCTCATTCATTGCTCATTCAACGCTTGAGCAGGTGAAGAAGTAAGTTGCGCCAATCCTTCTATTCAATTTTTTGCGTTTCTTCTTGCACTCGTTAGCTAGATATTTTGTCTTGTACATTTGCATCCCTAGTTAAGTGAAATAATAACATTTTCCTTCTCATGAAAGTTGTTTGTTTTTGGATTAATGGCTAATTCAGTTATTGGCAGAAATATTTGTTAAGTCAATCTCTACTAAGATTCTCAATTAACTGATCAACTGATCAACTGATCAACTTGGCTAGAATTTTTAATTATCCTGCATCGTCAGGTATGCACTCTTCCACCAAGTAAAATTAGACCTCATATACGTAGCTTGCTGCATAAGTCTAGATTGTATGTCGTGTATCAGATCCGCCCTTCGTATGGATGACTCAACTTTTGACGGGTCATTGAGCCATCTTTCGGATGGCAATGACAGCAAATATGGGGTCCTGATCGATGAACGTGGTCATGGATCGGAGGAAGAATATACAACCCAATCTGAAGTCCTCGATGAAGATGAACAGACCTTTGAGCCCATCACTCGACCGCCCCCCAGCCTACCTCAACAGCAACTTGTGAAGAAGTTGACTGCTCTCTATCCAGATGCAATTTAATGGCTTCATGCCACATCCAGACAAGGATACGCCTTCAACTAGAGAGCATAGCAATTGATGAGGAGGTGCTTGATGGAGCATCATCTAGCCATGGTGCAACAAGTAAGCCTTGTTGATCCCTACTTATCCCCCATGCCAGTAAGGAGCGGGAGGATAGACGTGGGGATTCATATCTGTCTCATGCAGAGGTGGGATATATACCTTACTACTCTCCCGTGCGACGAGAATACTTGGGTGCACAGACAGGGGTCTGCCAAGCTGGTCCCTTATGTGGAGCCGGATAGTGGCATTGTGCCATTTTAATGGAACCACTCATCTATCTGATGACCATGCATAATATTACATAAAGATGGGAATAGCCCACTATGGCTTGGGAGCGTGCATGTGTAGAGACATCCGACCTTTAGGAGATAGCGACCATGATTACTCCGAAGAAATGGAGGTAGAAGCCATTGATAACAGGGTTATCGAACTCCAACAAGTATATCGGGTCCCATTTGTCCACAGGCATCCGCGTGTGAGGGGAAGATCCGGAGAGATCGTGGATGACTTTGTTTGTCATCGTTGGAGCTAACCAAGAAGAAGGGGGACAAATACAGATAGACAAGTTAGGAGGTCACATCGCAGAAGATGTCATTCTCGATTGTGCATAGTGAGACCACCAGGGCAATCGGCGATTGGCAAGGTTTATGTATGCACAGAGCACACCGGCCATGACCCTTTCACCAATGCTGAAGATTGGTCGATGCCTGTGCATCCTAAGTATTGCACAACAACTCCGAAGCATTGGGATGACTCGTGCAGTGTGGGACTATGCGAGGGTGAGAGGACTAGAGATCAGGCTGACAGTTAACCCAATCGACTGGGTCGTCTATCAGTTTACAATGTACCAGGAGGACGTGTGGCAGTTAGCATACCGACGAAGGATACTTGGTAAGGTGCCGAATTGAAGTCCTTTTTGGGAATTGACCATCTGATCTCTTCATGTTTTCACATAGCAACATGTAGGTGGTAGCCTGGGGACAGACTGAGAGAGTCTGACGAGTGGGATGGCAGACTGGGAGGCAGCAGGGAAGGTTATTTTTTACCAGCCATGGCACCCCGCCGTTGAAGAACCGATGGATTGGCCATGGTTCTTGGTGATCCAGAACGACAAAATGCTAGAAGCTGCCATAAGATGGAGTGCAGAAGGCGGGTGGGCTATGGATTCAACCTTTGGTACCAACTTGGGGAAGTTCCCGCTGTATGAGCGATCGTGCCCATGGAAGGAGGCGTTGGCTACCCAGTCTTCTATATGCTCTGCATCATAGAAGGAGGTGAAGGTCAGCAATGCCATGCTTTAAGAACTGTGCTCTGGCATGGATGGTTGTGAGAAAACAGCCATCACCGACGTCGTGGACGAAGATGACTACTGTTGGGATGATGAAAACTAGGTAAGTTAACGAGTTTTTTTAAGTGATCGACGCATCGGGTATGTTCGTAATCAGCACAATGGCCCATCCTTATAGGTTGTTGGTCACATCTTGGCATACTGGTTTCAGCGCTCGTGGCAAAGAAATCTCCTTTCGTGGCGCTTGAACGGAGAAAGAGTTGATGAGAGATGTGGCACACAGACTCTCTACCTCATGATTGTTCCATCTACTGACACGTATCAGTACTGGCTTGACAGTTCACGCACATCTATGGAAACAATGGCGTCATCATAAGGTAAGTGAGCCAGCGAGCTCCTGGAAGAGCGAACTTGCTTCCAATGGAGCTATTGACTAATGTATTGCGTTCCTCTATACAGATACCTAAACCAAAACTGGTTGAACGGAGGCCATTGGGATGGCAAGTGGCAGTGACACCGTAGAATATTCAACCACGCACATTTGGACACTACCAACTATGTGGAGACGCACTGGAAAGTACTTAAGATGCTGACTTTGCAGTGCAAAGTAAACATAAGAATGTACAAGGTTCCCTGACAGCACCATGCCTGCAGGAGGCACAATATTGGCTCGTTGCCTGGGGAGATGGAGTCTTAGCTATGGGCATGTGGGCTCCCGGGGGTACAGAAAGATCTGTGGGCATGGTGCGAATCATCTGTCCTGCCATACAATAGGTTACGGGTCAGAGTTTCCATCTCTATTCGATCACTCCCTTTCGGCGTCTACAAGCTTCTCTTTATCAAATTCCATCCTTTCTTGCTCTACTATGAAGGATGGACCACTCGTGTAGGATGGACCTGAAGGAGATGGATGTACGCCCGAGTGGTGTGAAAAGGATGGGGAGATCAAGTAGTGTAAGCGCATAGTGGAGTGTTGAGAAGGTATGGCAGAGAATAGGGATGGCAGATGTGGTGGCAGTGTGTGGACTATCTTCCTTATACAAGCCTCTAATCTGCGCCAACTCATAACAGTTCCTACTCTGTTGTTGGCTGCCCTGCTAGGCATGCAGTGGCCCAATCGTGCATAAGCATGTTTATGTCAACATCCTCTTGGTCTGCCCTGTATTGAGGATCTTGTCTAGCCCGAAGCATGTTTTCATCTGTCTCTCGCCCTATGTTGGGAGCTATACTCCTGCATTAACTCATCTGGCCCCTCTGGAAAAGCCTCCAACACTACCTTTGGAGTCATTATGTGTAATATGCGCGTAGTACACGTGGCCTGCCTTGCTGCTTCCCTATGCCGTGCAGCAGACCCATGCTTGCGGGGAGGTTCTATCGGCGAGGTGCTTGTCGATCGTGATTGGCCTCAAGTCATGAGGCATCCCTTCGAGCGTTCCCTTCCCACCCCACGGGCCTGTTGTCAGGCAAACAAAGCTGGGGATGCTTGGCCCTGTGGTGTGACCGAGCTCCTTCAGTGCTTAGGCCTATAAAACTTGGGTCCCGTTGCATATTGTCGTAATAATGGTTGCACCCTGGGGCCATGCAAATCCACTTTCTCTGCACTCCCGTTGCCTTATTGCTCTCGACTTGCGTCACCCTTGTTGTGATACACCATACGCCTCGGAACTCCCCGAAGATGCGAGTGAGAGGTTATGTAAAGGCTAAGCGACATGGGATCGATTACGAAAGGTGTAATGAAATAATAACAAACATATCAGTTTACAATGCTACTGAGACGGTTGGGGTGGTCATTTCCACAAACCAAGTTAAATAGCAGCGAACGCTCGTGCATGGAGATGGTAGATTCTGGCTCTGCCTGTGACATCATGGTACTGACTGAAATTCGAATTGAAGTACCATATAAATCCACTTTAGTATGGGGTCAAGTAAAGAAGAAGAATTTGACGAGAAATGCATGGAGGCAACAAAAATATAAAACAAAAATACGAAACAAGGGAAAAAAAAAACAATATGAAAAAAATGTGAAACAAAAAATGAAACGACAAAGATAAACATACATTGGCTTGATGGATTCGAAGGACGTTTCAAACTTTGAAATGAACTTGATGGAAGCTTCAGCTATTGGTGCAGTCTGTTTCAATCAGCAATGAAAATTTGAGCAGGAAGAGATGAAAATTTGAGCAAGAGTGGCGAGGAGCTCTTCAATCAGCAATGAAAATTTGAGTAGGAGGGGCGAGGAGCTCTTCAATCAGCAACGAAAATTTGAGCAGGAGGAGATGAAAACTTGGGCTCAAGTAGATTCTACTCAAAATTTCATCTCCTCTTATGAAATTTTGAGCAGAAGAAAGTCAATATATATAGAGAGACTTGTAATTTTCTCGAGAGAATAACTAGGCTCTCTATTCTGGAAAGCTCTCTTCTGTCAAAACAATCCAGCCTCTATGTTTATCAAATATTGGCTTGCCAAAAGCCATGTTAGACGTCACCCCTCTGTCTCTCATCAGTTGCCATCTTCAGCCTTTAATAACCTTCAACCTGCACCAAATATTTCTCCTCTTATGAGGAATCTCATTGTTGCTTGGAATAAGGCTAATCCTGCTTTTCAACATAATCAGATTGCTAGGATCGATGAGACAACTAGTATCTTTTGGAATCCTACTCTGGCTAGAAATGCATCAACTTCTCTGGCCATTGCTCATCCTAGAATCTATAAGAAATAGTCGGATGCAAATATAAATTACATAAGTGACTTGTGGCAGAATGGTAGATTTATTTCTTGGATGGCTTTCAAGTCTAAAATTAGAGGTATTTCTACTGAGAGAAGCCTATTGAGACATATCAAATCCTTAATCAATGATATATGTCCAAATACCCAAGGTTAAGATAACATTCTTGATTGGAACCTCAATAATAAAAATGCTTATAAAGGTTCCTATATCTACAGATTTCTTGCTCATCAAACTACTCCATCCAAAGCTAGACCTATTGTAATATTTCTGAAGATGAGGAGCTTAAGCTATTTAACAATATTTGGAATTCTTATTGCTCTCCTAAAATCTCGCATTTCATTTGGATCCTAGCCAATAAAAGTGTACATAATCTGGTCTCTTATTCTAAACATCACAGTACTATATCTTCTCAAATATCCACAGATTGCCCTCTTAAAAGTAGCGGACCTGAAACAATTGAACATATTTTCACATGTCCTAGATTGAGTAATTTTTTGTCTTGGTTTGAAAATGTTTTTAGGATTCAAAGACCTACTAAGATTCTGCAATTTCTCATAAATGATTATCCTTTCCTTAATACCATTTGTTACACTGCCTTATGGAACATTTGGAAACAGAGAAATAGATGCTTATTTGGGGGGAAAATTACTCTTTGGTCTGGCTAAAACTACATGTCAATTATGACTTAGAGGCAATTGCTACTTCTCACGTGGGATAGGTGCAAAAAGATAGAGAAGAATTATGATACTAACTGGGATATTATTGGAATATTTTATGATTATCACGAGTTATTTAAGCTAAATTTCCTTCATGCATTACCTAACGTATGAACTTTCCTTGCTAGACTACATGGAATGCTACAAGTATAGGTTGGATAGAAAGAAAGCCATGACTGAAATCAGGCTACAGAATAGAGGGATAGTTCCATTAAGGGCAGTTATCGAGGACATTGGCAGTTTACTGCAGGACAAAGACATATATTTTTTAAGATCAAGAGAGATTCCACGAAGAGAGGAAGGAAGGAAGGAAGGAAGGAAAAATTTTTAACGTCCACGGAACCCAATCGGGTTATGGGACCAAGTACATAAGGGACCGAAGTCCTGGACCGAAGTCCAAACAAGAACATGGGCCGAAGCCCTTAAACCAAAGCACAACGTGAGCTAGAACACAACCATCCTGACCCGGATTAAAAACCACCTGGGAAAAAACCGTTGCCAGTATGACTATGGAAAATGGGTAAAAGAGTTCTGCATGGCAACATATCAGTTTGTCAATCTATTCTGGTTTATTGAGTTCAACTATCTTCAAATGACAGACAAACAGTTTGAGCACTATCGAGAATGTTATTACTATATGTTGCAGATGTCTATGGAAGTCAGAGACTAATCATGGCAACTTGTAATCCAGAGGATCTGATAGACTATGTTGACTGGGGAAGGGGAACTAATTTTATTATACAGCCAAAAATTTTTGATGATTTCAGCTTCATCGAGAACTATAATCTCTAACCTACATCCTTTTCATCTGCTCGGGAGCTATTTGGTTTTCTATATCCACACAAGAGTTTACACATCTGAAGGATAATTTTGAAGATACCGAGTCCTTCTACAATTTTGGGGTCAATTCAAAGACTACCACCTTGTGGCCAATGCTTTACCACAGCTAAGGCCACTTTATTACTGAAACTTTTATAACTTTCATGTCATATTTGCTTAAGTATATTGTAGCTTTCATTTGGCTTGCTCTTGGGGCTTTTACCATGAGTATTGTCCATTATGTACTTGTTTTCCATGCAGGTGGAATCGGACATTTCTCGCAGATATAAAACATCAGAAAGGACTATTTCCAAAAGCCATGCTTGGAGATAATGAAGAATATTTGTGATTATCTCAAGAGAATTACATGTACTTTGTGATTCTCTCGAGCGAATCATCTTGATGGAAGAGCCCAAGAGTATCCATTAAAGATTGCATCAGACCGTATTAAAGATTGCATCAGGCCGTATTGAAGATTGCATCAGGCCGCACGATTTGGGAAAAATCTATGATTCTCTTGAGAGAATCACAGAGCTGGGAAAAATTTGTAATTCTCTCGAGAGAATCACAGCCACCCTGTGAAGCGTGTGGAGTCAGACCCATGCTCAGGTGGACCTACCAAATCTGCAGATGCGTAGATCAGCAGATCGGGGGGAAAAAAAAGGGGCGCCACTTAGGTGCCATGTCACCGTGATTTATCTCGAGAGAATCACAATGATTCTCTCAAACGAACCCAAAGATTCTCTTGAGAGAAGCATGTTGGCTCCCCAGTTAAAAGTAGGGAGCCAATAAAGTGCGCGGATGCTATATGTAGTTCACCTGCCCTAAAAGATGCCCTTATTGAGGAGCTTATTTTTGGCATCCATTAATTTGCTTAAAGTAATCAAAACTTGGATCTAGCCAAATAATTTTGGGACTTATCCATCCAATTAGAGAAGGATTATCTTTAACACTAGACCTGTCCCATGATGGACCATTAAAGGGCATTTTGAAGGTTCACAAAAGAAATCATATAAAATCAAGAACACAAAAACTAGCCAAACCCTTTCTAGGACTTCATATATGGCAGTTATGCTTCACATGAAAAATACACAAAAATGTATCAGCTCCCATTCTTGTGAGTTATGCTCTAGCAAACCCAATGGGGTCCAGTACCAAAAGCTTCATGTTCACACAAAGTAAAACTGTCTTGATGAAAAGATTTTTTTGATTTTTTTGGTTATAATGTTATTTTTCTACACGAGATATAGAGCAAGGCACAAAAAACCACATCTCAATTCGAACTCTGTGAAGGAAGATAGAGCAATTCAAACATGACAGGGTCAAAACTGTTCTCTGCCTTCTGAGAACCAATACTGGTTCCCCGAAAGCAGTTGTGGTATAAAAACAACAACTTTCAGAAGGAGATCAATTTTGAGTCCAAATTTGGCATATAAGTAATTCACGAGGTCCTCCATCCTATAAAAATATTTGTTGAGTTTGAATTTGATGTTTTGACTTTTACTTCTATTTTCAATTTTAGGGAATTTATACAAATGGATAGTATTGCTACATATGATTCTAGATTGTCCTGCAAAAAATCACATTCTGGGAAGGGACTCGCGAGAGACACAAAACCGGCCGAATATAGATAGGCTTGTCATTCATCACAGCAGCAGTATACAATGTGTGGAAAACTAGGGAGAGAGAGAGGGGATAGCCGACCATAGGAACAATATCGGACTACCCCCTAAAAAGAAATGTGCCAAGGCAAAATAAAAGGGTAATGGCGACAACTTCTCATCGGGATAAAAAACCCCGCCCTTTCGGGTTTTCGAGGAAAACCCTAATGAGAAATGAATTTGGAATGTGTTGCCTGGAGAACGGAGAGAAACGAGTTGATGGCGAACGCAAAATAGAGCACGACCCCAGCAAACGGCGAAAGCGCCCCCCGAATGTGTCCATGGAGAACCGAAGGAGAGGGGTGATGGCGAACAAAAATAGAACAGGACCCCAGCAGACGGCGGAAAACGGCGGAATCCTGCAAGCAATACCAACAAAACTCCCAAAAAGAACACCCGTAAATGGTCAGAGAAAACAAACAGCACAAACTGCACCAAGAAAGTCCGAAAATGAAAACAGAGGAAAAAAGAACATAACAGAAAAAGATAGCATCACCCAGCGGGTGGAGAACCATTATGTAAAAATATGCATCACCCTCGAGGTGGAAATAAACAGCATAAAGCATCACCCAGCGGGTGGAGAACCATTATGTAAAAATATGCATCACCCTCGAGGTGGAAATAAACAGCATCACCGACAGGTGGAGAACAACACAGCAGGAGGCGATGGAACGAAAACATAAGAATAGCAAGACTCACGGTGGAGAACAACAAAGAGGCACGAACAACAAAAATACAAATGAAAAGACTCATGCGCCACCGCCGCCAGGGCGGGAAGGGAGGGAAGCCACGAGGGAGAAGAAGAGTCAGCCAGAAGAAGACCGATAACCGAAGCTAAAATGGAAAAGGCCTAATATAGAGCCGCCCCTTCCTAATGGCGATCCGATGGCTCGGATCGATGGGATTCAGGGAAGGGACTCATGAGAGACACAAAACCGCCGACTACCAAAGGACTTCCTCAACTATAAGCCTAGTCATGCGAAACCTCCAAAAGCTAAGCCGATAGCAAGAAGACACTCCGCCACCACCCCCGAAATCCGGATAGGATAAAGGACGCAGAGAGAAAGGAGAGGAATGAAAAAAAGAGGGTCAGCCGGACGGAGTATCGAGGAGATAATAGAACCGGGTAGAAATAAGGCGCCGGGCGACGATGATGGGGCATACGAATGACGGCAAGCGGCCAGGGAGAGAAAGTAAACCAGGATCCGAAGAATCTGGTTCAAGCGAGAAGGAAGCTACACGTTGACGACGAGAACCAAAGCGGCGAAAGCGAGTCGGGGGAGAAAACGGTTGAAGAAGAAGAACCGAAGCGCCCGTGCCCTCGCTTTAACGACATCACTCAATGACCAAAACAGAAAGGACATTAGAGAAAAACAATGAAAAGAAAAGCACGCCAATGATGATGACGAATCAAAGGAAGCGCCCGGCGGATGGCATCAGCCAGAATGACCAAAAAGGAAGGACATTAGAGAACAAAAACAATGAAAAGAAAGGGACGCCCCCACGATGACGGTAATCGGCGGAAGCACCCCGGCATGCCAACGAAACAAAGAAATGGGCGATGACAAAACAAACCACGCAATACGCATAAATGCACATATGAAATGAATGCAAATCACGGACTTATGTCCGCGGATAAGTGTCTTATTTGAATACAGATTACGGACCGAAGTTTGTGAATGTGGCTACGGACTGAAGTCCAAGAATGTGGCTATGATTCCCTCCGAACCTGTGGCCAATATATCTAGATGGAGATAAGTCAACAAAGGAACCCTTCAACATGGATCCCCAAAAAGAATAAACAAGAACGATAAATAAGAAGGAAAAATAACAAGGAACTGAGAGAATAAGGCAAAGAGGAAAAAACCTACACATAGGAATGTAAATATGCATAGATATAAAGATCGGACGAGAAACATGGCGAGGTTGAGTAGAGTCGCACACCACGTAGCGAGTGTGAGAAGACGAGGACCACCAGCAGCCGTCACGCCAATTGAGGGCAAGGGGCTCCGAGATGCGCAAAAAAGCGGCAAAGGAAAATACGACGAGAGCAGCGCGGGCCAGAGAGGGAAAAGAAACCGCGGGATGCGCGAAGTGGAGAACAAAAGAGCAACCTGTCTGCCTTACAGGTTGCCAGCCGCTGGATGCAATGCATTCAGATGCGATGTATAAAGGTGGTGATCAATCAACGCCATCTCCGGAGGTGCAAAAAAGGGGTCCTCTTCTAATGGACGAGCCAAGGACAAATCAAAGTGCAATTAAACTAAGACTGAGGAGCCATCTCGGGCAAGGAAAAATGCCGCAAAAATAACACCGCATTAGCGCAAAAACAACGTCAACCACATCAATGTCAAGGGTACCAAAACCAAGGATCAAACCCAAATGACGTATAATGATAAGATAAACTGCAATTAAATGCCCACCGAATGGAAAACCAGGCATAAGTCCAGATGCAAAAATTGATATCGAGGCCATGCATAGAAGAAATGCGGTCCAAAATCAACTTCGACGTATTGATCAAGGCGAAGAAACCCATAGAAATATCTTGAATGAGCAAGCAAAACAACGTGTAGAAAAACGAATGTCGCGTAAGTATCCAATGAGGCGTAAAAGTATAAGAGCAACAACTAATATCACAATGAAAATAATTATTCAAAGATTAATATGAGGACCAAAATAAGCTAATATGGGCAAACACCAGATAAGAAATCAAGTATACCATTTCCCAGATTAGCATGCCACAAATGACCAAACGCCTTTGTATAAGTCAAAAACAATTTATACTTGCAAAAGACATCGCGATAGAAAACACACCGCAAATTACTAATTAAAACCATGCCAAAGCACCATACATAAGAGTAAATGTACTCCGAAAATCCCAAATAATGCTAGAAGCACAAATAACGAGGCAATCACTCCATGGATACCCAGAAACGAGAAGAAATTGCCTGGTGTCATGCACAAGAATAATCCTATAAAAAACGATAGTTGGAAGAAATGCTACAAATGTGAGGACTTTGGCGTAGAAAATGATCGAACAAAAAACTGTCGACATACCCTTAAGCAAAAACTCCGACATAAAGAATACCTTGACAAACTCCTGAAACCGGAGACTAACCCCTAGCCCAAGGGCAAGCCAACAAATGCACCCAATTGATAGACATCTACTTAAGTCGATCAACAATAATGAAAACAATGAGATGATATCCACCAGTCTAGAAGCAATATCATATTTAAACAACGAGATAGCACACCAGATGGACCTGCATAAGACTATCACAACGTAGGAAAACCGCAACTGATACGATAAGGATGTGCAAAAGCAAAAGAAAAAACTATGACCGATATGCCTGTGATGGCAAACTGGAAACAAAAAACCAATAGCACCAATATGCATGTGACGGCAAACTGGAAAATTGAAAAACTAATACTGCAGGAAAAGAAGTACCCTAAACATGCACGATGGCAAAGGTTGCAATTAATTACCGTAAACATATACGAGGGCAAAGAAAAAGACAAGTTTACAATTGCAGGAGACAATAATCGAACCTGAATCTATAAGATTGCAGACAAACAACCTCACCAAGCAGATAAAGCACTATATTGCATTAAAATTACCCGATTGATTATATAAAGGCGAAAACATGGTAACTACTGAAGAAAAAATCTTACAGGAAGAGGCTGCGACGGCATGTAAAGCGGCTGGCTCAGATAGGAACAACAACAAGAAGAGATTGGATGCCGATCAATCGAGTTCAGTCCAGCTTCCAGATCGAGCCATCATGATCCCTGCAAGATTCCCGATGTGTCCAATTCCCTATCTGGTTGGGATGATTGCCAACCCAGTTTACCGGTGACTAATTGAACCTAAAGCGTAAAACCAAGCACGTACATTGCATTGAATCTAGAACATGAAAAATAAGTGACATTGCAAAACATAATCTGATTAGAACGATTGACCCAGGAATAACTACGATGAAAATAAGTGGAAATGAAAAGATAACAAAAGAACTGTAAAAAATTCGAGCTAAAGAGGCTACATGCGGTGAAACAACGGCATTCCAACGTGGAATGGAAAAAGCCGAAAAAACGATTCTGCAGGGCTTCAGAGAGAGGAAAATAACCAATGTGAATGCAGAAGAAATCGATTTGCTGCTAGTTGGCTAATCCAAAACGAAAAGGATAAAAAGAAATGGAGCTACCGTAAAGAAGATCCTAGAAAGCATGTCGATGCGTCGACAAAAACAACCTATGTTCATGGTTCTGAAGAGACTTGGAAGCAAAGACCAGATCATGAAGATTATAGGCGCTGCTCAGGCTAAAAAGCATGAAAGATTTCTAAAAGAGAGGAAATTTGGTGGAGAAAAAGGACCTGGATCAAGGAACTTACCGGAATGTTGATGAAAAGCCGATGATATGCATCCCGATTCTGGTCGCAGTGGGCCAAGTGAAAAAAGGAAATACCAGTGTCAGACCAGATTTACCAGGTAATCGGATGCATGCAAACAGATCCGATGCCAGCGCTTGTGGCGCAAATGGCTCACAGGAGACGGTGAAAGCACGGAGAGGCGATGGCCCAGAGATTGGGAGGAGGAGAGAAAGAACTGGAAAAGCCCGGAGGATCCCTGCATAAAGACAAATCCCTCCAACAGAGGACGAAACATAGATCACGGGCAAAAAATGGATGCCCTCAACAACTCCTCAAAGCCCATGCTCCACCTCGAGTCGGATTGAACTGCAAAATTGGTTAGCAACAAAAACCCCAAAAAACAGGCAAAACGAAATCGAATGAATCAAGAGAGTTCCAATGTGAAGGTGAACTGCAGAAGAATCGAAATCGTGGAAGAGGTTGCTGTAATGCCATCAAGATCCACGCATGCAAAGAAAAAAGCCCAAGGCAAAAAGAGCAAGAATCCTCTAAAACTAAAAACTCACCTAGCCACAAAACAAGCGCATTCCTCAGAAAAATAAATGGAGCCGAATTGCAAAAAAAAACGGTGGTGATGGCAAGGAAGAAGCATAACAAGCTAAGGATGAATAGGATGAAGAGGGTGCTGATTGCTAGAGGGAATCGGTTGTAAAAGCGGTGAAAAGCTAGGGAAGGAAGCAATGGAAGGGAGAAGCTAGGGAGGGAAGCAATGGAAGGGAGGAAGCCACGAGAGGAGAAGAAGAGCTGCTGTGAGAAGACGCCGATAACCGAGCTAAAATGGAAAAGGCCTAATATAGGCGCTCGTCCCTTCCCAGAATGGCGATCCGATGGCTCGGATCGATGGGATTATGAAAGTTTATAAGGATATGAAACCAATGCAAAAAAAATCTCGTGGAAAGAGCAAAAGACATGGTAAAAAAAAATAAAAAACAATATATGTACCTGCCCATTACTGGTCCATAGTTCATTCAAAATTTGATAATATCCTTATATTAGTCCATTTCAAGTTGAGTTTTAGAACATGAGTAGCTCTTGGACCACTTTGTTCACAAAAAATATTTGTTGTTCATTATCTTAAGGATTGTACAAGAATAGATAGCATCAATTATATTATATCTTCCATGTTTGTTCTAGATTTGTGCCCTAAGGTATGACTTTACAAAATCACATCCTCAAAATATCTCATGTCAAGAAATCAATGCAAAAAGAACCAAGGAAAAATATGAAAAACGTTTATTATAAAAAATCAAGATAGACTGCTATCTGCAGTCCAGTTGCATACCATCATTGGTCCAGATGACTGAAAGTTTAAAAATTACTAATGGTGCCACCTTATTCAATTTTGATCTCAACTTTCACATATAGTTTACTTGTATGATTCTCTATAGGACAAAATTAATTGATTAGGTTAGCTTGTATAATTTAAGGGTAAGGTTGAAGCACAAACAATTGAGAATTTATAGGGTATTTTTGACCAATTGAACCTACATAGACTTTCACTTATACCTTTCAAAAATCATGTGAATGAAGCTAAAAAGCCATAGTATCATTCTATGGAGAAAAATGGATAAGGCTAGTGAGATATGTATGCTCTATACAATTGGTCTCGTGGACCATAAATGGTGATGCGTGCTTATATAAATTAAAATCATAGAAATAACATGTTACTTTAATATGCAACTAGAGATTTCTATTGCCAAGAAAGGTTTGCATCCATAAAAAATATAATATACATGAAAGATAACTTACATGTAATGTTATTCTACTTGGATGACAATGCTTTATAGCAGTAACACAGATATGAAGTTCATGCTAGTAAAAAATAAGCAGATTTCATGGTATTTTTTTCAATAAGACCATACAATCTATATAAGAGATCTCTATATATGTCATTTCTCACATTTTGAACCATTTTAAAGGCATATTTGGAGAAAAGTAGTGTCTCTTTCTATGAACCAAAGAAACATATATGAAATGTTATGTGGTCTATTTATATATTGTCATGGCTAAACTTCACAACATTCACTTGAATTCATCAATACACATCGCTAGCTTAATCATTGTGGAGTTTTGGACCTATAATTATGGAGTTGACGCAACTTTTTATGCTCTAATGTGTTAATCCGGCTGTTGTACATCATGTTTGAATTCCAAAAATTGCATGGTTACACCCTAGTTATACTATATGTAAGTTGATAAAAGTTATGTTCTATGTAGATATAAATAGAACGCATCATCTATTGCCCACACAGCATTATGGATGGTTGTTATTGGAGCATTTTAACATATTATACTTTTGTCCAGAATTCTGTATAGTAGATTCTTCTAGTAAATATTAAGGTTAACATGACTTATTTAAACCCCAAAAAATCATGAAACTATAGCTCGTATAGTTAGCAACTCATGGCCACAAGAATTAAATCAAAATTTGTTATAATGAGAGAGTAACAATTCTTAAACCTCAAGCAGCTTTTTTGACCAAAATAGAGTTTGGCGGCTTCCACCGATTTCAAATGATTGCAAGAAAATATGGGAACGTAAAACTCAATGTATTCTATGATAAACAAGCAAATATCTCCAACTTTAACAAGGTTTAGGTCACTTTATGCTAGAAATATCGAAGAAGGCAGTTCTGGACTGGTGCAGAAACTGCCAAATTCTCCAATGTTTGAGCAATCACCACAAGGTATAGGTAACCCCATTGGTCTTGAAATTCTCAAAGGTCATTAAGAAATAAGTGAAGATTCAAATGACGGTGGTATATTATAAAATTGAAATTTCTTTCGTGAGTTACATGGGTTTAAGTGGCAGAGGTCATGTGGGCCAATTCTGGTCCATGGATCAGGAATGGTCCCAGGGACAGGTCTAGTGTTAATGTTTCTAAAGCTATGGATCATAAAGTGGAGATATATATGAGCCTTTGTGTGGGTTCTTTTGCAAATGTCTGCAAAAGATTAAAACAAGGTCCATCGCAGTGGTGGCCTAGCGGTAAGTTCTTGGGTTCGGGTGACAACAACCAGGGTTCAAAATCCACTGGCCACCATTGGGTGGGAGACATGGGCAGTGCAAGTCCCACTAACTTTACCTTCAAAAATAAAATAGAAATAGGACCGACTTGAATTGAGGAGGAAAAACCCGAATTGAAGCTTTTTCTCCCATGTATGTGCAACTGGAAAACTTGCTTATGGATGCCCCATCCAAGATGCCTCTTACCATCTTCAGTACAGCATACGAGGTGGCATTTGTGTTGTTGCCGGATTTGAACTGCAAGAAAGCAATTGGCTGGAGAGGCATGGATTTGCATTTTTGTTGGCATTGGATTTAGATAGCAACAAACAATTGGCTCTAGAGGAGATTCAAGCATATAATGTTTCAAGGAGGCAAAACAAACCCAACAGTAGAAAAAAGGCGCAATCAGCCACAACTATGAGACCCACCTTGAATTAATGCTTCATGCCGTCGCTTCTCACAGCCTGACGACTTTCGTTCTATAGAAGACCATGTTCTAGAAGTGAATATATAATTCCCTTACTCCTTTCAAAACTGCCGCAATCAAATCGACTGAGGGGCTCATATTAGATTAGATTATCTGGGATTATTAGGCCGTAGATCAATCTAGCAGGAACTGCCATATCGTGTGAGCTTTGTGCAGATTGAAAAGTCGCTATCTGTCGTCTAGAAACAACTGGATGGAGCAGAAATGCTTAAAAAAGAAAGTAGAAACAAGGTGCGGCACATAGAGGGTTGCCCTCCCATAACCCGAGAGTGTGTTTGTATATCTTATGTTTTGTTGTTTCGTGTTGCAAGTTAGGGCTATGGACAAGTAAGGGGGCATCATAGGTTTTGTGTTATGGGCATTATAGGCCTCATTAAGAACATTGACTGTCTTAAAATTTTCAAAATGTTTCTTCCACAACTGTTGTAAATTGTTTCTTGTTCGCTCTTACCATCTCTCAGAACTGGAAATTGCCATCAAGGAGTAGTTTGACATTTCGTCTGGCCTGTACATATTTTGTACCTATAGACCTTACAGTGAGAGCCTGAAGCAACTCAACATGTCTTCTCTTTTGCCCTTATTGCTATAATCGCAAAGGAAGCTTCTTAATTTCAAATTCCATTGTTGCAATTAATACAAGAGCTCTTATGCAAAACTTCATAGCAAGAAGCAAACATTGTTGTGTATGGCCAAAATTGATCAGGCCCTAAAATAGTTGAAGCCGCATCACTTTTGAGCTCTGTAATGTAACCTTTAAAAGGACACGAGAGAGATAATTTCACCAGCTGCTTTGCAGTTTCAATTTGCAACAAGAGAATCTCTTCTAAAAAATTAAAAAGAATTTTTGTCGACATCTTATTTTTAAAAAAAAACTCATTTTAACAGTATTCATGCATAATCCACAAAATGCATGTGTCGACTTATGTAACAGAGAGGTTTAAATCTCCAGTTATGCTGAAGCTTTTCTTGCCAAGTGTTAGAATCATAACCTTCATCATTTTCATTATCATCAAGTATGGTTATGGGTGCATTTTTTTAAGTCAACATTTTTTTTTCTTAAGTCATGTAAATCGGGTTCTTTAATCTAAAAAATTAGTTCTCATTCAAATATCATGTAAATAAGCAACAAGTATTGTGTCCAACCACGAGTAAGTCCAACTTTTACTGATTAAATATAACCCGTCCAGTTCATTGTGAACATGCCTGGAAAAAGCCCCCGATTGTTTTTTTCTTTGAATAAATTATTCACTTGTCTTAAGATATATAAACAGTAGAAACGGTGCAACACAAGAGCTTTACATCACCGCCAGAGCCAGAGCCATAGCCATGACCTATGAAAAACACTCTCCTCTATCAAGTCAATAATCATAGCCACAACTACCAGAACAAACCAGACAAAAAAGCCCACCATCCAAAAAAGCTTCTTACGTGGCATCATCTTCATTGTTGGGTTCGTCAAATCCTCAAATTAGAGCAGGATCCAATCGAACATCTGCACTATAACGTTCCTACATTCCATTCTTGGCATTTAGGTGACACGTTTCTAAGTTTGTCCAAGGGAAGAAATCTTTTTAAGTTAACAAAAAGGAGAAACAAATAGCGTTTACAAGTGTCTGGAACACTTGGGGTCAAAGATTGCCACGAATCAAGATACATGTGCATTCGAGAGGATTGTAGATCCAGTGAAAATTGAAGACAGATCCGCAATTTTTTTTTTTTTTTTTTTTTGTAGATTTGTTTGGTAATCTTGCCCTACTATTCCGACTTCCATCATGGTTCAAGTTGATATTGCGCAAGACTATCCTGTGTTCTGAGCAAAACATGAGGAAAATGTTGTACATAGTTTGACCAACTCGTCCAATAGAAACTCTGCTTCTTGTAAGCAATAAACTTATAAAATGCTTTGTATTGGTCATTTGCAATGGTCTAGTACAGTGGCCATCCTTTGGAAGCTACATTTGTAGGCATGAGAACTAAGGGGGCAGCTCCAATATCATGGATTACATGCTAGTAGATGACCAGGATCTATAGTTGATTGCCCGCCTTTGCATTGGCACAAACAATAGAGATGAAGAAGTGGCTTCCAATCATCAACCACTTTTCCTGTAGATGTATTGGTAGAGTGTTCGGATCTCCAATGCCCTAACACGATGCATGCCTCAGTCACGCTTGGATTATGACCACACGGAGACTTATACTCAGATGGTGGTAGCTGACTTAGCAGAAATATTGCAGCTTCCCACACTACAGGGATAGACAACCCAGTTGGTCAATGCGTTTATGGCTGCTGCGATAGATACTATAGAAGAACCCATACACTGAGGCCCCATGGACTACAATCATTCCAATAGGCATTCCAATAGTGCAGAGTAAGATGCACCCTTCTAATGATTCTTGGGGTGATCCCTAGAATTTGAAGTGTGATGAAAATGGAAAGCTCAAAATACCGACATGTGATCCTAGAAGCTTGCCATCTTACGAAAGCTTGAAATACGTGTAATTATTTACTAGAAGAGTACAACAATTCATAAATCACTCAGGGCAAACGATCGAATATAGTACTGAGAAAGATAAGGCTACTTGTCTTTCTAATGTAGTTAGATATTGGAGAAGAAACAAGGTTTAAAATGAAACGCACTTATTTAAGAAGTGCGTTTGAAAGATTCCTTCTAAAAATTTACAAAATTCTAAAATACCCCTAAAAAGGACTCTTTTACTATCTTGTGTCTAAAGATTTATAAAACTGCTCATGAAAACAGACATTTTAGGAAGACTTAACATTAAGGAGAAGAACAACAAAGAAAAATATCTCATTTTAGAGGGGAAAAGGACCACTACGAAAGCCAAAGATTTATTATGGGGCAAACTCATATGAAAAAATTAGACGCTTTTGTATCTTATCCCTTAGAACGTTTATATTGGCTGTTATAGAAGACAAAAAATTTGTTATTTCACAACCATTTTGGCTAAACATCCTAATTGACCTTAAAAGACATTGGGAGACAGTTGAACAAACTGCTTGAATGAAAAATTATTGTTTTTGCATCATATGGTGTTACAAATGGTAATACATCCACGAAATCATGCAGTTAGTTAAAGTTCCAACCGACGATGATGCAGTATAAATTTATCTGCAGAAACGAAGTTGAAGTAGTGAAGCTCTGTGATTACATGGCCTTCTTTGTTGTTCTCGGAGATGTATTCATCATGTCTTTGGGCTTGCACAATACCAATCCACAATATAGTGTTGTTGAGAAGATAGTCAAGCTCCTTGTCAATGTTGAGAGTCTTCAGCACAATTCCATCATCTGTAGCAGTGGGCGTCACTGCACATTTCTCCACAGAGAAGTATTTGTCTATCTTGCTTTTTTTTGTCTGTTTGCAAAGAAATAGGTAAACTTTTGAGGGGTTGCTACTCCTCGCATCCCTATGGACAAACTACGTAGTTTCCTTCTCGTTGAACACATGTGTCTCCATAACATTTTGGGGTCCTTTGCCTTTAGTAGCAGTTTTTGAGCTGCCTAAAGTGAAGTTAGCATGTGTGTAGAGAAAAAAAAGTAAAAATAACAACGGGATTCGACTAATTTATGCTCTAACATTGCATTACAATGTCAGAGAATCTAGAACTATTTTAGAACTTTTTGAACTAAAAAACTAAGAAAACTGCATAAAATTATCCCTTGAGTGTGTTATTTCAACAGTATTAAGTTGCAAAAACCTTTGGGAGCAAGAAAGACCCCACAAGATTTTGCACGATATAAACTTATACTCCTGGACTACATATTTTATGTATATATATATCTATATACATCTTATACATCTTAATATATATATACAAGTTTTTTAATCGATCCTACGGTGCATATTCTAGTGTGTGTATGTTTCAGTTTGTCTATGTTCTGGTTTTCTAAGAATTTACGAAGATTCTCTCTTTTATGAGATTTTCTTATTATAGGATCTAAGTTCTCTTAAGTTTTATGATATTTCATTAGATTCCCTTAGATTCTATGGAGATTCCCTTAAATTCAATGAAGTGCATGTTCCAGTTGGGTAGGTGAGTAGCAAGGTTCCCTTAGATTTTATGAAATTCCCTTAGATTCTATGAGGATTACCTTAGATTCTCCAAGATTCCCCTACATTCGCAAGGATTTTATGAAGATTCCTCTACATTCCCATAGATTCTTCATGATATTGCGTAGATTCCCATAGATTACCATTTTTGGATTACACTGTTCCTAGAGTATAATGTTGGGCTGATGCATGATGCATAGTTGATCGCCCTTTAATAACCCTAATGTGCTCTTAGTATCATTGGAGCAGGCACAAGGGAGGATGAAAGAGCGACAAAGTTTTTAAGCCTTCTAATGTTAGAATTCCTTGAGTTGCTATTTTTAATCCCCCTTTTTTTTTAATAGTAATGTTTTGATGAGCTTGCACAAAGGGGGCAGCTGAGTGGCAAGGTTTAATATGACGACCCTTACTCAACTCTAGAACATTATAAAACACCATTGAAGAATGGTGTTCATGCATTTGTAATTTAAGACTGGCAACCTCGACTTTAGGCGAAATGTTGCGAATTTAAAAAAATGCATTAATCACGAATTTCGGAGGGGTAACATTGTAGTGGTATCCAATTTCTGTTGTCTGAGCATGGGCATCGTTGCATTGTTTATTTGTCAAGCTTCTAGCACCACCGGGTTGGTGTAAAGTTGGAATCAAGAATGGTGTTCATAGATTTGTAATTGACTCTCTCTTTCGCTTCACTAAATGTGGAGTTTGGAAAAGCATCTCTAGAATCATATAGTCTCAAGGTGGTAGTAGGCCAACACAAAGTTGATGCAAAAAATATTGTTGGTGTTGAATTGATCAGGGTATAAGATGATCATTGTGTAAAATTGATTTAAGGTTTAAGACGATTACTGTGTTATGAATGTTACTTGCAAGGCCCCTATCATGGCCAATGCATTAAATGCACAAATAATGGCATGTTTTTCATGTGCATTTGCGGGAAGAGCTCGAGGGCTTCCTGGCCTTTGTCAGCTGGATATCGCCTGATATCATTATAATCCATGTAAACACATTACATTTTGCCGAATCATCAAATACTTGAGATGCATCTGCCAAGTTTCTAGTCTTTGCATACATGTTAACGAGGCTATTCCGAAGGAAAATACCTAGTTCTTTAGAAAATATCTAGTTTTGATAACATAGGCTCGCCTCCCTTAAGCAATACGTCTCAAATCAGCACATGCTTGAACGTGTGCCATATGATCTACTTCCGAGCATGTCCCTCCAGTGTAAAAAAGGCTTCTTCCCATGTATGTTTACACAATTCCTTTAAATTCAAATTTCTAATGTGTCTTTGTTAAGGCTGTCAGTGGGAAAATTTCTATAGAATGAGTGGGAAAATTTCTATAGAATGAGTTAACTAACGTATGTTGTGAAGCCTAAGTCTGCATTTACAATACATTCACATACATAGTCGTTGCCAATCCTTTCAATAAACTCAGGTACTTTTTTTGAGCTTCTTTTCTACCAGATAGATACACACCATACGCCAGAAGATTAATGCAAATTCGATCATTGTTTCCTCAGAATTCCAATATTTAAGTGGCCAGAAGAAAGAGACCCTGGTGGACTCAGAAACCCTTTCCAGCATTGCAAAGCAAATAAAGGAAGTTCTATTTTTGTTAGTTTGTATTTTGAAAGCTTACTGATGATAGCGTTCACACTGCTCCTTTATGAGGCTTTCCCAGGAGCAGTATAAACAGCAAGACCCTGTTACACAAAGAATGTCTTCTAATTCAGCAAAGAGTTTAGAATATTCTTCACAGATGCTTTGGGACATAGAGAGTGAGATTACCACTTTCTTTCTCTTCAAATTAACGGCCTAGCTAACATCTCAAAAGAAAATACCCTTCTTATTTCATAATTAACTATCACCGCACACCAGCAGTACAGGATACTTCAAACCATCAAAAAATTGTGATGCTGGCACAATAAACTCAAGCCATACGTCTATATGCTGTCAAATGCTGTTTACGAACCTTTCTTTAATTCATTTATGGTACTTACCATTTCAATAACCAGGTGTCTTCAAAGGAACAACAGAATCTGCACTAGGACCCTGAAAGTCCTTCTAAATCATTTCTCCATTTTGTTATCATTAGTTTCTCATATTTTAAAAATCAGGTTGGTTGGTTGAAGAAAGTAGCCAAGCCCACGTTCAAAGAGCCTGATAATAGGTGATCTCGCAAAGGGTTCAGCCACCCAGAAACATGGACATACAATATTGGACATTGGAGAATGCTGCGCAAAGTTACACCATGATCTGTCAATATAAAATGTTGAAGGTATAAGGGAACCACAAGCTCCAAGAATTGCTCTTAACAGGCAGAGTAAGCAAATAAGAGCTACCAATCCATCTGCATTCTTGAATCTTTTGAATAGGCAATGCAGTGACTAACCTCAGAAAAATGCTTAGCAGCATTGGGTGTAACAATCTTGTACACAATCTCTGAACACTTAGCAAAATGCGTTTTTAACCAACACACGCTCATCTATGCCAGCATTTGTGAGAGAGAATATAAAATCAGCCAAGCTATGGAAGCCTGATGCTGCACTAGTCCCCTAGTAATCACATTGAGCATGAGCTTCTTGAGGACCAACAGCCTGCTGAAAGAGACATCTCTCTGCATAATTGTTAACAACTAAGCTGTGAGTTAAGGTGTGTTAGTGTTCACCTGGGCATGTTGTAGACACTAGAAGTAGCCAAAGTCTAAGAACAAAAACTCTATCTCTTGTTCTTTAAATTATGTTTAATAAGTTGAACCAGAAGGGCATGGGGACTGTTACATGTCATTAAAGAGACACAATTCTATTGCCTTGAGCAGCAAGAAAATGTCCCGACATTTAATTGCCTGCTTATATTAATGTCCTATATATGAATAAATGGCTGCCTTCTGCCAGGAGAAATATATCTTATGCACAATGTTGATCTCCTTGATCCTAGGAGAAACAATTTGCCATAATTTTGGCTTTCTCAGCAGTCCCACCATCATTAGAACCAAGATAGTTGCAAAGAACAAATGGAGTTCAAACCTTCATCCTTCTCTGGGCAGGGAGAAAAACATGGCGTTTTACAACTGCCTTTGCTTCTAATACCAAGTCTGGCAGCAGAGACCGCTATCCTTCTGCACGACATGGCTGTTTAAAATTCTAGACTATTGAGAAACCTAGATGGCAATTGGCCAGGCACTAAGAAAACCTTGTGGGCGGGCATGATAATGACTTTATAAATCATTCTGAAACGCACATTATTAACATATAATTAACCAGGGAAAGAGAAAACTTTACCTTATTTCAAAATAATTGTTGTGCATATATCTTTACGGTACTGCCATGAGTTGAGCTCATCTTCTGCTCCATCCCTGTGCAGATTAAAAGCCATGACAGTTATGGATATGCTCATGCTGGCAGTGAGGGAACTACATAACATGCAATAATACTGCTGCATATTCCAGTAGGGCAGAAATCCGGTAGCAAAAGCCAAGATATGACCTTAAAAATCTTGGTATGAATCTTGATCGGTAACCACTAGGCCCACAGTAGTAGACAACTGTGATGTAAGTGGAGATTGTGGTAGCCAGAACTGCCCTTGCCGTAAATGGAATTTCTTTGTATTTGCTTAATCCACAGAAGGTTACCAGAACAACTATATGCACAGGGCTATGCTAAGCCGAGCATAGGCAAGCACGCAGGCAAACGTGGCCTTTGGTACTCCTCAATTTCCTCTGATCTGGCAATGCAGCGTCTTCAAATTTTATGAAGAAAGAAACAATGTTCTAAAGAAAGCGGCAAATCTTTGTCAAGGATGCGCCTACAAATCGTGAGAAAAATGCCCTTTCCGGCATGCCTGCTTGTAAATAAACCCTTCCAAGAAAGGGTTTCTTCTTTTCTGGCCAAGCTATGGCCGTCTGCATGCATGCGACCAAGCTATGGCTCTATAAAACTTCTGTTGCAGAAGGCGAAAATCAAGCTCTGCCTGGTTGAATAGCATCGACACCAAGCTTGGCGCTCAGCAACGGAATCAGCACCTGGGAAACATGTCGCGTACAAAAAAATTAACCAAGCCATCACAGCCGTCTATTGTGCCACGTGGCAGTTTAGAAGGCCTAGATGGCCCCAATTATCAGTGTTAGGCAGCCCTCTATAATAATATATATAAGTCAGATATATTTAATATATATACGTTCACATATTTGTACATATAAAAAAAAAACGGTATAAATTTATACCGCAGGAAGTCTCGCGGTATAGATTTATACCGCAAGAATTCTTTTTTTTTTCGGATATATATATGTATGTATGTATATATGTTATATATATATTATATATTTATATAATATACATATATATATATATCTTTGGTATAAATTTATACCGAGAAAACTCTTGCGGTATAAATTTATACCGCTCGGGTCCTCTTGCGGTATAAATTTATACCGCTCGAGTCCTCTTGCTGTATAAATTTATACCGCTCGAGTCCTCTTGTTGTATAAATCTATACCGCTCGAGTCCTCTTGCGGTATAAATTTATACCGTGCGAACTCTCTAGCATACTATGTCCACACATTACTATCTATTGAGGTATAAATTTATACCATCTTGAAATTTATTTGGAAGAAACTAAGGACTACAGAGACAAATAAATTACAAAGTCTAAAAAAAGTCCAGATTGGATACATACGTCGCCATCGCAGATATCTGAAGTCTATAGCAAGCTGGAGGAACAAATAAGAGCAAGTGTATAAGGCAAAGCGCAAGCATCTTCGACTTCAACTCGCGTGTGAGGCACACTTTAAGGTGAAAATATTTGCTTCATTGAGGCAATATCAAAATGTGTTGCATTTTTGGCAATTTTGTTCATAATTTTGTAGTGAATTCATAAACTTTGAACTAAATACGTTTTTGGGCACTCTTAGCGCTTGCTGTGTTTTTTCAATGTCTATTTTGTTTTGTCCTTAAAAATATTACTATTTCTCACACCAAACTAGGGGGCCAAAAAATGGTACCAAACAAATTTGAATGGAAGCTGAGTTCAAATTCCCCTCCAAAAATGGTGCCTAAAATATTCAAATTGTCACACTTGTCACAAATATACCAAGAAAAGGGCATTTTTTGGGGAGATTTTAGGGAATCTTTCAAAGATTCCTTTTAAAGTGCGTTTGGAGCAAATTAGTGCGTTTCATTTTAAACTTTGTTAAGAGTATTATACTCTTTATATATTGTGGACATTATAGGTGGCCCTTTGAAGGATAAATTTCTACCTGCATCAGATGTAGAAAGTTTGGATAACTCGGCAATTAAAATTAGGGAAAGACAAGATCATTACTATGATGCATGTTGGTAGCAAAGCATATGGACCTATGTTAACAACCCTGACATATATCTGGGTATGCTAGAAGAAGCGCTCTCAGACACTTTTTCAGGTGAATATTCAAAGGAGCTAAATAAATATTGGTTCACAGTGAAATGCTGGACTCAGAAAGCAATAGAAAAGGGAAGAAACTAACATATCACTAGTAAAATGGTTGCAACGCTTCAAAATCACGTGATAGTGAGGTCCTTCATGAACTCCCCAAACTCAATGGCATTCAGGTCAATTAACCCAGACAATTTCATGATCCTACCTCAATTGGATCTTCAATGATCCTCTAATTATTGGATGGCCAATGATCCTCAATGCAAAACGTTCAGAACTTTTTATACCTAGAACCATATATCGATAGCAAAAATCCAACTTTGCAATTCTGGTATTGTTTGTAAAAAGTGTTTGCCTTTTCCGTCAATAATATTTCTTTTTCCAAAGCGTATTCTCACAAAAACAAGGTGTTGTCACACAAAGGGTGGTCCTCATGGAATGTGTGGGGTAGTATGTTGCAGTTTGGAATCTGCTCTAGAGACAAGAAAGAATGCAAATTTTCAGGAATTGGTCTAGTTTATTTTTCTATTCAATATGCCAACACAGATATCTTAACTATAAATTTTAGCATGCAAAGAATTGTGTGGGGTGTTTTTTTACTAGTGGTATACAAAAAAACGAAATTCAAGCACTAAATCAGCACCTTCATAGGTAACATGTGTGATCAGCAATCACATTGCCAATATCCCCATTATATTATACCTTAATAAAGAACATTCCAGTATTTTTTGAAGGGCAATAAAGGGCAAGGGAAGGGCAATGAAGGGCAGCTTGAAGGGCAATCAGCACTAAATCAGCACCTGTGTCGCGACATGCTAAAGTGTGTATCACTAGTAAAAACAGACCCTGTGAAAGATAAGGAGTTTCTTCAACAAACAAGTTCATCTTAGAACATGGAAAGACCATCAAGTGGACTTCGAACTCTAGTATTTCTACAGGTCTTACAAAATTCACATTCACATTCATCTCGGGGAACTGTTGTATGATGTGGATGAGGATCATTTTTTATTTTGTTTGTGATATTTCTGTTTTATATTAAGAAAGCCCACAACTAAGGAGCCGAAAAAGGATTTCAAAAGGATGAGGTATAATAGGACCGATCATGTATTTTTTTTTCCAAATCCAAATTGGCAAGGGATTAAAGCTTCTAAAGGATCCATAGCTTACTATGGGGATGTTGATGTGAAGGTTTTGAGTAGTAGAAAGGGTTTTGTCCTAGAAATATCTAGCTCCGAAACCTTATTGAACTTCCCCCATTATTGCTTAGAAGAGTCACACATGATCCTTATTTTATGAATATATGCATTAAATAGGTGGATATCAGAATGTAAGATTTAGTATTGCATTGGATTTTGCAAGGGGCCTAGATATCGGCATAAGAATTGTCGGACAATGTGTTGCATTTTGGATCTGAAAAGACAGTACTTGATTCATAATTTAGTGCTAAAGTGGCATCTTTTGGCTTGTGGTTCATGGGCAGTGAGGAGCATTTCAAAATATCATGGTTTCAGATTTGCGAGTGGAGACAATGTATACAACTATGGCATGGAGTTGTTGGAATACTAAGTAGTAAGGACTTAGTAATCAAGTATGTACAAAGATGAGCCATGCACTGGCATATGAGGATGAAGAAACCCTGTGCCATTGAGATGACGACGGGCAAGCCAAGAGGCTAGTTCAAGTAGCTTTCTTGTATGTTTAGAGGCATCCTTCTTCTCCACCAACTAACTGTTTATAGCTGGTTCCATAGACTTAAATGCTTCCATGAAATTAACTCCAACACAATGATCTTGCTGAAAAAACATTAAGCAACGAAGTATGTCAAAGATCAAACATATTGCAGAATCATTTACATCAAAATGAACAAACAAAGGCTTGCTAAAGAACACTAGCATCAGAGTTACATATCAGCCTTGTTAAAGAAATTACTAGCCCCTGAGTTAAATATCAACAAGGCAATACCTACTGCTAAAGCAAGCTGAGCAAAGCTCTTAACACTATTGTTGCTAGCTCTTAACACTGCTAAAGTCATTAGCAAGCTAAGCAAAGCTCCTAACACTGCTATTGGTGCTAGCTTTGTAGTCGCATTTCCTTATGCCCCAACTCAAATTGGAAGTATAATACAAAATGCTAAGTGAAATGCTGCAACAGATGATGCCCATTCCAAAATCCTCGTGTCTTGGAAGAAGCTTCTTTAGGACAAATTTAGCTCCAAGATTTCATCTAGCAAAGAAGGCATATCAAGCAATGGCCAGGAAATAGTTTCCATCGCTACAAGATAAGGCTTATGTCTGATGTATTTACTTCTCGTCGGATCTAAGTGTCAACCACCTCTTTTTGGAAGGCCCTCATTAGTAGAAAGCAAGTTCTAACATATAAGCTTAATCATGAGCAAATCATTTTTATTAATTGTAAAGCATGGGCAGCGGTTAAGTGTAAGAAAGAGTGAATTATGGGCCAAAAGCGAGCTGAAGCCGACACCAAACCCGCACCCGCAGGCAAGGCAATTACATACACCAAACCCGCAGGCAAGGCAACTACATACAAGCCATTCATGAAATACACATGCAAGCCATACAAATATCCAACTGAAACTCAATATAGAAAGTAGGGAGATGGAATCTTCATTTTTGGGTATTATCTCATGCAGTTTTGCTATCTCCATCGTCTATTTAAAACATTCTACAAATATTCCACTTCCTCGCTACCATTGCTAAGGTATGCCCTTCAAGATACCTTCGAAAATTATACTTCCAGATCTACGAGTATTATTAACCATTGACAGCACTTACGATCAATCATTAGCTAACTATATCAAAGTTGATCCCTACCCATATGATTCAATATGAAATTGACGGATCTATGTCTTAGATATTATTATTAGAAAATAGCTAAAGAAATGCAATGCATCATTGACAGGTATGCAGTGTCGCCCCTTGAAGAGCCACCTTGCGGAGTAGAAAATTATACATTACAACAATGCCTTTAAAGCTTCAGGAAGTGCTCAAGCATGGAAGCGGGAAGACATAACATTCCTTCTAGCGATCAGCAGGATGATATCTATTATGCAAAGCTCTTGTCATGGTCGGCATGTATGCTATCCTCACGCTTACATACTTTTGTACAACATGCAATTCTCAGCGTTCTATCTATGCAGGAATAATAACACATGCTTTGTCTTTCCATAATCACTTCAAAAGCAGTTTTCGTTCATCCCAAAGAGGTGCTTACGCAGTACATAAAAAGCCATCTTAGTTCGTCCAAGAGACAGCCGCAACCCAGTATAATCCACTGAAAAGTATGAACGACCAACAACTCAAAAGTAAACGCCACTCCAGCTTGCCTAAGAAACTCCACAGCAAATAATGTCTACATTTGCCAGTCACTGCACCAACTACAACTTCCTTAAAAAGATGTTGCATCCTATGTGCAAAATCACTCTAATGTCCTTTCTCTGGCTCTATATGTATGCTTCACCCAGAGTTGAACCATATGCCATGTGGAATTAGATTTTAACATTCTTAGAATGCACAAAAAGCAAATTTTAACATTCAGTAAAGATGATGTCATGCCCAAAAGGTATTATGATGTGCCGACAATTAACTACGTTTGGGCGACCTTCCCTGAAAATCCACAGAACCTTATGGTAAGAACATCAAATGTTAAGAATTAAGTGTCAAAGAAGAAAAGAAAAGGAAAGGGGAACAAAAAAATGTGTAGAATAAAAGCACCATACATTAGCTTCAGGTGGCTGTGGAAGAGGAATTGGACTAGCACTCCTGCTCTTCGCTTCCGCAGCCTTTCATCAAGTAAAATACATTGAAATTAAGAAGACATTGAATCTCGTTTGAAGAGAAAAACAAGAGAACTAGAACACAACATACAATTGGAGAGTGCGATCGACTAGCACCACGACTGCGACTACGGCTAGGACTCCTTGATATAGATCCCTGCTAAAATAAACACAATTAGCCACTAATTTTGACATTGAAGAATTTAGAAAACTTACCGCATGGCGAGGCGACTTAGACCTGACAATGCACCAGAAAACGTCAATCAAGTCCAGTTGTCCAGTAATCCTGCAGAAATAGCAAGAGTCTACCTTGAAGGAGAATGTGCTGGAGAAGGAGACCGAGACAATGAACGACGCGGAGAGCGTGACCGTGATGCAGAGCGGCTCTTGTTACTTGGCGAGCGACTGGCCATAAAACGGGGTCATAAAGAGGGGTTATTGCTTATATATAACAGAACCTCACATAGGTCATTTTGCGCATGAAGAAAATATTCACGCTATTCACCTGCGACTGTAACCACGGCTGCGGCTACGTGTATAACTTCGACTACGGCTGCGGCTCCGAGAAAAGCTTCTCCGAATGCCAGCTCCCCTATCCTCCTTGACCTGTACACAATGTACTCCAATCAATAACTACCATGAACTCACAGACAGGCTGTTAGAAGGCACTTACCCTTATGTATGAGCGGGAAAAAGGGTTTCGGAACTCAGAGTCATCAAGTTTCTTGATCTGTACAACAAAACAAGCAACCCCATTATAACAGCACATCTGATAAATCGTTGCTCTTCCTCGTTTGTTGGAATTAACATACTGCATATTTCATGTCCTCATAGTTGGTAAAATCCACAATACCCGTAGTTCCTGTAAAATATAATCCAGCATGAGGCTAAATTTCAAAACTGAACAATCACATACACATACCATGACTATCACGGAACACTTGGGCGAAACAAACGTCACCAGCTCGACGCATGTGATCCTAAAAAGGTAGCCAAACTCCAGTTATGTGACAAGAATAAATGACAGAACAGAAAAATTTAGCTTACTTTCAAATCCTGCCATGATGCTGATGATGGCAATCCAGTTATAATAACTGCATCATAGAGGCATAATTGTATTGCTTAAGTGGATCATACGGCATTTATGGCATAAATATAAACACAGACCCCTGTATTCAGACCGTCGGGAAACCCCACTTGAGCGTCCATTTGCTGCACCACCACCACCACCACCACCACTGCTGTAGCTGCTGTGGCGATCAACTGATGATGGCCCTCTTCCACCATGAGCAAATTCAACCTGCAGTAGTAAATATGACCTTTTCAGAATCCGAATCAAAATCCATATATGGATATAGATTGTACAAACCCTTAATCGATTCCCATCAAAATTATAGCCATCCCGACCCTTAATTGCATCCTCTGCATCTCGGGCATCCTCAAACTGCAGGCAAATTTATTTGAGAAACATAGCAAGATTTTTGATAGCTTAATGTGCTTCTTACATATTAACATAAAGCTCACCTCTATAAAACAATAACCAGGGGGTCGTGGGGGCAACTTTAAGTCAATGTCAACAATGGGTCCATACTGGAAGCAGCAAATAACATTTAGATGTTAAATAATTGACGTAAATATTAAGTGTTACCTCATTGCTGAATTTCAGTAATCTAACCTTGTGAAACAGGTCCTCTATTTCACGCTCTCGTACATCACCAGGAAGATTGCCAACATAAATTGTCCTGCTGGTACGGCTGCTCATGACTTTTATAGCAACTCTTGATAACTAGTGTTGTTAGACCACAACCCATGCAAATAACCACTGTAAGTCAGTGTCGTCAAAACTATCAATCCATTGGCTCAGCCAGACAATACTGCAGAGAAGACTAAGTCAGATACACATAAGCGTTAAGATGCAATGAGTCAAACCAAGAAAGAAATTTGTTGGAGGGAAGCGCCACAATCTCCATGCTCCCTCCATTGCTCCCAAAAGCTCCACAGTTATTTCGATAATATTATATATCACATAATTCCACTTCCGCATCATCCAAATGCTCCCTCTCTTCTTATGCTCCATTACAATTCCCCACACCCGCTTTTCCCACTCACTTTTCCTAACTCTCAACTTTTGTGCTCCTATGCTCCTGCTTTGTCCAAACGCCAGGAATCTATCCATGCACAAAGGGCGCATTGTTACATGAAAAGAATGCGACTTAGACTTAGCCACACCAGACCATCTTTTTTATTGGCCGGCCTATAATGCTGGATGCATTTATTCGAGAAGAAAAAGTATGCAAAGTAAAGGAAGTAAATGTACACCACAAAGAAAGAGGAAGCAGAAATACATTTTGTAAGTGTCCATATTATCTTGTATAAGCATAAGGAAGATTGCATCTGAAGGGGCTGGTGCAAATAAGATGGGCAGGTTCTCTCACAGATTATTCGTCAAGAACATATCTGTTTGCTACTGGATAACACTCGTTCTATCAGCACAGTCCGCGTTTTGTATCAGCATGGCTCCCAAAGTCAATGCCCATATTGCTTCCCACTACATATTAGTTGCGTAAACTGGAACAGAACCAATCACTGCACTTAAGGAATGAAATACATATCTGGGCTGTGGAGTAACGCAGGGATCTTATCATCACATAGCAACAGCCAGCTCCGACCAAACCAAGGGCCATGAAATTCCAGCTGAGCTTGCTACCAGTTTATGTACAAAAGAATAGAAACATTAACTACAGACATTGACGCTGATGTATAGCTGCTTCTACCAGTTCATGTGCAAAAGTGAAGAGCAGGAAAGCAAACGGCAGAAACAGAACGTATAAGCTTAAATGCAAACACAAAAACCCGCCGGACAATGGATGCAAGAACTAAAGCAAGTAAAAGCAACGAGAAAGAAGAAAACTGTGTGCTAAAATAGACACGTACAGAATGGACGAACGAGGCAGCGCCTTCTTCACAATTCCGGCGCCCCACTCTATCCGCTACTCTTTTTCAAAAAGACCTAATGTCTAAAGGTACACGCCTACATGTATACACGAGATAAGATACGCTGCATGAAATACGGGGAGCGGCTGATAACGGATGCCATAAATGATATCTATCTATTTGACAGCGTCATAATCGGGTCCCATTTCTTTCCAGTGGTGACTAAGGCTGGGTTCACATGCGCCTTTAGGACCCTCACCATCGTCAATTTGCACTGGGCAAAACAGGCCCCCTCTCCGACGATGGTTGCATGTGAACCAGCCCTAAGCCAAGAACAGGGAATTGGAGTTGGGTTCTTCGAACAGAGAATTGGAGTTGGGTTCTTCAATTCTACATCACCGTGCGCAAGTCAAAAATTAGATAAATGGTTTACCTTCCTGATTATGATATTATAAGGGCTAAGCTGTTTGGTTCACTTACCCTGCCTGTTTGTTTGTTGCGGTGAGCTGGTCCCAGCTGCCACTGATCGCAGCATCCATCGGGCAAATAGGGTAAGCTATCCCAAACAGCTTACCCTTATACAATCATTTATATATTAACTTATTTATGATGTTTTATTAGGTTGGGTTTGCACAGAATGTCGTCTTGGACGTTGCCCTATTTTACCATGTGCAAATAGAGCATGGCTTGTGACTACGCTCGAAAAACGGCGAGTCATTTTGCATGACTCCGATGAATCTCAATGGCGCATGTGAATCCAGCCTAAAAAGGGGGGTTTGGCGATATATTCAATCCCAAATTAATTTCATTGAGCAGTTATAAATGGGATAGGAGTTCAGGCAAATCCTAAGGTACATTAGTGAAATTTGGAGCAACTAATCTTGTAAATCGATAGAGCATATTTGTTCGGGCATGCAGTGGATTCTTCCTTCTGTGGTATTTGAGCTTATAGCTTTTCTTCTTTATTTGCTTGGTTTGTAAACCCAACTTAGCTTCAAATTTCTAAACTGAGAAGTCGTAAGGCACATCGATGGAGTTTGGAACAAAGTTATGTTGCAAAACATTGGAGCAATTATTGATGGCAAATGTTGGAGCTAATTTGTTGGTGCAAATTCATTGATGCAAATCGTTGGAGCAAATTCGTTGGTGCAAGTAGATCCTTCTTCCTAACTGCGTTGTTCAACAGCATATTACAAGCAGGCTTCCCCCTCCCCCCAGTGGACCACTAGCAGGGTTGTTCCCATCTACAAGGCAACTGACCCAAAATTGCATGGCCAAGCATTATCAGTTGACGAGGTGGCCAGAGGCAGCAGAGGCGCGAGCCCTCATGCAGGCAGGATTCAGGCCTCGGCACTTAACCATTGATCATATCAGTTAATGGTAAGTGAGCTAGTTAATAAATTAAATTAAATATCTTCACATTGCGAACTTTGATTGAAGATAGCAGTTACTACCAGTAAGACCTCTATTGCTGCTTCGTCGAGTTTGCCAAGGCTTTTAACACTTTACCTTGGGAAAAGTTGTGGAAAAGATTGCAACAGTTGGAGGCCGCTATAGACCTGCAGAATGCAGTATACTGGTTATATGAGATATGCCCAGGCCAGCTGGAATCATCAGTCCAACCATCCAATAGTAGTATTGGGGTCCACCAGGGATCCCCTCTCTTTCTAATACTGTTTGTTCTTTACATTGATTGGTTGGAAAGCTGTCTTGCAGAGAATGGGGGCACGGGAGCTCATTTTTTGCACTAGATCACCAGGTAGCTCATACACACTTATGATGTGGACCTCTTAACTTACACCTAGGAAGACATGCAGCGCCATTTGGGTGCCATGGACACATTTTGACAGGCCACTGACATGCATGTTAATTTAGCCAGAACTAAGGTGTTGCTCGTCTGGTCCTCACCTCAGGCAAGGCCTCCTTCATTCACTTAACGAGAGTAAAAAGTGGAGGCAACATCCACCTATAAGTATTTGGGCGTGGAGTTTCCTTCTACCATGTACTAGAACACTTCTGTCCGATTGCGAGTGACAGCGGGCTGAAAAGAGCTCTGTATGCAATGCAGAACAACAGTCACAAAGGGGAGATGTATGACTAGACCCATCAGTCACACTTATTTCGGGTCTTAGTGGAGCCTATTCTTCTATACGAGGTCGAACTCTTGGACCCGATGGTGTCTTTTGCCACTTGGAATAACTTGGAACAAGTGCAAAAAGCCTTCCTAGCTGGGGTGCTAGGGGTAAATTCCACGGTCCCGTGCCCTCGTTGTCAATATCTCACTATAGACTGGAGATCCCAATTTTGGACAGGCGTCATGACACTTCATGCAAATTGGACTCCTGCCCACATTAGCATGGACCCCTGTTGGGATCCTCGATTTGTAAGATGCCATGCTTGGCAGGAAGGTGAAACATTGGCTAGCACGCAAAATTAGATTTACATTCCAAATGAAAGAAGTTGGAAAAACCATGCTCAGGCACTGTGCTTTGCACTTTTCTCTGGAGCTTCTCAGATACTGCAGTCCTAGTGCCAGTGTTAGTGCTTTTGGGTTCGAACTTCTCCTTCTTCTCAAGCCCCATGAGGAGAACCCTAAAAAGGCACCCTAAAGAAGAGACCAAGGGATCCAAAGATGTGAAGTCACCACAGCCTTAGAGCGTGAGTTCTCCACGACATAAATCACGGCTTTTATTAGCTAACGATCGTCAATTAAGGAGAATCCTCAGATATCAATAGAGATCTTAGGAATAAATAACCGTTATCTCGAATAGCAACTTTGCCATTATGGGGCTAAGACCATTGTACTATATATATCTGAAGCATAGACTTAAGATGTCAGACAAGATTAGCTTTCTTCTTGTTTTCATCCCTGCATTTCAGGCGAGACTTTTTGTATGTCATCATCATCTCATCAAGAGATCCTCATTTGTCATTGATGTTTCTTTTGTTCCTTTCCTTCATTCCATTCTTTTGTACTTAGTTATTTTGCAAAACTCCACGTGATACTCTTTGCTCAGGATCTGCCCATTTCATTCAAAAGTCTTCACTGAAGATTGTCTTGCAGGTGATCCAGAAATCAATTAAGACCCAAAACAACATTTATCATACTATGTTGAAGTGATGTCGATAAATGTTTTTAGAGAAAAAATACAATGACATTTCTCCTCCCTTGACTGGCACAGGTTCAAATTTTTGTAAAAAAAAATTAGTAAAGTGGGTGGCATGATCCAAAATGAAAGGATCTAGATTAGTGCAGATTTGCTTGAAACAACAAATGCTTTGAATAGAGTGGCAAACCTTCAAGCTCATGGAAAATTGTTATTTCCTGCCACACGTTTGAAGCAGGAAAAAACATAGCAAATTTTAGAAAAGAAGGTTGGATGTAATGGTAAGGAAATCACTTATAAGCATAGTTGACAAAATTGTGTATGCTTCAAAGGAAGGAAGGAAGTATACTTTAACGTCCGCGGAGGCCAAACTTGACCTATGAGACGGTACATGCAGTACACAAAGCAGATAAAACCACAGCAAAAAGACAAATGCTACTATACAATGTCTCCCTACTACTGGGATGAAAAAACCCCCACATGGGAGGAAAAACCCTGGTAATAGGCTCTCAGATCCCTTGTCCTATAAGGGATTCTCTGACGGTAGAGACTTGCAAAATGTAGGATGCGAGACGTGCGGTGCCGCAGAGCATCTAAGATCAGCATGTGTTGCTCGGATATGCGTATATGTCGGACACTCTTGCAGAGCATGGTGCTCATCCTCCACTGTCCGCATATGGCAACACTGGCATATTCTCTCATGCCGGGGGATTCTCTGCCCTCCATCTGTAGTCCAACGACCTGTCTCAATTCTGAAAAGGAAGATATGAAAGAAGAACAGGAGATATATTTGAGAGTTGGCATTTGTTGTAAAGAGATAAGAGCTACCACATGGTGGATTGTCGTTTCACGCATGAAGACTGTAAGATGACTTTACAAATGCACCTGATTGAAGGGAAGCATGAGGATCCCAAAGCTTCATCCATGTACTATGCATGTGATCTGGCATAATTGTTTTCATACGTTCCTGCATTTGCTCAAATCATAATCTTGTAGCCCGAATTGTTTTTTTTTAATTCTAGGCATCCTTTTAACTGATTATACCTTATATGTCATTGAACAAAAATTTATACCACAGCAGATCCAAATAGAATTTGCCACTAGTATTTTGCTTTGTAAGCCTATATCTATCATGCCTATCCCTCCTTAATTTTCCCTCTTGCATTTCCACCAGGCAATTTTTACAAACGCTTATTCCTTGCCACCCTAAATGAAGTTTATAATCATTCATATGCCTTATTAGGGGAGCCAATAAAAGTGATGATACATATTGATGCATGCCATATAACATGCTTTGCTACTACAATCCTTTAGCCACCGATAGCTTTGCGACTTCGACCAGTTTAAGTGATTTTGTAGACCAAGTATCATCTCATCCTAGATCCTAGTTGTATGGACACTAATATTGACTGGTATTCACATAAGCTCAGGGCATTCTGTTTCACGAATGATTTTCCATGGGAGACATTGAAGATAGTTAGAATGTGGGCCCTCTTCTGCCCACTATGTGCAGAACATTTCTTTCTTTTGGTTAATGAGGCATCCTGACTCCAATGACAATGTTTCAAGCAATTGGCTTGCACTCCTTAAGTTGTTTTCCTCTGCTAGTAAGGATAGGAAAGAGTTGTCTGCATATTGATTACGTATTTGTTGTGATCCATCCCACCTTTATATTCCTTCTAGTAAACATCCTCTTGAAGCTTGAAGGAAGAATTGTTCTATACTGATATTGAATAGAAATCGGCGCTAACAGGCATCCTTGCCTAATGCCTTGTTTAATATCAAAATTACAAGAGGATTTACCAAGGAGTAAAATTGATGCACGTGTGAGTACAATAACTTCTTGACATTGTTTCTGAAAGCTTTTCCACAAACAATGTTTAAAATGAAACGCACTAATTTAAGAAGTGCGTTTGAAAGATTCCTCTAAAAAATCTAAAAATCTTACGATTTAGCTAAAAAGAGGCTTTGGTCGTTTTTAGCCAAACATTACGTAAAACTTTTCTTGAAAATAGTGCTTTTGCATAGACATTTTGATAAAGAGAAGTTTCAAAAAAAAAAATCATCTTTTGGGGGGTAAACAAATTATTCTATAGACCAAGAAAATCACAAGTAGCAAAAACAGGAGAATTAGACAAAGATGTTTTAAGTTTGTTTGCGAGCATTTAAGGAATTGCATGTTGTAGGAGCCATCCGTTGTGATGCCACACAAAAAATATTGGTAATGTTCTAGAAACCCAAAAACACAATAACATGCAATTGTAAGCATAGCATACAAATTCTGAAATACTAAGCATAGCATAGCATACGTAGGTTTAGTATGTTATGCTATACAATCTTAGGTAATACTTGCTACATATGGCGGCCCAGCCTCCTTTTTTACAGTAGTAAAGTTGCTTCACGTCAGATTGCAACTTGATTATCGATGATTGAAAATAAAATTGTCAAATGGTAAGACCATGAAGGATGCAATTAGCTTTGTGGTTATTGCACTTCATGAACAAGGTAGGACCTCCTTGTAGAAATTGTACAATACCATTTGAATAGTCCAAAGAGAAGAAAAAACATTCAAAATGGGACTAAATAGACCATGCCATAAGAAGACAATAAGCTAACATATATGGAATTAAAAAATGTCTTTAGCGCAGCAACATGTATAATAAGGCTATCTTCCAATCTGCTGGAATCACACAAAGACAACCAAAGGGCTAAACATCACGAACATTTGAACTCATAATGAAGTAAATAGAAATGTGAGTCGATGGACCAAAACAATGAGCTAAATATATGATGCACACTTGATAAGAAGATAAAAATAAGTTCTTATTACGTATGTTCTATGGCGAACATAGAACATATCAAAAGAGCTAAACATCCGCTTGAAATGGAAGCCCGGTCTATTGCTACATTATACTTTATAAGTAGTTAAAACTGAATGACCGAGCTCGGCAAGGGCGATTCATGCCACATCTCCTACCAACTTGTCGAAAGCGGTATAAAAGTTGCAAAGTTGCAGCCTCATACGATTTGCAAAGTTGGGAAGACCGAAGTTGTCTTTGCTTGAGGCGATACTAATCATAGCATACTAAACCTTTTCAAATTCTCAAGAAGAGCAATATCTTGAATTTTGAATCATGTACAGTGGAAAATCTGCAACAACATGATCAAACAAGAGTTTTTCAAAAACATGTGCAGTAAGATTGAACAAGAATGCGCAGCAAGAATGCGCATAAAGATTGAACAAGAACGTAAACAGGTTGAAAAAAAGAGGTGCATTATACTTAGAGATACTTCAAAAACCTTCCTTAATTTCCTCTTCAAACAGAGGACATTTTTGTTTCGAGACAGCCCAAGGGGCCAAACATTAAGTATTTGCAACTTTCCTAGTGAAACGTTGCTGGAAAAATCAAATCATTCCCTAACCTCAATGGCGATACACAACCAACAAATAACTAAGATCAAATTTAAGCTAAAATAACAAAGCCAAACCTCTCGCTTTCGAAGCGCATCAACCGGTACAACAGGAGTTTTCACAGATTAGGTTTTGAAGATGACAACCATTTTTGCTGCATCATAGAAAATCACAGAAAATCTGAATCAGCCTATAAAGCTTATGTATGCCTGTTATAAAGCTTATGTATGCCAATAAGAGCCTCATCTCACGGATATAAAGCTTATGCAAATCATGTTGTAGAAGTCCGATAGAGTTTGTAGAAGTCCGATTTAGAGAGAAGTCCGATAGAGCAACACGAAGAAATGAGCAAGATGCATTGTAACACGAAGATAGAGCAACACGAAATGTAGAGTCGTCGGCGTCCAAAAGAAATGAATCACGAACCCTAAACTGGCCGCATCAACAAAACCTTCATTCAGAAAAAAACCTAAACTTTCATTCAACCCTAAACTGGCCGCATCAACAAAACTTTTGCTTTTTTCTTTCATTTTCAGATGAAACTCATGCTCTAAGAAACTCCAAAGATCAAGAAACTCCCCGCATTCGTTAGAATATAAAAAAATCCCAAAGCTTCCTTCACAAAAAAACTTTTCCTAGTCTCGGTATAGATTTATACCGTCAAGAGGAAAACGAGATGTAGAACATATTTTGCCTTGTTTTATCCAACCCAGGGCATGTTATATCTATGCAATGTCACGTTATAACCATGAAGATAGTTTTATATAAATGATTTTTTGTGTGTTATAGCATACTAGAGTTGTAGCATAACGTTTCTAAAGAGAGCTCGCGGTATAAATTTATACCGTGGCTTCCCGTGTAAAAATATGTCGGTATAAATTTATACTGCTCCCGCTCTTTTCCTGTGGGGTGATGGTATAAATTTATACCGCTTTTGAACTTTCTGGCGGTATAAATTTATACCGCTCGAGTTGTCTCTCCGTGCACTGCTTGAGCTCACGTGGTATAAATTTATATTTTTATGCCTCTTGAGCTCACCTATGCTTCAAATTCATATCGTCCAACAAATGTGGGGGAAATTAAAGCCGCAAAATATAACTTTGTTCAAAATGTCAAATGTATTAGATTTTTTACAATTTTGTTTAAAAAATTATAGTGGTTTTAAAAACTTTGAATATTATATGCTTTTGTTACTCTAGTGGAATTGCTATTTGTTTCAATGTCAAATTTTTTATTGTATTTAGATTTGTTAGTATTTTTCATATCAAACTAGGGGGCCAAAACGGGGCAATAAACAATTTTGCATGTAAGCTAAGTTCAATTACCCCCTCAAAAAGGGTACCTAAAATGTCCAAAATGTCACGCTTGTCACAAATAGATCGTGAAAATGGACCTTTTTTGGGGAATTTTAGGGAATCTTTTAAAGATTCCTTTTGAAGTGCGTTTGGAGTAAATTAGTGCGTTTCATTTTAAACTTTGTTCACATCCCAACTTTAACAACATTTTATCCAAGACGCTCCACCTGATACTGTCATATGCTTTAGTAAAATCCAACTTGATATGAGCCACTTTTTGTTTTGTTTTTCTAACCCAATATAGACTTCGAATGTTCCTCCCTGGAAGAAATCATAATTGTACATAAGAGACATTGTCTACCAGTATGGGCTTTATTTTTTTCTGTCAAAGCCTTTGCTATAGTGTTGTAAAACACAGACAAATGCGTGATGGCATAAATCGTTGATGATGGTTGGAGCTTTATGTTTTGGGATCAACGAAATATGACATATATTTAGTTTTGCATCCAATGAGATATGAACTGTATTTAGTTTTGCAAGCTTGTGTAAAATCTATGTAGGTTGAAAGGATGTCTTCGTTTATCCATTCTCAATAACTTTATAGAACTTCTTTTGATGTCCATCCATTCGTCTACTTGTTGATTTTCTTCTGATTCTTGTTTTTTTTTTTCCTTTTTTAATCTTTGCATCTTGGTCATCTCCTTTTTTGGCTCTGCTCTGGATCGTGGCTGACAGCTCTGCTTTAGATCTGGAGGCACTCCTATAGCATGCTATTGGAGGGGCATGTGGAGGTTATAGAAGCCAACAAAAGACAAGCATGTATCGTGTTGGAGCTATGGAAAAGGATCGACAAACCTAATTGAAGTTGAAGCTTTCAAAAGCTGACAGGATTTCATGAAGGTATGCAATATTATTTGTTGTTGTTATTTTCTTGTTTTTTTTTGTCTTTTCCCCCATTTTTAGTTCAAAACATTTTCTTGGCCAAATTTCTTTCTAAAATCACAAATTTGAGCCTGATCTGCATCAGAATTGAAGAAGATCTACCAGTTGCGCGTGTAGAGGGCCAACTACACTCGATTCCTTACATCCTAAGCTTTCTATGGATGTGAAAATTTTCAGAATTATCAAACAGGGATTAAGATTTACATGTGGTTTCCTCTGTGGCTCTCCATCAGAATTGTGAAATTCTCTTTTAACCAATCAATTGTTCCTGGATAATCTCTTCCATCAAGAATACACCTTTGTCCCAAGCTGCACTGAATTTGAAACGAAAATGCTAAATTCTTGGTTAGAAGAATTCATTGGAAACAACAAGATCTCCGCTACAGGAATATTCATGACTATATCTAAGTTTTCTAACATATGCAACCAAATTTAGGTGATAATCAAATGGCCATTATATCTAGATTTACACAGAAAAATCTTGCCTCCTTCCGTAGTTCAGGGGGCCCCTTAAATTTTACATTTTTTGGTACATCCCATGCAGAATGCAAACTATGATATAACAGGGAGAGTAGGGCCCTATTGCAACACAGAGACCCCTCTCTCCCTATATATAAATATATTCTAATAACCAGAACAATGGGATATCAGTATATTGAAAGCTTACAGTAATCTTTTAAGAGTCCTCGTTAAGTCGTCAATATCATAAGATAGCCCTGGAAAACTATTTTATCTCAACGTCTTGAGCACGATTCTAATAATGTTTGTTTTGAGAAATCCATTGTTGCAAAAGGCCATGATTAAACCTAGGACATCCTCTGCAACAGTTATTGGATTGGAGTGTGCGTACACATAAAAAACGATATGAGAAATGATGACTTTAGAAGCCTGTCCATACGGTCTTGTGACGTTCCAAGGGAATATACGCCATAAATACATATATTCCTGGACTCGTCACCATACAAGTCTACCTAGGTAGCCTTGTATGCCTCGGATAAGTGGCAAGGGGTGCACATCTAAGTTAATTGTTAACTTAGATAACCTTAGGATAAGGCCCATTTCCACATGGCCTTATCCTATTGGGCAACCGCCACACAGCCTTATTTTAGTGGTGCCACGTGGCATCCCACGTGGACCCACACCTATATGAGCCCTAACCCTAACCCTAGACCCTTTTTCCTGACCTAGCACCTGAGCTCTCATCCACGTGCCCGAAACCCCGTTTCGAGCACCGTTCGTCATAGTCTAGCCTGGAGCAGCGGCCCCTGGAAGGTGTGTATGATCGTAGAGGGAGCAAGCCTTCGAACCACGTCTAGAAGCATGGAGACGCCAGGGATGGGAGGAAGCGCTTCTGGAGGAGGTAGGTTGAGTAGAGTTCATGTTAGTTCATCTGGAAGTTAGCACTCCAGAGGGGTTAGTGATTCGTGTCTAGAGTAGAGCCACCCTAGATCCTTTGTTGAACATCTTGAACCCTAATCAAGGAACCCTAACTGTTAGTTAGCTATGTATGTTAGGTTAAGATGTTCATATGATATTGATATTGATCATGATGTGATGTATGTGATATTGGTTGATCATGTGCTCCTCTTGTATTGGGAAGGGGGGTAGAGACCTAGGGCCATATGTAGTATGCTCCTAGTGTAGATCCCTTAGTTCCTATTAGTTGCGGCCTGTGCATAGGAACCCACCGGGCTATGGAAGCTATGATATGACTCAGCACCACACAACGGGGCTAGAGGCAAGATGGAGGGTGGATCCCTGCCGAGTGGGGGCTTCGGGGGATCCCACAGTGGGCTAGGCTTATGGTCGGTCACCTCGTGTGGGCCGAGCATGGGTCCCACACCTCTCTGGGGCAATGGTGTCCCTGCCTCTCAAGAGTTGCAAGTGTCGGCTTGGCTCTTGTTTTGGGGGTTCGGTCGGCACGCAATGCGTGTGTCGCCACGATTCTCTAGCCGCCCGTGGAGCCTCTAGACCCCGGGAAGGGGAGATGCAACCCTTCCTACCTCGTCGGACCAGGGAGATGCAACCTGGAGTAGTCCCGATGGGTGATGCCATGGGATTGCGTATCCGGAAGGTTAGAGTCATGCCACAGCTTGATCTAGCCCATCTGCAAAGTATGCACAGGAGGAGCGGATGGAGTGGTCAACCCTAGCCATTGTTTTATGCCAGCCCCGCCATTGTTATGACTCGGTCTGCTCTATCTTGAGGCCTATCTAGTCAGTCGACTACCCTATGTGTCAGAGCCACGGGTAGGAGCTATCATGTTTTATGGCATATGATTATGTTCTTTGCATCTATGGATGTGCGGTTGAGCTACCCTCGAGGTAGCCTATTGTATTGTATTGCTAGTTCTGATGTGTTTATGCTTCCGCTGTGATAGGAGCCCATAGGGGAAGGGCGCGCAAGACACCTTCGTGTCCCCTTCCCGCACTACGGAGGTTCCAGAGTGCGGGATAGACGGAGGGCCTGTGCGGTTGTTGAGCCGGACGGGGGATTTCCTGCCGAGTGTATGGCCGGGCGCCGTATGTTTAGCAGGGAGCGTCACAATGGTATCAGAGCGATGTTCTTGGTTGACCAGGGACTAGCACTGACCATAACCATGAAAGTAGTCTAACAGGCCTATAGGGGTGTGAAATAAAAATTTCCACCATCGAGCCCCGAAAATAAGGGAAAATTTTTTTTTCTCTTAGGTAGTGGGTCCGGAGCAAGGTTAAGTGTTAGACGAAGGAATGAATGAGTCCAATTCATCTTCTAGTAAATTTGGAGTGAAAATTATGCATCTGCACCAAATTTCACCTAAAATGGGTCGAAGAATCATGCCAATCGGAGACCCGAGTGAAAAATGGCGCAAATCCATAATTAGCACTTCAAACCATTAGAAAATTCGAAAAATTTAAGGTATAATACGAATTAATACAGGGTTAATACATACATTAATAATTAAATAATTACTAAATATGGTGTAATTAATAAGGGAGGCTAATAAATAGGGGTAATTATGGTGGGAGAATATTCCTAGGGACCCTCCTTTTTAAATATCTGACACCTCATTCTCTCTCCAAACCTTCCCCCCACCACCTCTCTCTTGCTCAGCTTTACGTCATCCATTTCTTGAACCGTAAGATATGGCTCGAACCAAACAAACAGCGAGGAAGTATAACGAGCGACCTACCCTCTCTATGGCTAAAGCTGCAAAGCAGGTCCAAGACGCCAAGAAGGTTCCCGAGCACCTTCGACCGGGCCGAGATGAGGAGTTTCCTCCAGCCAGCTAGCCGCATACCTTCCACGACGCCGAAGAGGACGCACCTAGCCCCAGCAGCAGCTCTTCATCGGCGGGCACCCAGAGAACCGGCGAGTCCCGCCACTTTGGGCCCTCGTCGGACACCGAGGTAGAAGAGCAGGTTGAAGACCAGGTGGGCGGGCAGCAGCAGCAGCACCAAACTCAAGAGGCGGGCCCTTCAGCACCAAAGAAGAAGGGCAAGGAGAAAGTTGCAGAGTGGCCGGAGGAGAAGGCTGCTAGGAAGAAGAGGGAGCGCGAGCGGGAGCTGAGGCGGCAGGAGAGAAGGACCAAGAGAAGAAACGACAGACCTCGCCAAACTGTCGTTATTGAAGAGCCTCGTGAAGAGGAGGAGGTACATGAAGGGGGAGACGACGAGGAGGAGGAGGAGGAGCAGCAGGGGGCCAGACGCCGAGACCACCTTACCCTAAGGGGCGGAGCCACCGGGGAGGTGGTCAAGCGAAGGTGGGAGAACGGGAATTCATGCCCGGCCGATCGTGAATTCATCGCGCAAAATGACGGTATACAAAAGAGTACCTCGCCGCCGGACCAGGTACAACGACCGCACCGCCCGAAGTGCAGAGGTCGCCGAGGGCGGCAGGCGAAGAAAAATCAGCCTAAGCCACCCCCACCTAGACCGGAAAAACCCAAAAGGGTTCACCATGGGCCGAATAGTCCGCACGTCCGGGTGTTTAGGGAGATCAAGCACTTCCAAATGTGCACAAATCTCCTCATAAGGAAGGCCCTTGCCGCTCCCTTAGGGAAGTCATGCAGAATTCGGACCGATTATAGGGTTACCCCTCTAATGACCCGGCCCCGCAAGAGGTCACGGGCTGCGAGCTGGTGCGACTCTTTGAGGAAGGGAATCTCTGTGCCATCCATGCTAAGAGAGTCACCCTTATGCCGAAGGACATTCACTTAGCACGGAGGATTCGCAGGGAGAGGCCCTAGAGCCTCAATTTTGAAATTTTGTTGAGAAGTTAAATTTTCATGTAATTGTGTTTTCCCTAGTAATATGAAAGTTGTTTTTTTTTCCTCTGTAAGTAAAAATTTTGATGTTGAAATGTAGGAAATTAAACTCAATTGGAGTAGAATTCTTTATAGCATGCTTAGGAATACCCTAGAAATCATGTCTACAACGAAATTTTGACAAAAAAAATCATCGAAAAAGCAAAAATTGGGGCAACCGGGTGAGACCGCGCCAATGGCCTCTGCGTCCGCGACGCGGGCGCGTTTCGCGCGGATTCACCCGGGTGCACTGAAAATTCGCTTTTAGGTGTTAGTTTTGCTCAAAATAAGTTGCTAGTTAGGCTAGAATTGATCCAATTAGTCATGCTAGCATCTTCAAACTCCCAAAAATGACCAAAAATGGCCCCAAAATAGGCCAACCGGGTGAGACCGCGCCAAACGCGTTTGCGTTCGCGACGCGGAGGCCATCCGCGCGGATTCACCCGGGTCAGCCCATTTTCGACCCAAATTAGCCAAATTTGACCAAACAAACTGCCATGTAGTGTTTCTTGCTTTGTTTTGCTTAGATTTGCACTTCATGGTAGCTCATTTGGACACCCATAGCCATAGAACCAAGGCTTTCTTATGTAGGTACCTTTTTGCACGAATCCCGAGGCCAACCATAGTCTATAAAAAGGGGCCTCATTTGCCATTTTCCCTTCAACAGAACTGCTCCCAGCCACTTAGGCGATTTTCTGATTCCTCACTGATCTTTGCAAGCCATTTTCTGCACCCTTCTTTGCTCAATGGCTTCCAAAGAACTTTGAAAGATGGTACAATCTTTGCAAGCCATATCCATCGACTCCTGGAAAGCAAGCCTTCTCGTGTTTGACCACTTGTTTGATCTTCATGCAACTCTGTCTAGAACACCATACTACCGCGGATATCGCATGTGCCAATACGACCAACAGGTCCTGCCTTGGGAAGTTAGACTACCTCCTAGGGGAGGGAATTGGGTTTCTCTGGAGACACTCACCCAAGCCTTAGGTTGAGAGATGGGAGGATCCAAAGGCAAGAAGCAGCTATGGGATAGGACTAGGACTATGCCCGACTACATGACCTGCAGACATAATAGGCATAGGTACCTTTCATCTCAGACAGCCCTTGCCCTCTTCATGCACTATAAGTCAATCAACAAAGTAGGGGAACCTTCTGTTCAGCCCTTAGACTTAGCACCACTTGATACCCGTAGGGCCCAGGATCAAATCCTCAACATAGATTCCTCCGCGTATGAATACCATGGCACGACGTCGGGGGCACCAGTTCTGCAGATCGATGAAGACTACGAGCAGTTAGGGGAGCAAAACCCAGAATGGGAGAGCAGGGAGGCAACAAGGATGCAGAGATACATGTCAAGGCACGACGACGACATCAGAAGAGCCACCGAGCCACCGGTCGGCATCACAGCTCTGTCGCCGATAGTCATCGACGGAGAGGAGTACATTTTAGCAAATGACATCCTCAACTTGTCATACTGCCAGGAACAGGGACTTCGAATCGTTGAGCTTCTAGGCATGATAGCACATGGGAAAAGCACGGACCTCATCGACTATTCATACCAGGAGATTCCAAGGGAGCTGGCGGAGAGACACTCTTATGCTGGGGAGACAATGTCAGACATAGCAGCCTATCAGCAGATAAGGGAGATCTATCGACAGCAGGAACCTATCATTTCAGAGGAGGAGTTCCAAAGAGATACTGAGCACACCGCACAAGCGGGGAGGGGCCCAAGCTCAAAGCCGGGCGATTCGAACCAGAGCATGAGGGAAGGGTCCAAAGAAGATCAACTTGGACAATGCAACCAAAGATGTGGAGAGACCATGAAGATCTTATGGCGTGGAATGCCTACTACGGAAAGCAGCTCAAAGGAAGGGCACCGGATCGCGAGGCACGGGTAAAGGCACGGCACTTCGCTACTATCTTCCAGCCCTCAGCCAAGGGCAAATGGTGGTCTTCCACAAGGAGTTCAGCCCAAGGGGGGAAGAATCCGTGGCGCTTCTCATAGCACTCTCGGGCTTGAGGCGGCGATTCGAAGATATACGCCCATGCAGACCACATCATCCTTTTCAACAGGGCCGTCGCGCTCCATTGCCTCGACTTTGCGAGGGGACACCTCAGGGATGCATCACTTTCAGTAGTAGCAGCAACTGCACCGGAACTTCCGGAACCGAAGATGACCCGAGCACTTGAAGGAAGATCGACAAGGAACATCTTGCGCAACCTCGGCAAAGGCCTCTGATTCAGGGATGTCAAGAATTTCTTTAGACTTTCAGGAGGCCATTGAATAGTTGTAAAATTTCCCTTTAAGTTTTAAATTGTGCTAAATGTTTTCTTGTACCCTATTGTGCTAGTACATATCTACTCTACCATGTAAACTCTATGTATTAATGACTATTAACTGTTTTATAAATGCAATGCTTCATATGATTTCCTTATAACTAAAAATAATTCAATTACAAGTAAGATTGATCAACATCTAACCCAAATAACATGTATTGATGATCAATCCTTGCAGCAAGAAGCACATGCTCAGGTTCTCAAGGCCAGGGCCGACATCACCAGTGGGTTCCCAGAAACCTATTTGGACGTGATCAAGATGACAACAACGACGAAATGACGCCGGAAGCAATCAACGCAAGGCTCGTCCAGATGAGGAACCAGATGCATCAGCTGATCCACTGGGCCACCCCATTGATGAATGCCCAAGAATACGCACCTGCTCCACCACCACCTCCACCGCTACCTCAGCAAGGCATCGAGGAAGGTCCACAGCCGGAGGGGCAGGACAACCAGGGGAATGTCAGAGACAGGAAGAGGAAAAGGAGAAACAGAAGGAGTCCAACACCACCTAGCTCCAGTTCATCGACACTTCGGGCGGTCAAGACAGGTTCTAGCTCGAAAAGTGAGTCCCACACCCACGTAAGAGCCGGGCAAGGAAGGAAGATGATTATCAAAAGAAAGTTGACAAAGCTATGAGCAATGTGTGGAAGACTAGGAAGTTGGGTCAGTTCTCAGGGAAGGACAGGTCAGGTATGGAGGCAGAAGCCTGGCTTGACGAGATGGAAGAGTTTGGCAACTTTTATGGCATGAAGGATAAGGATATAGGGAAAGTTGCCACAGCAAACTTGATAGGAGCAACTAGAATCTGGTGGAAAGGCTATGCAAAGTCCAACAAGCTCAAAAGGAATTCTTGCATTCAAGACCTTCAAAGAAGGCCTTTCGCAGACATTATGTGCCTAGGTCACATACTAGCGAAAGCAGATCCGGCAATTCTCTGATTGAACCGTGGTACCTTGTCGAAAGCAAAGTATACTGAGAGGAATTCATGCGACTTAGGCTCCATGTTCCCGGAGTCTCGGAAAGGCAAGCGGTTGAAACTTACATTGAGGGACCGAATCAAAAATATCAAAAGGCTAGTCCGAGCAATCAACCCTAAGTCAGTGGCAGAAGCCGAGGATAAAGCCATAAGTTTGGAAGAAGCTTCAACGCGCCAGAGAGAGACAATCGGCCTTCAAAGGAAAGTCAACGGGGCAAAGTTACCAAGGGGCGACAAATGAGTAAGCAATCAGCAACTACGCCATCAGGAGGCCAGCAGCAAGGAAGAGCTCAGGGTAAGAACTTTGGGGACCGTAAGCCGCAGAATGCATTAGGGGGCAGCGTGTTAAAGCGTATTCTAGACAGCCTGACGAAAGAGAAGAGATGTTTCAGGTGCTTCCAGCCAGGGCACCGAACACATGATTGCCCATTCGTCATGCATGAAGCTTTGGCAGAGCTCATGGATTGGGATTCGCCGACAGAAGCAGATGAAGACGATGACCAGCATGAGGCCCAGGACTTCATAGATGGTGAGTGCCATATCTGTGCAAATATTGAGTCGGGTGACATAGAAAATCAGTCAACAGTAATTGCGGCTGATGGAATCATAGATAGCAACCCATATGTAGTCCTCATAGACACAGGTAGCTCTCACAATTTCGCCTCTCCTAGGTTGGCTGCCCTAATGAAGAACAAGTTATTGAAGTCTAAGCCAAGGCCAGTTGCTATGGCAAACGGCGCCATTTGGCACACTAAGGGGAGGAGGATTACATTCGACATAGACCTTAGTGGAAGTAAGTGGCCGATGGGGGCAGAGGTCATGGAGATTGGAAGGTATGACCTTATAGTAGGAATGGAGTTCCTAAAGCCGGTAGCCATGATCGACTGCGACCGCAATGAAGTCGCCATGACAGCACCGGACGGCACCAAATTCATAGTGAGAGGTAAGAAGGCAGCTTCTTCTATGCAGTGTATTTCTTTGAAGCAGCTAAGGAAAAGTATAGAAAGAAACAGGGTGGATTACATTTTGAGATTAGAGGCAATTGAGCCCAATAAACAGGATGGAAACGACCAAAAAGGGAAGCAGTTGCCCAAGCCAGTAGCAAGGCTTATTTCGGAATTCAAGGATGTATTTCCGGATGAAATCCGGCAGCTACCACCTTACAGGGGTGTGGAGTGTGAGATCACATTGGCACCAGATGCTAAGCCTACCAGCAAGGCACCATACAGGATGAGCACACCAGAGTTGAGAGAGCTTAAGAAGCAACTCCAGGAATTGCTTGAGCTTGGTTTTATTAGAGCAAGTGTGTCTCCTTTTGGAGCACCCATACTCTTCGTGAAGAAGAAAGATGGCAGTTTAAGAATGTGCATAGACTATCGCCAGCTCAACAAGCAGACGATAAAGAATAAGTATGCATTGCCAAGGGCAGATGATTTGATGGACCAGCTCCAAGGAGCAAAGGTATTCTCTAAAATTGACTTAAGGTCAGGATACCACCAAATAAGGATAAAGGAAGAAGATATCCATAAGACCGCCTTCAGAACGCGGTATGGTCACTTTGAGTTTACGGTAATGCCCTTTGGATTGTCGAATGCTCCAGCAACTTTTATGCGCCTCATGAACGACGTCTTCAGGGATTTTCTAGATGAGTTTGTCATTGTCTTCTTCGACGACATTCTAGTTTATAGCAAGTCCATTGAAGATCATAATCAGCATTTGAGAAGGGTGTTAGAAAAGTTGAGGCGGCATCGTTTGTATGGAAAGCTCTCCAAATGCCACTTTGCTACTGAAAGAGTGGAGTACTTGGGCCATGTCATATCGGCGGAAGGGATCTCCACCAATCCCGCAAAGATCGAAGCAGTAGTAGATTGGCCAGCTCCAAAGAACGTAACAGAAGTAAGAAGCTTTCTAGGTCTGGCAGGTTATTACAGAAAGTTCGTGAAGGACTTCGCTAAGTGGACGTCCCCCTTGACGGACCTCACTAAGAGTGCTAAGGTGAAAGATTGGAGAACACATTGGTTAGAAAATGTTCAAGCTTCATTTGAAAAGCTTAAGGAGGCCTTAACAACAGCACCAGTGCTAGTTCTGCCAGATCCAGACAAGGACAAGATAGTAGCAACAGATGCAAGTAAGATAGCGACAGGTGGAATCCTTATGCAAGAAGGAAGAGTAATAGCTTATGATTCCAAGAAGTTGAACGACACCGAGCAGCGCTATCCAACCCATGATCAGGAACTTCTAGCTATTGTCAGAGCTCTTCGTATTTGGAGGCATTATTTGCTCGGGAGGAAGTTTCAGTTAGATACTGATCACCAGAGCCTCCAATACATCTTTACCCAACCACTCCTTAATCTAAGGCAAAGGAGGTGGATGGAATTCCTAGAAGAGTATGACTTTGAGATTGCTTATAAGCCAGGTAAGTTGAATGTGGTCGCCGATGCTCTTTCTAGAAGACCTCTTGAGACGAGAACTCATTGTAATGCTATATCAACTCTTTCGAGTGGGTATGGCAAGAAAATTGAGGAGACATTACCATTTGATGGTGATTTCAAGGAGGTGTGGGAAAGCCTCTCTAGGGAGGCTAGAACAGATAAGGAACGAGAAGCCTTCAAGCATTATAAGAAGGAAGGCAACTTGTTATATCATAAGCATAAGTTGTATGTACCCGAATCGTCAGGTATAAGGAAGCTAATTCTTCATGACACACACAACAGCCCAATAGCAGGGCGTGCAGGGTTTATGAAGACCTACTTCAAGATTCGAAGTAGCTACTTCTGGCCGGGAATGAAGAAGCAGATAGCAAGATATATTCGCGAGTGCCAGTTGTGTCAGCAAACCAAAGCGGAGCAACTTCGAATTCCAGGAGCCTTGGAACCTCTGGCAGTGCCGAATGCGAAATGGGAAGTGGTAAGTATGGATTTTATCACAGGATTCCCCAAGACTCTTCGAGGCAAGGATGCATTGATGGTCATAGTAGACAAATTATCTAAGATGGCACATTTTGTGCCTTGTAGAACTACCGACACAGCATTAGATACTGCCAAGCTATTTGTGAAGGAGATTTTTAGGCTCCATGGCATGCCTCGGGAGATAATATCTGATAGAGATTCTAAGTTTATGAGTGCTTTTTGGCAGGACCTCTTTAGCACCATTCAGACGAAGCTCTCCATGAGCACAGCTTATCATCCCCAAACAGATGGTCAGACGGAGAGGACGAATCGAATCATTGAAGATATGCTTAGAAGCTTTGTGTGGAATAAGCAGTCCAAGTGGGATGAGTATATCCACTTGGTGGAATTCGCCTACAATAGTGCCAAGCAGGAGTCATCTCAGATGTCTCCTTTCATGGTAAATTACGGGTACCAGTGCTTAACCCCGGACACTTGGCACAACCCCGTGTCAAAGGTTGAAGTGTCCCAGCAGATGCTAGGAGATATGCAGCAGTTGGTGGAAGAAGTGAGGGGTTACCTCCTAGCAGCAAGAAGTCGGCAGAAGAGTGTAGCCGACAAGCACAGGACCGTAAGAGAGTTCAAGGTAGGCGATAGCGTGTGGCTGAAGATCAAGGTTAAGCAAGCTAAGCTTCGGATTGGGAGTTGCAAGAAGCTTGCCCCTCGATGGGCTGGTCCGTTCAAGATTTTGGGGAGAGTCGGCTCCCAAGCCTACAAGTTGGATCTTCCGGCCCATCTCAAAGTTCACAAGGTTTTCCACGTAAGTTTATTGAAAAGGCACAATCCTAACCCTGATGAGGTCTTGGATACTCCAACTTTATTGGAAATGACGGAGGAGCAAGTTGAAATCGTGCCTGAGTTACTTCTTGATAAGTCATTCAAGAAGACTAGGAGGTCTCAGTTCCTCCAGTATTTGGTCAAATGGAAGCACTTGCCCGTGGAAGACGCGACATGGGTATTAAAGCAGGATTTGGAGAAGCAATACCCAGAGTTTATGAAGGAGTTTGATGGGCGAGTCGTCTCCGACTTGGTCGACCCCGACTTGCCAGGAGGTTAGCTTAGTATGTTTCTTAGTTAGCCTCTAGTTCTGGCATATGTATTCTAGCTAGTGGAATACATAGGCCAGAATCTTGGAACATGTGGGCGATGATGAGATAAGCCTTTAAGGCGTTCTCTAGGCCAACATGCACCAAGAGGTGCGCATGGCCAATAGGGTCATGCGAGAGAGAGGAAAGGCATGGTGCGCGATGATGGGACATCGATCGGATGCTCTCTATACCACGATGTGGGGTTCGCACACCTGGCCATAGGGGGGTCATGGTGAAGGTCAAAGTGATCATGTGCGATGATGGGATCGTGAGACGTTCCCTAGCTTAAAACCCTTGGGGCATGATGCACTAGGGGTACTCGAAACCGGGTAACCGAGTACAAGGTAGCACTTGATCATGGGCAATGATGGGATCATCTTAAATGGTCCTTAAGGTCAAATCCGAAAGGGCCATGATCGAGTGCAAGGTATTGGTAAGGGGGGTGGTCCCCTAAAACCACAAACTTATTAATTAAACTAACGTAATGTGCTCCATGTGCAGGCAAGTGAGAAGGAGCTTCGAGGTGGGGCGCATTACGAGAAGATGGGGGAACCATAATTTAGATTATGAACCCTAATAACTCTTATAATAATGTTTTGAATTATTGTAAGAAGTAACCTTGTTAAGGCTATATAATTTTGTATAAGTACAAATATAGCCTAAATTTTGACATTTAACTTTAATAGGAAGTTGATCGTTTAAATTAAACTTAAGTGTATGATCTTATGTTGTTTTGCAGGATAGATAGGCTCGTCACCTTAGCGCAATGCTGGGGACAGCATTGTCCTAAGGGGGGGAGAATGTGACGTTCCAAGGGAATATACGCCATAAATACGTATATTCCTGGACTCGTCACCATACAAGTCTACCTAGGTAGCCTTGTATGCCTCGGATAAGTGGCAAGGGGTGCACATCTAAGTTAATTGTTAACTTAGATAACCTTAGGATAAGGCCCATTTCCACATGGCCTTATCCTATTGGGCAACCGCCACACGGCCTTATTTTAGTGGTGCCACGTGGCATCCCACGTGGACCCACACCTATATGAGCCCTAACCCTAACCCTAGACCCTTTTTCCTGACCTAGCACCTGAGCTCTCATCCACGTGCCCGAAACCCCGTTTCGAGCACCGTTCGTCATAGTCTAGCCTGGAGCAGCGGCCCCTGGAAGGTGTGTATGATCGTAGAGGGAGCAAGCCTTCGAACCACGTCTAGGAGCATGGAGACGCCAGGGATGGGAGGAAGCGCTTCTGGAGGAGGTAGGTTGAGTAGAGTTCATGTTAGTTCATCTGGAAGTTAGCACTGCAGAGGGGTTAGTGATTCGTGTCTAGAGTAGAGCCACCCTAGATCCTTTGTTGAACATCTTGAACCCTAATCAAGGAACCCTAACTGTTAGTTAGCTATGTATGTTAGGTTAAGATGTTCATATGGGAAGGGGGGTAGAGACCTAGGGCCATATGTAGTATGCTCCTAGTGTAGATCCCTTAGTTCCTATTAGTTGCGGCCTGTGCATAGGAACCCACCGGGCTATGGAAGCTATGATGTGACTCAGCACCACACAACGGGGCTAGAGGCAAGATGGAGGGTGGATCCCTGCCGAGTGGGGGCTTCGGGGGATCCCACAGTGGGCTAGGCTTATGGTCGGTCACCTCGTGTGGGCCGAGCATGGGTCCGACACCTCCTGGGGCAATGGTGTCGCCCTGCCTCTCAAGAGTTGCAAGTGTCAGCTTGGCTCTTGTTTTGGGGGGTTCAGTCGGGTACGAATCGTGTGTCGCCACGATTCTCTAGCCGCCCGTGGAGCCTCTAGACCCCGGGAAGGGGAGATGCAACCCTTCCTACCTCGTCGGACCAGGGAGATGCAACCTGGAGTAGTCCCGATGGGTGATGCCATGGGATTGCGTATCCGGAAGGTTAGAGTCATGCCACAGCTTGATCTAGCCCATCTGCAAAGTATGCACAGGAGGGGCGGATGGAGTGGTCAACCCTAGCCATTGTCTTATGCCAGCCCCGCCATTGTTATGACTCGGTCTGCTCTATCTTGAGGCCTATCTAGTCAGTCGACTGCCCTATGTGTCAGAGCCACGGGTAGGAGCTATCATGTTTTATGGCATATGATTATGTTCTTTGCATCTATGGATGTGCGGTTGAGCTACCCTCGAGGTAGCCTATTGTATTGTATTGCTAGTTCTGATGTGTTTATGCTTCCGCTGTGATAGGAGCCCATAGGGGAAGGGCGCGCAAGACACCTTCGTGTCCCCTTCCCGCACTACGGAGGTTCCAGAGTGCGGGATAGACGGAGGGCCTGTGCGGTTGTTGAGCCGGACGGGGGATTTCCTGCCAAGTGTACGGCCGGGCGCCGTATGTTTAGCAGGGAGCGTCACAGGTCTGCACCCAGAAGCTTTGATGAATTTGTTGACTTTGAAAGGACCTAGTATAAGAGAATAATCCACTGTTGTGATCCCTAACCATTATAGTGATGGTCAGGAAATTAACCTTGTGTCCCAAAGCCGTATCTTTTACATACTCCGTTTCATCTTTTATTATATATATATGGAGCATGTAGGCCCCTTAGAAAAGAATTCACTTATTTTCCAGCCATTGATAATGTTCAGGTCATCTATATATCTGGATGCATGCTGAAACCTGGGTATATCATTAAATCTGTTAAGATGGGCAAGTTTTGTAATAAATCTCAGCTCATTCCAGGCCAAATACATGTTGCATCATGCAAGACTGCATGAGAACCCCATAGGTATGCCCCTGCATTGTCTCCAGATTGAATTCCCCATTTGCAAGAAGCAATGGCCAAAAAGCCAGTTATTAATTTTTTTGAAATTCTCCTTCTTCTTGTTAGATAAATTAGAATATTTTTTCCCATTTTGTGCAATATATACCCAATTTGTTTTTCACTACAAGCTGGGTGAGTGGTTTCTTGTACCTCATATAATCCCATACTAAGTCTGCAACATCATCAATTATTTCTGTAATACCCTCTTCTCCACTAAGTGGGATATTTTCATAACATCTAGTTATGTCAGCGGCAAACACATTCTTGATTTTTCTGGGAAGGTTCAGAACCACATCATACGTCGAATTAACCATCCAACTGGGGTTGACTTTCTCCTTCAACCATATTTTGATTTCAGTTGTGTCCCAGTAACACACATCAGGTCAAACAACCACAAAGTTGTTTAGAATGGCAGTATCCGCTATATCTGAAAAAACCGTATTGTGTGCATTTGTGATCCAACGGTAATCCCACTTGTGGGCTTTGAACAAACCAAGTAAATATGGTAGTTTATCAGTGGTAGGTTCAGGAAGTAATAACAGGCTATTAATACCTTTAGTGCATTCCGCCTTGATCTCAGAAGGTTTAGATGGTATCTTTTTGAAGTCATTGTTGTTAAGTCTGTCTAATGCCATGTCCAAAATATGTCTTTGGCAAATGAATGAGGCATTGTTAATTGCCTTGTCCAACCCAAAGACGTATAAGTTCTGCCCCAGCCAAGTAAGGTTCTTTTTAACATCTCCATCATCCCAGAGGTATCTTTTGGGGGGGATCAACTTTTTGAAACTTGTAAATCTTTCTTTTGCTATACTCAATAATATGTATTTAATATGTTGTAAGCCATCCTCGTTGATATGTACTGAAAAAGTTCAACCATAAAGAATTGATCACAAGTATTTATAAAGTCTTCCTGGACACCCCGTTATCAAGGATATGATTCGACTCGTTGGCAAAGGCAGCTCTAAATTTTGGACAAATGTACAATCTGCAAATCTGTGGTACGTATATGACCAATGCAAGGGTCAATAAATTTAGCCAAACTAGGATTTTTGCAAGGACATTTATTTGGCCTGTCATCAGCAAAAACATTGTATGGTTTATAAACTTTGTCAATAACTTGATCACCATATCTCCAACCAAACAACATGCAATTTAGAATTTCATTTGCTAAATTGGGTAAAGCATCCCGTAGAACTTATCTCAAATAACTTCCTGATAGAGAACTTTTCCAAGAATTTTGAAAAGAAAGTACTATGGACAATCTTAATGCCCTTATCGTTTTTGATAGTCACTAAGTATCTCTTATGATTGCAGTCCCTTATAATGATTTTGGTACTGGTACTTTTTTGTTCCACCTAAAAAAATTATTTTTGGGGGTTAGAACTTGGAATATAGGGAATTCTGGCTTATAATCTAAATCCAAAAGTTTTTTGGATGGCAGTTCTAGTCAAGGTAAGAATAATACTGGATTTTTATGTATGGTATTCGCAAGTCCAATAAGGTAATAAAAGTTTTCTTTGTGTATACACTTCTAGCCATGGAAAAACTCTTTCCATAAAAACCCATGGCTAGTGGAAGATGTTAAGATTAGAGTATAATCATTACAAGAAAACACGTTGACAGAATGTACAAAATTGATACCTTATGAACTTAGTAATTAGATAACTATAGATACATACCCGGTAGCTTCTTTGTAGTCCAATTTGATTGGAATGCTTTCTGCCAGAGATATAGCTTGATTTCCACCTTTAGTGACAGAATATTGATCATCATAATCATCAACTCCACAAACCTTAGCAGGTTTAATATGTGGTACAAGAGTTCTTGCTCGTGGGTCTGTAGTAACTTTAGGAGATCGAATGGTGGAGTAATTCTTGTTAGGTCCACTGCCACTGCTGCTGCTTGGTTAATAATCCCAAAAATTTTACTATTTGGGGTATGGTTCCGTCTAAAAGAGACAGGCCTTAGTGTGAATTCCGCAATTTTAGCAAGTCTAAAACCTCCAAAGGCCATTCTGAGATTGTTGTCAGGGTCTTCAAGATAATACAATGTCATGTCAATCAGAACTCTTCTAACTTCCAGATAAGAAAGATAAGCAAGGACAGCAAGTTTTAGGATATTGTGGAGTAACTTGGTTATGCAGACCAATTTGACAATGGGAGTGGCACCATGGTACAAGGTTTCAAGATTGTTGAGCAAGTACCAAAGCAGCATGGTCCACACGATCCCGCTAATACAATCATCTTTATTAGTAGCTTTTCCCTTGTTTGGAGTCTTGATGTAGCCACAAGTTAAGAAAGGATAATGTGTTCTCCATAGCTTTTTCAGGTAGAAACCATCTCTTTTATCATTTGAAAATGCCATATTCCCCTTCTGGGTGACATAAACACCACTATTCTTGATGCACTCTAGCTCAAAGAAATTAATGTCAATGGGTACCAAAACTTCCTTTTTTGAAAAATACTTATCTAGTTTTCTTGCTTTGAGGACCCCTGTTCTGATTTCATCATCAACAATCCCTGTTAAAGCCTTCCAAGTTTCCACATTGATTGGAGCTAAGGCCCCGAAGTTCTGACTTTTCCATAAGGCATGTCCCCATGCAGCTCCGTAGCATTCAAGATTCTGTTCAGAAATCAAAGAAAACTTAGAAGAATTAACCAAACTTAAGGTAGGTACCTCCTCCTGCTCTGAGTTCTCTTGTGAGTTGTCTTGGTTATGATCTTTATCCATAAATTTCAGATCTTCCTCTGACAGATCTGTTTCTGAAAATAGATAGTTCCTTGTATCATCTTGTAAGTAATTAGTCGTGTCATTAGCTTGTTTCTCATCCAAAGATAATGAAGGTTTGATTTCGTGAACCTCCTCCAAATGTGCCAATCCGATCATGAACTTTCTGCCAATTTCGTCTTCCAAGCATGTTCTTGAATATAACAAATTAGGCATATCATTGTAGACAGCAGAAATGATCCCCTTACAAGCAATGTTGTTACATACGTTGCATACCGTACGGGTACCATACGTTTTTTAAGTTTTTTAAAAGTTTTTTATTTTTGGTTTTAAAAATCTTAGAATACGTTTTTATAACCAACACATAACAACCAACACATAACAACCAACACATAACAACCATTGACATTAACAACCAACACATAACTACCATTGACATTAATTAACATAACCATTGGGTCCAACACATTTAAATTAAAATCCCCCCTTAAACCCCCTTTGGTTTGGGTGCATATTCACACGGGAGGTGACTCCGGGCAACGAGAGCTGTTGGATAGGCATATTCACCCCTTATTCCTTAATCTACACCGTACGTAAAGTTCCTCGTTTGTGGGGTATGCAAGTACAAAATTTGCTATACTGTATAACAAGATTCACAAAACACACACACACACACACACACACACACACACACACACACACACACACACACACACACACACACACACACACACACACACACACACACACACACACACACACACACACACACACACACACACACACACACACACGGGGGCTTTTGTTGTGAGCCATTGGTTGTTGACCATTATGCACAAACAAAGGGCTTCTGTTGTGAGCCATTGGTTTTCAAGCCTTCATGTGCCCATTATGCACCACACACACAAAAAGAGGGCTTTTGTTGTGAGCCATTGGTTGTTGACCATTATGCACCACACGCACAAAAAAAGGGCTTTTGTTGTGAGCCATTGGTTGTTGACCATTGAAAAAAAAAGGCTAAAATCAATGGCTCAGAAATGGTGCACTCTAGATGTACGCATTAGTACATCCATTTGAATACATCACGAAACCATAGGAAAACCTTAGTGAAAAGCGTACAAAAACACAAAGAAAACCCCCTGTTATTATGCTACATATTAACATTAAAAACGTTGCAAACGTTAAAAACGTAAAAAACGTAAAAAAAAAACTTTAAAAACTCCAAATTGCCCCTCTGAAATAGATTATATAACTTCTTTTAATACCAGCACCATATTTGGGTTCCAATCAAATCACAAAAATGTGTATTCAATTCAAAGGTTTAACTTAATAATATAACAATTAACATAAAGGTTTAGCATGTTATCATACTAGAGGTAGATAGAAGAGAAATGAATAGAGGTAAAAAAAAATTATTTGAAGCAGCTATACCTTTGGAATGGTTTTGGGTCACTTCCTGCTTCTATTTATCACTTATGGCAGTCGGATCTTCAGAAGCAAAACAGAAAAAAATGAATCGAAATAAAATTAGTAAAAGAAGAAGAATGGAAAAGTTACCTTATTCGACTGGTCTTGGATTGGCGCAAGAACCGTTTCCTGATTTGCATGGTGGAGTAAAAACCTTTCTTTCATTGAGGAAAAAACCAAAACCCTGGTTCTACATGCATTCGACATGTTTCTACATATATGCGGCCGCTCATAGTTCCAAAATCTTGTTTGCTAGACCAGAAAATCTAAATGAAAGTCATTCGAAGCATTAGTAATGGTTTTTTTTTTTTTTTTTACATTTTTTGATAACCCCCGATGGTTGCAAACGTTTAGAGGGGTTTTTTAAGAAGTACTCTATGGTTAAAAACGGGGTTTTTTAACAATACTGTTACAAGTTTCAAGTTTGAAAGCAGCTTTTTTCATGTCATAAAAAAACTTAAACCAGCCATTAAACCCAAAATAGATTACATGTGATTTGTCTTTTTCCACATGATTCTTTTCCTTATGGACAATAAACTCATGTATCTCTTTGTTTTTTATGCAAGCAATCAGGGTCTGCACAACAGTATTAGGACTTGTAATATTGCACTCATTGTAGTGTATAAGAATTAGTTCTTTGATTCAGTGGCTGTTGAAGTCAATATCTTCAATCAGAGGCTTAGAATCAGGTCCAGTCTTCTGCAATCATGTAAACATTTTTGTAAGAAATAATAGTACACCTTATATCCACACCAGGGTCCCAAGTTAAACCCAGGAATTGGAGTAACAAAATCTTTTGAGTCTGTTAAGACCATAGGAAATAATAAACTTAGGCCTTATAGTTCCATTTGAAAAAATAAGGACCTTTAGATGCAATCCTCGAATAGACAGGTGCAATCTACATCTAGGTCCTGATATGGATATTTTCGAAAATAACATAAGTCTAGCAATCTAAGAACACTTCATTTGAACAACTAAGTTCATTTTGAAATAATCTTATTAAACACCAGATTAGATTCTTTTTTAGAAAGAAATTAAGAAAGAAAGAAAGAAAGAAAGAAAGAAAGAATGAATGAATGATTTTTATCGTCCACCAGATTTGATCATATGCTGGGCAGCTTTGAAAGGAAGGAAGGAAGGAAGGTACTTTTATCGTCCACGGAGACCAATCGGTCTATGGGACCCAATACAAAAACGCAGCAAGCGGATTACTGCCCGGATTAAAAAACCCCCGCCCCGAAGGGTTTTCGAGGGAAAAACCGTGGCGAATCAATCGGCCGGCTGCATGACCGTTCCTAACATATAAAATGCGTAAAACACCCAAATATATCTGATCATGCACCGCACGACCCGTAGTGCCTAATCACGAAAGCACCGGTGGGGGGCAAAGGTGACCTAGGTATTAGATTCATCCTCAATAACTCCCATTTGGCAGCATAGAAATGAATAAGATACAATAATATCAAAAATAAAAAACATGTGACATAATTCCATTAACTTTTTCCTTTTATTTTCTTATTATTATACGAAGATAAATTCAATTGTCAAAACCAGCAAGCTAACTAAGAGAGGTAAGGAGAAGAGAGGGAACACAACTGAAAGAAAGCCACATATGGGCATCTCCACTAAAAAACCAACAACAAGAGCCACAATGCTAAAGAAAGCCACATCTGGGCATCTCCACTAAAAAACCAACAACAAGAGCCACAATGCTGAAAGAAAACCACATCTGGGCATCTCCACTAAAAAACCAACAACAAAAGCCACAATGCTGGGCATCTCCACTAAAAAACCAACAATAATAGCCACAATACCACAAAGAGCCACACATTAGCCACCGTGCTAATGTTGTCCGAGCCACCATGCTAATGCTGCCCAACTCAAAGCCACCATGCCACAAAGAGCCACACATTAGCCACCATGCTAATGCTGCCCGAGCCACAATGCTCCTCTATAGTCTGCACAACAGAGGAATCCAACAAGAGTAAAGGATTAGTGGAAGCAAATGTCGAGAAGGTACAAACGTCTATCCCAACATTCAGGCAAACTCACAGAAATAGCGGGTGGGTGGGTGGGTGAGAAGGATAGTTTATGGCAGAATAAAGGAGATGCAGATGAGCTGATGAGAAGGAAGAAAGAAAGAAGGGTATGAAAGGACGTCAAAAAACTATAACTGTCAAAACTAACTCATGGCAATGGTTTTGACAACTACATTTATCTTCTTATCATTATACGAAGATAAATTCTTAGTCAAAACCAGCAAGCTAACTAAGAGAGGTAAGGAGAAGAAAGCACAACTGAAAGAAAGCCACATATGGGCATAGGATTGCATTTCACATGGCAAAGTCTTGGCTAATATGGAGTGTATGGAAACGAAGGCGAAGAAAGGTCTTTTATGATAAGCATATTTCTTCTCAGGTGGTGCTTCAAGAAATTCGTAAGAAGTTGTATAATTGCTTTCAGATCTCCAATTGGCCTGATCGTATTAAAATTCCAATATGGAGTGATCATCTAAAAGTGATTGATGCTTCAGGGACTTTTAGAAGCAGTCCACTGATTTGGATAAATACCCAAAAGAAAGTGCTGACTATCCAAAGATACTCCAAAAAGAGAATGCAGCCAGGACCTAAGACTACTCAGCTCTGCACACAAATATAAATAGTGCTCCAATGTTTCAATGCACCGCTCACACATTGGGCAAAGTGGGCTTACTCCTGGCTTAAAGCGATGAACCATCTCATTAACTCTCAAAGAGCGATGAATCACCTGCCAAAGTAGAACATTTACCTTTGGAGGATTATATTTAGACGAAACAAGGTTCCAGATGGATTGCGATTGAGAAGGCAAAGTCTGTAAGTGCCATTTTCGAGAAGGTGATAAAGTACTTGAGGAGATAATCAATCTGTAGCATGAACTTACTAGCTTCTTGCCTTCTTTAATACCTTGAACAAAGTTCCAGCATCTCTTGTTACCCACCTTCTTAATTAGAGGAAGAGCACTTGCTACATAAGCCCATATACTGATATCTTTATCCAACAACCCATAGGTCTCCTGAAACCATTGCCAAGGAGCAATGTCAATACCAAAATACCACTGTTCAATAGAAATAATACCTGCTCTCCTCCACCTCACTTGGGAATGCGCATGCATAAGCCTGGAGACAAGCTTCCCAATCAAATGTAATCACCTGCTGGACTACCTTCCAGGCCCGAAGCAAGCCTTTCAGTACTGGAGAGGCATGTGAATAAGCTTTCAATGGATATAACAATGCCCAAGGGAGCTCAATTCTCACACCTCGCTTATGAAAAACCATACACTTCTTTACTGATTGTTTAAGTAACTTCATACCTGGTGATGCACAATCATCTTTCAACAAACTGAACAATAGCTTAGAAGCTAAGACCTTGCCCTGTAAAGAAAGATCCTCCTCTCCTTGTTGAGTGGGTTCCAAAAGCACTTGCATCTTCACCAATGGCAGCAAGACAAAGCTTAAACCAAGTTTTCAAAGTGGCATAAGAAATAGACTTTCTCCGCAGAAAACAACCATGACGTGTCATACAAATGCCCCTAATCAAATGGCCACCAGCCACACCATCCATTTCAGCATAATTTCCCAACTTCAATAGTCTTTCCAAAAGGCCAAGAGGGCAATAAGGACCAAAGAGGCGGGCAATAAAGACCCAAGCACCAACACCAGGAACGAGTAAAAAGGCTAGCATGGGTATCCAAAATCAAAATCTCATTCTAAAGCAAAAATATCAGCTCCTTACTGCACCAGAAGGCAGCAAAAGCAATAACAATAGCTCTCCATCTCCTAACGTCCAAAAGAGAAGTTGAAGGAGAAGAAAATTGCTCAAAAAGCTTGCAGAACATATGAGGAAGGATGGGTTGTTTCTTTTTAAGCGAAGGAGTGGACAATCTCTTAGCCACATCTCGAGCAAGGCCAACTAGAGGATGATCTGTAGGCTTTGAGTAACCAGCAAGAAGGTAATGGAAAGCAACAACAGCAATGGTCGTCTAACACGAGCTAATGGATTAGAAAAGGAAGTGAGAAGCAATGTGAGGAAAAGGCAAACCGTGGAAGACTATGCAGATAGGAAAACCATGTTCTTAGACTTGCATCAATTCTTAAAAAAGGTTCCAAGCGTGCTGATAACCCCTCAAAGTACTTTTAGATTTAGAAGACACCAAAAACTTATGAAAACAACTCTTCAACTTAAGCAACTCATCATCACCATCCAGCGTTAGCCAAAACTCTGAAGAAAAAACATCTGCAAGAACTCAAACTCACCTAATTAGTATTCATAACTCGTAGCGCAACAATAGGGCTTGATGGGAAAAGTAAGTTCAAGAACTAAGAAGGAACTTTGATAAAACAGTATAGCATGAGTATCTTAGGATGAAACGTCTTCTGCATCAAAAAACAAGAATGATTTTCTCATGATATCCTCAAAGAAGTTAAAGGGAAAAGGAAAATCTTCAACGAGTTCGTGGACCAAAAGTAAAAAACGTAGGTTGTTACTTCCAAACATATTTACTTAACACATCTCAAGAAAAGTAAACCAGAGCGGTGGTAGTTAAAGGAAAATGCCAAATGGTTGTGGAAGGAGTCACTGATACTTAACATGATTTTGGATCATCTGAACAACAACAACAACAATTCTTTGTAAAGAATATTTACACAACTAGAAACAGTTTATTGCAACATTATATCTAGAATGGAAGCTAGAGATTGTGGACTAAAATGCAAGAATGAGTTTGAAAAAGCAACCAAACAATGATGATGATGACAAGGGTCAATGAATGAAAGAAACCATAGCCTTACATGAAGCAAGATAGGGCTAATAACGTAGATAGTAGGTACCACATCTTGAATCCTCCTCAACACATCATGATAGCATTAAACCGCTAATAATATCTTCAATTTGAGCAATTAAAACATTACCATTTGAATCGTTCCAAAACATTGACAAAGACATCTATAAAATAGCACACCCATGTAATTAGCATGTCAATCCATGAGGAAAAATAAAAGGGACTCGTCACATTAATAGAATGAGTAACATGGCGTTGAAAACTACAATATTGATAGAGTCAAGCACGAGAAAATAAATCCACGATATAACATCCACAAAAATTAGATCTATCAAAGCAAGGGCAAAGGCGAGATGCAATGGATATTGAAAAGGAAAGTGCCAGAGAAACAAAGGCATCCATAAAAAACCATAAAAATAGAAGCATGGACTTATATTCAACATGCACTATCAAACCCTTTATGTCAAGTTGAACCCTACCATAATCCAATAATCCAAGGGGATTGAACCCTCTGCAACTATACCAAGACTACCAAGATCATTTCAGAGATAGTCTGAAGCCTTAAGGGTAATTAACAACATGCGCACATGAAATATGTGTCTTGCATTTCTGAAGTGTTCCCCTTTCTGCAGGCTTCGGATAAATTTTAGTAGAGAACATTATCATCAGTTTCAATGCTTCTCCATATACCAATATTATATCAAGCATTCTTGAGAGAGCATGAGCAAATTTGATATGTCCAGATAGGAAGCAAGTATATCTTTACTCGCCTTAAATCAAATGAGGGTTGCTACATGAATCTTCTGAAGGATCAAGGACAAGGCATTTTCAGTTGCATTTATTAAACATTTTCCTTAGTCATAGCATAATCCAAGAAATCAGAATCAGGCCAATCAAGTTGGAGACCAAAATATTATCTACAATACTAGCTCATTATATCTACATCATGAACAAATTTAATATGTCAGATGACTCTTGGGGTTGGATTTAACATGCTGTCACATATCTTAAATTATATCCGTTAAAATAAATATTGTCAAATTCTATTTAATATTCAGCAGTGGTTCAACCTACATCCATTAATAACTAAATTTGATACAGCATAATTGGATTCTAGAACAATACAGCTGGATAGCAGCATAGTACATGCAATAAAAAGCCTTATAATTAACGACAGCCAATTCCAAAGATCGTGTGCTATGAGATCCAATCGAAGAATCAAGACTAGCAGGGTAGAACCTCAAGAATGACATAATGACAAAGATTCTCGTACCTTATTGACCCTTTAGTTATTACATCAGATGTCCCTTTTACTTAAAAGTTGACGTCAATTCACTACTATCAAATAATCATCCTCTTCAGTTTCTGCATCCATAACTGAATAAACTTGATTGAAGCCAGTCAAACTTGTTCAAAGCCTTCAAAACTTTCCCTGACAGCCTGCAATCCAGAGATCTAAAGCATCTAACTGGTGTTAGTCAGGAGTATCTTAAGAAAACCAAATTGAATTAAGTTGGCCAAATACAAAATAGTCTGCAAATAGGAAGCAATGTGACTTTAAAGAACTAGAGAAAGAAAACTTACTACATTCAGGAGGAATTCTGATGAATGCAATTAAGTGATCACAAACAACTAAAGATCTTTAGAAGCTATGGCAGAGACAACGACAGAGATAGAAAATACTACGGCATATGCATGCAAAGACAGCCATGACAAAGAACTCTAAACATAATTCTCATACTGAAGCAAAAGACAAGTAAGATCTCTTATCTGGAATAGCACCAAAGTCTCTTCCCCTTTAAGCTACAAAAAAAGATCGAAGTAGAAATGTTGCAGAAAATGCTAGGGATGGGACACATAATGCTACCGACTTAGCCCAACAAAAATTAGCATGCTTCTGACTATCATGGCTTGCAGAACTGGCTCCTCTTGATGTCAAGGTATCCCATTTTTCATGACTCCAGTGCAATGGCCATTCTTCACTACTCCATTAGAATGCATTGAGGAACTGCTGCAAAACCAGGGTTAACACTATAAACAAAGAATACCATATTGGCGTATAACTCGTCCTTTATTTTTGCTCGGTCCTGCTGCAATCTGATGAGCGAAATATAAAGATCCACAAATATCTCCATACCGGCAAACAAGCCAAATCCAAAGACATGAAAATAGTTGTTTCTTGCTCCCAAAATAGTAGCAAGCTTTCATTACTCTCCTCACGAAACTGTTTAGACCATATAGATCAAACTATACCTACTGTGCATCAAGCATCCGGCCAGGATTCACAAGCATCCAGCCACCTGCATATTGATGAAACGCAAAGAATCCTCCACAAATTTCTCACTCGAGAAAAACTCTCTTAGCCCCAAATTCGAGCCTTATAAAGAATTTGGCCTTCTAGATGGTCACCAAATTTGAAGTTAGAAGGCCCATGGAGTACTTCACATCCAGAAGAAAAGAAATCGGATTTGTGCTAGAGAGGAACGAAATCCATACTCAAGAATAATTAATTTTGTTATGGGCCCTAAATAAAACTAAGTCCAAGGAAACAATAGAAACTGTGGAACAATACTTGAATCTCCTGAAGCTCTCAAAGGCATGGTCAAGGAGTCTGATTTGGAAAAGGAACGGGATGACGACGCTTCAAACCAAGGAAAACCAGAAGGAAATAGAAACGGGAAATCCAGCCAGAGACGGGATTTGGTGGGTGAGAAGGATAGTTTACGGCATAACAAAGGAGATGCAGATGAGCTGATGAGAAGGGAGAGAGAAAGAAGGGTGTAAAAGGACTTAAAAAGCCTATAACTATCAAAACTAACTCATGGCAATGGTTTTGACAATTACATTAGCTATGAAATTCCATGGCATCACATAACTAACAGAGTTAAAGCCATCTAAAGCCATCAAGAAGGAGGATCAGCCAAAGACTTCTTTCATCACACCATGGGGAACATTTGCAATGAGGAGAATGCCTTTTGGATTGATGAATGCATCAGCAACCTTCCAGAGAGCCATGGACACTATCTTCAAGGATATACCTCCAACAGCATTTCGAGTTTTTTTGGATGATCTTTGCTTAGGTACTTCTTGCAAAGATCACTTTGATTGTCTGACAAAATTATTTGCTTTGTGCAGAAAAGGAGATGTCAGCCTAAATCCAAAGAAATATGTATTTTTATCTCAAAAGGAGATTTGCTAAAACATGAAGTATCCATAAAAGGCATTCAGGATTTATAATTGTAGTACGATATATCTAAAACTACATAATCTACATTTTTTTGCTCTTTTAAAGTTACATATCCCTAATATATAATTGTATTACAGCCGTCAAGAGGCCAGCTTAAGTAAAGGTTGTGTAGGCCTAGGTCTAGCTTTAAAATGTACACGTGTAAGGCCCATAAATCCTAGGAACAATATGGAGTTTTCTAGAAGCTCCATTCACATGTCAGGACTGGCGTCGAAGCTTCTGGATTGTCCATGTCTTGAAAGTTAGTTCCGTATCAGTATCGAATCTTCTCGATTATTCTTTTTGTTGATATAAAAGCGGAGGATGGGGCGTAGGTTGAGCCACAGTAGAAATCGAAAGTAGTCTATGGTTGACCAAGCTGATGGATGTTTCAAGAATCGAAATACAGAAGGCCGAACAATTTACTGAGGGGTTGTAAGAGATTCGATACTACCAAGTCGGTACATCTGGGCTCGAAAGTTGGATTCTGAAATATGGAGCCTTTCAATTTTTTGGAGTGCAAGAATGTAAGGTAAATTCAGTTGCTGAAAACAGAGCATATTTGGAGAGGATTGGGGAGGAACAGAGCATTCCGTCATCTGGCCACTGGGGCTCTAGCACGATGTAGATGGAATAGGGGCTATGATTTGTAAGGCCCATAGGCTAATTCGCAGAGCACAAAACAGGGGTCTGATTGCCACCAGATATGGCTCTTCCTTTTGTATCTGCCGGCTCGTCTCCGGCATTTGTGAACCTTATGTACCAGGTAATCTTTTTAGTTTAAGGCTTCAATTTGCAGCTTAATTTCATTAGCAAAGCAAAATGCAGATTCCAACTCCAAGGGTTCGAACATGGAACAAATTTTAGGTACCATTGCGGCTCCGTGTGAGAGTTTTTTTCCAAACATCACTTTACAAAGGCTGCATAAGTCTAAAAATCCATGCAAACTTAACAAACAGATTCAAAGATCGTATCATCAAAAGCTTGAAAAAGCTTGGTCACAATGATTGCATGCACTCGCTATGATTGCCTGGTAGATAGACAGTATTTTAGCTTTCTTGCATGTTAAGCAAACTCTATTATGATATTATATTTGCTTGTAAATATAAATACAATGATAATAATACATTTAGCCAATTATATATCATAAAATACTGTAAGATTTTCAAAAATAACCAAACTATTTTTTATGGAAAAACATATAATATGCTTAATTTTTTCCTTGCTCTTCATCGGCGTCCCGTTTCTCTCTCCAGTTCTCCGAATTTCGTAACAGGCTTGTTAGGAATGGATACAAAATTCTTAACAGCTTTTGTTAAGAGCTTGTTAACGAATGGATAACATTTGGAGGCCCCCTCTCCTCCGTATAAAAATTGTATACGAAGGCTACATCGAGGGGGTAACAAAAAATTGTCACGTGGCCTTGCCCACTGCGATGCCCCGTCAAGTTTTTTTGGCAGCCAGAAATGTAGTCCACGCGAGACCTTGGATGCGGGCATCCCCAAATCCAGCAAAACAAAAACCATGTACTGGTTTTTCTCCCTGCCTATTATCGATCTTTCAGCCTTCTCTTTTGTAATCCATCGATTTCCCTTCAATCCTTCTCTTTGTGAAGCATGGATCTAAATATCTTGCCATCCTTATCCTTTATGAAGCATGGATCTAAATATCTTGCCACTGGAGGACGAATTTGAAGAGATTTAAGGTCCAATTGGGTCTGAATTCCTACAGAATCTTCATCGTTATTGCTCCCCTAAATATGTGCAATTCATCCATTGCTTCCATGATCCAACGTAGCTATTTCCTCTGCTAGAAAGAATGCAAGTTTCGGGATGGGAGGATACAGAAAGAATGCAAGTTTCCTAAAGCCCACTGGTTTCGAAAAAGGCAAAGGATGGTATCGATTAGTAGCAGCTGCACCAAAAAGGTAATCCAGCCCAAAAACAACGGTCTTGTGAATTAACCTTAAAATAATAATGGATATAACACAAGGATGATAAGAACAAGACAAGACAAGAACACGAATGATCAGAAGCCAGTGCGCATTAGCAAAATGTTCTCTGTTCAAATACAACTATCTCCATGAATTAAGCTCGAGATCATGGAGTAACTCGTGCCACAATTTATCCAACCGCTTCAACCGCCTAACTACTTGCTAAACATGAATTGCAGGATAATGACCAAAATGGAAACTTGATAAAACACTTAATATTTTCACACCCCCAGTTAAGTGTTTGCCGTCCTTAATCCAATCATTTCAAGAAATTTCTGGAACTTGATAGTTCCCAGGGCTTTCGTCATTGCATCAGCAACTATCTCTGCTGTAGGACAGTAAACCAGCTTCAAAGTACCTGTATTTAGAATGTCTCTGATATAGTGATACTTAATATCAATATGCTTCATCCTCTTGTGCTCAGCAGGATCGTATGAAACCTTCATAGCTCCTTGATTATCTGCCATCAAGGTCATTCCTATGCTGTCATGAATTTTTAATTCAATTGCTAACCTTTGCAACCAAATGGCATCATTAAAACCATGTGCAATCGCATAAAATTCAGCCTCAGTGGTGGATTGTGCAATGCATTTTCGTTTGGAGCTACTCCAACTTCCCCTTGCAAAGGTAAAGACATAACCTGAGATGGATTTTCTATCTGGATCCCCACCCCAGTCTGAATCCGTATATCCAACAATTTCTTTGCTGCCATTAGCATCAAAGGTTATTCCAAATTTGGAGGTGCCTGCAATGTACCTTAGACATCTTTTGAGTGAGCAACAGTGACCATGCTTTGGGTTATTTGCAAATTGACTCAATTTGGACAATGTCAAAGACAAGTTGGGTCTTGTGGCTACTGCTGCAAAATTCAGAGTTCCCAAAATATTCCTGTACTGTTTGTGGATGTAAAAGAGATTCTGAGAGCAAGACTCACCTAAGGCAACCAAGTTTACTCCAAACTCAAGAGGAGTTGTAACTGTCTTGCAATTTGTCATGTCCACCCTGTGCAATAGGTCAACCAAGTATTTCTCTTGATGTAAAAACATCTTTCCTTTCTCCCTGTCATAACTAATTTGTATGCTAAGAAAATGATGTATCATGCCTAAATCTTTCATTCTGAACTGTTTATGGAGTTGCTCTTTCAGCAATGCTAATTCATTTTCTCGAGCTGCTAAGGTGATTAAGTCATCCACATAACATAATACAAGTATAGGAAAAGGCATGAATCGAAAGTAAACACCAGGATCATTTGCACTTACTTGGAAGTCAAGCATAAGAAGTACTTGATTCAGTCTCGAATACCAAGTTCTGGACGCCTGTTTCAGACCATATATTGCTTTATGCAATTTGCAGACCAGATTTGATCCTTGAATAAAACCCTCTGGTTGTTCTAGATAGAGCTCCTCCTCAAGTTCCCCATGCAAAAAAGCATTTGTGACATCCATTTGATGTATGTGATAACGCTGTTGGCATCCATATGCCAAGATAGTTCTCACAAATGTGAGTTTAACAACAGTGCCAAAAGTTTTATCATAGTCTATCCCATATACCTGTGTAAAGCCTTTGGCCACCAGCCTTGCTTTAAAACGATCAATGCTGCCATCACTATTGTATTTGATTTTGAACACCCATTTGGATCCTATTATGTTTTTGTCAGTTGGTTTTTCATCCAAGGACCAAGTCCTAGCTCTTGTATTGATGCAAGTTCAGCTTGCATAGCAGCAATCTACTAATCCCTTTCATTGCTATTAATAGCCTCAAGATAATTCTGTGGTTCAATAGCATGCTCTGTGGTTGAAAAGATATAATCTTGTAGCCATGCAGGAGGCCTCCTATGGCATGCAGGTCTTAGAGCAGCAAGATGGTCAGTTATGTACTCTATGGCATCATTCTCTCCTGAAGGTTCTCCTTCAACATCAGTATTATCATTATTGCTTCCTATGACATCATTCATTTCTGTGTTGGCATTCTCCAGAGGAACTGCTGATGCAACAGATAGATTTTTGCTGGGCACTTCTAAGTCTGCTACAATGACAAAAGTGGATGCTTCTGCCTTAGCTTGAGGAAAACAACTCTCATACTCATTAAATTCAGCATGGCAGCTAATCACTAGTTTCCGAGTCTCAAGGTCAATGAATCTGTATGCCTTTCTGTTACTGCAGTAGCCTATGAACATGCACGATTTTGCTTGGCTGCCTAGCTTGGAGTTTGGAATATTCAACTTTACAAAAGCCTTGCATCCAAAAACTTTTAAATGCTTAAGGACAGGAGGTTTACCTTCCCAAATGTCTTCAGGAACTTTGAACTCAAGTTTGGCGTGAGGAGCTCTATTCACCAAATAGGCTGCTGTAGCTATAGCTTCACCCCAAAAACAGGCTGGTACCTTCATGCTTAGTAACAGTGTTCTGGCCATTTCAATGAGGGTTCTATTAACCCTTTCTGCTCGACCATTCTGCTCACTAGTATATGGTGCAGTAAGTTGGTGTTCAATCCCATTTATCATGCAAAAATCCTCAAAGGTATTAGAACAAAATTCACCTTCATTGTCAGATCTCAAGGCTAAGATTTGATTTCCTGTTCCTTTTTCAACTAGCTGTTTGAAAATGCAAAAATACTCAAAGTATTGACTCTTATTTTTGAGTAAATACACGAATACCTTCCTGGAGAAATCATCTAGGAACACAAGAAAATATTTTGATCCTGCATGAGTAAATACACGAATACCTTCCTGGAGAAATCATCTAGGAACACAAGAAAATATTTTGATCCTGCAAGGGTAGCTGGACTGATTGGACCACACAGATCAGTGTGCAGCAGAGCAAGTCTTTGTTTTGCATGTGAATTGGAAGTCGGGAATCCCCCCCTTGTGATCTTACACTGTAAACAAATGTTGCAGGGTCTGGTGGATACCATTCGAAAGGGAACGATATGCCCAAGCCTATAATGCCACAAGGTTTGCTTAAAAGGAGCTTCTCCTGCATAATACACTTCTTCAATGATTCTAGGTGGCCCAAGGATCTACTACTACTCTTGAACATAACAAGTTGCCTTTAAAATACAATTATGTATGGCTTGAATCAACACTTGCCCATTTTGTCCCCAAGGATCTACTTCATGGCTTGAATCAACACTTGGAGGTAGAGAATTTGATCTCATTCCCTGCATCAGTTAGTCTGCTGACCGACAAGAGATTCTTTTGCAAACGTGGTACATGCAGAACATTTTGGACAGTGGTGACAGCCTTTCCAAAAAGAATTGAAATGATATCTGTTCCAATTGCTTCTTGAACATGATGATCTCCCATTCGAATTGTCCTAGGACGTGACAGCAGCTGGTAATTGAAGAAAAGTTCCCTTTGTGAAGTCATATGACTTGTAGCTCTGGAATCCATGTACCACTTAGAGCTAGACTTCCCTTCCATCAATTCTAAGGCAACAAAAAGGAACTCCCCATGATCATCCTCCATTTCTTCAACTATGCAGTTATGTTCCTCCTCAGAATTCTCAGCACATTTTTTTTTCTCTGCAACGGCTGCTTGTTCTCTGGGTACAGGAGCAGGGGCTCGACAATCCCTCGCCAGATGCCCAATCTTTTGGCATCGAAAGCAAGTTGCTTTGTTTTTGTCGAATCGACGCTTCCGACCTCCATTCTTCTCTCCCTTTTTATTTTTAGCTTCATTGAACATCAGCGTATCTGTCACAAGGTGTGCCTTGTTTTGATTCTGGCGGATGACTTCAGCTTTGAATCTCTCCAGGGCCTTGTCGAAGGTATATCCGACAATCTGCCTTCCATATTGATGATTACTCCCTCAAAAGTCGAAGGTAAACCATTTAGCAGCATGCTGACCTTCTCATCTTCCGTAATATCGACACCAGTGGCTTGCAATTTGTGCAGCATCTCCCTCATGATGCATGCATGCTCATGGAAATCTCCCCCCTCAGTCAAGTGAAGACTGTAGAGCTTTTTCCTTAGAGCAAACGATTTCCAGCCAAATCAGAAGCATAATGGTTCATTAGAATCCGCCAAATTGCCTGAGCAGATGAAAGTCCCCTGACCAGTCTTGCAGGAATGTCATCTAAACCAGAACAAATCACCAATTGCGCCTTCCGGTCCTTCTCAGCAAGGTCCGAAGTGGACTCAGTCAGAACAACCTCAATGGTTGCTTCATCAGTGCCTTGATTCACACTCCATGTCGGATTAACGACACTCCAGAGGCCTTTATCCTCTAGGATCATCTGGATCCGCCATTTCCAGAGCATGAAATTCTTCCCATTGAACCGGGAATCAGCTTCCATTCGAATGCATTCAGTGTTCCAACATTCTCGATCGTACAAGTATTAAAGGTGGTTAACTCAAGGATTTGTGAGAATCAGTAAGGACAATGACAGAGTCAGAGCAGTTACATGCATGGGCCCTAAAATAATAATGGATTTAACACAAAAGATGATCAAGATAATAAGAACAAGACAAGGCAAGACAAGAACACGAATGATCAAAGCCAGTGCACATTAGCAAAATGTTCTCTGTTCAAATACAACTATCTCCATGAATTAAGCTCGAGATCATGGAGTAAACTCGTGCCACAATTTCTCCAACCGCCTAACTACTTGTTAAACATGAATTGCAAGATAATGACCAAAATGGAAACTTGATAAAACACTTAATATTTTCACAGGCCTGCTGCTATAGGTTATTCGATTTCCATGCGAATGCGGTAAGCAGCGTTGATGGCTTTGACACTCTGTGAATCTACCGTTGATGGCTTCGACACTCTGTGAACCCAGCCTCTCTCCATCAGGAGCCTCAAAAAACCTAGCCTCTCCATCAGGAGCCTCAAAAACAGAATATAGATAGACGTAACAACAAAGTTTATATAACAGTCTGCTTTGTTCGTCGTACGTGACTTGGAAGTTTATGTACTAGGTAATTGCCAGGAGGAGGGGCATTCCGCGCTGTAAAGGGCTCCGGCGGCTCCGCGAAACGAGGCGGTGCACGAGCGGCGGAGCCGCGACTGCGCCGCCGAGTTTGGCGGCGCCACCGGTGCCCTTTACAGCCGGAATGCCCGACCCCTGGCAATTACCGGACGTAATGACCAGTATCTTTAAATTTCCACTCTTCTACTTTGATCCGACAGATCCTTTGCATGAATGGAAGCTGGCCAGATGAAATTTCATTGTTGAATCTTCAAAAAAATAGTTGGTTTATGTGATCTTCCAAGATCAAGAAGCGGCTATAGTGAAGAAAATGAATTTTTGAAGAACCGTTTTTGAAGAACTGCTCAACTTGCCAGGTGAAATTTCTTTGTTAAATCTTGGAAAACACGGCTCTTAAGAAGCGGCCGTAGTGAAGAACCGACCAGAGATGCCCTCAATAGCTTGGTCTACCCTTCTTGCCCTGTTTTAAACCAAGTAGTATGTCCGTCAGCGCCTCTGCGCCTCAGATCCGGTAAGCTCATCTGCAAGGAAAAACTAAGCTGTCATAGAAAAGCTCTGTGAGCAATCTCAGGCAATCTTCTCTGCAAAAAAGACTCTGTAGGAGAGATGAGCGGCGCCGCTCCGCACAACCCGGACAAAATTACATCATATAATTTCAAGATAATAATGGCGTAATTTAAAGGTACTGGTCATTACGATCGTTGTAATCTATTATTGCGTAGTTCTTATTACAGAAAACGTCATACTTATGTAGCTCTTGTTAAAAAAAATGTTTCCAAAACCTAGACATACAAATCCATCGCCATGGTCTCTCTATAAAGGTTTCTGCAAAGATTAAACCAAATTATACGGGTTTCTGCACCAATCAGGATGAAACACAATGCCTCTAGTGCACATCATTAGAAGAGCTGTAATGGAGAACCATAGAGGGAAGCCAACCCCATGACCTGTAGAATCCAGTCGCGCCTCCCCCACGCCATTCTCCAAGGTCAAGCAGAGATTAAGCCGGATTCTACAGGTTTCTGCAAGGCCCTTCGTCATTCTTGATCAGAATGGCTCCCTTTGTCATTCTTGATCAAAATGGCTCAAGAATTTTCAAGAACGCTGACCTACTTTGCTCGACGTATTTGGAATCTTCCAAATTTGACTAGATGCCAGTTCAAACTTAACTAGACGCTGCCAGTTTCAAAAGTCCTTTCTGGTTTTTTAATATATGTGGTTCACAAGACATGCCAACAAATCCATTCCTGTAAAAGTAATTTCTGGTCTGCCAATTGCCACGAGTATAAACAAAAACAAAATTGGCACGTTACAGGAAGTGTCATATAGAAGGAGAAAGGTAAACATGCAATAAATATCCAGATTCAAGAGCTGGGACTACGGCTTCTACTACGAACCAGCTGTAATCATAGCAGACACAATCAGATGGAACCTTTGTTCAACTTCAAAAGCCAAGATGATTTAAGTAGAGCAGCCACTTACAACTCGTTCTCGGGACCTTGACCTTGATCTTTATGTGAGGCCATAAATTCATGGAGACAAAAATTCATTAGTTTATTACTCCTGAAACGTCGGATCAGCATTCTAATTTGCGTTCCAAGAAAAAGTACCTTGAGGCAGACTGTGAACGAGGAGGAGATCGAGATCCAGACCGTGACCCCGACAATGAACGGCGGCCTCTTGGCAAGCTTGATAACCACAACAGTCGTTTTAATTGTTGAACAAGAATAAAGGGCTTCTAATATCTAAACTAACAGTTTACCTGCCACTTCGACTGCGACTCTGTGTGTAGCTCCGACTACGGCTACGAGTATAGCTTCGACTTCGGCTTTGACTTCTGCTGGGGCTCCGAGAAATGCTACGCATGATTCCTGCACCTTTATCTTCTTTTACCTATACATAGCAATCCCTCTAGTAAAAGGTGTTGTGCATTTTGTTAACGTGAGAAAATCAACCTACATACCCGAATGTATGAATGGGAGAAGGGGTTGCGAAATTCTGTGTCATCAAGCTTCCTAATCTGAAGTCAGACAACTGTTAGCCACCAACACATGGAGGAAGGTAGAAAAGTGAAGCGCAAGAACTGACAGCATATTTCATGTCATCATAGTTTGTAAAATCCACAATGCCTGTAGTCCCTGCAAAAGAAGAGTCAGTTACACATGGCAATATGTAAAAGCAAATACAGCGGCGATAAATGAAACACATCTCACCATGACTATCACGAAATACTTGGGCAAAACAAACATCTCCAGCACGACGCATGTGATCCTGTGGATATCATAGATCAATCGACTTCCAAAAAAAATACTACGATACAACTGTATAAGCTTAAATTCAGGGCATACCTTAAGATCCTGCCATGATGCGGAGGAAGGTAAACCAGTGACGATAACTGCAAAATTTGCTAATTAGTGTTCAGAAAAGCTGAAGGCCAAAAATACTATAGAGAGACTTAAAGATTCCCATAGAAACAGCAGATAATCGCATCAAAGTGACTCACCCCTGTAGTCAGAGTGCCTGGAAACACCAGAAGAGCGACCACTACTATTGCTACTATAGCTACTGTACCGATCTATTGATGATAGCCCACGCCCACCATGAGCCATCTCAACCTGCACATTGCACTATATTAAACTCCCCTTATTGGAAAAAAGGGTCTGTTACTTTATCTTTTTGTCTTGGAGTACTTACACGCAAACGATATCCATCAAAATTGTATCCATCCCTCCCCCTGATGGCATCTTCTGCATCTCGAGCATCCTCAAACTGCATGCTTGATTGCTCCATCGCATTGGCAAAATCTCAAAGCATTGTCTAACTAAAAGATGCAGCTACATACCTCTATAAAGCAGTAACCCGGAGGCCTTGGGGGCAACTTTAAATCAATGTCCACAATAGCTCCATACTGGAACCGAAAATAAACCAAGATTATTATCAGCACTTCACCATGCCACAGCATAATCATAAAATCCCATTGAATAACCTTATAAAACAGATCTTCTATTTCACGTTCCCGTATATCACCAGGAAGGTTGCCAACATAAACAGTCCTGCTTGCACGGCTGCTCATTCTGACTGCAACACTTTGGAGCCAATCAGTTACAAAAACCAGATTACTGACAGAAAATTATGTATAGGTTGACATGACACTGTGCTTATTCAAATAAGATATTTTGAATGAAGCAAACCAAGAATGAGGAATGTTTGAGGGTGCCAGAGATCTCCATTGCTCCCTCCTTTTTCAAGAGCTTTATCATAAATATATGACTAGGACACTTGAAGCCACTTTTCAAAATTTCTCCTCTAATTTTTCCCACTTTCTCCTTTACTTTGTCAACCACAATTTTCTTTGCTCCTATGCTCCTTTGCCAATCACAAATTTGTGTGCTCCTATGCTCCTTTCCAAGCTCCATCAATCTATTCATTTACAAAGGGCGCATGTTACATAAACAGCAACATTACACCATTCCTTGGATTGGAGCTAACACCCTCCTTACAAACAATAATTGCAACACACTATATCAGTCAACTAAAAGAAAAGCATGAGAAATGGAGAAGCCCATGCTCACACACCTCGTGACAAGTTGGGTCAACAAGAGACACAGAATATTTTTGCGTCAACAAAACAAATGGAAAGCGTTTTCAAGATTGGTTAAATCCTAAGGGCAAATATAAGCAAGTCGGAAAGGCTTAAGCTGCAGTTAAACTCTACGAATTAGGTTTGAATAAAAACGACTGTACGCAGTGTCAAAACAAAAAGGAAAGCAAAAAGATATGGCTGACGAACAAAGTCAACTGTAATAAGCTCTAACGAGAAAACAACTCAGGCAAAACAGAAAATGCGCAAGATACTTACACACTACGACTTTGCTCCGGCGCCACAGCAAAACCCTGCTTTTTAATATCAAAACAGAAAAAACTTATCTTTTGCTCCTTAAATCCCGGGCTAGTGGTATGCCGCAGGCCATGCCACGTAGCAACAGTTGTATGTTGATCGTTGGATCGGTATATTCTCCAAGTAGATTCCCCAATTCTTTTTTCTTTTTGGCACCGGATGAATGGTTTTTGGGTTGGTCTAGTGGTAAGGCCTTGGATTGGGGTGATCCCCATCAGGGTTCAAAACCCACCGACTTGCCTTAAAAATAGCTAGTCAAAAGCACATTTGATTACTTTTTACAGAAATTACATGTCTTTCTTTTGCCTCTGTAATTTATAATACGAAGTTCTTTATATAATGGCTAGTTACAAAATAAAAAATGTAGTTTCCGTCTCCTTAATGCTTGGACACATAATAGATATGTCATTTGATTCTCTCATGTCAAGCACATGCATTGTGCCCTTGCCATTACACATCATATAACCTAGAGTATAACTTGGAGGAAGTATATACATAGAACAATCAAATGTAACTCTCAACATGGTACCCCATATGTGGCTATGTGCAATGCGACACCTTTAAAATCCAACCGTTGATCTTCCCGCAAACTCTCTATCCCGTTATCATTTTAAGCCATAATGCCACGTCCCTTCAGGTCATGTTTCCATGTCTTGCAGACTATTATTTTCCGTTTCGCAACATGTTCATGCATGCATCTATCATGCTCTTTAACTCCAACACTACCACATGCTTTGAAAATGCTTGAGGATGTAATTTCATTTTGCATATCATTGCATCTTAAGCAAGAAAGCCTTGTGATGTTGAGCATATAATGAAACCTGTATATCAGTTGGCCTCTAGACACATTTGTTGCCACAATAGCAATTGCTTTTCCATAGTCAAGCTCTTTCTGCATCAATACTTCACATTGCATTTGCAAGTGAGATGTTATACCTATCAGATATTTATTCCATCACATTGTTTGCGAGCTTTACACGACTTTATGCTGTCCCATCTTCAAGTTGCTGCAACCTATTGTTGTCAAACCTTATACATGATTTGATGCTTAAGATAAATATTTCTTATTTGTGTTTCAACTGGTTAACATGTTCAAATTCATAGCAATTGTGGGAAATGAAATCATTGCAGAAGATTTTACTATATGTTGTTCTGAATGAGCAAAAGCACAAAGAATATCTTTTCTACTTGCTGCTCTGGTACATCAAATTTTCACAGCATACTATGTGATAGCATTCGTACGTTGATTGCATCACCCCTTTATTTCTGAGACACGTTGTAGTCTACATCCCCTATGTCATCGTTTGAATTACCTGCAATATATATATAAATACATATAAATATATATATATATATATTCAGAGGCCTCTGATGGTTTCTTCTTTTGGTTCACAGCTGAAAGCATGCTACATAGTTATCAGTAAGGTCCTAGTGATTGCTTTCCTGGAATATCCTAGTCCATGCCCGTGCTCAATTTGCTAGCAGCATACATGCATCTTAACATGTTCAGAGCAGGCCCTAATCGCATATAGACATGATATTGCTCTATATCCACAAGTAGCATTTGCTGATAAAAACCCCTTGCCAAAATAAGCCCTTAATATTATCATGGCAATGGTGGTTGCTAAGTTTGGGAACATGCTAAAATATCTTAGATTTTTCATATGAGCTGACAAAGGCTTTCATCTCACAATTGGAGGAGATATTAGTACATCATTTTTTGTCACATACGGGTACTTCTTGTTGCATTATGCAATACGGTTGAAGCATTCCCCTTCCATCTTCTTTGGCATGCCATCCATGGAAATTGACAAGGCAAGACCAATAATTCACAAGCTACGTGGTACTTCGCTTTATTGCAAGGGGCATTGGCATAAAGACAACCAAACATGGCAAAGGTTTAAGACAAAGGTGCCTATACAAGGTACTTATTTATTTATTTTACAAAAAGTCATTCTCCATAGTTGAACACTTGTCATAGTTTGTAATTCATAAGGATTATTTAATTTTGGGCCTTACGTGTTGGCTAAAAGGTTCTTTTCTTTTGACTTTACAAATAAATGCATGCAACTTACTTGAATGCATGCACACCACTTGACACTTAATTGTTTAAGTGAGCTTGCATGCTTTTGTTACTAACTTTATTGTTTCTCACACTTCTACATTTACTTATGCTCATGCATGGGCATCGCCAAATCTCACACTTGGGCACTTATGGCTAGAAGGATTTGGCACCTAAGGTATGCTATTTTTTCTAAATTCGTAATGTCAAATGGGCATTGTGTTTTTAAAGTGCATATGAGAAACACCACATTATATTATAAGCCCTAGGTTGCCCTAAATATTTTGTTCTTTGCCCTAGACGTCCAATATAAGTGGACTTAAAATGCAAGCCCTAAATCTGGTTTAGGGTTACGCCCATCGTGTGAAGCGGCGCTTACTCTTCTTACTCTTACGCTCGATCTGACTTTTCCATGGCCGATTTAAGCTCACGGCATCCATGGATAGTGTAGCAAACTTCGAATCTAGTATGGATCTATCTGTTTCATATCTTTGGGAAGCAAAAGAGCTAGCTGCATTTATGATTTAAACATCGTAGCAAAGCATGGAGTTCCTCAAGAGCTATTTTCCGAGGATCTTAATGGAGTTGCTAGCAATGGAGATCGCCAAAGAAAATTTGACAAAGCTTCGCATAGTAGAAATGTGCAATCTAACCGGACACTACACCAATCTGTTATGGAGGAACCGATCGCGGATCACTTGCCACAATACCGGTTCTTGAAGATTTTTCAAAATACATCGTCATTTCATACAAGGATTACAAGTCTTTTGGAATTATGAAACCTACTTTTTAAACTTGTTTGCATTTGGAGATTTGTTTGCTCTGACATTACTTTTGTTCCCTATATGCTTTCGAATCTATTATATCCGGCATTTTTTTTGATTTATACTCAAGTTTGTTAGGAGCTATGGCTTTCTAATATATAAGCTGTTGTTACTCTTGTTTCATGACTACTATATGCTTGATTGAGCAAAGGGCGAAAAGCCATGCTAACTCCACTGCTTACCTGTCAGTTCCTTTTTAGATTACCCTTCTCAGGCTAATTCTAGAATGTTTGACTGCAGGTAACCGGGGTTGCATTTCTCAATCTCTTTTGATGGTTGTGAAAAATCTTTGGAGCATGCTGCTTCGAGGAAGACATATGATCCTATTTCTGTTTCGGTCAATTTCAAAGACATGGTATGCCTTTTTGTACAAATATGTATTGGAGCGGCGACCAAATGTGCCAAGAATGCTCCAAGTTTTGGAGCAGCTTTAACTTGAATTTTTCTTCTTTATGAAATGCACCATGAACAAATAGCAATATGCTGTTTTATTTTATGAGGTCTTAAATAGTATTTTTCTTCTTGAAAAATCGATTTATTTAAGGTCTTAAACTCAGGTCTATTTTTATGCGTGCAAATCTTCTTACTGTTAATTTGTTGGCATTATTCTAGAATATACACGTATAACATTTTTTCTGAAATGTTGCAGCATTTTAGCATGTATCACTACATGTTACTTTCCACAAAGATCTGTTGTAAATGTGTTTATCATTGATTCATTGAGCTCTATAGCATTAGTCAGTTTTGCTATAAAAGCCAAGTGTAAACTGAACATGAAATGATGTTTGGTCATTCTCGCACAATCACGCCACTCAAGCCGATTCAACCATTTGGCATACTTCATTTGTAGGATCTCTATATCTGACCTTAGGCTTTTGCCCAGCAGAACGAGTTGCGTGACTTGTTGGCTACTTAATAGCTGAATTGCTAGACTTGTTGACTACTTAAATCTTTGGCTTACTAGCTCCAATCTTGGTTCTCACGTGCTCCCCATGGCTTGACCATGGGACTGATAAGCCTAGGCCTCTGGGAGGCTAGGCAAAACTAGCTATATATTCTGTGACTTCAGTGTACTGGTTGTACTGGTGCTGGGCCGTGAGAACCAACCATTCCATCTCTTTATCCTTGTGATATTACATAATTATTCGTTCTTCCTATCTAGTGATTAACCCTCTGCATCATAGTTGGCAGTAGTATGTTGTACTCTTGCAGGGTAAAATTAAGCATGAACGAATGCTTAAGCTGGTTAATCAAATACAAGAATTTTGGCATCACATTGCCTGAGTTGGGCACCTGAATCTTTTATGACAGCATGACATGTATCCTCTATGCATACAAAAGCCATGGATACAATCTACCAACATCTGTTATGTTAAGCACAAAAATGGGGTTGCTCCCAGGACATTTTGCTCAGATTATGAGCTGGAGCTGATACTCCAACCAAGATAATATTCTCATTATTTGTTTATCTTCAACTTATACATGCTTTATTCTGTAGCAAGGTTGGCTGGAAAACTGTAACAGTTAATCAACATGGGCCGATTTCCTGATCTTATCAAGATTATTGAAGGCCTACTCTTGTTATTACAGGTACGTTGTTAACTTGCACTTATGAGAAATCTATTTTTAGTTGGCAGGGAGGGCCCCTATGGTAGTATAGGGACCCTCTCAGCCCCTTTTACTTCCATGTCATGGGACCTCACCCTGTCTTCCGGATGGAGGTAGGGAATAATTTTTTGCATATATATAAATACATATAAATATATATATTCAGAGGCCTCTGATGGTTTCTTCTTTTGGTTCACAGCTGAAAGCATGCTACATAGTTATCAGTGAGGTCCTAGTGATTGCTTTCCTGGAATATCCTAGTCCATGCCCGTGCTCAATTTGCTAGCAGCATACATGCATCTTAACACTAATCGCATATAGGCATGATATTGCTCTATATCCACAAGTAGCATTTGCTGATAAAAACCCCTTGCCAAAATAAGCCCTTAATATTATCATGGCAATGGTGGTTGCTAAGTTTGGGAACATGCTAAAATATCTTAGATTTTTCATATGAGCTGACAAAGGCTTTCATCTCACAATTGGAGGAGATATTAGTACATCATTTTTTGTCACATACGGGTACTTCTTGTTGCATTATGCAATACGGTTGAAGCATTCCCCTTCCATCTTCTTTGGCATGCCATCCATGGAAATTGACAAGGCAAGACCAATAATTCACAAGCTACGTGGTACTTCGCTTTATTGCAAGGGGCATTGGCATAAAGACAACCAAACATGGCAAAGGTTTAAGACAAAGGTGCCTATACAAGGTACTTATTTATTTATTTTACAAAAAGTCATTCTCCATAGTTGAACACTTGTCATAGTTTGTAATTCATAAGGATTATTTAATTTTGGGCCTTACGTGTTGGCTAAAAGGTTCTTTTCTTTTGACTTTCATACCATATATAAAGCAGTAACATTTCTATTCTTAAAAAATAGGGAACTAATTTTTCTGGGCTGAGCGCAGCCCTGGCCTTGACACGTATGCGCCCATTGCATTTCTAAATTCAAGAAAAAAGAAAAAACTTAGGGATGCCACGTTTTTTGTTCTTATCTGCTTTGAATGAATCTCCTCCGTCGCATGCTCTGCTCTCCACTTCCTCTGCCCCATTCCGGCGAGATCAGCTCTCCGCAGAAATGATGCGCTATCTTTGAGGTTCGTTGCGCTTCTTGAGAAAAGCGTGGGAAATTTTTCTTTTCACTCCTCACTCAAATATAATGCGGTGCAATCAATCCCTTTATGGTGATATGGAGATCCGGACTTGCTCTTGGCTATGGCGGATCCGAGGGTCGGTCTGCCGGATCTAGTTTGGCGCCTAAGACGCCGAGTGTTTTGAGATGGTCAAAAATTGTGGGACGACACAATTAGTGGCAATCAAGCATATCATCATCTAATCTCATCGTCGGGTTGGTTTGGAGCGAATATCGCCCGATTGAGGTAGATACTTTTGCTTTTCATTTCCTTATGGCTTCCATTTCCTTATTCTAGCTATAGTTTTCTGGCGGTATGGTCTCGCATGTTGAAAACTTTAAAAGCCAAATCCGGTACTAAAAGTGGAAGAGAAAGAGGCAACAATGATTCTATACTTCTCCATAATGATTTTGGTTTAACGTGCTTTATATTTGCAATCGACAAAGCTAAGTTTCACCCAAATCTAAAAAAGGCAAGGGCGCCAAAAAAAATTCCTTCGTTGCAAAATAGGATACATATTTCATCAAAGAAGGCTATACAATCTGGATCCCGGCCGCAAGTACAAACCTAAGAACTTTTTAATTTTCATGCGAGTCTTCTTTGAGGAGTCTTCGATTTTTGGCCATTGCCTCCCTCAATCCTTGCATTACACCGGATCAAACCATAAAATCCTTGCACCACAAGAACAGATCGAGCCACGAAAATGTTTGTTTTAACAGCAAGCAAGAAATGGGGAGAGGGCCATGTGTTAAAAATTTATGGGGCCATATAACTGTCGCGGCCAACCTATTTAGTCGAAGAATCCATGTCCAATAAGCGCCTATAGCTCTACTACTTGATTTATTTGGTCGAAGAAGAGATCAAAATGGTGAGAAGATTTGGGATTTTGTCGGGTTTGGAAGCATAGGATCGCAGAAGATTTGAAAGAAAATCCAAATTTTTAGGAAAGGGGTGGAGCCGGATCGTCAAGCATACTAAGAATACCGCTCCCACAAATCGTTTCAAGGCAAATAAGGCAAATCGGCTAACTTACGGGTAGGTTTGAGTATGATTTAGGTATATTTCTGCATTTTTATCCATCCCATTTGATCTTCTCAATTGAGCAGCTTTTGATATCGGCTCCAAATTAAGCTATTTGTTGTTCTCGAGCACTTATTTTTTCACTCTTTTGCAATGTGAGACCCGCAATGTGAGACCATCGGGAGAAACCCCTTCCTACTTCTAAAACTACCCGTGTTAGGTCGACAAAGAACTCTTGATTCGTCCGAGAACCTCCTTTCTTTAGGCATCTGCAGAGTACCTTTCGCCCTAAATCGGTGATGTTGAGCTCAAATTTCTAAGATCTAGACTAGCATGAACATCCAAAAAAAAAATTTCGTAACAAATATTATTAGATGCCAAGCAGATTGATGCCCATGTTCTGTTTTTGAATGCCATGTGCCTATCATGATTTGGTTCATGATTAATAGGCCACGGGTGAAGCCCGAGAGGTTCCGCACATGATTCATATATTGCTTGGAGATTTCGCAAGTCCTTGCGAAGATCAAAATCCACTTTCCTAGCACTGCTCTGTAAGTTACCAAAATCGCTTTGTGCATCAAGGATCATCTCTTCCAAGCACTCAATGCCATTTTTCGTATAGGAGATTTCTCGTATGCAATTTGAAGATTTGAAGATTTCATTGCTATGCCTATTTATATCTAACGTAGCAGTTCACAATCACATGTGCGATAATCTCGGGGGAACATTATTGGATGTATAGAACATGCATTGCCAATAACTAGAAAAGCATCCGGGTCTGGTGCTGTCACAGATCTTGTGGCTAAGCCACGATGGTGGTGGTGCTCACCTATTTTTGCAATGGTTATTTAAAAGTATTAGCCTAAAACTCTTAACCAATTAAAATACATTTCAATTGCAATCAATGCCTCGTGCAAACAAGTAACAAAGGAACCATATTTATTATTTGTACGGATTCGGTTGTGCCCTAGCCTAAGATGTGTCAAGGTGCACCATTACCTTAGCATAAGATGTGTCAAGGTGCACCATTACCTTAGCACTAGGGAAACATGCGACCAATAATTCCAATGCGAATTTGCCCAAATCTGGCACAACCCAAATGCACAACCCAAATCCGGCACGAAGATGGCTCAAAAAGTTTCTATTTGCATAACAACATGATTTACACATGGGGAGGGGAATTGGTAAGAAGAGGCCAATGCATAGCTAGTGCGGGAGAAACAGGGAGAGCCACATCTGCATTTACACTCCAGAATCAACAACCAACATGGGAAACCTATTTGTCCGACAAATCATGTAAGCCTGCAAACCTTAATTGTTTTTACACGAGATTTCATGAGCCACTCTTACTCAATTCAATCGCGGGTTTTGTTTTGCAATGCCAACTCATTTATATACATTAAAAAAAAAAAAGAAAAACTATTCCTTAAGCTTTTAAAATTTTTTGCAGTAATTCAATTTCAAAATATTTGATCAATAATAATGGACAAAATTGCACCACAAGCAACAAATTTTTGCTCAAACTTGAGATCCTCTGTTCATATTTTAGGACCACATAGGTCGATTTCTTTTGTTATGTACCCACTGGGCATATTTAAGCGGATGCAACATTGAAGTCCATGCCATTGTCAAAGACTTCTCTATTTGCAAACTTAGTATCAAACCTTTTTGGCTAAAGATTTGCAGACGAATCCCAAGGTTCAACTCCTGCATGTTCTTTCCCCTCTCAAGGATGTCCAGAATTGAGATCTGTTCGACTTAGCACAAAACTTCTTTTGCAGCGGGTTGGAGAAGAGAAATGTTCGAGGCGGCCGCAAGGCCGCCGCGATAAATTTCTTGTACAAATAAATGCATGCAACTTACTTGAATGCATGCACACCACTTGACACTTAATTGTTTAAGTGAGCTTGCATGCTTTTGTTACTAACTTTATTGTTTCTCACACTTCTACATTTACTTATGCTCATGCATGGGCATCGCCAAATCTCACACTTGGGCACTTATGGCTAGAAGGATTTGGCACCTAAGGTATGCTATTTTTTCTAAATTCGTAATGTCAAATGGGCATTGTGTTTTTAAAGTGCATATGAGAAACACCACATTATATTATAAGCCCTAGATTGCCCTAAATATTTTGTTCTTTGCCCTAGACGTCCAATATAAGTGGACTTAAAATGCAAGCCCTAAATCTGAAGTTAGGGTTCTGCCCATCGCGCGAAGCGGCGCTTACTCTTCTTACTCTTCTGCTCTGATACAGCTTTTCCATGGCCGATTTAAGCTCTGTGCATCCATGGATAGTGTAGCAAACTTCGAATCTAGTATGGATCTATCTGTTTCATATGCTGGAAGCAAAAGAGCTAGCTGCATTTATGATTTAAACATCGTAGCAAAGCATGGAGTTCCTCAAGAGCTATTTTCTGAGGATCTTAATGGAGTTGCTAGCAATGGAGATCGCCAAAGAAAATTTGACAAAGCTTCTGCATAGTAGAAATGTGCAATCTAACTGGACACTACACCAACTGTTATGGAGGAATCCGATGCAGATCACTTGCCACAATACCAGGTTCTTCAGTATTTTTCAAAATACATCGTCATTTCATACAAGGATTACAAGTCTTTTGGAATTATGAAACCTACTTTTTAAACTTGTTTGCATTTGGAGATTTGCTGCTACAGCATTACTTTTGTTCCCTATATGCTTTCGAATCTATTATATCTGTCATTTTTTTGATTTTATACTCAAGTTTGTTAGGAGCTATGGCTTTCTAATATATAAGCTGTTGTTACTCTTGTTTCATGACTACTATATGCTTGATTGAGCAAAGGGCGAAAAGCCATGCTAACTCCACTGCTTACCTGTCAGTTCCTTTTTAGATTACCCTTCTCAGGCTAATTCTAGAATGTTTGACTGCAGGTAACCGGGGTTGCATTTCTCAATCTCTTTTGATGGTTGTGAAAAATCTTTGGAGCATGCTGCTTCGAGGAAGACATATGATCCTATTTCTGTTTCGGCCAATTTCAAAGACATGGTATGCCTTTTTGTACAAATATGTATTGGAGCGGCGACCAAATGTGCCAAGAATGCTCCAAGTTTTGGAGCAGCTTTAACTTGAATTTTTCTTCTTTATGAAATGCACCATGAACAAATAGCAATATGCTGTTTTATTTTATGAGGTCTTAAATAGTATTTTTCTTCTTGAAAAATCGATTTATTTAAGGTCTTAAACTCAGGTCTATTTTTATGCGTGCAAATCTTCTTACTGTTAATTTGTTGGCATTATTCTAGAATATACACGATAACATTTTTTCCAAATGTTGCAGCATTTTAGCATGTATCACTACATGTTACTTTCCACAAAGATCTGTTGTAAATGTGTTTATCATTGATTCATTGAGCTCTATAGCATTAGTCAGTTTTGCTATAAAAGCCAAGTGTAAACTGAACATGAAATGATGTTTGGTCATTCTGCACAATACACTCAAGCTGATTCAACCATTTGGCATACTTCATTTGTAGGATCTCTATATCTGACCTTAGGCTTTTGCCCAGCAGAACGAGTTGCGTGACTTGTTGGCTACTTAATAGCTGAATTGCTAGACTTGTTGACTACTTAAATCTTTCGCTTACTAGCTCCAATCTTGGTTCTCACGTGCTCCCCATGGCTTGACCATGGGACTGATAAGCCTAGGCCTCTGGGAGGCTAGGCAAAACTAGCTATATATATCTATAAATATAAATATATATTCAAAGGATACTGTTCAGCTTTCTTTTGCCAAGTGACAAATATGGTATTGGTTTTGGTTAGACTTCAAGGGCCAAATGGCAACTATCAGAAATTGCCAAATGGCAAAATTTGCAAAATAATGCCTTATTTTGGCATTGCTAATGGCATACAAGTGCTGCATATAAATGCCAAGAATTTGAAGGTCCTTTTGGCTCCTTTTGCCAAGAATCTGTCTTAATATATTTTTGCAGTGCATAAATATGGCTAAAGGACATCTTTGATATCTGCATATATGACCTAATCCATCCATTTTCACTTATGGTTTCTCTGATGCCTTGCATGACATGGTTCATAGCATGTTATGCACCGATCAAATGGCATCATATTGACCATATGATATAAAGCATTGCATTGCAGAATTTTCCTAGCCAGTGGGAAATAATAAATGTCATGTGTATTGGTATACACTAACTTGACCTATACGAAGTATTGAGATGCCTTAAGGAATTTTTTATCCACTAAATTCCTTATGCAAAAGAAATCAGCTACGGACTGCAATTACATGTTGACAACTTATTGGAGTTGGAGGCAAAGACATGGCCTTCCATTTATTATGCATTTATTATACAGCAAAGCCATTACACAAGGTTGTGTATTAAAAATTTAAGTCAATGCCGTGAGCATGGAAAATCCATGATACCATGGCCTAACAACAAGGGGGCGATTTGTACTCCTGAGTTCTAATTTGTTGGAAATGTCATAGAAAATTCCATGGACCACGACCATGGTTATGATACATGGACATGGTTATGACCATGGTTATTTATAATTTACTGCAGATCTTGACAAATATGATACACAGACATTCTAGCGGGGAGGTCTAGACGTATGACCATGGCAAGCTATCTGGTAGCCAAGCATGAAATATTGCTTAAGTTTGATGTCCAATGATCTAATTATGCATGCTACCTCTAGTTCTGAGGGGACATCTTGCAATAAAAATAAATGGGTCTTAACATTGCGGCCTGAGACAACTGCATATGGGGAATATAGCTGCTCACATGTATAGCCAGTTGGCATATACCACACGTAGAAGTTGAAACCTATCCGTATATTTTCCTTGTACTCATGGTTAAACCTAACCCTAAACTAAAAGTATAGGGTTCTTGACGGATGAGAACGGCCGCCAACATGCCGACCTAATGCATCTCAGCGATCATTTGATCCTACAGACAAAGTTGCTATTAGTTTTCATGCTTGGAATAGAAGATTGCTTTGAGACTTCAATCGGCTGAACAAGGACGATTCAACCTGTATTTTTGCATGCCTGCAAACGGTGGAAGTTCTGCAAATGGTGGAAGTTCTAAGTTTTCTAATCAGTGCATGATTCAAGTATTTGAAAAAAAGAGGAGATTCTCGTTGCTTTTTTGCAATCTCTGTTTAACTACGAGCAGCCAGCCTGCCGGAATCTCGCATTTGTTGTTGTGCTACAACTTTGCCTTTCAAGTTAATCTGTGCATATTCCAGCCACTTCGATCCTGTTGTGTCTTATGACAATATCTGTTTAAATGATAGTAGCTAGTGTCTTGATTCATGCACTAGACCGCAATACACCTATGTTAACTCCCATAGATATTCTCCATTCGATACTTGATCTATCTGTTGAATCTATCTTTTGCAAGCCCATTTTTCTTGGGCAGCAGAAGATTACCAAAGCGAGGGCTCCTTGAAGTGCATTTGGAGGTTTGAAACAATGTGGAGAACCAAAGCGTCTTCAAATATTGCATCCACTAATGCTGAAATGATCAAAAAGCTGTTGCACCAATGCATATGAAGGAGCAGAAGACGAATATGACGATGGCGTCCTTCAAAATCAGGTTTTTTCAATTTGTCCAGCATAACTTATGGTTCTAGTTGACCTCAAAACTAGGCACATAATGCTATGTCTGTGATTTCTCAATGTTTTACGCATTTATATCTATCTTTTGCTTACTGATTTAAGTTGCAAAGGGCAAAGGGCGATAAGCCATGGAATTCTCCAGCTTACCTGACGCCCCTTGTCTAGTTACCGAGTATTTTGCTAACTTTGACATGGTTGGGTGCAGGTAACCGGAGTTCCATTTCCCTTACTCCATTATTTCAGCGTATTGGTGTCTTTGGAGCGTGCTGATTCAAGGACCAGACCAGACATAAATGTTTGTACAAGTGTTTGTTTAAACGTACTGCATAAACGGTATACCCCACTGCTTTTGTTTTTGGAATGCAAGATTTTTGGAGAAAAAAGGCTGCTGATGCATACTCTATCTACATGCTGTGCATTATTTATGCTCTTGCTTTATATCCTTTCCCTTGAAAATAATGTCTGCCTTCTTAAAAAACGAGATTTTAATAATAGCATGTCTGCCCGTTTTAAAGGTTGTTCTGCTTTAATTCTACCATGTTGCAAAGGTTTAAAATTGCTTATACATTTTTCAATATCTTACATAATATGTGAAGCACGTAAGCTGGTATAGCATGATTGGCATGTTGCTGTTTCGTTTTGCTTGGACGAAATGTACATAAATGCATGTTGTATATCTGCTCGACCTATATTTACGTTGGTCTAGCATAGGAATCATCATCAATGAAAGCCATTAGCTATATGTCATGTGCTTTGTGTTATGTGCACGTCCATTGCCATTGAAAAGCAAGAATGCAGTGGTTTTCGCCCTGGAAAAATGGTCTATTCTATGGTGAAGATTTGATCTTTAATTGCATTACAGGGCAAAACTATATGCACTTAAATACTGGGCTGTTGAATACAACTGTTTTTTGATATTAGAATCCTAAGTAGGCATGGTTCCATGAGGCTCCCCATTGATTGATAATGGGTCTGATAAACCTTGGCCTCTGGGAGGTTAAGGCAAAACTGGCTATATATTCATGGACTTCGGATTACTGGTTTAACTGGTATGGGCCTCGGGAACCATTTGCCTACATACTTCCTTTTTTTTGCATTGATATGAAGGACAACTAATACTCTACTTTTCATGCATTCTAATCCTATGACATCTCCATTTTTCCTATGAGTTTTTTATACTATAATAGGACATCACTTTTTGCTGGTTGATACAAATCATGCTAACATGTCTGATTCCTGGGGCAGATTGCTACTATACTTCCCACTCAAACTTAATTCTGGGTTGTATCAGAAGACCAGCGATCCACAAATTGCTCATAATGCATGGAGTAAGTTGCTAAGCTTGCTGCTAAGTTTAATGGAACGAGGTATGATTCCCCGACGTCTATGCTCTATATCTGATTGCTATGTTCACCTATTTGAGGCCATATCATTGGCCACGATCATGTATCTCTCCAATATCACAAGTCATCGATGCTTGTCATAAATGCTGATTATGGGGTGTTCCCATTCTACTTGTTCACTATGTGAACTAGGGTTTTACCCTAACCAGATATTAATCATAAGGCATCACACACAGAAAAGTGAATTCATTTAACAGTTTTTGCAGAAATGGTATTACTGCATTGACATACAGAAAGCTGTTCTACACAAATTCAAAGATGACCAATTTTTGGCCATATATTGACATCTAATAGAGGTATGCATTCAGCCAAGTAATGCTGGTGTTTGATGTTTAGTTGGCAGGGAGGGCCCCTATGATTGCATAGGGACCCTCTCAGCCCTTATGCTCTCACCAATAGGGACCAGCCTTGCCTTCCGGTAGGAGGTAGGCCCAAAATTTATATATATCTATAAATATAAATATATATTCAAAGGATACTGTTCAGCTTTCTTTTGCCAAGTGACAAATATGGTATTGGTTTTGGTTAGACTTCAAGGGCCAAATGGCAACTATCAGAAATTGCAAAATGGCAAAATTTGCAAAATATTGCCTTATTTTGGCATTGCTAATGGCATACAAGTGCTGCATATAAATGCCAAGAATTTGAAGGTCCTTTTGGCTCCTTTTGCCAAGAATCTGTCTTAATATATTTTTGCAGTGCATAAATATGGCTAAAGGACATCTTTGATATCTGCATATATGACCTAATCCATCCATTTTCACTTATGGTTTCTCTGATGCCTTGCATGACATGGTTCATAGCATGTTATGCACCGATCAAATGGCATCATATTGACCATATGATATAAAGCATTGCATTGCAGAATTTTCCTAGCCAGTGGGAAATAATAAATGTCATGTGTATTGGTATACACTAACTTGACCTATACGAAGTATTGAGATGCCTTAAGGAATTTTTTATCCACTAAATTCCTTATGCAAAAGAAATCAGCTACGGACTGCAATTACATGTTGACAACTTATTGGAGTTGGAGGCAAAGACATGGCCTTCCATTTATTATGCATTTATTATACAGCAAAGCCATTACACAAGGTTGTGTATTAAAAGTTTAAGTCAATGCCGTGAGCATGGAAAATCCATGATACCATGGCCTAACAACAAGGGGGCGATTTGTACTCCTGAGTTCTAATTTGTTGGAAATGTCATAGAAAATTCCATGGACCACGACCATGGTTATGATACATGGACATGGTTATGACCATGGTTATTTATAATTTACTGCAGATCTTGACAAATATGATACATAGACATTCTAGCGGGGAGGTCTAGACGTATGACCATGGCAAGCTATCTGGTAGCCAAGCATGAAATATTGCTTAAGTTTGATGTCCAATGATCTAATTATGCATGCTACCTCTAGTTCTGAGGGGACATCTTGCAATAAAAATAAATGGGTCTTAACATTGCGGCCTGAGACAACTGCATATGGGGAATATAGCTGCTCACATGTATAGCCAGTTGGCATATACCACACGTAGAAGTTGAAACCTATCCGTATATTTTCCTTGTACTCATGGTTAAACCTAACCCTAAACTAAAAGTATAGGGTTCTTGACGGATGAGAACGACCGCCAACATGCCGACCTAATGCATCTCAGCGATCATTTGATCCTACAGACAAAGTTGCTATTAGTTTTCATGCTTGGAATAGAAGATTGCTTTGAGACTTCAATCGGCTGAACAAGGACGATTCAACCTGTATTTTTGCATGCCTGCAAACGGTGGAAGTTCTAAGTTTTCTAATCAGTGCATGATTCAAGTATTTGAAAAAAAGAGGAGATTCTCGTTGCTTTTTTGCAATCTCTGTTAACTACTGACGGCCCGGCTGCGGAATCTCGCATTTGTTGTTGTGCTACAACTTTGCCTTTCAAGTTAATCTGTGCATATTCCAGCCACTTCGATCCTGTTGTGTCTTATGACAATATCTGTTTAAATGATAGTAGCTAGTGTCTTGATTCATGCACTAGACCGCAATACACCTATGTTAACTCCCATAGATATTCTCCATTCGATACTTGATCTATCTGTTGAATCTATCTTTTGCAAGCCCATTTTTCTTGGGCAGCAGAAGATTACCAAAGCGAGGGTTCCTTGAAGTGCATTTGGAGGTTTGAAACAATGTGGAGAACCAAAGCGTCTTCAAATATTGCATCCACTAATGCTGAAATGATCAAAAAGTCATTGCACCAATGCATATGAAGGAGCAGAAGACGAATATGACGATGGCATCCTTCAAAATCAGGTTTTTTCAATTTGTCCAGCATAACTTATGGTTCTAGTTGACCTCAAAACTAGGCACATAATGCTATGTCTGTGATTTCTCAATGTTTTACGCATTTATATCTATCTTTTGCTTACTGATTTAAGTTGCAAAGGGCAAAGGGCGATAAGCCATGGAATTCTCCGGCTTACACGGCCCTTGTCTAGTTCTGACCGAAGTATTTTGCTAACTTTGACATGGTTGGGTGCAGGTAACCGGAGTTCCATTTCCCTTACTCCATTATTTCAGCGTATTGGTGTCTTTGGAGCGTGCTGATTCAAGGACCAGACCAGACATAAATGTTTGTACAAGTGTTTGTTTAAACGTACTGCATAAACGGTATACCCCTAATTTTTGTTTTGGAATGCAAGATTTTTGGAGAAAAAGGCTCTGGCGATGCATACTCTATCTACATGCTGTGCATTATTTATGCTCTTGCTTTATATCCTTTCCCTTGGGAATAATGTCTGCCTTCTTAAAAAACGAGATTTTAATAATAGCATGTCTGCCCGTTTTAAAGGTTGTTCTGCTTTAATTCTACCATGTTGCAAAGGTTTAAAATTGCTTATACATTTTTCAATATGTTACATAATATGTGAAGCACGTAAGCTGGTATGGCATGATTGGCATGTTGCTGTTTCGTTTTGCTTGGACGAAATGTACATAAATGCATGTTGTATATCTGCTCGACCTATATTTACGTTGGTCTAGCATAGGAATCATCATCAATGAAAGCCATTAGCTATATGTCATGTGCTTTGTGTTATGTGCACGTCCATTGCCATTGAAAAGCAAGAATGCAGTGGTTTTCGCCCTGGAAAAATGGTCTATTCTATGGTGAAGATTTGATCTTTAATTGCATTACATGGCAAAACTATATGCACTTAAATACTGGGCTGTTGAATACAACTGTTTTTTGATATTAGAATCCTAAGTAGGCATGGTTCCATGAGGCTCCCCATTGATTGATAATGGGTCTGATAAGCCTTGGCCTCTGGGAGGTTAAGGCAAAACTGGCTATATCAAATGATATATCTATAGGTATATCGGATGGGGGGCATCGCCATTAGGTGTATATAGACACAAATCCTGGCCCTCCAAATCTTGAGGTGGCGCAATTATGGCCCTCAGATTTGATGGGGGGGCATGCATGGGCATGCATGGGGGCATGCACCTCATGCCTGAGCCGTCGGATATGGGGCAGTTAAATCTTGCCCGTTGATTTGAGCTTAAGGAAGGTGCAAAGAATTTGCACCACAGTTAATAGGCTGGGTGAGGTGGCGCATAAGCAATTAAAAGACAAGGGTGAGGTGGCATAAGCAATTAAGAGACCCCTCTGTGGCAGAGCTTTTTATGTTCGATGTCTCTGTTGCTCGGTAGGGGACGAAGCCGGAATGGCCATGTTCTGCAATCATGATTTCTCGGCTTATCTAATGCCGAAGTTGCATTTTTGTCATTCCGTGTTTGCTTCAAGGCCCTTTGATCAGATTCGAGTGCTTTCTTGTGCTCTTGGATATTTTTGGCTTGCTTTGTTAGATTCGAGCTTCTTATTGTCGTAATCAGATGATTTCGTATGGATTTTTTGAAATACTTGAGGCGATTCTTTGTTCTTCACACGATGTCTGGTAGAAGGAGCAGGGCAGTCAGCTCCGCCTTTTTTCCTCAGTAGGCTTGCAAGCAATGTGGATTGGGGCCGATTTGGGTTTTCCTTTTACTCCGGTGGGGATTAATGGCTATCTCGGATGAATAATCTGCCGCCAGATTTCGCATTTCTTCGGCTTTCTGTTTGGTTTCTTTCTGCTTTATGTTTCTCTGGCTCGGGCCATGACCGAGCTTCATTCTTTGCTGTCGCCAACTATTCTGGAATGCTGGAGTCGAGGTCTGATGGAGCTTCCTTCTGATAGACAAAAAATCGTTCGAAAAAGTACTGGTGCCTTTTAACTTAACGTCTTTTGTTTATGCAGCTTGCTCAAATCTGGACAGTGGATCCTTTCTTTAAAATCTGGCTTTGCGGGAGCAGAGCATGGATGTCTGAGAGCTCGACCAGTTCTGCAGGTCCGGCATCGAAAACCCAAAGGTATGATTCGATCTGTTCTTAGAATTTCCGGATTTGGCCGCTTGGCAGTCCGGCATTTCAAGCGCTGTCTGGATGGTCAGAACAATGTGGGCAGTAATGGATGTTGGTTAGGGTTTCATACAGTCGTGAGCTAAAAGTCCAGACAGGTCGAAGCCTTGGGGTTATGGTGCTTGGGGCCGAACCTAATGATCCTAGAACAACCTACACCCCCATCTTCTAAGCTTTATCAGTTTGCCGATGATATTGCCAATCTTACTCTTTTGGAAGTTGCCGATCTGAATGAACTCTTGAAACAGAAACTGGGTATGCCAGATATTCCAATGGCTGGCATGATGTCTGTTGGTGGGCAGGCCGCAGCAGCTGCACCTGTTCAGGCTGAAAAGCCTGCAGAAAAAACAGCCTTTGATATAAAGCTAGAAAAGTATGAGGCATCTGCCAAAGTCAAAATTATTAAGGAGGTTCGCGCATTTACTAACTTGGGCTTGAAAGGAGCAAAAGAACTGGTTGAGAAGACACCGGCCATATTGAAGAAAGGTGCGACCAAGGAGGATGCCACACAAACAATTCAAAAGATTACAGCAGCAGGAGGCACCGCAGTTATGGAGTAAAGAGACATCTGATCATCTAAGCAGGTATTTTCTGCTACTGTGTTTAAATACTCTTTCGTCTAGATTTGAGGCATTCTTATACCTTCAGATCTAGCTTGCAATATGCCAGAGATTTTTTCAAAAAAAAAAAAAAAAAAAAAAAAAAAAAAAAAAAAAAATCTGGCTTTACTGCACACTCAGTTGGAGATGAGTTTGTATATTTGTTGCCAAAAGCTGTAGGTAACCATCCCAAATTTTAATCACACCAATTGTTCCGGACACGGCGTTTAAAGTCAGATTGTTGATATGGCGAAGCTTAAGATATGTTCCACTGCCTATTTTATTAAACTGAAATAAAGTTATAGTTGTATGAGAATTTGTATAAAACGTCGTGGTTGGGTATGAATAGAGGTCAGCCCAATCTCTGGCCTAAGTTGTGAAATGCTTTATTATCATTGTGCTTCATTCCTCCGAATTATGTTCATACTTCTCCAGCCTAAGTTGGGAAATGCTTTATTATCACTGTGCTTCATTTCTCAGAAGTATATTCATACTTCTCCGGCAAACATTTAGCTGTAGTATTGTTTGTAAGGTCGTCGTTTGTTTATCGGTGTTACTATTAGAGCCCTGGCATAGTTGAAATGCTCATCATGGGGTGTGGCTGTCTGGATTCAATTCTTAGCATTACAAAAGTGCATAGACGCTAAGAATCTTCCTCCATAAAAGTGTCTATATAATGGTAGCATCAATAATGATGGTGGCCCATCATGGCAGTGTAGTGTACGTGAGAGAATCTTCGATCAGGCTTGATAGGGTATCCATACTCTGGTATCTTCTTGAACATGGCCCGTTGTGGCATCCATGTGGATTGTGGTGAAGGCTGGAATGGATTGGTGTGCCCATTAAGGGGGGATGTTGGAGTATGTGTAATGGGCACACATGAAGAATGACTCAGTGGAGGAATGCCGAAAGCCCATCAATGGGCCGGTAGCTCAGTGGTAGAGTACTTGGCTTGCAAGCAAGAGGTCCTGGGTTCGATCCCCAGCCTGTCCACCCAATCATAGAAGGCTCATTTCTCAACATGGCAATGAATCTTCAAATCTGCAGGCTGTTATATGCTGTTAAAATGCTTAGAAAAGCAACACATTGAAGGTTCTAAATTTTGTTTGTGGCATGTTTGAGTATGCAATTTGTAGTTTTGTTGGAGATTTTGCAGTCTTGCAATGGCTTGCAAAGCTTTCTCCCCTCAGAGTTCTTTTAAGTCCAGTGCTGGATATTTATGTCATTTCTAGGGAACTAGTGATTATTCCATGAACTCTTTGTTGAGACCTATGATGCATTAGTCAATGACACCTTCATGTTGGAAACACAGCAATGTTCGATAAAATGACTAATGTGGAAAAGAAATTTCTATTTGGACTTATGGCCTATCTATAGTTGCTACCATTTGTCATGATCGTAATGTCAACCATTAAATTCCATTATGTTTAAGCTACATCCAAGACGCTATTGCAATAATAAATTTGTAAGACATCCATAAGCACTAATAGTGGAACCATTGCTTGCTTAAGTAGGGGTCTCATAACCACTTAATAGTGCAACCATTGCAATATTGTAGTCATAAGCACATAATACTAGGGTATGAAGCTTGCAACAATACAACCAATAGCTATCGTTTTGTACATGATGCAATGGAAAGGAAAATACGGCATAATTAGAATAGAATAGAATAGAGTTCTTATCGTCCACAGAGACGAATTGGCCTACAGCATCTTGGAGAATCTAGAAGAATCTCAAGAGAATCTTAGGTATTCTAGGGGAATCTTTATAGAATCTTGGGAAATCTGAGAGAATCTACATGGTTAAAAGAGAATCTAAGGGAATGTTGATAAAATCTTTAAGAACCCAGAGGAATCTAAGGGAATCTTCATAGGATCTTAGAGAATCTAGAGGAATCTCAAGATAATCTTATAGGGATTCTAGGTGAATCTTTATAGGATCTTGATAGATCTAAGAGAATCTACATGAAATCTTGGAAAATCTAGAGGAATTTTGGGATAATCTTTGAAAACCTAGGGGAATCTTAAGAGAATCTTAGAAAATCTAGAGAAATATTTGAGAATCGAGAGGAATCTTGATAAAATCTTGGAGATTCTATGGGAATCTTCATAGAATCTACAAGAATCTAGGGGAATCTACATAGAATATTGTAGAATCTAAAGGAACCTTGGGCTAATCATCAGAAATCTAGGGACTCTTTCATGCTGGGTGTGTTTTGAAGGGTCGGCTTCATGCAGGCCCTCATATTACAAAAACTTGTATATATATCTATTATCTATTATCTATTATTATATATATACAATTATATTATGGGTCCTATGGGGGGGTGAAAGTAGGTAGAGATTATTCCTGGCCGTCGATTTTTTGAGGTGTCGCCACAATAGCTGTTGGATTTGATGGGGGGGCATGTATGGGGCATGCATGGGGCATGCACCCCATCCCTGGGCCGTCGATCGGGCACGTGAGAAATCGTGGCCCTTGATTTTAAGGTTAAGGAAGGTGCAAGGAAATTGTTGGTAAAGCTTGATCTCGGCCGTCCATCTCTGAGATGGATGGTCCAGACGGTGACACTTCAATCAACCCCAAGCAGCCCCCTTTATTTGGGGGTTTTGATGTGGCCCGTTAGATCTAGGGCTTCAATTGGGGCATTTTATGTAGACCGTCCATCCTTGAAATTAGGGCTTTTATATTTAATGTTTATTAAATATTGGGTGTGAAAGGAAATTGTATTACATTTAGGTGAGGTGGCACTGGCAGCAATTAAGCATCATTAATTACATTGTTAGGTGGCAAGTTTTCAGTCCCGTTTCTTCTGTAACATCGTAGGTAGCTATGGCGACCTTTGCAAGTAAAGGGAAGGCCGAGCCTTCCGATTATCCTTTACAATCCTCGTTACCTCCCCTTTGTTTTTCTACGATTAGGGTTCTTATAGTTCTTCCGAATTCCTTAGCCGATGGTTTCTTTGCAGAAGCGCGATTCTTTCCCGGTGGCATCATCTTTGCTATGGCAGGAGTAAAGCATTCTTCGTATTGGAAAGGATTTTTTTGTTCCTTATCAGTGCCAGTGCATTCCGGCATTGCCAAAACCTTCCCGAAACTTATTGAAATTTCTGCCATTTTCTATTTTCTACATATAAAGAGGAGAGATCAAAAGACAGTGGGAGTTGCGCCCATTTTTATCTGGACATGTCTGGAGCTTTAATGCAGAGCTCGAACTTACGTTTGCATGTGTTTTCCTTCGATGCATTCTGAGCTGGCTATAGCGGCTTCTCTGAATGCTTTGCAGGCTTGAAGCTTTTTCAAAGAATAAATGAGGTTCGTAGTTAACAGTGGCTCTGCCGGAGTTGCTCTATTATTTGAGGCAGACACAGGTCAAGTTATCCTGCCTTTTAAGAATGGCTGTTTCTATGAAATGACAAATGTCCCAGGCAGCAACGATTTAGATATGGTATCCATTGCCAATTTCGGGGTTTTGTGCTTATTGCTTTCTGTGTTTCCGGAGGCCTTTTTCAGGATTTTGCTCCCAGCTTCAAATCTTGAAAAAGAAGGCGCTGGATCTGCCATTGCGTTATGCCTCCTAGCAGGTTAGCATCTAGAATGATGACACAGTTGTCACTTCTCTTTTAAAATGACTCCATTTTTTATTTAGCGTTGGGATTTTGCACAGTGTTGCCTGCCATTGTTTTGGTATTTCGTTGTTCATTAGAATTGCCTGTTCATTTTGGCTTTCTTTCTCATATAAGGTATCAATCCTAGTTTGACGGTGTGAACAAATGTAACGCGACCCAGCCAATTGTGTCTGCCACTGTTCTGGTGTTCCATTTTGTTCCAGTGTCTGCCAAGATGCAAATTCCTCAAACGTCTTTGCAGATTGGTACAAAAATTACGCAGATATTTGTCGAAATGGGGTGCTTCCGAATTTGGATGGCCTATGCTCAAATCAGGAAAGATATGGCCGGTTCATGATCTGGGTAAGAGATTCAAACATTGAGGTGCATCATCTTGAATTTGATGGCGCTGTAGGCTTGGGTCTCTGCTTTGGCCGACTTATGTGCTGATTTGGCTGTCTGGTCTAATGTCTGTTGCCAGCGGCTTCGTCGAAAGAACTGTCCCAGTGAACGTCTCCATATTCTCTGCCCAAACTGTCTACGAAACAGGGGCAGCTATGGATGCGCCATGTTTGTATTTTGGAAGTGCAAATCCAGTTTTCTCTGTCGGAGCTATGGTGCCTATGACGGATTTGCTTCGGGAAAGTTGGTTCCCGCAAAATCTTGTTAAATGTCCACCTTCTTGGCATGCTGATTTTCACTCTGTACCTTTTGGCTATGGCAGAGCTACCGATTGTTGGCCAGAATGGGAAAGAACAACATAGATGCTGGTTCTTCCAGCGCTCTGCTCTCTGCAAGGCATGTGATAGCCTGCAACTCTTTTTTCAGTTTTTGTGATTTGAAGAGCATAGAGAGAGCTATGATTCTTTGAGGTTCCTAACATATTGGTCTTGCAAGGATATGTACATGGTTATAGCAAAATGATGTTGCCATTTTAGAAAAGCTACTGTATGATAGATGAATTTTATCTGTATGATAGATGAATTTTATCTGGTCTAATTTGGTCTTCCCGTTATTGCAGGAAGAAGGGGGTGATAATCTGGCCCCAGGCTTACAGAAGCAAATAGATGAGACTTTGGAAGAGATAACACCACGATGCATGCTTGAGATTCTTGCTTATCATTAGATGCAGAACATAAGTCCCAGCGTGAAGCTGGTCTACAAGAAGAGCTCAAACACTTGTTATGGGATGCAGGAAATGTGTCCTTTATGGTTCTTGATGGGGCATTCACACGTGAGAAATTTATGAAAGAAGCTTAAGGATGGCTGCACCAGAGCAGGCAATACATAATGGCAAATGCGACAGTGGTCTAATAGATGGGAAGACATTGCTATGTAAGAATTGTTCAGCTATGTCCATGTGATGGCTCTGCCTATATGCTTATGTCAGACATCTATTCTGAGGCATGTATGTGGTCAGATGCTGTGCGGAATAGATGAGCTTAGGCAGTGTGCAGGTGCATGGAAAAAACCTGCAATGGCATGGATTTGAGATTGATAACAACGTGCATGAGTTCTTTGTGAAAGATAGAAGCCATCGAAGAAGTGAAGAGATCTATGCCACATTGAAACGTCTAAGTACACAAATGAAGGAAAGCGGATACTTTCCAAAACTTGATGATGCCAAATCCAGTGCAAAGTAAGTGCCTTAAGTATTTAGTTACTGCCTTTTCCAATGTTCATCAGCAATTGCTCTGTGATTCACTAAAAACAAATGTTAAAACTCATTCCTTTTGGGAAGAAATAAGCTGGCTATTGTGGTCTCTATTTGTCCTGTGACAACTATGGAACTACGGCGATCACTCAGTTAGATCCATAATTGCAACCTTAACTAAAGTGCCAATGAGGAAATGTCATGATAAATCTTAGTTTTTTTATTTGTAAAAAGCTGCTGCTGCTGTAGATTTCTTGAACGGTATGGATGTCAGTCAGATTTTCTAGAAACGTGGCCATAACTCCCAAATTGAAGCTCTGTTTTATGCACAAGAACATCCGTTGGAAAGGTCACTGGAAGGTCCACAATTGATGCTAGGCGTCCATTTTCCAAATTCCTAGCAGAAATGGGCCAAAACAGTGCCAAATCAGGCAATGTCTTTGCTGCCACAGTTTTACAGTCGGGTAGAAATATGGCCATAACTCCAAAATGAAAGCTCTATTTTCTGCACAGGAACATCCGGCGGAAAGGTCACTGGAAGATCCACAATTGATGCTAGGCATCCATTTTCCAAATTCTTAACATAAATGGGCTAAAACAGTGCCAAATGGTCTAATGTCTTTGCTTGCCACAGTTTTACAGTTGAGTTATGGCCATAACTCTTAAATGAAAGCTCTATTGTCTGTGCAAGAACATGTATTGGAAGATCATTGGTCAGTCCACAAATGTTGCTTGGCATACATTTTTCAAATGCTTAGCATGAATGAGTCAAACCACCAAGTATGCACTCTTGAGCTTGGTTTTTTACAGCTGCAACAAATTTTGTTACGGCCAGTTGAATGCTTCGCTTTCTAGATATCATAACATCATCTTAAAATAACCCGCATTACACCAAGCACATGCTCTTCTCAAGGAACATGGCAAACAACAATATGTCCCCGAGAATATGGCTTGTTACCTTCAAGAGTCTGTTATAACTAGCTCGTGTATATTTCATCGTGCCCTATGTTGCAAGCAAATCGGCATCCGCCACTTCTTCATAGTTTTGAGATTTTATTTGTACGATTGATCATTATCATTTGCTTAGTTATTCTCGTTTCTATGGTATTCATCAAATCCAAATTTTTAGTTTCTCTAGTTTATGATCTTGCTCGGATTTTAAATGACTCCATGTTCTTTGTTTGTCCAGAACCAGATTTTATGCGTTCGTAAGGCAAATTCCCGATTTACATCAAGGTGCACTTGGTAAGAAAGCTTGCTTTCGATCTAACATGTGTGTAACTTGAAAGTTGTTAAATTGGCCATTTCCAGACTTGCTTTTATGCTTTCATAAGCATGCGAGCTATCACTAAAGCTATGAAGATTGCGGTCGACACCCACGCCCGTGATTTCTTCTCTACCGATGCTTCCGTGATGGGAAGGGAGTAAGTTGGCCCTACATATTTACATAAAAGTCTCAAACATAGTTTTGTCAATGGATTATGTCCGAAACTTCCCTATATTTTGCCATATAATGCGTAGTCGCATTATATTAAAGGTATGAACATTATCAAGGGAGTCATTTACATTTGTTTTGCTAGGTCCATTTTAAATGCAACCTAGTGCTTTGTCTTCAACCCAGTCCTTCCATATTGGATAAACTAGGGTGAGGCGCAACATCCAAAGGTGTTTTTGTTCGAATGGCATAACTAGTTCCCTCGCCATTTTTCATTTCAAAAAACCACGCTTTATACTCCAATAACATGTTGTGGATGACCCGTGCGGATTTTCTTTGAGCTATTGTTCCATTATAGCAAGACATCAGCAACATGTCAAGACATCCCGCATTTTATTTGGACTATTGTAGGATTTGCCTCGCAATGCGAGAGATCCGCCACAATCTATAGGTGAAAGAAAAATTAGATTCGCTATTGATAATGTTCTAGATGAGTATGCACATTCTATATATAATGTGCAATGTGCGGTATCATTAGAAATGGGCCCAATCGCTTATTGTTTATCCGGATTTTTGTTCCCACTAGAAATGGAGGCAAAGAAAGTTTGGCACTCATGCTTATTTGATGCGCTTGAGTAGATTCTAAAGTGGGATTTTTTGTATCCTCGTAGATAATCAATTGTATTTCCTTAGCACATATATCTCATTAATAAAGGGAGGTACATTTTAAATGCTTATGGTGCTTCAGAAATAGCTACTGAATGTGTTCTTCAAACTTATGCTTGCAAGTGCTATGATGCTGATCAAAGGTTGTATTTGGAGTTGATGTATCTACAAGAGGTTTCCAGTGAAATTTCAAGCCTAGATGAACTTTTTCTTAACTGGAGTAGATCATGGATTTGTGGATTTGTAGTGCACATTATGATGTTTGCTATTTGTCTTTTAAATGCCAATTTTTGTATGTCTTTCAAATGGTTTTTCCACTGGAGACAAGGCGTTTACATGCCCATTTCATAAATGTACTGGAGATTGACATGAAAGTGGTTGTGCATGTTTCTACTGGTTCTTATTTTATGTTTTCATTTTGTGCCTTATATATTTTATAAAAGGCATATCAATTTAGTGAGATGATTTATTGATCATTGTACATTTAATACGATGCTTTTTCTAGTCACGTTGTATCTCTTAATCAGGAGATATATTGTGCCGCCCATGAGGGAGTTGTTGAAGACGTGCCTTGGCATTTAAGGCATGAGAATCTTTTCGATCGGTTGGAGATGATGGCAATCTAGTCATCCGGAGATATATCGTGCCGATGGCGCCTTGGCATTTAAGGCATGAAAATCTTTTCGGATCAGTTGGAGATGATGGCAATCTAGTCATTTGGGAGTTGGGACATGCAGTACTGAAAAGCCACACAAATCTAAGGTATGATGCGATGTTACTAGTAATATCCTTTATCCAGGCATGTTTTTTGGCTTGTGAATCACATTTCTTTTGTCATTAACTGCAGATTACTTGCTTAGCCTTCAATTGTATTAATGATTTTGTGCTTGCAACCGATGGAGCGGGCAAAATAGTTGCCCTATTTGACCTGCGGCAACTTTCTGGCAAGTTGCATTCATTCGTTAACCACAGGTGTGAGCAACAATTCATTCAATGAGGTTTTTAACTATGCGACACAATGCTTTGAACCAATTTACTAGCTCTAAAGGATGACTTCTGCTAACTTAATTTTGACACTCAACTTTAGACCTTCTTAAGCATGGTAAAAAGATTTGGCTATTAAATCTTGCAAGGCCATTAGCCCAAGTATAGTCTAATATTATGCCCACCGTTTACTTGGATCTTTGACCATATTTATAAACGTGTAAACATTTGCAAGATCTTCACATATCTATTTAATCTCGCTTTAAGTACATTCGTGTTAACTACCCATTACATTTACACACGTCGACAAAGCCAAAGTCTAATAAATAGATAAACTACCACCGTCTTAATGCAATAATATCCTAAACTCTACACAATCCATTCTATTTAGAGCTAGATTTCACATAAGGAGTTAAGAGGCTGCCATTTAACTACCATTATAATTATTGCCAATTCATAGGTTCTCCCCTCACATTATAAAACATTCCTAACAAAGTCTTGATTAAAGGATAGACAAGCTCTTTCATCCTTTAGAACACTAATAGTTGGCATGATAGACCTTCTGTCGCACGTCGCATCTTTGGTAGCAATGCAAAATTACTAGTTCGTACTTGGGCTTTAACTTCCTGCCCGATTTTTATTGCCATAGTGTAATCTTGGGATGCTTGATGTAAAAAAGGAAGGATGCAAGTTAAAGTTTCCTCGACAATCACTTCAAACTATCTGTGCATTCTATTTTATTCCATTTTGTACATACACTTTCTGTATGCTATTTTAGTAGCCTACTTTTTGTAAGGGCATTCAACAAACATCCTTGCGTAGAGAGAATTGTTCTTAGCGAGATTGACTTGAGAGGTTGATCCAACTTGGCTATGGTTGTTGACCAAGAATTTGACCATCTACATGTTCAATATATGTTGATTGGTTGGAACTAAGTATCCTTAAAGGTACATACCTATGGTTCCCAAGGTCTGTAATGTCCCTTGATACATGGGTTTTAAGTTAAGGGGCTTAAGATTTAGTGTCAGAGTAACTATTGACTACTAGCATTTGTTTAAGTTTAAGGGTTTAAGATTTTAGAGGTTACTGTCAGGTTTAGTCTTTGGAGTTTATGTTATTTGGGTTTCACATGGTATAATTTCTCATTCAAAAAAACAGTAATTGGTTAATAAAGTCTTTGCAACCTATTGACTTTGCAAAATTCCTCGTAGTACAACCTCTTACAGTACAACCCCTCATAGTACAAAAACTTGTATATATATATATATATATATATATATATATATATATATATATATATATATATATATATATATATATATATATATATATATATATATATATATATATATATATATATATATATATCATTAATATATATATTCTTATTTCATGGGGGGGCATGTACGTAACATGGGGTCATAGGTATATAGAGATTCATCCCGGCCGTCCAATCACTAAATAGATGGTGAAGATGATGCCACCTCATGGGGGTGTGTGGGGTCATGTATGGGCATGCACCCCATGTGACTACCGTCGGATAAGGGGACACTAAATCTTAGCCCTTGATTTTAGGGGAGAGAAGGTGCCAAGAAAAGCTACCGTATTTATGGGGGATAGCTAGACATTGAAAAGTGTGCTTAGTATTAAGATATAGTCCTCCAACGTGATTTGACGTAACAATGGTGTAATTTTTATTAAAAGACACGTAAGGCATGAAGGTTCAAGGGGCATTATACAAAAAGGATAAAAATATTAATGTTTGATGTGATACATGGGGGGTTGTGGAGGAATGTTCGTGTGGGGAATGAATTATGACCATTGAAATTTAAAGTTGGGGAAAGTGCAAAGAAATGACACGACATTTGTGGGAGGCAGATAGACCGTTGAAATTTTTGTATGGGTAAGACTAGTGTGATTTGATATGATGTAAATGTTAATATGATGTTTTTGCTATTTAGATGAGATAGCGTGAGGTTTGAGCCGCATGCTGATTTTCGGCCTAGAATTGTGAAGTGTTGCTCGACGAACTGGCATGGAAATTGTTTGGAATTAATGAGTGGCTGCGGGCTTCCTTACGAGGACACGATGGTACCAGCCGAATCATGCAGAGGTTTCTGGAAGCTCCCTTTCGCTTCAATCAAGGTAAGGATGAAAAATGTTGGTTTCTGATAAAAGTAGACTACTCACAGTTTGCATTTGGCGCATGGCTTGAGCGACTTTCATGCACTGAACAAACGAAAACTTAGAAGGGCTTTGGAATCGGAGACATTACCTATTGCGAAGGTAACTATTCATCGAGATCATGCATGCTCATTCTCCTTGCTAGATAATTTCGAGATATGTGGGGCTTCTATGAATTTATGAGCATGGGATTCGTCTAGCTCTTGCATTCACAGTCTCCTTAGTGGATAATTCTGAGAAATGTGTGGCCTCATGTGAATTTATGAGCATGGAACCTTGAACTAATAGAGTTAGATGGCATCTAGATTTATGCCTTCGTTGTGCAGGAACAGAGAAATACAAACAATATTAAGCTGGCCTCTAGAAGGAATCTGTGTGGTTTGATAGTAGGTATATATTATGAATTAGCATCTAAATTTATGCCTTAGTCCCCATTATGATAGTAGGTTTTGTTCCTTCACTGTTATTTTGTGTTGATTGTTCCAGCTGTTTGGTGTCCCAAGTTATATACATGTGCTTTTTTTCTGAGTATGTACCAAGGGATATGGGATTGAAAAGGTTATTCTGGTATAGGATGGAATAAGAAAGTTTTGAAAGTTTTGATCTTGCTCCTAGGTGTCTAATCTAGTTGTTTAAGTGGCTGCCATGCAGACAGAAAGAGAGAACTACAGGCATCTCTTGCGTCCAGAGGGAGGTTGTGTGCTTTTATACCAACATGGAATCCAGGTGCTGCTTGGACTATGTTTATTCTTAAATAATAGATTAAGCTGTAGATATGTCCGTTAGTGGTTGGGCTATGTTCATCTCTAAATAATAGATAAAGCTCTAAATAATAGATTAAGCTCTGGATATGTCCATTAGTTTCTATTGTGTTTTACAGCTTGATTCTCATTTGTTGGGTGTTCCAAACTGTGTATTATCTATACATTAGTCAGGTCAGCATGGAACTCTGAAAGTTTTGATGTCCAGTTGTAATTTCCTGTTCTAAACCAACTTGCAATCCAGGTGCTGGTTGAGCTATGTTCCTTTCTAAGAAATAGATTAATCTCTAGATATGTCCATTAATGTTTGGGCTATGTTCATTTTTAAACAATAGGTTAAGCTCAAAATATGTCCGCTACTTTCTATTGTGTTTTGCTTCTTGATTCTCATTTGTTGTGTATTTTAAACTGTGCATGTGTTTTCATGTGACATATTTGTGGGGCAGGATATTAATACCAAAGATGCGAAGGGAGTCAGACTTGATTATGGAAGAATTAGAGAAATTCCCAGATCATGCGTCATATATAGAGCAGGCCAAGTGTATGCGAAATGCAATGAATTTCGAACAAGCTAACATATATGACTATGTTTCAATGACTGCACAACAGACAGGGCGCAAAGCTCCAATTTTTGTTCATGGAAAGGCTGGAACAGGCAAGAGATTTCTGTTGAATGCTATATGTCTTCTCATTAGGGGACGCCAGCAAGTTGTATTGCCTTGTGCAACAACGCCTTCAACGGCATTATTGTACCCTGGTGGTAGACCTATACATTCATTGTTTCAAATCCCTGAATTTGACAACAACGTTGATGTCCACTCCATGATCGATGTAATCCCTGATAATGCGAGCCTACTCAAAGAATCACAAGTTATTATTTGGGACGAATTTCCTGTAACTAACAAGGCCATCATCAAATTTGTGAATCTGCTTTTGCAACAGATCTGTTATAACTGCCATCCTTTTGGTGGAAAATGTTTAATTGCATCGGGGGACTTCAAACAAGCATCAGCTATGGTTCCCGTGTTAGAGAGAGAGACTACACTTAGGCAGTTTGCTGCTATAGAGTCAAGGGATGACTTGATAAAATTTTTGTTTCCCCATGATCTCCTAATGCTGCCTCACGTCTGCGAGAGAAGAGTATTCCTATCTCCACTTAATGCCAATGTCGATGAGTTCAACAAGTATTTTCTTGAGCAGGTATAAACTGTTCCCTTGCATTGGAATCTCCAGACTCAATCCAGTCTTAACTTACGTTTGTCATTTTAGTTCACAGCACAAGGGAGCACCACAGCAGCTGCAAATACATCACCATAAGGATGGTACTTAACGCATCATAATTAGCAGGTGTCATGTAACTCTGACCAGCTTACTTCAATTATTTTTGCCATCTGAGACAGTTTTTTGAAAAGGTATAATAGACATATTTGTGCGCTTTATATGTACTTTGTATAAACTTTGCTTTTGAACATCTATCTTTTGGAACAAACATGTGGAGCCCATGGCGACCCTAACATCAGATGGATTAAAGAGTCCATAGAAATAAGACATAACTTTTGAATCTGCATTTCATGTCTGAGCTAGTGGGCTGTCAATTTCTTGGCTCATATTTGTGTTTTACGCTACATTTCTACATCTGAAAATTAGATTGCATGTCAAACTTGATAATTGCATGTTGAGACTTGATATTTTAGCCCTGTAACATTTAGTAAATAAGTTTGTTAATTATGGACAACTAACCATATTACTTATTCTACACAATTATGGACAACTAACCATGTTCGTTCCACACAATCTATACGACTTATGCACATGAAAATGACTTTCATACGTGTTACAAATATTTCAATTTGCATTTAAGGATTTCATATATTTGTTCACATGTTGATTTTTAATAAAGTTCGGGATTGTGTCTATATAGCACACTACTTTGAATTTGGTGGAGATTATATCTCTAGCTATTACAAATCATATAAGTTGGGGAGATGTTCATGGAACCTAAGGGGGATCTTCGTAGAACTTCATACACTCTATAAGAGTTCTTAGAAAAGATAATAGAATCTTGATAGATTCTTATGAAATCGATGGTTCTTTGCTAGGAATCTTAGGAGGATCTCATGTTAAGAAAACACTATAGAATCTTCGACAATCGAGAAGAATTATAGAACTTGTGGAAACTTGGAGAGTCTAGCTATGGTTTTAAGCAATTCGTGACAACTTTCATACAATTTCTACATCAGTCAAATTTAAAGCTCGAAAGGAACGTCATACAATTCTTTAAATATATTAAATTTGAAGCTTGAATAGACACCATGCAAATTGCATGGTAATCTATACGAATCTCAATAAATTTTTGGGATTCTAGGGAATCGAAGAGAATGTTCATAAAGTCTTTGGAAATTTGCCGGAATATTTAAACACTATTTTAATAAAGTTTGGAGATTGTAATGTCCCTACATGTCACAAATCATACAAGTTCCATTTAAAGATAAACTTCGTATATTTCTTCACGTCTTAATGTTTCATTTTCTCAAACCTAAAGCCCAAACCATATTCTATCTAGGAAAATTGCTTTTCATATATTCAAAACCTTGGGGGTTCCTTATGCCATCCTAGACGAACCTTGATAGATTCTTATAAAACCTAGACGATTCTTTGTTAGGAATCTTAGGAGGTTCTTATATTGAGAAAACCCTATATATTCTTAAGGAATCAAGAGTAATCATGGAACGTACAAAACCTTTGAGAATAACTGGGAATTTTCATGGAATCTTCAAAAATCTCTTTGATAATCCAAGGGAATCTTGGAGAACCTAGGAAAAGCTTCATAGGATCTTAGAGAATGTAGGCAAATCTGCCTAGAATCTTTTAGAATCTATGGGATTCTTGAGAGAATCTTTGAGAATCTAGAGGAATCTAAGAGAGCCTTCATAAAACATTTGACAATCAGAGGAAGTATGGAGGAATCTTCGGATAATCTTTGAGAATCTCAATAAAATCTTAGTGAATCGATAAGAATCTCAAGAGAATCTTTAGAAATCTAACGGAATCTTCATAAAATACTTGAAATTATTAAATTTTCGAACTGCACACTTTCGCATATAACAAACTACTTGTGTGTGTGTATATATATATATATATATATATATATATATATATATATATATATATATATATATATATATATATATATATATATATATATATCCAAACGACATGTGTACTGATGCATGTGTTGCAGCAGCAGGGAAGTTGGGAAAAATAATGGGTACTTAGCTTTTAGGTGGCTGAACACATCTATTAGGATTTCTCTTCTAAATTTAATAGGAGACATAAGCGCATGGAACTGGAGGTAGGTGGAATGGCATGTAGAAACATGGAAATAATTGTTGGTATAATGCTCCTGGTAACACTTCACAGATTAAGCATACTCACAAAAAATGCAATGCATGCATGGGCGCATGCTTCACAAAACTTATTCATTCTGACACATGTCTTGCAGTATAGGGAAACTAGAGCAAATAATGAGTATTACAAATTGAGGGCTTGAACACAAAATAACAATATTACACTCATAAGGTAAGGCATCACATTGAATAACGTTTGAGTAACTTGTGTAGGCCAAGGCTTTGAGGATTCTAAGGCCAGGGCAGGATTACGATTGGCCTTAAGCATAATCTACATGGTATGGGGCGTCAGGTGATGTGGGTAGGCACAAGGGTTTGGCCACATTTATCAGATAACATGTGAAATATTTAAGATTTTGACATGATAGAAAAATATGAGACATAGAAATTTAACCATTAAGGAATACAACAGGGCTTGTGGAGCAAGGTAACGATGACCTGGCCGAGGTAAGTTGGCATGTTTTAAGTATTTACAAAAATATAATGCATACATGAGCACACCGGAGTTTAGGGTTTCGTTAGACCTAATCAGACCAACATCAAGATCCATGGAGGCTTTGGATCAAGCCACTAACGATATATGAGAGCGATCCAAGGGGCGGATACAACCTTAACCGCCGCCATGCAAAAAGAAGGCCGATGGGCATCGCCCGCCGTGAGAAAAAGGTTTCATAAAAAGGTAAGACATTGGTGGACAACCAGCCTCGAAACTTCCATGGCATTTGGCTTTGTCCTAATATATTAAGCGGGAGTTCTCTTTGTTGCATTTGCTTGGCACCCTTGGCGCCATTCCTCGCCGACCATGCCACGGCAGAAGGCACGCGAGAATCGTGGGCCTTACAAGAGCCAAACCGTTGGAGCTAATTGATAAGGCGGGGCTGAATCTTAAGGCATTGTGCAAGGCGGGAGGAGAAAGCATGGCACAACCGAAAGTAAAGTGTTTCGAAAAGGTTGTGGAGAAGTATAATCTGGGTGGCACTTGCACCAAGCAAACCCAAGCACGATCAAGAATTTCTTCAAGGGAAACAATAATGCGAGCATACCGGTTTGAGAGGCATGGCCTAGAGATCACAAGCATTGCCGACACCTGATTCTTCGATCAAGATGAGCGTAACTCGAAAACAACCACCAGGAGCTGGAAGAGGGCAATCCAATCGCGACTTAATCGGGTTCGCCAGATATTTTCACATCTTAACCCCTTTGTCTAAATGAAAACTTGAAATGATTTAATTGTTTTTAGAATTTAATTTGGTGAAGGGCGAAGAGCCGAGTATAGACGATAGCTTACCTGCTAGTGGCTTAGTATGTTACCCTGATTAGGCTAATTTGCTATGGTTTCACTGCAGGTAACCCGTCTAACTCCTCCAAATTCGTTTGCATGAGGGTTCAAATTTTTTTGCACGAGGACTTTGCAACTGTGGCAAGCTTTGGGTGATGAACAATCTATGTTTTCCTTTTACAAAAACATTTGATGTCTTATACTTTACATGGTAAGCATCTTTTATGCTTGTAGCAAAGAAACCTTCGTGATCCGGCCATATGGTTTTCTTATTTTAAAGGCACAAAGATTATAGGTGTGAACTGGGCACATTTATGGTGTCGGATTACAGAATTTTGTTTGTATGTTGGTACTGCAGTAATAGAAGGTGTTTTATTCCAGAAAAGATCTCTACGTTTCTTTATCTGCATTAGGACTATTTATCATGTTTTTGTGATAATTTTGCGTGATCTGCTTTATGAAAGCATGAATAAATGTGGAAGGTTGGAATATATGGATTCTGCAAATGCATTGAATGCATGGGGATAAGAACTGAATATAAATAAACTGTATGCATGGAAGGAAGAACCTGGAATAACTTGACAGTGAAAATGATAATGAAAGCATCACACAAGGTAGTAGAGGATTCTTCTGGTTCTGCTGCCATTATTCAATATGGGAAAACAGGGTGCACGTTCTCTACAGGAATATATGGACTTAAGTTTCAAGGTTTGTTTAATTACATTTGGCATTATTAAAGGGCATATAAACTAGTAGGCACACTTCTAGAGGAAACATGTAAGGAGGTATTCAAACAGATTTTATACATGCATGGCAGTCGTTGAAAAGCATTGTAATTGTAAAGGATGCAAGCATCATTAAACTATGTCTTAGGCTGGGTTTCAAGCAATATTTTATGATGGCTAAAGTCTGGGAGCATGAGCATTTATGTTGCATAAAGTATAGGATATTGAACTTTGTTTGTGCTATGATACTTGTAAGGGAACAAGAATAAAAGTATTGGACAGGCCTTTAAGGTTCCCCTGACTTAGGTCGAGGGGCCCGATAAATCGACATACGGGGCCTTAGGGTAATGGTAGGGATGGATATCTCTGTTCGGTTCTGGGAATCGAAAAGGGAAAAGGGTATATATTTTCTAACTTCAGGGTAATGGTGGAACCATTACGGACCTTAAGGTGCCTGTCCAATGCAGATGCTAAAAAATACAATAAATATAGTTCTGTCTAAGTCTTGCATTTTTTTACAAGCCAGTGAAGATTCATGGTGCATATGAACGGATGTTGTGGACTCTAGAAGGTTGTATCAGAGATTTTTACGCTTTTTTACTCACATCCTGTTTGGCTGCTATAGGAGGCATTGCGGATTGCTAGTGATGATGAACCTGAAAACTCAGAAGTGGAAATTATACAGCAACCTCTAAAGGGAGCTCCCGATTGGTATCCTGATATTGCAAGTCTTGGGTATGGCGGCACACGGATATGGCCCCCCAACAAAGCAGTCCAGCTCTTAATTGGCTGCATCACCAAACCAGAAGTTCACAAGTATTTTATAAAAAAGGAGGCTGGTCTGGAGGATGGGGATGTATCAGTAATCACCTTTTTGGGAATGAATAATATGTTTGAGCTGGTATCCAAGGTTAACAAAACTGAAAATGATGTGGCTGCATGCATGAAAATCATGGACGAGGTGTATGAAATGTTACCTCTGGCACACTATGAAGCGTAACTCTTCGGGGAACCAAGGATGTCTTAACGTTTATAAAAGGGGTCACCGCTATCCAAACAAAGAAATGGACTTAATATTGCACATCCACCCATTAACAAGCCCAAAAAAGGCGACCAAAAAAGAAGGTGGATCGGGGCGCGAGCATGACAAACCGTTTATTCAAAGATCCATATGTTATCTGAAGAGGAGCAGAACGAGGTATTGGGATTGGAGCAAGCAAAGGAGGTTGAACACGAGATGCAAGAACCGCAGGGATGACCTTGAAGACTATGAACTGAAAAAAAGCTTACTATCTATAATTGTTATCACTTCCCTATCCCAATCAACAAGGTTGGCGTAACTTCTGAGGGGGTCAAATGTGATCAGGGTTTCTGGAATGCACATAATCTCGGTGTTTTAGCCCCAATCAGTGTTGATGTTCTCATAAGTATTTGCAGCATAACAGAGGAGGAAGTAAAGCAGTCACTTAGGGACGCGGACACCTTTACCAAAAGGATTAACAGGATTATTCTGGATATGCCTTTCACTATCAATTCTTTGGTAAAAAGTGTAACAGAAATAATGGGATGTATATGGGTCAGAAAGGCCATATGGTTACAACGAATGAAAGAAGGACTGATTTGTACGCAAGGAAGATCTGGCGCACTTTTTGCCCCTTTATTAAGTGCTGCTGTGACAAGTATGGCAGAAATGGAGTCACTAATTGTAGGGATCACATCACCTGGTATGACCAGGCGGTGTGGTACATCATGAACAGTACACACAAAATCTGGCCCGACAAGTCTTCCAGGTATAGGTTCTTTCAGTTTCATAGGATGATGAATTCAGAAGGCATGCGCGCTGGAGCAGTAGCATACATTGGGTATCTGAAAGTTCGAGATACAATGGTCAAAATGACCAGCAAGTATGCGGAGGATAATACCCTCTGTTTAAAACAGGAGTTCGGCAATACAAAAACAGCGGATCTCCTGGAGAAAACAATAAGGCCTAGGAAGTTTCTCAATGATTCCTTGGAATTGGAGGAAAGGGATATGCAACAAAGGTACCCGCAACAAAAAAGAAAGCAGAAGTTGGATGAGGAAATCGAGGTGGTCATGCCTCCCAAGTACCGGAAAAAATCACAGGCAGCTTCAAGTTCAGGGGCCGAGGTATCAGGAATAACCTCCAACCCTGCTAATGGTGGCAACACGGAGAACTCCGTCAACAAGCCAACAGGTGAAAGTCATGCACGAGCCACGACGGTAGTACCAACAACTCTCAAGTTCTGAAAATTCTAGAGGTATTTTTTAGCATAATTTGCACCATTTTTATCTGAGATATTTGATATTGCATTTCCTCTGTTCAAGGAATGATCTGGAAATTTGGTTTGCTTTAACATCTTTAGAGTACTATGCATGCCTTGCATGCAAGCTTTTATATATACCTTTATGGTCTTTAAATCAGATTCAGAATGGCTAGTATGCCAAGACACGAATGGCCTTTGTGCCAAACAAGAACGGCTATTATGCCAAAAAGCTAGTGACCCCTTGAAAATCCCCATGATCTTTAGATCAGGTTGGGAATGGTCACTATGCCAGACTATGAATGGCCTTTAGGCCAGAAACACTAAACTAGGGCAGTATTCCTGTCCTAAAAGCCCAAAAATAGGGTAAGGATTGTTTCAATTTGCCCTTGAAATAAGGGACCTTTTTTAACTTTACAATTGGAAATGTCAAATTTACAGAAAAAAAGATTTCTGCTCAAGGACGCTGAAAACAAATGGAGACTGATAACAATAAAAGAGAAAGCCAGTCACAAATATGTACATTTTAGATTCTTCTCCAAATGTGTCGAGAAGATTAAGTTTACACATGCCTTTAAAGAGGTGCTCACCGTTTATCTGGGAAACTTGGGAGAGGAAATGCTGACCAACACCATCTTCGGATGGAACTTTATTGGCAACCTCAAAAGTATGCTATACAAACCTAAATTGGTGTTTGCCCAAGATAACGAGATGCCTTGCCCATGCGCAAATCCTTCTCTTAGAAAATATATATGTGCAGACATCGGACATGTTAGGACAACAGATTTAAATCTGGTCCACAGTAAAGCCCTTAGGGGTTGGTTGAGTATTGGTCTTAACCACATACCAGACAGGCCCTTCACGACCCTGCAATTCAGAAATGAAATGTCCAATTCAATAGAGCAGTTTTTTGCCGTACATGAATATAGCATAAGGGATATGGATAAAGGGGTTCTTGCCGAATGTAAAAAGGAGATCTTGAGAAAGGTCTGCTCTTTAGTCCAAAAGTTTCTTAAAGGAAGACATGATCAGAAGAAGTTTCCAATTAATGATATCACTGTTACAAGCAACATAAACTGGCTGGTAGCAAACTTTTATATCTCTGGAATCGACAAAGCAGCTAACAATCCTTCTTTTATCTGCCCTAAGCATATTAGGGATGAGGCCTTACGCAGGCTTAATAGTGATGACTTCCACCCAGTAGAAATCAGCCCACAAGAAATAACAGTAAAAATCGATCTAGAAATCCAATCCTTCTTACCTGACTGGGTTTTGGAAACGAAGGAGCTACCCTATATGTTGGGCATCTTCAAGGCCCACAAGAATAGCTACAGATGGATTACTAGTGCGCATGAATCCATCTTCTCACAACTGGCCTCTTTGATAGCAGCATGTTTAACCAATCTGTGTGGTCTTTGGCCGAGCGTATGCGAAGATAAGTTGGCTAAGGTTAATTTGTTCCAAAGGAACAAAATCAGAGCATCCTGGATTGTAAACTCCATATACGATGTAACATGCAATCTGCCCTCCAAAATTACAGACATATTTGTGGCGGATGTGACCAAGTGTTATGAGAATATCCCCCTGGAGGGACAGGACGGTATATGTAGGGTCATGGAAAATGTAATAGCAAGTATATGGAGGTATCAAAACAGGAAACATCCCAACAACAACCTATGGTATAAGGTGGGGCATAATGGCCATGTTACGGTCATGTGGAAACACACAAAACCTGAAAGTAACAATTGGATTTGCATCAATGAAAAAACTTTTGTGAACATGAATTCCTGGTTGCTGCAAAACTGTTTTCTGCAGATGGGCAGTAAGATATGGAGGCAAGTAAAGGGAATCCCCATGGGATTCTCAAGCAGCCCGGCCTGGTGCAACTTGTACCTGGCATGGTTTAAGCTGCAATTTATTCTCAGACTTGTCCGAGCTAATATGTATAAAGAGGCAGCAGCCTTTGCGGATACCAACAGATACATGGATGATGTACTAAGCATTAACAACGCATATATCAGAAAAGCTCTTGGACTCCAGGCCATGGATGGCGCAATGGGCACAATTTACAATCTGAACTACCTGAAAATAGAGGATGAGACCGAGTATTGGGGGGATCACGGTGGCTTGGATAGTAAAGGCAGGAAGGCCAATTTTCTTAATATGACCATCGATATCCTGGATCCATATCATGGAATTTTTCAAACCTGTCATTACGACAAGAGAGACAAACTACCATTCCATATATCCAAGTATGTGCATGCAGAAGCATGCAGACCATACCACTGGGCCAAAAACGTGATTATTTCACAAGTAATGCCGCACCTATATGTGCACTCTAACCCGGTGTCTGCAGCTGAAGACTTGCATAATTTAATGCAAGCGTTCATCATGAAAGGCTTTAAAGCAAAGGACATAAGAACTACAACCTACAGGGCATTGGAGAAGGATGTTTATCCAGGTCTCAATTTTGAGACATCTGCTGTTATACGAATTCTTAAGACACAGGGATATTTATGAACATTCAGGGGTACTTCCGAGCATTCATAAACAAGAGCATTGATCACAGGATTGAAGAAGTTTAGTGGGCAGGGAGGGTCTCTATGTAGTATAGGGACCCTCCCACCCCTTTACTACATTTTGACCAGCCTTTGCCTTCCGGTAGGAGGTAGGGTTTATTTGTGTGTGTATATATATATATATATATATATATATACAAGAAAATTAGCACGTCCTACGGTGCATGTTTCTACGGTGCACAGTCTAACTTCAATATATTCCTACGGTGCGAGTTGAGATTCTCTTAGATTTTATCAAGATTCCCTAGATTGTTCATGATATTATGAAGATTCCTTCGGTTCGCCAAGAATCCGTTAGATTTTATGAGAATCCCTCAGATTCTCTTAGATTTTGTGAGATTCCCTTTGATCCTATCAAGATTGCCCTAGATTCTCTATGACGTCATGAAGATTCTCTTAAATTCCCTTCAAGTGCTTAGACTTTATGAGATCTCAAATACTAAGCCAATTAGCGTAAACACACTTGCAAAAAATGATGTCTTGACTTGAAGCTTAATTTTGTCAGCACTAAAGTTGAATTCCCTTGATGCTTTTACACTAGAGTAAGACGATGTATCGTGCTCCTCATTTTGTCGCTCAGGGTCGTCACAGGTAAAGAAAAGTTCTGTTACTGTGACATGTTTGGATTTGGTGAAAAAAGCAGGTGCTGGCTTTGTGCTTTATAATTTGAAGCTTTTTCAAGCCCGAGATCGTTTGGCAACTAGGTTTTTTTTTGGCCAGGTCCAAGTCTTTCTCTGAATACTTATGTTTGTGGCTTGAAGGTACAACCATGATGTTAGAAATGGTCTCTAAAATTGCTTATGTTGGATGTTAGTATCATGCACATGCACATGCCTTAGCCCCCTTGTTGAAAGTACTGATTGGCCCATAATCACTAGGCGACCTATAATCTGGGCTGGATAACCATTATATGGCAAAAAATTAATGCGTGTCCTACTAACATTAAGACTCGGATTAGGAAATACTTGAATAATTGAAATTATGAAACTTCCTCCCTTGTATGATGTTAGAAACGGAATATTCATCTCTAGAATTTCTTATGTTGAATGTTAGCAGCATGCACATGTACATGCCCTAGGCCCCCGTTGGAAGTACGTGTAATATTAGACAAATTGGGGTATAAAGCCCATGACTTTATTATTATTGTTATATGGGGGTCTCTAATTATTGATTGACCCATAATCACTGGCCGGCCTATAATCTGGGACTGAACAACTATCTGTGGCCGAAAATTACCATCAAGTACTTACAATATTAGAGATGCACGACATTATTGTCACTGCTCAAACAAAACTCATGTTGGCACTGTTACCATCAAGTGCCTCAAAATGCATATTACAATTGTGGTATATATTGGGAGCTCCAAAATTATTTGGGGGCGTACAATTATGGTTGTCCCGGAAGCACTAGTGGGCGACCTATAGTTATTGGGTGCCCCCTAAACGGTTCGAGTGCCATAAACATTGGGAGAACATGGACTAATATCAACATTCACATTCAAAAAAACTTGAATCATTGAAATTGGGAAGCCGACCCGTTTTATTTGAAGTACTTGCAATATTACAATGAAACTTAATATTTTGTGGTACTTTAGCTTAAGGCATAGGCGCATCCATAATTACTATTGGGCGACCCATAGTTATTGCATACCACATAAATATTTTGAGCCCCATAAGTGGGGTTAGATAACCAATAACCAATATGACCCAAAATTAATGGGTCTTCCACTTCGTGTTTGCCTTATTAGTTCTAGAATCAGCATTTAAGTTCAAAATCCATTGCAAAATGGGAACTCCATCTAACCTCATGGCAAAAACCGCTTCTGCAAAAGACGAATCAGAACCACATAAACAAAGGAACTCAATGTATTTGCCATCATCCTCCCTTTATTCTATCAAAATGTACGCTAGTCTGCTCTCCAGCATCTCTTTGTCAAATTTATGGAAGTCATACAACAAATTGGCATGCAAAAAAACTCTGCGATCTCTATGATGCATGGCACATCTATGGATGCCAGTTAAGATCGGAACTGGAAAAACAACTTAGATAGCCAGACCATAATGAGAACCCCTTCAATCTGACCTGCAAATTGACAACACCCAGCAGTTAGATTTGCACTCAATGTAGAGCCCTTTTGCCAGCGAAAAATCTCCCCAAATGCCTTCCCAATCAATCAAACCGTTGTCGCTCATGAACCCAACAGCCGTTTTGCATCAAAAATCTAAACCCAATCATTCAAAGCCAAGCTCTAGAATACGAAAATCTGAACAGAAGTTAAGCCGCCAAGAATTCCCACAGACGGTTTCTTTATACTACCCTCCAAAAAGTTCACAACAGTGACCAGAACACAAGAAACGAGTTTTAAAATCCAAGGTACAGAGGGTTGCAGTCAGATCTTTACAGTATGCCCTTGCTTCACAATCCTGTCTGAAACTCAACTGCTTCTAATTCATAAAATTTGAAGAGACAGGCAATAATATAATGAAGGGCAAATCGCTGTTTTGACTGCGATATTTAAAGCAAGGCTTGCAGCAAAGAGCAACCGAAAACAGGGCACCATAGCCACACCATCCCTGTTCTGTTCGCGCTGTCATTTATGGCAGCAAAAGGGCACAGAAGAAGCGCCAGTTTTGCCCCACATCCGGCGATAGAAACAGATATGCAAGGCTCCACAAATTGAATGGGGCTTCTGGCAGGCCGGTCAATTGGACGATCTCTGGGTTCAAACCTAACTTTCCAGGCCAAGAACAGAGGATTTACGCTTGTGGGTTCAAACACAACCAAACCAAATAAACCAGATCAACCATGCTCATTAAGACCTACAAGCTGAGAAGGCAACTTTATCTGAGCTTCCCGGTTAGATCTGGTCTCCCTTTCATCCTTCCGCTCCTGAAGAGACATGAAGCATGCATCTGTGCATGGTCCAGGAATTGAAACTTGGGGTAACTTCTACAACTCCCAACAAGGCGTTTGTGGCAGCAGTGACAAGAGCACAAAGCATGAATCCGACAACAAAAATGCAGCACTGGACAAATCACGAGGCTCTACCAGCGCCTTAACCACCTGGGTGGGCTGGGAATCCACTAAACACAGCTTACAAGCCTGCATCCCATCCCTCTATTAACCTATTTCCACCATTCCCTCCACACTAAAACGTTGCCTATAACACTGTGCTACTCCAAATTTGTAGATCTGAGATTTGAATTGAAGGGCCTAAAACAGCAATTTGAATGTTTCACCTGTTTATCGCGCATCCGGCTATTATCGCCTAACGTCCTCTCCTCGCTCTGCCAAAATGCAGAAAACCAAAAAATAAAACAAAGAAACATAGTATCCAAACCCATGGCCCATCGCAGGGGACATGAACTCAGATAAAAGTGCTGACCTGCAGAACAAAAAACCACAACAGATAGGAGCCGCGTTTGCAACGGATTATCGGATGCTTGCTTTGAGCCACCTAGCATCCAAATCATCCCGCCAAATTTATCACACGGTAGCAACCAACCCCTAAGAAGCAGAGCCTTGCCTTAACAGAGAGCTCGCCAGATTTAGAGACTGTATGCTGGATTTAAACAATAGCTCCATCGTTGTGATGGATAAAAAAGGGGGACTCCAAAGCTCCACGGCTTAAAGCCAGAAGAACATACGGCAAAATAGCTCCACGGCTTGAAGCCAGAAGAACATACGGCAAAATATATAGATGAAGCTCCACGTACAACAGATGAGCAGGAGCGAAGGTCAGCGCCATAGCTGGACCCTAGTCATGGCATACATAACTCAGCATACATAACCGGAGGGCGCTCGCACCACAAGCACAAAAAAATTCAAAACTATTCCAACGTCCAATATTCATATATATATGAGCACTTAGAACATTGAAGAATGTTCTAGAATTTCTTGGCATGTTCTATAATTTTCAGGACATTCTGGAAGCCACCACATCTCTGCCAAAAAGCTTCCGGAAGCCACCAGATCCGACGGTCGAGATCGCGAGGGAGCGAACAGACGGCCGAGATCTGGCGGCTGATATATAATGGAACTTTCCGGAAGCCACCACTAGAAATTACATATATATACTGATATATATATATATATATATATATATATATATATATATATATATATATATATATATATATATATATATATATATATATATATATATATATATATATATATATATATATATATATATATATATATATATATATATATATATACTTTCCTTTGCCTAGGGTCTAATCTAGCCAAGTCCATACTCCTAACTTGGTCACTTAACCGAAGCTAGAGAAATTACATCACCGCACTACCCCGGGCCCTAAACCAAATGAGTCCAACAAGAATACTAAATAAGCTCAATACTTGTCCTAAGTCATACATTACTTTCACATTCAAAGTTACCTAGTAGAGGGCTGATTTCTCAAGCCCCAAAACTATGTGTCCTTAATGAAAAACTCATTATAAGCGATTCTTAAGCATATCTCAACACTTAACATTTAGGGATATTTAGTCGAGGGCTGATTTCTCAAGCCCCAAAACTATGCATCCTTAATGAAAAGTAGTTGAGACAAATTCTAAAGCATAATGCACAAAGTAGAGAGCAAATTGCAAAGTAGACTTATCTTGAAAGTGTATAGTTTAAACAATAACTTGTAAAACGTATAGCATACAAATTACATTTTTTTTCAGAATTCCATAACCTTCCATGTTAACGCCGACCTTGGTAGCAAAAAACAGAGACAATTGGAGGAGAGAACCCGTACTGCGCAGCCAATCATGCAAACGTTAGCGGAATCCCTTAGCGATGCAAGGGCCAAAAGGTACATTGGGTCTCTCAGTTTATCACTGATCACCAATTGTATCCTTTTGCCCTGAGTAAACGTTAACAAGAAAGAGAAATGGAATTAAAACTTGAGATTTTTCTTAAATCCCAAAAATTGCAGTTCAAAATATAATAGTATAATCAAAATTACTGATAGCCTCCAAAAAAGTAGACGGAGAGCTACATAGTTTGTTATCTAAATGACAATAGCAAGAGATATAAGCAACCAAACTTCTCAAGAATAGAAGCAAAAGAAGCTCCTTTTCTGAGTCTACATTTTGACTTAGGTGCATCTCTCTGAAATTTTAAGTCTAAGCATGTCAAAAATGAAGAATAAGTATTTGCTGCCATGAAATAACAGCCCGCACAGAAACTGCCATAACTCTTAGCACAAGACTCTGTTTTTTTATTAATTATATGTTTCGGAAACGGCATGATATGCTCTATCCTCTCAAGGAAAAACAGTCAAGTTTTGAAGAGATTTGCTATGTCAGAAAACGATTTCTGAAATCCGACCTAATGAAATCTGCAGCTTTATTATGAAACTTTTGCTTCAAAGTTTCTTTCTAGGATTTTCTACTCCATAACCCGGAGATATACAAAGTAGAACATAACTAGTTCAAGAATAATTTAGCCTATCAATGAATTATCTCAGTTATGCATTTGCATTTTAAGAAACATTATTTCAGCATGTATTTACATTACGTCTTATTTGGGTAGTTTCCAAGTTCTCAAATTAGATCATTATTTTAAGAACTACCATTGATCTTAAAATCAGATCTGTAAGATAGTTTCAATCTTGATAAAGAGTGCCAAAGACGCTGGCTTTTGCTCCAAGCCCATAGCTTAGCACCGTTTGCATTGAAAATCATATGTAAAGCTACATGATTTGTTAGTTAACTGACGATAGTAAGAGATATAAGCAACCAAACGTCTTGAGAATAGAAGCAAAAGAAGCCCCTTTCTTAAGTCTATATTTCATCTTAGGTGCATCTCCATCAAATTTTAAGTCTAAGCTTGTAAAAAATGGAAGATAAGTACTTGCTGCCATAAAATGACAGCCCCTACAAAAAACAGGCATAGCTCTTAGCACGAGCTCTGTTTTTTATTAATTATATGTTTCGAAAATGGCACAGTACGCTCTATCTTTTCATGAAAAAACAGTCAAGTTTTGACGAGATTAGCTATGTCAGAAAACGATTTCTGAAATCCGACCTAAATGTGATCTGCAGCTTTCTTATGAAGCTTTATTCTTCAAAGTTTCTTTTCTCGGGATTTCCTACTCCATAACTAGAGGATTTACGGCAGAATAGAATGTAAGACACACCTGATATGTGTTCTTTGTGTGGCTTTGTATCGGTCGTGATAGAATCTTCTAGCTTCATCAAAGATGAGCAATGAGCATAAAATCCGAGATCTGGAGCTTTGTTTGCCATATCCGAATCTTCTGGGTTGGTAGCAACCAGGTGAGCAACCAAAGGGTCGCTTTACTTCCATGCCCTAAACCAATTTACATGATTGACATGAAAATTTAAATGTCAAAATTATACTTATTAATTTTGTATGGCATTAAGCCATTTTTCATGTTTTTGTCAATTTTGTTTAACAAAGCCTAAGCATATAGCCAAGGTCTCCAAACTATTTTTCTTGCCATACTCATTGCAGTATGCAAGGCAAGGGAGCATTCCGCCCTCGACAAGTCCGTCAATTACTATCATCAATTTTGTTGACCCTAGCCAAGATGTGCATGTAATGGCCAATGTCTAGGTGACCATAAATATCCAAGGAAAGTCTGCCTTAAATAAAGTCTGGGCGCTATGCAAAAAGCTCCAGATAAAACATAGCTCTAGTACTTTGAGCGTATGCAATAAAGGAGACTACACAGCTCTTAGTATTTTGAGCCAGTGTTGTGAGAGTACTTGACATCTCCTACAGCGGTATGAGCTTCACAAGTGCCGTAACTAGCTCTTATGTTGCAACCGTCTCCAACCAGTTATATATATTTATATATATATATATATATATATAGCATCCTACCTCCTACCGCAGGAAGTAGGGTCCTAAAAGAAAATTCAGTATATTGCTAGGTAGCGCAGGGTACCTAGCATTCTGCTAGGACCCTACGTTACCTGTAAATCGTTACTACGTTAAAAGCTAAAAGATAAATCACATAGCAGATATTCATACCTTTATGGTCCTGCTTAATGTTCATAAACCATAGAAATCCGTCATCATTCTGTGGCTAGTACTTGTCATTTTTGAAATTTCCCAATGCATCAGTAAATAGCAAACAGTAAGTAAGTAGCAAACCAGTAATAGCCAATGTAACAGTAGAGCAGTGCGAATGGAAAACATAATGTTCAATAAATCACGAGAGGTGTACTGTGTTCAATTAATTCAGGTGGACTCAAAAGGATAGAGTTTCATATCCTTGAATATGATAACAGATGTTTCAGCATATATACTTTCCTTTGCCTAGGGTCTAATCTAGCCAAGTCCATACTCCTAACTTGGTCACTTAACCGGCTAGAGAAATTCTCGGCCCGCACTACCCAGTGCCCTAAACCAAATGAGTCCAACAAGAATACTAAATAAGCTCAATACTTGTCCAAGTCAGACATTACTTTCACATTCAGGCTACCTAGTAGAGGGCTGATTTCTCAAGCCCCAAAACTATGTGTCCTTAATGAAAAACTGTTACAAGCGATTCTTAAGCATATCTCAACACTTAACATTTAGGGATATTTAGTCGAGGGCTGATTTCTCAAGCCCCAAAACTATGCATCCTTAATGAAAAGTAGTTGAGACAAATTCTAAAGCATACGTACAAAGTAGAGAGCAAATTGCAAAGTAGACTTATCTTGAAAGTGTATAGTTTAAACAATAACTTGTAAAACGTATAGCATACAGTTACATTTTTTTCGTAATTCCATAACCTTCCATGTTAACGCCGACCTTGGTAGCAAAAACAGAGACAATTGGAGGAGAGAACCCGTACCTGCAGCCAATCATGCAAACGTTAGCAGTAATCCCGGTAACGATGCAAGGGCCAAAAGGTACATTGGGTCTCTCAGTTTATCACTGATCACCAATTGTATCCTTTTGCCCTGAGTAAACGTTAACAAGAAAGAGAAATGGAATTAAAACTTGAGATTTTTCTTAAATCCCAAAAATTGCAGTTCAAAATATAATAGTATAATCAAAATTACGATAGCCTCCAAAAAGTAGACGAGAGCTACATAGTTTGTTATCTAAATGACAATAGCAAGAGATATAAGCAACCAAACTTCTCAAGAATAGAAGCAAAAGAAGCTCCTTTTCTGAGTCTACATTTTGACTTAGGTGCATCTCTCTGAAATTTTAAGTCTAAGCATGTCAAAATGAAGAATAAGTATTTGCTGCCATGAAATAACAGCCCGCATAGAAAAACTGCCATAACTCTTAGCACAAGACTCTGTTTTTTATTAATTATATGTTTCGAAACGGCATGATATGCTCTATCCTCTCAAGGAAAAACAGTCAAGTTTTGAAGAGATTTGCTATGTCAGAAAACGATTTCTGAAATCCGACCTAATGAAATCTGCAGCTTTATTATGAAACTTTTGCTTCAAAAGTTTCTTTCTAGGATTTTCTACTCCATAACCCGGAGATATACAAAGTAGAACATAACTAGTTCAAGAATAATTTAGCCTATCAATGAATTATCTCAGTTATGCATTTGCATTTTAAGAAACATTATTTCAGCATGTATTTACATTACGTCTTATTTGGGTAGTTTCCAAGTTCTCAAATTAGATCATTATTTTAAGAACTACCATTGATCTTAAAATCAGATCTGTAAGATAGTTTCAATCTTGATAAAGAGTGCCAAAGACGCTGGCTTTTGCTCCAAGCCCATAGCTTAGCACCGTTTGCATTGAAAATCATATGTAAAGCTACATGATTTGTTAGTTAACTGACGATAGTAAGAGATATAAGCAACCAAACGTCTTGAGAATAGAAGCAAAAGAAGCCCCTTTCTTAAGTCTATATTTCATCTTAGGTGCATCTCCATCAAATTTTAAGTCTAAGCTTGTAAAAATGGAAGATAAGTACTTGCTGCCATAAAATGACAGCCCCTACAAAAACAGGCATAGCTCTTAGCACGAGCTCTGTTTTTTTTTAATTATATGTTTCGAAATGGCACAGTACGCTCTATCTTTTCATGAAAAAACAGTCAAGTTTTGACGAGATTAGCTATGTCAGAAAACGATTTCTGAAATCCGACCTAAATGTGATCTGCAGCTTTCTTATGAAGCTTTATTCTTCAAAGTTTCTTTTCTCGGGATTTCCTACCCATAACTAGAGGATTTACGGCGTAGAATAGAATGTAAGACACACCTGATATGTGTTCTTTGTGTGGCTTTGTATCGGTCGATAGAATCTTCTAGCTTCATCAAAGATGAGCAATGAGCATAAAATCCGAGATCCGAGCTTTGTTTGCCATATCCGAATCTTCCGGGTTGGTAGCAACCAGCCGGGTTGGTAGCAACCAGGCGGTCGCTTTGGCCCATGCCCTAAACCAATTTACATGATTGACATGAAAAATTTAAATGTCAAAATTATACTTATTAATTTTGTATGGCATTAAGCCATTTTTCATGTTTTTGTCAATTTTGTTTAACAAAGCCTAAGCATATAGCCAAGGTCTCCAAACTATTTTTCTTGCCATACTCATTGCAGTATGCAAGGCAAGGGAGCATTCCTCACCGACAAGTCCGTCAATTACTATCATCAATTTTGTTGACCCTAGCCAAGATGTGCATGTAATGGCCAATGTCTAGGTGACCATAAATATCCAAGGAAAGTTTGCCTTTAAATAAAGTCCGGCTATGCAAAAGCTCCGTGATAAAACATAGCTCTAGTACTTTGAGCGTATGCAATAAAGGAGACTACACAGCTCTTAGTATTTTGAGCCAGTGTTGTGAGAGTACTTGACATCTCCTACAACGGTATGAGCTTCACAAGTGCCGTAACTAGCTCTTATGTTGCAACCGTCTCCAACCTGTTATATATATTTATATTTATATATATATATATATATAGCATCCTACCTCCTACCGCAGGAAGTAGGGTCCTAAAAGAAAATTCAGTATATTGCTAGGTAGCGCAGGGTACCTAGCATTCTGCTAGGACCCTACGCTACACCGTAAATCGTTACTACGTTAAAAGCTAAAAGATAAATCACATAGCAGATATTCATACCTTTATGGTCCTGCTTAATGTTCATAAACCATAGAAATCCGTCATCATTCTGTGGCTAGTACTTGTCATTTTTGAAATTTCCCAATGCATCAGTAAATAGCAAGCAGTAAGTAAGTAGCAAACCAGTAATAGCCAATGTAACAAAGAGAGCAAAGGCGAATGGAAAACATAATGTTCAATAAATCACGAGAGGTGTAATCGTGTTCAATTAATTCAGGTGGACTCAAAAGGATAGAGTTTCATATCCTTGAATATGATAAATGATGTTTCAAAGATATATACTTTCCTTTGCCTAGGGTCTAATCTAGCCAAGTCCATACTCCTAACTTGGTCACTTAACCGGCTAGAGAAATTCTCGTCCCGCACTACCCAGTGCCCTAAACCAAATGAGTCCAACAAGAATACTAAATAAGCTCAATACTTGTCCTAAGTCAGACATTACTTTCACATTCAAAGCTACCTAGTAGAGGGCTGATTTCTCAAGCCCCAAAACTATGTGTCCTTAATGAAAAACTGTTACAAGCGATTCTTACATATCTCAACACTTAACATTTAGGGATATTTAGTCGAGGGCTGATTTCTCAAGCCCCAAAACTATGCATCCTTAATGAAAAGTAGTTGAGACAAATTCTAAAGCATACGTACAAAGTAGAGAGCAAATTGCAAAGTAGACTTATCTTGAAAGTGTATAGTTTAAACAATAACTTGTAAAACGTATAGCATACAGTTACATTTTTTTCATAATTCCATAACCTTCCATGTTAACGCCGACCTTGGTAGCAAAAAAAAGAGACAATTGGAGGAGAGAACCCGCACTGCAGCCAATCATGCAAACGTTAGCGGTAATCCCTGTAGAACGATGCAAGGGCCAAAGGTACATTGGGTCTCTCGCTTTATCACCGATCACCAATTGTATCCTTTTGCCCCGAAAGTAAACGTTAACAAGAAAAGAAAATGGAATTAAAACTTGAGATTTTTCTTAAATCCCAAAAATTGCAGTTCAAAATATAATAGTATAATCAAAATTACCGATAGCCTCCAAAAAGTAGACGGAGAGCTACATAGTTTGTTATCTAAATGACAATAGCAAGAGATATAAGCAACCAAACTTCTCAAGAATAGAAGCAAAAGAAGCTCCTTTTCTGAGTCTACATTTTGACTTAGGTGCATCTCTCTGAAATTTTAAGTCTAAGCATGTCAAAATGAAGAATAAGTATTTGCTGCCATGAAATAACAGCCCCGCACAGAAACTGCCATAACTCTTAGCACAAGACTCTGTTTTTTTTTATTAATTATATGTTTCGAAACGGCATGATATGCTCTATCCTCTCAAGGAAAAACAGTCAAGTTTTGAAGAGATTTGCTATGTCAGAAAACGATTTCTGAAATCCGACCTAATGAAATCTGCAGCTTTATTATGAAACTTTTGCTTCAAAGTTTCTTTCTAGGATTTTCTACTCCATAACCCGGAGATATAAAGTAGAACATAACTAGTTCAAGAATAATTTAGCCTATCAATGAATTATCTCAGTTATGCATTTGCATTTTAAGAAACATTATTTCAGCATGTATTTACATTACGCCTTATTTGGGTAGTTTCCAAGTTCTCAAATTAGATCATTATTTTAAGAACTACCATTGATCTTAAAATCAGATCTGTAAGATAGTTTCAATCTTGATAAAGAGTGCCAAAGACGCTGGCTTTTGCTCCAAGCCCATAGCTTAGCAATCGTTGGCATTGAAAATCATATGTAAAGCTACATGATTTGTTAGTTAACCGACGATAGTAAGAGATATAAGCAACCAAACGCCTTGAGAATAGAAGCAAAAGAAGCCCCTTTCTTAAGTCTATATTTCATCTTAGGTGCATCTCCATCAAATTTTAAGTCTAAGCTTGTAAAAAATGGAAGATAAGTACTTGCTGCCATAAAATGACAGCCCCTACAAAAAACAGGCATAGCTCTTAGCACGTAGCTCTGTTTTTATTAATTATATGTTTCGAAATGGCACAGTACGCTCTATCTTTTCATGAAAAAACAGTCAAGTTTTGACGAGATTAGCTATGTCAGAAAACGATTTCTGAAATCCGACCTAAATGTGATCTGCAGCTTTCTTATGAAGCTTTATTCTTCAAAGTTTCTTTTCTCGATTTTCCTACTCCATAACTAGAGGATTTACTGGCAGAATAGAATGTAAGACACACCTGATATGTGTTCTTTGTGTGGCTTTGTATCGGTCGTGATAGAATCTTCTAGCTTCATCAAAGATGAGCAATGAGCATAAAATCCGAGATCTGGAGCTTTGTTTGCCATATCCGAATCTTCTGGGTTGGTAGCAACCAGCTGAGCAACCAAAGGCCGGTCGTTTTGGCTTTCATGCCCTAAACCAATTTACATGATTGACATGAAAAATTTAAATGTCAAAATTATACTTATTAATTTTGTATGGCATTAAGCCATTTTTCATGTTTTTGTCAATTTTGTTTAACAAAGCCTAAGCATATAGCCAAGGTCTCCAAACTATTTTTCTTGCCATACTCATTGCAGTATGCAAGGCAAGGGAGCATTCCGCCCTCGACAAGTCCGTCAATTACTATCATCAATTTTGTTGACCCTAGCCAAGATGTGCATGTAATGGCCAATGTCTAGGTGACCATAAATATCCAAGGAAAGTTTGCCTTAAATAAAGTCTGGGCGCTATGCAAAAAGCTCCAGATAAAACATAGCTCTAGTACTTTGAGCGTATGCAATAAAGGAGACTACACAGCTCTTAGTATTTTGAGCCAGTGTTGTGAGAGTACTTGACATCTCCTACAACGGTATGAGCTTCACAAGTGCCGTAACTAGCTCTTATGTTGCAACCGTCTCCAACCTGTTATATATATTTATATTTATATATATATATATATATATCCAAACGACATGTGTACTGATGCATGTGTTGCAGCAGCAGGGAAGTTGGGAAAAATAATGGGTACTTAGCTTTTAGGTGGCTGAACACATCTATTAGGATTTCTCTTCTAAATTTAATAGGAGACATAAGCGCATGGAACTGGAGGTAGGTGGAATGGCATGTAGAAACATGGAAATAATTGTTGGTATAATGCTCCTGGTAACACTTCACAGATTAAGCATACTCACAAAAAATGCAATGCATGCATGGGCGCATGCTTCACAAAACTTATTCATTCTGACACATGTCTTGCAGTATAGGGAAACTGGAGCAAATAATGAGTATTACAAATTGAGGGCTTGAACACAAAATAACAATATTACACTCATAAGGTAAGGCATCACATTGAATAATGTTTGAGTAACTTGTGTAGGCCAAGGCTTTGAGGATTCTAAGGCCAGGGCAGGATTACGATTGGCCTTAAGCATAATCTACATGGTATGGGGCGTCAGGTGATGTGGGTAGGCACAAGGGTTTGGCCACATTTATCAGATAACATGTGAAATATTTAAGATTTTGACATGATAGAAAAATATGAGACATAGAAATTTAACCATTAAGGAATACAACAGGGCTTGTGGAGCAAGGTAACGATGACCTGGCCGAGGTAAGTTGGCATGTTTTAAGTATTTACAAAAATATAATGCATACATGAGCACACTGGAGTTTAGGGTTTCTGTTAGACCTAATCTGCACTGAACATCAAGATCCATGGAGGCGCTTGGATCAAGCCACTAACAGATATGAGAGCGATCCAAGGGGCTGGATACAACCTTAACCATCGCCATGCAAAAAGAAGGCCAGATGGGCATCGCCAGCAGAAAAGGTTTCATAAAAAGGTAAGACATTGGTGGACAACCAGTTCTGGAAACTTCCATGGCATTTGGCTTTGTCGGAATATATTAAGCAGGAGTTCTCTTTGTTGCATTTGCTTGGCACCCTTGGCGCCATTCCTGTCGACCATGCCACGGCAGGAAGGCACGCAGAATCGTGGCCTTACAAGAGCCAAACTGTTGGAGCTAATTGATAAGGCAGGGCTGAATCTTAAGGCATTGTGCAAGGCGGGAGGAGAAAGCATGGCACAACCGAGTAAAGTGTTTCTGGAAAAGGTTGTGGAGAAGTATAATCTGGGTGGCACTGCACCAAGCAAACCAGGCACAGTCAAGAATTTCTTCAAGGGAAACAATAATGCAGAGCATACCAGTTTGGAGAGGCATGGCCTAGAGATCACAAGCATTGCTGACAGCCCTGTTGCTGATCAAGATGAGCAGAACCTGAGCAACGACCAGGAGCTGGAAGAGGGCAATCCAATCGCACTTAATCAGGTTCAGCAGATATTTTCTGCTGATCTTAACCCCTTTGTCTAAATGAAAACTTGAAATGATTTAATTGTTTTTAGAATTTAATTTGGTGAAGGGCGAAGAGCCGAGTATAGACGATAGCTTACCTGCTAGTGGCTTAGTATGTTACCCTGATTAGGCTAATTTGCTATGGTTTCACTGCAGGTAACCCGTCTAACTCCTCCAAATTCGTTTGCATGAGGGTTCAAATTTTTGGCACAGGACTTTGCAACTGTGGCAAGCTTTGGGTGATGAACAATCTATGTTTTCCTTTTACAAAAACATTTGATGTCTTATACTTTACATGGTAAGCATCTTTTATGCTTGTAGCAGTAAACCTTCAGGATCCGGCCATATGGTTTTCTTTTTTAAAGGCACAAAGATTATAGGTGTGAACTGGGCACATTTATGGTGTCGGATTACAGAATTTTGTTTGTATGTTGGTACTGCAGTAATAGAAGGTGTTTTATTCCAGAAAAGATCTCTACGTTTCTTTATCTGCATTAGGACTATTTATCATGTTTTTGTGATAATTTTGCGTGATCTGCTTTATGAAAGCATGAATAAATGTGGAAGGTTGGAATATATGGATTCTGCAAATGCATTGAATGCATGGGGATAAGAACTGAATATAAATAAACTGTATGCATGGAAGGAAGAACCTGGAATAACTTGACAGTGAAAATTAAAATGATAATGAAAGCATCACACAAGGTAGTAGAGGATTCTTCTGGTTCTGCTGCCATTATTCAATATGGGAAAACAGGGTGCACGTTCTCTACAGGAATATATGGACTTAAGTTTCAAGGTTTGTTTAATTACATTTGGCATTATTAAAGGGCATATAAACTAGTAGGCACACTTCTAGAGGAAACATGTAAGGAGGTATTCAAACAGATTTTATACATGCATGGCAGTCGTTGAAAAGCATTGTAATTGTAAAGGATGCAAGCATCATTAAACTATGTCTTAGGCTGGGTTTCAAGCAATATTTTATGATGGCTAAAGTCTGGGAGCATGAGCATTTATGTTGCATAAAGTATAGGATATTGAACTTTGTTTGTGCTATGATACTTGTAAGGGAACAAGAATAAAAGTATTGGACAGGCCTTTAAGGTTCCCCTGACTTAGGTCAGGGACTGATAAATCCTGACATACCAGGGCCTTAGGGTAATGGTAGGGATGGATATCTCTGTTCGGTTCTGGGAATCGAAAAGGGAAAAGGGTATATATTTTCTAACTTCAGGGTAATGGTGGAACCATTACGGACCTTAAGGTTCCTGTCCAATGCAGATGCTAAAAAATACAATAAATATAGTTCTGTCTAAGTCTTGCATTTTTTTACAAGCCAGTGAAGATTCATGGTGCATATGAACGGATGTTGTGGACTCTAGAAGGTTGTATCAGAAATTTTTACGCTTTTTTACTCACATCCTGTTTGGCTGCTATAGGAGGCATTGCGGATTGCTAGTGATGATGAACCTGAAAACTCAGAAGTGGAAATTATACAGCAACCTCTAAAGGGAGCTCCCGATTGGTATCCTGATATTGCAAGTCTTGGGTATGGCGGCACACGGATATGGCCCCCCAACAAAGCAGTCCAGCTCTTAATTGGCTGCATCACCAAACCAGAAGTTCACAAGTATTTTATAAAAAAGGAGGCTGGTCTGGAGGATGGGGATGTATCAGTAATCACCTTTTTGGGAATGAATAATATGTTTGAGCTGGTATCCAAGGTTAACAAAACTGAAAATGATGTGGCTGCATGCATGAAAATCATGGACGAGGTGTATGAAATGTTACCTCTGGCACACTATGAAGCAGAACTCAGGGAAACCAAGGATGTCTTAACGTTTATAAAAGGGGTCACTGCTATCCAAACAGCAAATGGACTTAATATTGCACATCCACCCATTAACAAGCCCAAAAAGGCGAAACAGCCAAAAAAGAAGGTGGATCAGACCGTGAGCATGACAAACTGTTTATTCAGCATCCATATGTTATCTGAAGAGGAGCAGAACGAGGTATTGGGACTGGAGCAAGCAAAGGAGGTTGAACCTGAGATGCAAGAACTGCAGGATGACCTTGAAGACTATGAACTGAAAAAGCTTACTATCTATAATTGTTATCACTTCCCTATCCTGTCAACAAGGTTGGCAGAACTACAGGGGGTCAAATGTGATCAGGGTTTCTGGAATGCACATAATCTCGGTGTTTTAGCCCCAATCAGTGTTGATGTTCTCATAAGTATTTGCAGCATAACAGAGGAGGAAGTAAAGCAGTCACTTAGGGACGCGGACACCTTTACCAAAAGGATTAACAGGATTATTCTGGATATGCCTTTCACTACTCAATTCTTTGGTAAAAAGTGTAACAGAAATAATGGGATGTATATGGGTCAGAAAGGCCATATGGTTACAACGAATGAAAGAAGGACTGATTTGTACGCAAGGAAGATCTGGCGCACTTTTTGCCCCTTTATTAAGTGCTGCTGTGACAAGTATGGCAGAAATGGAGTCACTAATTGTAGGGATCACATCACCTGGTATGACCAGGCGGTGTGGTACATCATGAACAGTACACACAAAATCTGGCCCGACAAGTCTTCCAGGTATAGGTTCTTTCAGTTTCATAGGATGATGAATTCAGAAGGCATGCGCGCTGGAGCAGTAGCATACATTGGGTATCTGAAAGTTCGAGATACAATGGTCAAAATGACCAGCAAGTATGCAGAGTAACTTTCTTTAAATAATCTAGACTACATGTTCAACTGGCTTATCCAGTTCTTTGGATTTGAAAGATCAGTTGCTCTGAGAGCTTTGGCTATTAAACAAATGTGAACAAGACATGTGCAAGGTATGATCTCTATTTTGCAATAAAGAATGAGAGTGATAGATAAATACCCTTATTGAACTTGGCGGGGTTGGTATTAATGCCAATTATTCTGGAAGCAGTAGCCATTTTTGCACCTATCATAACCTGCATAAAATTAATTATGTCAATAAAATACACATATTGAAAAACTTTAACAGGATGTCCACTGCAAGTCCAAGTGCACCTGCAATGGCAGGCTTCTTTCAATGCCGATACATAACAACAGAGATTGAAGTGCAAAGCACAATAGAATCGCATATCCTTCTCAGCATGTAACATTTGTGTGATAGAGCGGAGTGTGAGTAATTTTTAATTCGAACTTCTCCAGCTTGAGGAGTTTCCATAGTTTGCAACTCCAGGTTCGCTAATGCTCCATGCAAGGCTATGGTGTTTGCTGCCGAACATCTTTCTTCTCTTCTTTCTTGCGAAAATGGGGCCCTCAACTGAATCAAATAGGTAAAGCAGCAAAAACTTGCCCTAAAATACAAAAACATGGCAAATCTTAAGATTAATATGAAATAACAAAAGAAAACTCAAGCAATCGTTGCATTCCCAAGCATCGACTTACCTTTTGATGATTGAGCCACAAAATCGGCGCTGACGCCAGAGATCATCAAGCCATAAGCAAGGAAAAAAAAAACAGAGCAAAACCACCATAACCGAGCTTCAAAACACTTTGCCCTAAAAGCAGTAAAAACTTGCCCTAAAACACAAAAAAAAAGGAGCAAATGTGAAGATTAAGATGAAATAACTAAAAAAGACTTGAGCAATCGCTGCATTCTTAAGCAACGACTCACCTTTTGATGGCTGAGCCGCAAAATCGGCTCTGACGCCGGAGATCGCCAAGTTGGAAGCAAGAGAAAACAGAACAAAGATGCCGGAAGAAAAAAGAGAAGATTGCCACGTCAAAAAAAAAAAAACTTAAAAACTTGCCACGTCAGCTGCCGAAAATTTTTCCGGCACATAATCCCGGCAAGTGTTTATTATGTTTGTTAATTTCCGGCGGTCGGAATTCCGCCGAAAATTTTTCTCGGCTGCACACTTGCGGCTCCGCTGCTCGTGCGCCGCCTCGAAAAATTATCCAGCGGAATTTCTCCCGTCCAGAAATTATCTAGTACGTAGCATCCGCGGAATCACAACACAAAAATCTCGTCCGGCGGAATCACTCGCCCAAACTGTGCAGTAACGCACATTTTGATGGCAGTTTTTTGCCCTCTTGGAATTGGTTGAACCTATCTATCTTATAATGCTAGGAGTTATTATACTTCTGATACTAACGATTATTCATTGCACAGCATGAAACGACAATCAGTGATGTTTTCAAATTTTCATTTTAAAGCATAATTAAGCACAATCACGTGCGTAAGGAATGTTACAAGCTCTTTAGAGGGAGCCATTCTAGTGTATCTACAATTGGAAAATACTGAAAGACTAGGGGCAAACAAGCCAGGGTTATGGCTGATGTGAGAATCCAAACTTCTGGTTGGTGAAGAAAGGAGAGAGAATTTGAGGAGGAGGAATGGATAAACCAGGGCTTGGGGGCAGTTGAAGAGGATCAGTAAAGGAAAACGGAGACCGCGCCAAAGCGGCAGGAGGCAAAACAACAGAATTAGCAGGAGATTTAGGAAACCATGGATTTTCAAATTTGGAACTTTGGAAGTCCAAGCCAGGCCATGTCATGTAGGAACTATTTGCCATGTGAGGGCCATTGGAATACATGCATGGGAAACTAGTGTTGTTCCTCATACCCTCCCCTAAAGGAAGTGATGCCAGCATCCCTGCAGGATCAGACCTGGTTGCCATAACTGAGGCTGCTGCTGGCAGGGGATGATTGTGAGTGCCCTCATATGTGGTTATCAGTATCGACATATCCTCTGCACATCTTTGTACCTGCAGTTACATCTCAAGCATTACACAAATATTTTTCCTGGTTCAAATAACAACCTTCTGTTCATTTCATTTCATCACATCACTCTGCTCTACCTGCTTTCTCACAGGACATCCTGCTGCTGCAGTGCACCTATAATATGCTCGCGGGCATGGATTTCCTTTTGCCAACTTCTTACCATACTTCCTCCATTGGCAGCCATCATTCAACTGTAAAAGTAACCAAAATAGCCTTACTTATCATCTTTATTTCTTATACATTGCACGCATTGATCTGTTAACAATACCAACATGTGGTTTCATCTGATATCAACTAAGATAAATAGACAATAAAAAACTAGGTTCATATGATCTTACATAAAATGAATAAGCATGATTTTAACTTACAGTTGGTGCATCCGATCTTGCACGAACTGATACTCGTGCTTTTCTGGCCCCTTGATCTGCAGATTCAATGTGGTCCATGTCTGCCACCCTTGCTTTCTTACATGGTGCGCGACTCGACCGCCTCCTCTTCCACACATTATTACCATTGCCTTCCTCATAGTTGCTTCTAGGTTTAGACAAGTTAGATTCAAGCTTTGAATATGTGTCTTCTTCTTGTGAACACTTCTTAAAAACCGCACTCTTTTGTCTCATCCATGCCTTGCACGGGCTCTATATTCCCCTCCTGGTCTTGCCCCTTGTTCCCACTCTCGAGGTGCATTCATGAAGATCCAGATGACTCAACTTCCTCTTGCAGCCGGATTTCATACCCCTCGCCAAAAATACATTGAATTATCCTTCTAACATGCAAACCTGGATTGAAGTTCTGAAGCTATTGCATGTTTTATAGTAGACATTACACTAGTGCACCCGAATCAGTATTTGTAGACTTTGATATTCATTTGAGATGCGCTGCAATGATAGTTTAAGATTCTTATTCTCTTCTAGAGTTTTGCTAATCTCCAAAGATGGTGAAATCTATCATGTAACATCAAAGTGTAAGTCAGCCCTTCCAAACACCATAACGGAGAAAGATTCTTTGAAAATTAAGTTTCCTACCTCTCTCTCGAAGATTAATATCAACCCGATTCCTAGAAAAAGCGTTTTCTTTGTATAAGCTCATACTTGAGAATGTTTGCGGATAAGAGCTAAGCCAGTTGAGGGATCCGCGAACAAAAATGAAATGGAAAACAAAGTAAACTTCAAGATCTAGTTTCAGTACTTACAAGATGATTTGCTTGATGCTTTGCAAAGACAATATGTTGTCTCATTGTTTGAGATGTTCAAGCCTAATTCCGTGCTTCCAATGTCATTTTGCTTAGGACCCAAGGGAGCATCCTTAAACCCTCGCATTGTTCAATCCTCGAATGCAGTCCAAAAAGTCATAAGCAACCCCGTCTTCCATGTAAAAAGACGGTGTTCCTCAATTTTATGACCGTAGATGAAATCCAACGGTTCAAATAGCTTCCACTTGTACAAAAATCCCACTTGGCGGCAACGTGGACACTCTAAAATTGCTTCAAAGTGTCAACTTATGTTTGTGCAAGCGTGCACCGAATCAGTATTTGTAGACTTTGATATTCATTTGAGATGCTTGTGCAATGATAGTCTAAGATTCTTATTCTCTTCTAGAGTTTTGCGAATCTTCAGCATGGTGAAATCTATCATGTAACATCAAAGTGTAAGTCGCCTTCCAAACACCATAACAGAAAGATTCCTTGAAAATTAAGTTTCCTACCTCTCTCAAGAAGATTAATATCAACCTGATTCCTAGAAACAAAGGCCACAACTGTTGATAACCTGTTACTTGGAGAATGCCGCAGATAAGAGCTAAGCCGTTGAGGGATCCGCGATAAAAATGAAATGGAAAACAAAGTGTAAACTTCAAGATTTAGTTTCTCAGACTTACGGTATGATTTGCTTGATGCTTTGCAAAGACAATATCTTTCTCATTCTTTGAGATGTTCAAGCCTAATTCCAGGCTTCCAATGTCATTTTGCTTAGGACTTGAAGGGAGCATCCTTAAACCTGCCTTGTTCAATCCTCGAATGCAGTCCAAAAAGTCATAAGCAAGCCTTTGTCTTCCATGTAAAAGACGGTGTTCGGACTCGGTCCGTCCCCTTGAACCAAACAGAGGTTTCCAAACATGGGTTGGATTCAAAACGCTGAAACTGAACACACAAAACCCAGAAACATCCATGCTGGGATTTTCGCCATGATCATGATCCGCAAATCTCCTGAAAGATACCTCTAATCCTGCAACTAACAACCCTAGTTTTACAAAATTAACATCTTTTACGAATGGCCAAAATGCCGCACCAATTTGATTTGTGTTCTCTACGGATCAACTTCGATTCACAATTTTGCCGTAAGGCGGTCTTAACTTCCCAAGACGGCATATGAACACTCTGGAATTTCCCTGAATTTTTATGACCGTAGATGAAATCCAACGGTTCAAATAGCTTCCACTTGTACAAAAATCCCACTTGGCGGCAACGTGGACACTCTAAAATTGCTTCAAAGTGTCAACTTGTGTTTGTGCAAACGTGCGAAATAATAATAATAATAATAATAATTAATTGTACCATCGGATGTACCAACTGGATGGTTTAGATGAGCAAACCACTCAGCATTACATGACGTGGCCTCGGACGTCATTGATTGACATGAGCCCGCGTTAGGGGGCCATCCCACCATCGAAATAGGAGGAGGAGGAGGCCTTTCGAACTCTGCTCCAGAAGACGTTGTAGCCCTTTCCAAACCAAAACCTCACCTCAGAACCTTACCTAGATGTATTTCTATTCCAAAACCTTATAGCATCATGCCCCATGAGATCATCACCCTTCAAGTTGGACAATATGACAACTAGATCGGTATGGAGTTTTGGAAGCAGCTCTGCTTGGAGCATAGCATTAAATGCGATGGTATTCTCGAAGATTTTGCTACCAAATTAATCCTCTTCCGCATAGCCTAACCATAGTGCGTGTAAGGGCAAAGCACACTACCCAACGGGGCTATCCTGAGCAAGAGAAACTCTGAGAAATACTAGATTTTTGGGATAGGAAAGGATTAAGAATAGGATTAGGTAGGAATTCAAGGTCTCATAGAGGATTTAAAAGCTATCTCCATCAGTCAGATTATATGCCCAAGCTTTATCTGATAGAATATTGATAGGAAACTTTAAGATAGTTTCAAAGGTAGCAGCAAGGACTGCATTGCAAGTCATGTAGTAGATGTCAGATTGCAGATATGTTCGTCCAGAAGTTACTATAGCATTCGCTTTTGTCAGGATATTGGTCCCAAGGCCTAAACCGCCATGTTTTCCCTTAACAAAGGCCGCCAGTTTATATAGAAGTCGATGCCTTCGAAGGAAAAGTGTCGCTACCTTAAAATATGATTACTTGAAGCCTGTCTTTGTCACGTTGGGCTCACGTGGACGTAAAAATTTATCTTATCTTATCTTATAATACCTTTGGTATTGGGTTAATTTAGACATCCCTTTTTAATTCCAATGGTCAGCACGAACTTAGCTTAACAATTGGGTACTTCACTTAGATATTTGGGTCCAACGTTTGGCAGAAACTCTCTTTCTCTTTCTCTTGCTTCCCATAGCTGCTTCCCTGAGCACCACCATATCAATTCCTCTCCTTCCTGGAATTGATCGTCCTCGATGAAGAAATTGGTTGGCAAATTAATATAACCAAGTCCATAGTTACAACCTTGATTGTTCCACAATAAGAAATAATCAAGTCTAGCCTTTTAGGCTAAAAGTTTCTAAGTTCAGCCCTTTAGGCTAAACATTTCAAGTCCAACCCTTTAGGCTAAAGTGTTTTCTTATAATCATACGGAGAATAAGACCAACAACTATGTTGCAGACATAATTGTTGTCTTAAAATACTCTGTAAACAAGATTATTCCTAAAAGTTCACCTACCTCCTCTAAGGAGTTCAAACTTAACTAACAAACTTACGCCTTTAAGTAAGCAATTTGCCACCTCTGCTTTTCCTTCTGAACTTTGTCCATGATATGAAACTCGTTTGTTCACCTTGGTATTAGGTTCAGGCGGGATTTCCTCTATTTGAAACACTTGGACTGGAGCTCCAGTAGGGCAACGATTTGCTCTAGATTCCATTCTGCTTTGATCCTTTTGTTCCTCCCTGGTTACCTCGATCATTTTGGTTTCCTTTTGCATTTAATTTTGGGCAGTCTACTTTAAGATGTGGTCTTCCACAATACAAACATCCATTTTTCTTTGAAAAATATCTATATGTTGATTTTCCCATCGTGCTTTTTGCAAGTGATCCATATTATCTCCCATATTAGGTCTTGGTCTCTTATTCTCTCTCTCTCTCTCTTCTCTTCACTGCCATTGTTTCTACCACTGTCCGTCTTATAGATCTATTTCTGAGGATAACCTTCTCATATATCATATCTTACCATGCCGGGATTGAGTTTCATTTTCGCTGTTTCAGCTTTTCTTACTGCTTCATCAATAGTGGAAGGTTTCTGCAAAGCACAGTTTTGCACATAACAGGTCTCTCAATCCTACTATAAATTTTTTTGTTATTTCACTTTCAAACAATCTTCTTGGTTGCAATTCTCCCATCTAAATTGCAAGATAAGAGAACTTTGAACATAAATAATGCACCGATTGATGTCCCCCCGTTTGAAAAGGTCCCATTGTCTATTAAGATCTCAATAATAATTAGCATGTAAATTATGCGATTTGAATGCCTATCTGAAATCTGCCTATATTTTCATCAAAGGCAATGATTTCTTTTGGCCGTGACACCATATTTTGGCTACGTCTATCAAGTATTTGTCCATTGGCTATAATTTATGTTCCTCTATAGCTTTTATTCTCTCGAAAAACTTTGCCATGATGCTAGAAATCCTAGAAGTATGGGTGGGTTTTGTCTATCTCCTTCATATATAGGCGTTCATTCAACTTTTTATAGCCATTTAATTATTTCTATGCTATGATGGAGGATTAATAGCAGGAGGGCTTGCAGGCAAGGGCGGTTGCTGATATATCTGGCAAATGACCATATAATATGGCAGTGTATTTTAATTTTCTCTGGTCTTCTGCAAAATTTGACGAGGTCGGAATTCCAATATGAGTAGCAGGGATGTTCATGGTTTGGTTATATTGAGCTACATGAATGTTAAATACATTTTGGGCTATTGCATGGGATATGTTTGAAAGACTTAGCTCTCATACCAATTGATACAAATCATACAGTTTATGGATATAAGATATTCTTAATTGGAATTCAAAGAACAAATTACAATTCAACAGGTAAAAGCACGTTGTCGTGTATCAAAAATGTGCATTTTGACGCCACATTTCTGTACCTTCTTTGTGGTAGAATCGGGTGGTGCATAGAGAAGCAGAGATTGCGGGAGGACAAGTCTTATGACTTGAAAGAGAGGATCCTACATTGGTCGAGCCAGAACTGACCCTCCAGAAATTGAACCTTCAGAAGACAGCAGTTTCCAGGCCTGGTTTACTAGAGTTCGTAGAATGGCATTTTTCAAAATTTCAGATTGCATTGTGGTCCAGCATGGTTAAGAGTAATGTCGACTTGTTGGTGAGAAAGTTGTTGCATGAATATAAGGGCAAATTTCTTTTTGTTTGGAATCAGGATGACTGCACCAACATAAAGTTAAAAGTGGTTAATAAGCCAATTTTCCTTAAGGACCTGTCTAAAGTGTACTAGAACTACTAGAAATACCAAGTGAAAAATACATCGTTGATAGATGATAACAGATATAACGGTTCTGCCAACCAAACACTATGATATGTCCAAACAGTTTTGCTCTTGACAGATTGGATACCAATTTCCTTTTGGAGCAAAACCATGGCTAGAAGGACTTCTGGCTGTAGAAAGTGGGCCTGCTTATACGAAGGAAAATAAAATATGGAACATGTGGGATTCTGAAGAGTCACGCAACTGTATAAAAATTCTCGACAAGTATTTTTATAGATGAATCTTGTAAAACTCTTTAAAATCAAATATAAGTAAAAAAAATTATGATATGTGTTGTACTTTTTCAATTTAAAATATTTGAATGGATTGTGAGCGAATGTTCTTATGTGTGTTTAGAACTAGAGATGATAGAGCTTCAGCAGTCCCTGTCTATCTAAAGCCACATACACATTTGGAAGTGTTGCTGAGTGGAACTGAAACTGTTGTGATTTAGCTCCACCGACATCAAAATTTTGGAAGCTGATACGCAGTGGTTCAATGATCAATTGGTCCTCCTTTTCTAAAGGCGATACTTTCATCTGATTTGTAATCATCAAGATTGTGGCATCATATGCAGATGTTTGCATATACATGGAATATTACTTGATGCTCCAAGGAATGAGCCATCCCTTTCATTGCTTTGACCCTCTTTTCTCACTCGACATTGTCCAATGACACAAATAGTTACAAAACAGTAAGGAAACACGTGAATTTGGATAAGTGCCAGTACTTGTGATGGACATCACTGGACCTGTTTTTTTATTGTAAGTCGCGCGTGTCTCCCACAGAGATATAAACCAGGAATATATCACTTTGATAACATGGGCTTGCATGGCAGAAGCAGGCATATTGAGAGGTTTGTGCTTGCTCATTGCATTTTGTTGTTGTCATATAATCACAACAAACTTTGAATGCAAGTTCCTGGAATGGCTTGGACACAATAATTTCAGCTTTACAACATCAGATTTTGTGAAAATTTTCAGAACGCCTTTTCAAACCGATGTCATTCTTGTGGTCCTGCCTTGTGTTTGTTTATGCACAAATTTATGAGGGGGTACTTGAAAGGAGTGAATATATTCTTGCCTAATCTAGTAAGTTAACTCAAATTCAGCAGACAAACCAATCTTTATTATTGATAAAGTGTGGTTAACTGCAGGTTGTGGACATTTCAGACCAGGATCTAGTTGACGTGGTGTTTATGCTTGAAATTTTAAGATTAGAAGCAACAAAAGCTGGAAGTGAGAGGAACATATGTATTGAGAAGTATGTAGATGCATGAGTCACCTCATACTTTCAAATCACTGTATATCTTCCTTATGTACATAATTATTATTGTAACCTCGATTCATTTGAATGAAACTTCATATTCAATTATATGTTCTTTATCACAAATAAGGCGTTGTGTTCAAAAGAATTCAAGTCTTCAAAAGAAATCAAGACAAACTCGTTTCCACAGCTGAAGCACAAAACTTCAGATGAGTTCTGAAAATTATAGAATTACATGTTTTATATTTCATCGTCGTCAAAAAGAACTTTGGGTAATGTCTATAAAATTTTCTCCTCATCTAAAGGATCCAGCCTATATACAGTCTTATTCTGATGTTTAGTTGGTATTGCACAGATCTGTATTGTGAACACGATGCGCTTAGCATCTTTACTGCAAAGATCATAGCTGATGGTTGGTCGCGCCCTTCTTGTAGTACATACCTTCTACGACACTATCACCGGCGAGGTACCATGTTCCATTGAGTTGGAATATGCATACCAGAATCCAAAATTCAGCACCCTCATCATTGCCTTTGGGAGTAACGACAACAAAATTATCACCAACTCTAAGTGCCTTTGCTAACAGCATGGGATTGGAGGAGAACAAGGACTTGCTAGATTTACGGTCCTCTTCAATGTTAGCATGCACATTGGAGGATGGTACAATAACTTGAAGTTTCCAAGCATCAACATAATCCTTGTTCACACAACTGTCCCATATGCCATCCAAGCAATAGCCGCAAAAGCATGGAAGTCCCCTTGTATGCAATTACAGAGATTCAGGATTGAATGCATGTCCACAATGGATATGCCTAATGTCCAGAATCCTTTCTGCACCTCATGCTTTCTTTCTATCTATATCCTCCACTTTGACTTCCCAAAAGAACCCTTTTATATTTTTCTTCTTGCTGGTTTCAGATGTGTTCGTGTGCACCTAGCTACAAAGTAAAATCGTCTAGAAGCCTGAAATTGAGATGATGTGACATCTATAAACATATAATGTCTCTTTGGCACCCTTCCTTTCTGCTCTAGATATTTGTGGTGCTTCATGAAGCAATGTTGCACGAACAGAGTATCGTGTTCCCTATCATCTAATACATAACAATGTGTTTCCTTCATAATCCCATCTGCCACTGAGTCATACTGATATGTTATTTGAACCAAAATGCTGGTTATTGATCCAGCATATCGACTGCACTTCCTCTTGTTCCTTGAATGTATAGTTCTTTGCAAAATCTACTACCGAAAGACATGCATCTGCTGGGAGATTCTAAAAAATCTCCTCAATTCTTTTGCCTACCATTGGTACCTGAAATTATACAGTGGAAAGATTTTTAGATGCTCTTTCAGTAGAAGCTCCTTGGGTTCTGTCTCATTGTACTGATGAGTCAATCTCCTACCAGAACTCGAGACCTTGTCTTTCTCGTAGTCAATGTACTCCCATTTTACTTTCCTGTTACTGCCATTTTCTTCTATGGGATAGATCTGAAACTTCTTGATTCCACACAACTCACAATCTTCAAGGATGCACACCTTCTTGTGAAACGCATCTAATTCACTCTTTGAACACAATATAAATCTTTATAGGCTTCTTGTACTTGCAACTTTATGCTGGTGTGCCTTGCATTGACCAAGTTCATGTGATCTACACACATCATAGGTGCAAGTACAATTCTTCGGATGTTTGGTTCTCATCCCATTGAGTCCACTCACTAGCATTTGCATCCCCACGTGCTGGATGTAACAGTAACTATTGAAGTCCTTCAATTTCACAACAAACCAAGGTTTTAGCTTCTCAAATCCTCGAAGACGAATCTTAATTTGTGGATGTCGGTCCTTGAACCTCTTGAACAATAGCATCTGCATGAAATGAACAGTAAACTATTAGTATGTGTACACCACACCACACCATGCACCGCACCATGCTCCACACACATCATATTCACCAGACTGAGTACCTCAGTGCTGTGTACGTTACCACATATCACACCACACCATGCACCACACACATCATAACCACCAAACAGACCATACTAAATTCATGCCACACTAACACCATAGAGCACGTACCATGCACCACATGCTACACCACACATTCTACATGCCATACACCATCCACCACACATACCATGCACCAAATGTGTGGTGGTAGCAAAGAGTGGTGGGACATGGTGGGGTGTGGTGGTGGGAAGATGGTGGCGTGTGGTGGTGGGTGGTGGTGAGAGATGGTGGGCTTCAAATGTGGCAGTAATGAAGAATGTGGTGAATGTGGTTGTGGGAGATGGTGGGCTTGAAATGTGGTGATAAATATGTTGGTAGTCTATGGTGGGATGAAATGTAGTAGTGGGATAGATGGTGGAGTGATATGTGGTGTGGTGGTGGTGACAAACGTGGTGAACTGTGGTGCTAAGAGATTGTGGGGTGAAATGTAGTGTGGGTGACAAATATGGTGGTGTGTGGTGGTGATGGTGGGCTTCAAATGTGGTGGTAATGAAGAATGTGGTGAATGTGGTGGTGGGGGATGGTGGGCTTGAAATGCGGTGGTGGTGAATGTGGTGGTGATAGCGTCTTTTAGGGTGGGGGGGGGTGGATAATGTAGGTGTGGTGAATGTGGTAGGGGCATTGTGGGGGGGAGGGGTTGGGGGAGAAGGGGGTGTGGGGTGGGGGTGGGTTTTGGGGGGGGGGTAAATAAAATAGTGAATCTACACACATCATACGTTTAACATGCACATACCCACACGACACCATAAATATCACGCACCCCACACCACACTATACCACACCACTCCACACATCACATCACTTTCCTGTCATATGTGGTCTGTCATAAAAAATCTGCATAGCATGCTCTCATAATATTTCTAAAATTCATACCCTGATAATAATTACGTACCTTTCCTAATATTAAAAGATCTACTTCTTTACTACTCACTAAATCCTGTCCCTGCACTAGATGTTTAGCATTTTGCTCTCAAGCTAATTCCGGTAGCAATGGTTAACAGGTTCAGAGACGACAATGGCGTTGCTAGAGTGGACGAGGATGGCCAGAGGTATGCTTTAACCAAGGCCCGTGACCTGTCTCTGAAGGCAGATATGCCAAAATCCACCTTCTTTGTTGATTTCGAAGTCATGTTGTCTGCATTCAACAGAGTAGATGTTGGGCCATCAATGGTTGTTTTTGGGGTCGGAATGACAGAAAGAGAGCTGAAAGACAAGGTCTCTGACCTTATGATGCATGCATCTGCAAAGAGAGGAATAGAATGGCTTAATAGGTACTTCGGAATGCTGAATCGGCAACAGAGTGACCTAGTGGCAGGGATGGCTTCACACCACGAGGGGGATGCAAGAAGCTGTGGCAAACCTAATTCTATGCACTTCTGGCATCACAGCACAAAGCTTGGATGCTTTATTGCAGAAAACTGTCATTTTGGATGCACCACCATTGGAACCAGTAATACCAGCTCATCCTGTCCCTCAGGAAATGCATGGGTAAAAAATCTGGGGTACAGAGTCAGAGCTTTCAATGAAAAGTCAAATTTTGTAACATAGTGCTTTTTTTAAATATACTATATACTTTCGGACAGAGAATGTACTTTCAGCTGACATATATTTGTCTTTGAATAATTCAACTAAACTTTTAGGATCAGTTATATGTCATTCTCAAGTATTATTACATTGTACACACAGACCCAGTAAACGAATATAGTACTTACAATTCAATTCTGTCGTGTTCTAATATTCTCACACATTAAATATTATTTAGCTGCATTTCAGAGTCAATTATCCACAACTCACATGCTGCATACAATACACCACAATCATTGTACAACACAATAACTACCACATGCACCACACTAAGCACTATAACTAAGAAAACATGAATAACAGAATTGAAAAACTAACATGTGATTCCTCCATATAGTGGGCAGCATGTTCTTCTCTTACATTTCTCTCCAATCTTCTAGTTCTAACATCCTTTGTGTTAGGAGACACTCTGGTGTTCTTAATCCAAAATTTTTGAATCTTTTCTATCTGTTAATCTGAAATTGCATCGAATCTTTTAGCCCTCTTACAAGAAATCTATTTTCCACCATTTTAATCGATATTTGCCCTCTTTTTCTTTGCAGGTTTCTTGGGTGAACACCTAATACCTTCCAAGATCCCTCTGGCTGATTTTGTCACTTGTTTGAGAATCTGCATGACGTGGTACAGACATATAACTATTCTTGGCTGGTATGCAGTCATTGCTGGTTGAGAGTTTCACAGTCTGCATAGAGTCCCAAAGGCTCCTAATGACAATGCTCTTGGCTTCCAAATCTCTTAATTCTTCACCTATAAAATTTTCCAATGTTTTATCCCTAAAAAACTCAAGTAAAATTTCTTTCTTCGTGCTATCCTCACTTCTTTTGGTTTGTTTATAAAAATATATTAGCAAATTAAGGAACATACGACGTTTAGTGCTTGCACTTCTTGCTGAACAGGGTCCTTCTGCCAATTCTGCAAGCTCCAATCTTTCCTCTCCTCTTCTTTTCCTCTGGCATCTTTTCTTCAGTATTTCTTCTTCCTTGGTTCTTTTTCATTTTCTTCTGTCTGAAATGCCAGTTTGTGGATGGGTTACCTCGTTGACATCCATACCCACAATGGGTTGGAGCTTGCAGCAAGGAGCCAAAGAACAGGGCATAGGCAAAGAACAGGAAGGGGCCGAAGAATAGGAGTTTGAGTTTTAGTTTTGAAATTAGAATTTTCCCCCACAAATTAGGAATCCATTCTTAAATAACGGCAGTTGAGCGGTGTCATAATTATAGTTTCATACCACAAAAGTGGCGGATGCGCGACCACATTTTGGGGGGACAAGGAGGATAACCGAATTGGGACACCACAGTGTGCTTTTACTCCAAACATAAAGTCCACCCCTTAGGGACTAAGCTCATCCAACACGACTATCTGGAGTAAAAGAAACTCCGAGAAAACTAGATTATTGGGATAAGAAAGGCTTAAGAATAGGCTTAGATAGGAATTCAAGGTTTCATAAAGGATTTAAAGACTATCTCCATCAGTCAGTCCACAACAAAGATTGTATGCCCAAGCTTTATCTGATAGAACATTGATAGGAAGCTCCAAGGTAGTTTCAGAGGTAACAACTGGATCTCAATAACCGAATTGCAAATCCTATAGTAGATGTCAGATTGCAGACATATTCGTCCAGACGATTCACAAGGCCTAATCGATGTGTTTTCCTTTAACAAAGGTCGTCGATTTATATAGAAGTAGAGCCTTTGAAGAAAAAGGGTCGCTGCTTAAAATAGGATTATTCGAAGCCTTTGCCCTTTTTCTAGTCTTTTTCAAAGGTCTTGACTTAATTTAGATATCCCTTTCTAATTCCAATGGTGATCATGAACTTAGCTTAACAATTGGGTACTTCATTTAGATATTTGGGTCCAAGGTTTGGCACAAACTTTCGTTCTCTTTCTCTTGCTCCACATAGCCACTCCCTCACCACCATATCAAAGACCGATGGTCTGCAAAGCTCTGGATGTGGCAGATGAAGATGTTCTTTAATATGCTCAAGGTATCATTGCTAGGACTTATTGTTGTTCTTTACTTGCCTTTCGTAAGAGGCAATTGATCGTTGAGGAGTATTTATATGAGCGCTCTTATGGATAGGCAGGCTGCTCCACTTAGTGGGCCTTCACTTGTCCTCTAATATTTTATTCATGTCTTTGCATCTCTATTTGTATTTGACTTCTTGGTTAGTAAAGTCTGCCATCCTTCAAGAAAAACGGGGGTTTTTAGTTTGAATTTATTGAGAATGTAAAGATGGTTTGTGTTGTGGAAAAAGTTTTTGGCCTGTTTAAGTCCTTGGAGAAGGTGAGTATGTTTGTTGAGTTGGATCCTGGCACCACTGTCAAACACCTAAAAGAGTCCTTATGAAAAAAAATATATATTCTATTCCATTCTATTCTTATGAATCAGTCAGGACCTCCAAATTTTTGGGCATGTTGGGCACAGTTAAGTCTTGTAAATTGTGTGAATAAAAGTGTTATAATAGAATACAGCTCTAGGATCAAGTTCTAAAAAAAGGTATTCCCTTAGATTTATTCTATACAATAGTTAGCTATAAGATAAAATATGTGGCTATGAATTTTGGCTTAATGGCAAAAGCATCTCTACAAGGACATGTATTTGAAAGAAGGAAGATATTGACAACTGCTAAAATAACCAATGACAACCAAAAACCTTGGTAGATGTTGGCAACTAAATCAGTCTTATGGATAAACAATACTCTCATGAAAAATAGATAATCAATATTTAATAAAACTCTATGGAATCTAATAATGCATTGAACATAAAGCCCTTTAGTGACCATCGTGCATTTGAAATATTTATAACTGCTGCCATTAAGCTCTTAGGCTAAGCGATATCTACTTCAATGAACCTTGCCTCACCACGAGTCTTCAGGGTAACACAACTGAAGACATCTGTCCTAGTTGCAAGTGAAAATATTGTGATAGGTGAAACATGTAGCCAACTAGACTCAACAAAACATTTACCTTAAGATATGAAGTTTTCCTTCAAAATATGCTCCTTGCGGCTTGGCATAGGCATAACTCTTTCCTGGTAGTTTGACTAGACTCCATCTCAAGAAGCACCAAGAATGAGAACATTCTTCATTGCCCTATGAATCATGATGCAGACCGATCCAATGTTTCCAATCTGGGCACTATATTTGGCACCGCATTCCTTCGGCTAAAGATTTCTGCTCTTCTGTTAGGTTTTGGTAAAAATGCATTTTTGGTCTTAGAATTATAGGTTCAAAAAATTCAAGTATTTTTCAAAATGCACAAGTTCCATTAAACTGTAGCAATTGCCAAAGCACCCTATAAAACAACTTGCTTTAGGAAATACCATCTCCAATGCTAGAAATTAACACTCCATCATGGTTGGCCCAGAGTAGAATCTTTTTATTTCTTGTCCATTCTAAACCGGTGAGCAAAATAAGGAACTTCATAAAAAACAAAATAAGGAACTTCATAAAAATCTAGGCATATTCGTATAACTGTTGCTTTAAATAAACAGCCATAATGAATACAACTATTTGCACAGGTTCCACTATAATGTAAATGAAGTTGGTGAGTAAAATAAGAAGGTTCATAAAAAAACATGCATATTGGAATAAATGTAGCTTTAAACAAACAACTGTAAAGAGTAGAAGGAATTTTGCCATAATGCCAAGTTTGTTATGACATGGTCAGGGAATTCTAGACCCATCATTAAAAAAAATGCAACGCTTTGTCTTGGAGATCCAAAAGAAGTAGAAGATACAGAGTAAACCACCAGATGTTTTGGAGGAAGATGCAGTTCAAAAGCTTGTACCTAGGATTTGCAGCTATGACATATCACAATTAAGCATGTGCTTCTGCAAGACGACAATATCCTCAAATTAATCAATGCCTCTATACTAGGAGCAGTCGCTCTTGCAAATGGTTATTTGAAACATACAAGAGTTGTAGAATTTTTAGCTTGTCAAACAGTGGAATTCTTGATGCTCGACACTTGGCTTAAGGCTCTTTTTCTGGTAAACCTGGGTACCCAATACCCTTCAGCCTTAGTGATTTGAACTACACTAAACCCTATCTTCCACTGGAATTCTGCCATGATGGTCTGACAGGAGGGGGTGGAGTTTATGTGGCCGGCAACTCAAATTCTTTTTAAGAAAGGACTAAGATCAGGTCAACATCTATCTCTTTTTTCATGAACTTAGGCATTGCACCATTGCTTGAAGGAAGAGGTAGCCATGCTAAGGTGATAACTAACTTTTTAAAATGGATTCTCAGGAGGCTTCTATGGTCAATAACTAACTTTTTAAAATGGATTCTCGGGAGGCTTCTATGATCAATAACTAACTTTTTAAAATGGATTCTTGAGGGGCTTCTATGATTAGAAATAATAGCTAGGAGCTAAGACAGAACTTGTAGGGTTAAATGTAAATGTGTTGATCGAGTCATTTAGGCCTCCAGACCTCTATGGCAAAAAGATACAGAATTTAGTGCTCAAGACGCTCAATCCAGAGCACATTATAACTCAAAATCTTTCATGAATTCAAATAGATTCATAATATCTTTTCTTTCTTTCCAAATAGCCTTCGTTTACGAGCTTAAAAGATGTGTTGGTATATCAAAGAGATTTTTTAAAGAGGTTACCTGGATGCCGTAGACATATCGAATATGTGCATAAGAAGCACATCTCAAGAATGCATGCTCCTCTGTTTTAATTTCTAGCTATAGACATCCAGGACACAACCTCTGACTACGACGAGTACCAGTCCACCTTTCAGTCTCTATATGGAGTGTGTGCGATGACAATCGTAGTTGAGAAATAAGCATCCGATTTTTCCTATCAATATTGGATAGGAGATACTTTTGTTCTTTGTAATTCTGCAAGTCATTGACATTTGTAAGATAAGACTGTTGTTTAACCTCTTTTCCTGACTCCAATATCCACATTTTCTTGACAACTATTTCAAAAACCTGCACGTGAACTTCCATGAACTTAAGTGAGACAGGCCAAGTTGCATTACCGAACCATCTTTCTGCCCAATGTTTGACCTCATAATACCAACCTTTAACAATGGATTGCTCTAAAGCCAATCTGGGCTATTGATCACAATCCATCGCAAGCACCCTATTGACATAGGTTACGTCAATAATGAAGGTATGTCCAAATTGTGTCCTAATTTATAGGGAAACCCTCATTTTAAGATTTTAGGATTTGGAACTTTTAAGGCCATTTGGATAGTGTTTGATGAAAGTAAGCTAGTTTGATGTCAGAAGTGCATGTGGAACTCTTTAATGAATCTATTGCAAACAAATATGGTCAAGTTATGGAGGTTCAAAATGAGAGGTGAGTCTCATGCGCTGGGAGCAAACTGATATTTTCACTCCGACTGACCTACATCCTGCATAGAACGTGAAAAAACTAATACTTAGATGTTGCATTTATGAATAAAATCACCAACTTGACAATGCCATTAACAGGCTTACAATAGTAAACTAATTTTTTAGAATCTCCAATTTGCCAAATGTGGATGGCAGCCTCAATGGAGTTTGCTGCATCTAACGCTTTATGTTCTGATGATAATCCAAATAAAGAGAATAGGTCACTTGAGGGGAAGGTTTCACATTCAAGGGTCTTGTATACTGTTTTCCCCAGACTAAGTCTTGCATTCTGTAAAGAAGAAAATGTAAATGACCCAAACATTTGACACAACTTTGCCATGTGCACTTTATTAATTAGCACTTTTAGTGATAAGAGATCTAAATCAACACCATAGCATTGTTCACCTTTGGAATTCTATTCTATTCTATTCTTTGGAATTGTTGACATGAACAAATTGCAGATCATCTTCTTTGTCTGAAAGGCAAATTGTGATGAGAAGTTATCTCTATGTTGCTTTCCATTCTTAAGCTTTTGTTTGTCAGAACCGGATATTAAAGAGCAAGCATCTGAAACCTATTCTTAATGACTAAAATGCATGTTGCACGCTATTTGGAGCAATCGTTGCTAAATAACATAAATACTAACCAAATGAGTTTAAAATGGGAAGTGGGATTCTCTCAAATTAATTGCATAAGGCTTATGCTTATTTCTGCCATATTGACCATTTTCCAAGTTGGCTTCTTCTAGTAATCTCTCTGCTTGAGTTTTCCTTTTCTTTTCTATTGCATTGCTTTCAATAGGTTTTTCTGCTATGAAACATCCATAGACTTTAAACCTGTCATAATTCAAACTTGTCTTTTCTTTTGACCACAATAATTCTGGAATATTACCTTTGATGCTTGAAGAAGGAAGCTTGTTTTGAATCAAAATGGCAGGTTTGAGAGCTTCTTCCCAGATTTCTCATGTTAATAAAATGGTGCTTTAAGAAAAAAGACGGATGATAAGAATTAGGGGAGATGACTACTTTGAGCATAATAAACCAGTAAGCAGTATAAATTAAGATTGAATTAGTCAACATTGAAAATTATTCATCGCGTAACTCCTCCTTCACTTCAATCCTTTGTCGTAGGCTTTGTTTGAGAAGTTTTTATTCATTGATTTGATATTAACAAATATTTATTTACATTTTATATTCTATGCAAATTGCAGTTGTGTTGTTAGAAGCAGGAAGCAAATGCAAGGTTAATGCAACCTGTGTTTATGGTGGTGTTTCAGAGGGCCCTCAAAAAGCACATTAAAGGCTGGTGTAGTATGTATCAACTGTAATAATAATGGCTTAATGAATGCTTAAGTGTGTTCTCGTGCATAGTTGCCATCCATGGAAGGTTACACAATTTGTTAAGGGGAGGCATCCGTGCCCTTAAAAGATGTCGGCAAGTAGTGTCTGATATGCTCCTCAGATTTGGCACTCATGTGAAAAAGAAGATGCCATTTGCTGCCGGAGGGAGAAATGAGCTATTTGGCATTCCCGATAGAATGTGTAGGAACAAAGTGCATAGGTTGCAGAACAATGAGGCAAAATTTCCTGAAGCGATATCTAGACACATGCTTCCTTAATAAGATTTGGGTTGCCAGTGCTTTAGAGCTTATGAAGACATCACACTACAAAAGCCAGATTAATCCCACACTCGTCAGAGGTCTACGACAGTATTTGTTTTGCCCATGAAGAAGCGTAGAACATTTGTGTCCATTCTCACAGATGGACACCGCCTTAGAATTGAGACAAACAGATGGACTCGAGAAGAGCGAGAGAATAAGTGTGTCAATGTTGCCAACTGAGAGTTATTGAAGACTGACATTGTAGACGCCTTCAGTAGGAACACTAGCATTATATGTACATGAGGTACTAGACATGCGAGCTCAACTGTGTCCACTACACTGACATGTACAAACGTACAGTTTATCGATGAGCTTATTACTATTAAGGTTTTTTTCCCTCAAAAACCCTTCAATGCAGGGTCATTTTAATCCTAGATCTTAATAAGCCTGATGTGTGCTTTGTTTGGGTCCCATAGACCTTTTGGTCTTTGTGGACGATAAAATTCAATTTAAGCTAAGGCCATGTGAGGCACCATGTGAGGCGCCGTCTGTCGTTTTTGTGTGTATCTTTCTCCTTGGGTGTCGGATTTGGATGATTTTTTGTGCATTGGAAAGCTCGGCCTGTAAGCTTTCCGTCGGTGTATGGGATCAGGCAGCCCAACATCGGAATCAGTGCCGGATTTGGGGTTTCCCATTTTGGCCACTATGGTTAACCCTGGCATGTTGTTATTTCTTCTGTCAATTCTGCTTCCATGGCTCTCTCTTCTGTTTCTGCCTCCCCGATGCAATCTGGTGCTTCTGTAATTCCTCCTTCCTTGCTTGCTAACTCATGTCTCAATCCTCTTGCTTTTGCACATCCTTCTGCTCATGCATCCACTAATTTGCAACAATTTCTGCCTCTCACTGCTTCCTCGTCTGCTGCTACTGCAGGTCCTTGTTCTCCTGTACATCCCAGTCCGCGTGCTTCCCATTTTCCATCTACCTCTGTTGGATTTTTGCCTTCTACTCCTTCCTCTTCTGCGGGTTTTCTGGCTGCTCCTGCTTCTGCTCCTGCTCCTTGGATCTCTAGTGATTGGATAAAGCGTGATATGACATCTGGCATATGCTCTGCTCGTGTTATGGCTACTGTGAATATTATGATGGAGAATAATAAGAAGGAAGTGTCTGCATACCTGAAGGAGTTACAGGCTACGGAAAATAAGATGGACATTCAACTCCCTTCAGAGAGTGTCTTTTACGAGACTAATGAGTGCACTAACGCTTTCACACAGGCATGACTTCCTGTGGTTGAGAATGACCACGGGGTACATTTACAGTGTATTCAGAATCTTGTCTCTCATGCTGTTGTGTGTCACTTTACTGGTCAGTTTGTCGATCTTAGAAGGATGGGCTTTTGGTTAAAGCAGCATCTACAGAGATTGGATTTACCCCAACATGAGTCTTTGAAGGTCCTTGATAAGCAAAACAATTATTTCCTGATCATGTTTGGGTCTCCCATAGCGGTTGATAAGCTGGTGGAGCAGGGGGTGGATCCTTTATGGGGGCACTATCTTTTGTATCAGGTATACACTCCTGGCTTTTTGCCTAGCAAGACTAATGCACTTCGGATGCCATGCTGGTTTGCCTTGGAAGATTTTCCTATTGAGTTGCAAGTTCCAGAGTTCATGATGGCTATTGCTAGTGGCTTGGATCTCCATCTTGCTCATTCTATTGTGAATGGTCCTCGTATTTGTGTCTCTCTTCTAGCTGATGCATCTCTCCCAAAATCTGTTGTGGTCAAAAGTGGTCCACTATACTTCAAATACGGTTTGTCGCTACTTAATGCTCCTGAGCTTGCAGACATGTTTTCTGATGCTGAGGCATTATCTAATTTTCGCATTAGAAGAACACCTCCCTTTGCTCCTGCAGCATCTGCAATCCATGGCCAAGTGTCTCCATCTTCCTTTCATCCCTCTCCAGTCTTGACAGCTTCGGGTTCTAGCCAACCTGCTCCTACTACTGTGTCTATTCCTGCCCCTCTTTCTCCCTCTCCTCCCTCCTCCTATGTGTCCCAAGTTGCTCTTCTTGCATTATGAAGCTGGTTTTCTGGAATGTTGGGCGTGTTGCTTCCTCCCCAACTAAAAGGAGCAGACTTTCCATGGCTCTTGCTAGGTTGAATTCCGATTTCTATTGTCTACAAGAGCACAAGTGCAAAAAAGAGGACATGCAAAAGGTAGCTTCTGCGGTAGGTAGGAAATATAACGTCTTGGTGGTTGCAGCAGACTCGGCAAAAGCGGGGGTCCTTACAGCATAGAGGCATGATAGTCACATTCACTCATGCTGACAGATTTGGTCGTTGGATCATTATCAAGTGGTTTGATAAGGGGCAAGAATAGGAGCTAGCGAATGTGTATGCGCACAATAGATCTCATCAGAGAGGTGCACTTTGGGCTGCTTTGAGATCCAAACTAGTTCGATTGGGGGCTCATGTTGCATGGTTGTTGGTGGGTGACTTCAATATGGTGGAGTTGGAACTTTATCGGTGCGGCAGAGGATCAGAAATCATCCAAGGCTTTGAACGTGAACAATGGCAGCGCTTGATGCATGAGTGTGGTTTGGTAAAGGTGGATGGCGATGGAACCTTCACTTGGTGCAATGGCTGGCTTGGAGCTAGAAGAGCATATGCACGTCATGACAGTGGATATTATAATGCATTGGCAGCTACATATTTGCATAATTTCTCTCGCCAAAACATGCTTGACAGCTCTATTTCAGATCACAATCCGCAATATTTCTCTTGTTCTCAGGATGGGGCGCATAGCAGGACCAAGACTTATTTCAAGTTAAACACTTCATACTTGAAGGATGAGGAGTTTAAAGATGGATGCAAGCAAGCCCGGTCCTCTGCGTTTGTGAGAAGGAAAGGAATGGCTCCACCTAACCAATATGTTCATGAAATGTTTGAGCTTGATCATGTAGGGACATAAATTATAATAAGGATTTATACGATTAATTAAGATATAATCTTGCAACAATCAAATTTGGTATTTTTGTAACATATGATTTATTAAGGTTAATAGGTGGTATTCGTATACCAAACCGTATGAATACCAGAAAAGAGCGGGGGTTCTTGACATCTGGATCCATTTTTTTTTTTTTCCTAGGTCGGGGGCGCGTCCTTCCCGCGCTCAAACACTTGGCGGCCGCTTGCTTCATCGGGGAGGATGGGCGGGGAAAGGGATCGGCATGTTGGCTTATCTTCCTGCGAGGGCTTACAGTTTCGATTTCGTCTTCCTGCAGGTGAGTTAAGCGCTGATGCGTGTGTTTTACCTCTTTTCGATTGTTGCTTGAGATGTCTTTAAGAAGGGAGGCCGGGAGGGCAAAGGGCTGGGCATGCAAATCTTCCATCACAGTTCGATGGCCTCTATGGCTGCTCATCTGCCACTGGCTGGCGATTCTATCCCTTTGCGGATACTAGCCCCAGCTGGGATTCAATTGATGTTTACATTACTTTAGGCCTTTACGGACAAGATGTTCCCAAATCTTTCTATGATGCCCTTGTCGATTTTGTGACTCAAATGTCTAGCGGCAGCGGCCTTGAAAAGGGCTCCTCGGTGATCACTTACATGTTGGGGTGTTTTGAGAGGTCGATTCGGAAGTCCTAAGGCCTTGAATGATGCTATCAAAAAGACTTCAAGCGGTGGTCTCCCAAGCTGTTGGCGTGGTGTTGATGTCTGCAAAGCTTTGAAAAATAATAGGTGCATTGTTTTGAGGGAATGGTAGGATATTGTATGAAAGATTTTGGAAAAGTTCACTATAGTTGTCATATGCACAATATCTACGAATCTATGATTGAAAAAAGGTAAGGATCTTTATTTAAGGTGGGGTGCGGTGATACTAAAGGGTTGTGTGTCTTGGATAATAGGAATCTTTTAAATAAGGCATGCCATTCGTGATGTATCATGGGGAATTAGACCTTTACTTTGTGCGGGATGTTGAGGTGCGGAAAATACACATTAAGTAGTTCTTGGATTATTCCTCATAATTACGCCCATGTGAATGAACCGAGTCGCGGGCAGCATGGAAGTGTTGCTTAATCTGGCGGGTACGCCTTCCGACATAAGAACTATTATCTTTGGTTATCCTTGAGGGGTTTGTTCTGTTGAGAGGAATGGGCACGGTAGAAAGCGCTATTGGGATGATGCCATTCCGGCAGACGAAACAGGACTCAAACTTTGAGGATGCATGAAGAACCTTTAGCTCTCGGCGGATATCCACGATGTTGGTGCGAGACTATATCCACTGTGTACCGCGGGGGACCACACCATGGCGATTGGGTTGATTTCTTTCATGTGGTTCCTTCTTGTACAGATGTATAGTCTTTTTGTATTTATCTGGCTGTTGTATTTCTTTCGGTTTATGGTTGGTACAGTTTGTGCGGGGTCTTCTTGAGAAATGGATGGAAATGGCGACACCATGGATGAGACCCCACACGTGGTTGTTAGTATTGGTCCTGATATCATCGGTTCTACCATTGATGATTCTCATCCAAACCCGCATGCTTATCCTCACGAAAGTGAGGAAGTCTTTCTTCTTGAGGAATTTGTGACTAGCATTGTGCGGAGTTAGTGCGGGCGCCTTAGGATTGCACCTCATTGAGGATCGAGAAAGGCGGATAGGGAAGCTTCTATGTTGCTATAAATTCTGCCTTATCTGGCGTGCAATGGGACCGTCTTGGTGTCTTAGGAATCGGTACATGTGTTGCGCTCACACATGAGCTTGGCAAGGGGCTCTCGACCGCGGGGAGATCGCCCGACTTGATCGCTCATCGGGCATGCTAGCTACGGGCGACCGGGGAATTGAAGCTTTGTGTTGAACTTGCATCGGTTTATCACGGTTATGTGTGATGAACTTATATGTTGTTGTGATCCGAACTATTTACGCCATGTGAAAATACGTATCTTTGGTATTTCAATGTAAATATTTGACATTTGTTTGCTTGATAATTGGACACTGTTTCTGTTTATATTTCGGCGGTGTTTATTCCGATTGGGGCATTGGCCCCTTGCATAAAGGGAGCTCCATTAGTTGGAGCTCTCTTATGCTTCGGTGGCTGGTTACTTCTTTGGGTTCGATTCCCGGGGCTCGGGGCCTGATATTTGATCTGCCGGTATAGCGATATTCTTTGGAGAATCGCCATGGTTTTATTTATAGTTGCATGTATTTTTGTTCAAGTCAAACAAGCCGGGTATGACTTGTAAAGGACTTGAAATGGAGGCGGGGATGCTCTTAGAGAGCATCTTGACTTTTGGACCATTGTCTTTTTTTTTTTTTTTTTTTTTAAATGGCTGTCATCATCGGCCCAAAATCCATAATACAAGTTATATCCATAATACAACATGTGCATGTGTGTATTATGGATATAACTTGTATTATGGATTTTGGGCCGCCGATGACGTACCATTTAAAAAAAAAAAAGACAATGGTCCAAAAGTCAAGATGCTCTCTAAGAGCATCCCTCGCCTCCATTTCAAGTCCTTACAAGTCATACCCGGCTTGTTTGACTTGAACAAAAATACATGCAACTATAATAAAACCATGGCGTATTCTCCAAAGAATACCGTTATACCCGCAGATCAAATATCAGCCCGAGCCCTGGGAATCGAACCCCGAAGTAACCACAGCCACCGAAGCATAAGAGAGCTCCAACTAATGGAGCTCCCTTTATGCAAGGGGCCAATGCCCCACTGAATAAACACCGCCGTAAATATAAACAGAAACAGGTCCAATTGTCAAGCAAACAAATGTCAAATATTTACATTGAAATACCAAAGATACGTAAGCCACATGGCGTAAATAGTTCAGATCACAACAACATATAAGTTCATCACACATAACCGATAACCGCATGCAAGTTCAACACAAAGCTTCTCAATTCCGGTCGCCCCGTAGCTAGCATGCCCGATGAGCCGACAAGCCGGGCGATCTCCCCGTGGTCGAGAGCCCTTGCCAAGCTCATGTGTGAGCGCAACACATGCAGCCTCGATTCCGACACCAAGACGGGTCCCATTGCACAGCCAGATAAGGCGTAATTTATAGCAACATAGAAGCTTCCTATCCCATCTTCTCGTGATCCTCAATGAGGCCGCAATCCTGTGCCCCCTCCATCAACCCGCATAATGCTAGTCACAAATTCCTCAAAGAAGAAAGACTTCCTCACTTTCGTGAGGATAAGCATGCGGGTTTGGATGAGAATCATCAATGGTAGAACCGATGATATCAGACCAATACTAACAACCACATGTGTGGGGTCTCATCCATGGTGTCGCCATTTCCATCCATTTCAAGAAGACCCTGCACAAATCAGTACTCAAATCCATAAACCGTAGAAATACAACAGCAGATAAATACAAAAGACTATACAATCGTACAAGAAGGAACCACATGAAAGAAATCAACCCAATGCCATGGTGTGGTCCCCTCGTGGTACACAGTGGGATATAGTCCGCACCAACATCGTGGATATCCGCCTGTGAGCTAAAGGTTCTTCTCATGCATCCTCAAAGTTTGAGTCCCTGCTTCGTCACGGAATGGCATCATCCCAATAGCGCTTTCTACCGTGCCCATTCCTCTCAACAGAACAAACCCTCAAGGATAACCAAAGATAATAGTTCTTATGTCGAGGCAAAGTACAAACAGGATTAAGCAACACTCTCCATGCTGCCCGCACTCTGTGTTCATTCACATGGGCAGAATTATGAGGAATAATCCAAGAACTACTTAATGTGTATTTTCCGACCTCAACATCCTGCACAAAGTAAAGGTCGCTTGGGGATAGTCTACGACCCCCATGATACATCACGTAATGGCATGCCTTATTTAAAAGATTCCTATTATCCAAGACACACAACCCTTTAGTATCACCTGCACCCCACCTTAAATAAAGATCCTTACCTTTTTCAATCATAGATTCAGATATTGTGCATATGACAACTATAGTGAACTTTTTCCAAAATCTTTCATACAATATCCTACCATTCCCTCAAAACAATGCACTTTATTATTTTTCAAAGCTTTGCAGACCAACACCACGCCCGGGCCGCTTTGGGAGACCAGCTTGAAGTCTTTTTGATAGCATCATTCAAGGCCTTAGGACTTCAATCGACCTCTCAAAACACCCCCCAACATGTAAGTGATCACCGAGGAGCCCCTTTCCAAGGCTAACGCCCCAGTAGACATTTGGAGTCACAAAATCCGACAAGGGCATCATAGAAAGATTTGGGAACATCTTGTCCGTAAAGGCCTAAAGTAAATGAAACATCAATTGAATCCCAAATGCTGAGTATCCGCAAAGGGATAGAATCGCCGAGCCTGCGGATGAGCAGCCATAGAGGCCATCGAACCCGGATGGAAGATTTGCATGCCCACCCTTGCCCTCCCCGGCCTCCCTTCTTAAAGACATCTCAAGCAACGTAATCGAAAGAGGTAAAACACACGCACATTCAAAGCTAACTCACCCCGGGAAGACGAAATCGAAACTGTAAGCCCTCGCAGGAAGATAAGCCAACATGCCGATCCCTTTCCCCGCCCATCCTCCCGATTTAGCAAGCAGCGCCAAGTGCTGGAGCGCCCGGGAAGGACGCGCCTCCCCCCGACCTAGGGAAAAAAAAATGGATCTGTATGCGTTCGCAACCCCTGTCTTTCTCTGGTATTCATACGGTTTGGTATACGAATACCACCTATTAACCTTAATAAATCATATGTTACAAAAATACCAAATTTGATTGTTGCAAGATTAGATAATATAAAGCAGACTTCTCGTATATTCAAAATCTTTTCAATCTCCACGGTATGTGTTGCAAAAGCTCTCTAAATGTTTATTCAAAATTTCCATGGTATATGCTGCAAATCCATGTCCTTCAAGATAAGATTGTTCTTGTGGTGGAGAGCATCCCGTGGACTCTTGGCACAACTTCTTGCGAGGTAGCCGGACAAAACAAAACAAAGGACGAGGTACGACAGAAGAAAGGCAGACGACAACTAGGATGCGAGCTTCTTAGCAGCCTAAAATTGACGCGAAAGCAGGGAGTAACGTGGATAAGGTGTAGTTCAAGGGGTAGGCCTCTGAGGAGCCTACAATTGTCGCGAAACCAAGGCAGTAATGTGGGTAAGGTGTAACTCAAGGGGTAGGCCTTTGGCTTCACTTGTGAAGCCAAGGAAGAGGCAAAGCCCTCATGGGGACCCAGCCTCTTTGAAATCCTTATCCATGTTTGAGTTCAACAATGTGGGAATTTGAGAGAACAAAAAAAGCCGACGTGTCATCCAAAATGCGCCACGTAGGCCTCCAAAATACGGCACATTACCGTTACGTATGAATCTCCAAGGAAATTGAGCAACCGAATATTACCCCGCTAAAATGCCGCCACGTATTCACCTTGGATTGGCTGTCACGCCAGGGATTAATTAAGCCCCCTAATCAGGTTTATTATGACTCATCACATTAAAAATCCTTCCCATTTAGCGCTGCTTCTGGCGCCGGATCAAACACGCATTCCTGGAACGATTTGGAGTTTGAATTCTTAACGGTGGCCTTCCCCGTGGGCTCGAATATTTCTTGATCCGGCTATGGAGTAGGACAGGGGATCTGTCTGCATTTTGCTTTTATAAATCGGGCTACTTTTTCTCTATTAAAAGAAGGTTTTAGGGCCCAATCCTCTGTTCGTTTTTGCTTCGACGCACCGCCTTTTCTGCAGCGGCGAGCTTAGTTATGGTGGGCATATTTTCGAGAATTTCCGGGGCCAAGTTTAGTGGCCAGCAGCAGAACAACGAACATCAGAGGGAATTTCTGTTGCAGCAGTTTAAGGCAGGTTTTTTTACATGCTTTTTTGGTTTTCTGTTTGATATACTTTCTGATGAAATATGAAATACGAAATATGAAATGTGTGCAGAAAGGAGAGGCTGTTTTGCACAATGGTGTTCGTATAGGCGAGGAATTCTTGCCTCTAGAGCATCCGGTGGAGCCTTTGGCGCAGGACAAGCCAGTCCGGTGCCCTGCTCCACAGCCCTGCATTGTTCATGTAAGATTATATATACAGATATGGGCATTTTTTGTATCAGAGAAAAAAGAATTGTTCTTGTGCATCAATGAAAAAACTCCCTGTTCTTGTTCTGCATCAAAGAAAATTTTCCCTTAGGTCGATTAGACATTATCGTTTTGTGAAGCATCTGGTTTCCTGTGAAATATATTACTGTTTGGATGAAACAACCCCTGGTATGGATCTGATTGCCATGCTTATGCATAAAATTTTGCATTCCTTTCTGGAACTATGCATTGCTTTAACATAGCATTGATAAGGAATATGCCATGCTTATGCATAACATTTTGCATTCTTTTCTGGATCAGTAAGTCCTATGAATATCTCATAATCAAACTACTAGTAATTCAGGTACCTGAATTTGATCAGTAAAATTTTTCATTGTTCCTCTTAAAACGACTTGTTTGATCCATAAGATCATAAAATCTGATGAGCATGATGAGCAGGATGGAAGGATTTGGAAGGAGAGACTGGCAATAACTACAGCAAGGAGAAAAGCTGCTGCAGGAAATGAAATCAACGTGTCTGCTAATAAGAAACGCCATACCCATAATAGTGGACACCTGGTACAATCTGTGAGTGTGCCATAACCATGGCTATGGCCTATAATCTGTTTATCCAGGCAGATATCTTGCAAGATATCTCATAATTATTATTATACCAATATTTACAGATCAGTCCTACTAAAAGGCCTCTTCTTTATGTTATTTTACATATTCCAGCCTGCTGGACATGAGGAAAAAATTGGCTGTTAATGCTTACTCCTCACGTTGTTCCCCTTGGGCCACTACAATATGGATATTTTCTCACTTTCCAATTCCAATGTGTTTCTTTTGCTCCTAGCATTTTCTAGTATTTTCTTCTAGCCATTTCTTCTAGGCAACTCAAAGCTATGTTGATAAAATCGGCGCGAATCTTCCATTACTCATTTGTATGATCATTGAGCCCAGAGCCTGCCTTCACGTGCTGGTGCTTTAGATCTCATTCTGGTCCACCACACACAGTAAATAATTGAGATAAAAGGACTTCGAGATGAATGCATTGAGACAAATAATTGATATAAAAGGTCTTCTAGATGTTGAGCTGGGTATAATTTTTGTTAGCTTTTGGTAGGTAGCCCATTCTTTCAATGCCCTTTACTTTTGGAGCCTAGAATTCCTTATCATCTTATACTAGTCAACTTACGAGATGAACAATTGTGTGGTTCTCAAGCTTTATAAGACTAGATTGTTGAGCCAAACCCATGGCACTCTTTGATTGAGAAGTTTGATATTTTATAGTAGTATTTAGTTGTAGTAAGCAAGAGATATATATATGGTCAACAAAAAATTCTATTGCAAATTAAGTATGATTTTTTAACCTAATGGATAAATATTTTTGTATACAAGAATCACGTGCTGCTTCAAATTCCGGGGTGGAAGCAGTGCCGACGCGCGAAGCGCGGAGGCACTGCTGACACCCCGGAATTTGAAGCAGCAGGTGATTCTTGAAACGTGAAGTTGGGGTAAAAGAAATTCAGGCCGGTCAGAATGATAGGTGAAACACTCAGAATGCAGGGTGAAACATGCAGAATGCAGGGTGAAACATACAGAATGCTGGGTGAAAACTGGAGAGCACCGGAGTAAACAGCAGAAGAGATCCGTCGCTGCCGTTCTTTATTTTTGCTTAACATTCGTTAAAAGAAGGTTGTCCACATGGCGCAACGTGATTGGCTGCGAGGCCTGAATTTCTTTTACCCCAACTTTACGTTGTCATATGTTGTCACATATCACTAATATGTTTTAAAGCATATTTTTTAAGGGTAAAGGTTATTGACACATCCTTGTGCCAGCTTTTGAATTTGATTTCTAGTTGATTTCTAGTTGCTATAGTTCAGTAGATATGAAAACTATCATAAGATTAGTTCTTCTTTTTGTTATGGAAAAGCATGACCCAATGCTAGTATCAAAGTGCTCTCTTCGTGTTCCCAGCAATGATAGGTGGGCGGTATGTATTATTTGTGAAATTGGAATTCCACATTCAACTTTATGGAAGCCAAGTTAAAATAATCATTCTGCGTGTCATTGCTAATATATTTCCTCGCATTTATTCACTCATCAACTTTGGGTCCTCCAAAATTTGCATTCCATAAAGTCACCAGACATTTTACATAAAGCACCTCGTTATGTTACGTCAAGTGTAAATGAGAAGCTAACATGGGTGGGGTCAAGATAGTTAAGAGAGATTTTAAATAAATCACCTCAACATGTTACGTCAAGTAAATGAGAAGCTAACATGGGTGGGGTGAAGATAGTTATACGCCGGTTTGGTGGATTTTGGTTCGAAAAAAATCCATTTTTGGGATCCATTACCTGCCTTGGCGGAGCCTGTTCTCAATGTGTGAGCTGGGGCTAGTCAATCGCAGCTGGGACCAGTCCCATTCCCCTATCCAATTCGTTAAGTCCACAAAAACCTCGTGTATTTTTTTTGGTTCAAACATGACAGTGGTTGATAAATACCACGATTGTTCCCCTATCCGCCAGGATACCATCGGGGGAGATCCTGGGGGATGGTAGTGATAATGTGTACACGGCCGACCAGCGTACCTGGGATGGTCAGACCGTACCAGACACGAGCAACGTACTTCACTGCACATCCCAGCCATCGAACTCCATGGTGCATCAATATCCTTCAAACTGATTCATGTGATTCATGCCTCCGAGCCAACCTTCTGCCATCCCGGAGCAGGGGATCCCTCCTGCATGAGCTTGGCAAGCGAAATCCCAACCTTGTAGATCCAGGCATTAAGAATACAAATCCAAATCCTCGCCGCCCAAACATGGCAGCCCATCTTATCTGTGCGATTTATATCCCCGAAATTTCAATCACTTTGAAATTATAGCCCTTTTGATCCGGTTTTTATAAACCGAAATACCCTGTTGGTTGCGTGCCAAATTTTTGGGCGGCGCCGCCTACATCTCTATTTCTTGCCTCTATTTCTTCAGCCGATTTCTATTTCTTTCTTTAGCGGATCTCTGTTTCTTCAGCCGATTTGTTGATCTATTTCTTGAGCGGATTTGTTGAGCTTCTAATACTGCACTCAAGATTTCCTACCGCACCAACCTCTCTATCAAAGCTTCATCAAAATCGAGGAACTTTCTAAAGACAAGATAGGAAAAGAATCTGCTTCTGGTCGGAACGCATTCGAGCCTCAAGAAAGGGCAAAATTTCAAAATTGATTGAAATTTAGTGAGAAAATTTTGCATGAAGCCGAAACCGGGCGGCGCCGGTGGGCTCCGCCACTCGCGCCCGCCAGTCACCGGTGGCGTGCCAAAAATTTCATCGCGAAATTTTCTCCTCATGCAAATTACTCCCTCCGCCACTCGCGCGGCCCCAGTCGATTAGCGGCCGCCAAAAATTTCATCGCGAAGACCCTGCGCCGCTAAGTCACCGGCGGTAAAAAATTTCATCGCGAAATTTTCTCCTCATGCAAATTACTCCCTCCGCCACTCGCGGCCCGCCAGGTCAGCTAGCGGCCGCCAAAAAATTTCATCGCGAAATTTTCTCCTCATGCAAATTACTCCTTCCGAATCCAGGATCGTCTTTACGTGATTCCAGAGTGGGGTATCCTTCTGGCATGAACCTGGCAGCCAAAATCCGGACAACACAGATCTTGGAGCTAAGGGGCGGAGTCCAATCCCATCCACCAACAACATTAGGATCTATCTTAGCTGTGCGATTTAGGATCGCCTACATAGGAATCCGGGAGCATATACGGGCATGAACATGGCAAAAGAAATCCCCACCAAGAAGATCACATCATTTAGGAACTCCAGTTGGCATATACAAAGGATGGATTCTTGACCAGACGCAAAGATAAATCTCAGCTGCAAATAACAATACTGCCCATCCTAGCCTCCGTGTTTCTAAAAACATTCCTCCTATACATGCCGTTGCCTTGCTTTCGATTGGGGAAAGTGTAATTGTTGCTATGCGTCTATGAACTAAAGAATAAAGAGGAACTGAAGAACACAAAGGAAAAGCTGGGGGCATTTTCTGATAAAAGAGAAGGAAAGGCCGATTGCGGAGGAAAATCGATATTGAAGAGCAACGGGTGAGGTTTTGCGCCCCCATAGTATATCAGTTGTGATTCTTTTTTGTGGTCATTCAAACACCATTCCATTCCAGCTGCAACATACGTTCATGACAACCTGTAGATAATTTGCTTGATCACAGTAAGCTCCTATCTATATGCCATACTGTCGGGAGTGCCGGTTGCCTCGAAATACAAGTTATATGAACCTCAGAAAGAGAATAGAATAGAATAGAATAGAATAGAATAGAATAGAATAGAATAGAATAGAATAGAATAGAATAGAATAGAATAGAATAGAATAGAATAGAATAGAATGGGTTTTAATCCGTCAGTGGAGACCAATCGGCCTATGGGACCTAATAAAATAGCGCAATAGACTTATTACTGCCCGATTAAAAAACTCCTTTCCCGAAGTGTTTTCGAGGGAAATATCGTGGCGGCAATAAAAGTGATGTCAAACTATACAAATGTACATATCATGAAATATATACAAGCCAAGCAAGCGTCCGAGGACAAAGCTGCTCACGCACATCCATGACCTCCTACAATGCTCCTAGCATTTGCACTGAAGTCGCATTCAGTATCACATGTAGCAGCTGGCCAGGCCTGACCAACTCAGCATAGCATGCACGAATTTGAACATACGCTGGGCAGCTCTTAAGAGTATGGCATTCATCTTCGATTGCTCCCATTTGGCAACACCGACAAAGCCTGTCCTGGCGTGGTTCCCCAATCCATCTGTCTGTGTCAATTCGGTGACGATGGATACCTGTGCAAATGGAGGCAATGAGTCTATGCCTTTTCATAGACAGAAAGATGCGCAGGTACCTTTGCAAGCCCCGCTCCAAGATGGCGTTTATGTGGCATTGGTAATGTGCTATCTTGATGTGTTCAAGAGTGATGGCATCCCAGATATTGCCGAGGAAGCAAGCGTCTAGGTATTGCCCTAAACTATAGCGGTCTGCCTCTGTTTGCACCTGTATGCACCTGTGCTCCTGTACATTCTATCTGGCGAGCCACTGAGCTCGCTTTTTCTTCTAACAGGCCTTGAGGCGCTATAGCCCCATGGCCACGGTATAAGCCAGGCTAGAGAGATGAGCATCGCCCATACTGACCACCTTTTGAAAGCAGATAATGTAGCGATTAAAGGCCATCCTCTGACTTCAACCCCAGTGCCCGAGCCAAGAAGGCTTTCTGCACCTGCAACAAATCATTCCAAGTAGCGAGGGAGACCACGGGGCCCCAGATCTCGATCCCATACAAAAAGGACAGCATCCACTAATACCTTGAACAGGTGCGACTGATGGCCCAATCATACAACTCTACTCTTGACTATTATTCTGCATTGAATAAAGCATTTTCCAGCCCCTATCTCCCATAGAAAAATGGAAGTATCCTAGTGCATAGCAGAAGGAAACTCCACTCTGAAGTATTCGTATGCGGGTTCCACTTCCACACTTTGACCCCAATAGCTAAAGGAGGGAGCCCTTGGCTGACGCGAGGATGATATGAGGACCACCTTAGTCCTAACGAGGTTGACATGCATGTCAGTCGCCTGGCAAAATGTGTGTATGACATCGAGATGACGCTGCATGTCCGCTGGAGTGTAAGACAGGAGGTCCACATGATCAGCATATATTAGCTGTTTGGCAATCTAGTGCAGGAGGTGAGCGTCGCCATCTCCATTTTCAGCAAACCAGCTCTCCAACTGATGAATATATAGTCCAAACAATGTAGAGAGGGCATTCTTGGCAGACACCGATATTGCTATCGAAAGGCTGGCCTATATATTGCAACCGGCCTGAACATGTCTCGTACGACCCATATACCGCATTCTGTAGATTTGCATGGACCCTCAATTGTTACAATCTCGTCCACAACTTTTACCGAGGCACTGTGTCAAAAGCCTTTGCAAGTCCACAAAGCAGCAATAGACGTCTTGCCGAAGGTTTTTACTATCCTCAACTAGGGTCTATAGTGTGAAGATGTGATCAATAAGTGCTGCAGCCTAAACCCCACCGGTGTGAGGTCTCGGACGTCTTTATTGATGCCCGAGAATCCCAGCCAGCAGTTTTGCAAACACCAAACTGAGCATTATTGTTGGATAATTGGTTGGGCAGTGTGGGTCGCCTGCCTTGTAGACAACTCCGCTAATGGTCCACTGCGGGGGAAAATCTTCTATAATGCCCTGTTGAATATGGCAGTTAGTACTGGTACTATAGATGGTCCTTCCCATTTGAGTCTGCATTCGATCCAATTCTGACGCTTTTTCATTGACTAGATGTTGTAAGGCCCTAGTCTACATCTGCCTCTGTGATTTTCAGCGTCGGGCCCTGTTGTGGGGGTAACGCTGCATGTGCTCCCTGAGGATCGTAGAGCTGTTGTAGGTATTGTCTCCATTGCACTGGAGTGATATTCCCTGTAGGTTGTACTGGCTTTCTGAGTACCCTTCACCAGAAGGTTCTAGGATGACGGTTCAAGAGGGGATGGAATTGATATGGTATGTGGGGTATGGGATAAAGCCTGGAAAGGTGTGGTAACATTGGTGTGTTCGACATGTTTGAGGGCAAACATCTCGAGGAAGGGGACGAATTGATATAGTCTATGGGTGTGTTCCACATGCTTGAGGGCAAACATCTCGAGAAAGGGGAGGAATTAATATGGTCTGTGGGGTATGCGATAAAGCCTGGAAAGGTGTGGGAACATTGGTGTGTTCCGTATGTTGGAGGGCAAACATCTCAAGGAAGGAGGAATTGATATAGTCTATGGGGTATGGGATAAAACCTGAAAAGTTTGGGGCCCAATATGTAGCATAATAAAGGGGGTTTTCTTTGTGTTTTTGTACGATTTTCACTAAGGTTTTCCTATGATTTCGTGATGTATTCAAATGGATGTACTAATGCGTACATCTAGAGTGCACCATTTCTGAGCCATTGATTTTAGCCTTTTTTTTTTTCAATGGCCAACAACCAATGGCTCACAACAAAGGCCCTTTTTTTGTGCGTGTGGTGCATAATGGGCACATGAAGGTCAACAACCAATGGCTCACAACAAAAGTCCTCTTTTTGTGTGTGTGGTGCATAATGGGCATATGAAGGGCTTGAAGGGCGCATGTAGTGCAGTTTCCCCGCCGGCAACACATTTCTTATCATAAGTTTTGATCCAGAGCTCTGTTTGAGATGATTTTTATTGCGTTGGAAAGCTCTCTCCGAGATCTCTTTGATAGTATATGATATGGATATGTTTGGTTAAGTTATCTATGCTAAAACAGCAATGTTTCGGCCGGGTTTGGTAGGCTTTCACATCCTACCAGCTGATTAATACAGGATTGCGCTATTGGATATTGTTTTATGGCTCATTCCGAATGAAGCTTGCAAAAAATTACCATGCATTTTTAGATTTTGAGGCAGTTATTAAGCAAATTCTAAGGCTTCTAGATCCTTGTGCTAACAAGCAGAAAAGTTTCCCACTTTGGTTTCTCACCACAAGAATCCATGGAGGTACATAAAAAATTACCAAAAAGGTACTTTTCTGTGTACTTCTGTGCAAGTACATAATTGTATTTTAAAGTACCTAGACTACAAGATTGACTAAAAGAAATTGTGTTATGTTCAAGAGTAGTAGTACATACATGTTGTAAGGTACTTTGTGATGTCAAGAAGATGTTAAGAACTCAAATATATCATCATCTTTGACTACCCAGAGTATTTTCCAGGTAGTTTCCAAAACATGTAGGCCCTAACATGCTCTTACTATGTTCTATTTGTTTTCTTGTGATCAAATTCAAAAGCTACAGGTGATGAAAGCCTCAAATGAATTCTAGTTTTTTTTCTGGTTTGAATTCTAAAATTTACACACACCTGGGGTGGCGTCCCTAAGGCCCCGAAGGGGCCAAAAAATTTCTTTTGCAACACAAACCATTAACATCCAACATATAAAAATTAAACCCCCCAACACATAACAACCAACACATAACAACCATTGACATTAACAACCAACACATAACTACCATTGACATTAATTAACACAACCATTGGGTCCAACACATTTAAATTAAAATCCCCCTTAAACCCCCTTTGGTTTGGGTGCATATTCACACGGGGGTGACTCCGGGCAATGATAGCTGTTGGATAGGCATATTCACCCCTTATTCCTTAATCTACACCGTACGTAAAGTTCCTCATTTGTGGTGTATGCAAGTACAAAATTTGCTATACTGTATAACAAGATTCACAAAATACTATAAAATTTCAAGCGGAATACTATATGGTGTTGATTTCGTACACTATATGGTGTTGATTTCGTACGTGCAAAATACAATTATGAGGGCTCTCGCTGCCTGCCTCACCCCCCGTGTGAATATGCACCCAAACCAAAGGGGGTTTAAGGGGGATTTTAATTTAAATGTGTTGGACCCAATGGTTGTGTTAATTAATGTCAATGGTAGTTATGTGTTGGTAGTTATGTGTTGGATTTCCATGAAGGATCTGCCCTTTTGGTGAGTTGGTTATCACTAGAGGTGCTAATACATAACAATAAACCTTGATATAATAATCTTGGAATTTGAAGAGATGTTGAGAGTGATGATTTATGCGGTATTTTTGTTGTTTTGTAATGTGTTTTAAATTTGTGATGCCAATTTGATGACGCCATCATATAGAAGCTAGGATGACGAGGTGATGATACAATCACATTTGTGTTCTATTTGATGATGATCTGGAGAACTTGTGGTATTTTAAGACATGGCATATTGGAGATTGTTGAAGTTGAGACATTAGACACATTAAATTAATAGGATTTAGACTACTATGGTTTTTTTTTTTACATGCATTACAGTTTGGAAAATTAGATGATGTGCTAGCAGATAGGAGGAGTGTGATGCATGGAGCCAAATGCAACATGTGTAGGCAAGCAGCTCCTTAGGTATGAATTCAACTTTTCGACTCATTGGATGTACTTTGGTTCATTTCCCAAGGAGCAGTAGTTTCCTATGTTTTACATTTATTCCTGGTGTTACAATGATGTAGAAGTATATAGGTTCCAAGTCCTCTTGATTGATGGCTCAGGATAGTTATACCTTGGTTTCACGGCCCCAGGGATTCACCTATATACATGTTGGGCAAATTCCCCATATCCACCCAGCATAAAGGGGGTGTGGCAAACACAAAATTTTACTTCTGGAACAGAGAATAACGAAGGAAAATCTAGAACCAAGAACTTAAATTGGTGCACCAAAAATTAACTCTTCTGATAACAAGGAGGAATACAAAGCTTCGGGCAGATTTGGATGTGGAGGAGGCTCTCACCCTTCTCCTTGAGCTCTGCCACTAAGCCCATAGGGCTACATTCTGCCACGAGCCAGTGAGAGAGAGAGAGTTTTTTTATTTTTTGTAATATTTATACAACATAAAGTTTAATCTAGGCCATTTAATAGCACCTCACAATCTCAACCTTCCATTGCACCACTTAATCTCAACCTTCCATCTCCACCACTTCATCTTGACCCTCTATTTGCACCACTTAATCTTGGCCTTCTATCTCAACCACTTCATCTTGACCCTCTATTTGCACCACTTAATTTTGACCCTCTATTTACCACTTAATTTTGGCCTTTCATCCCAATCATACAATTTTAACCATTGCCCAAACAATTAAGTATATGATTTCACACATTATGGTGCCACTGTTGACAAGTTGCCTTCAACACAAGGTCTAATCTCCCCATGTTCCCTCACTATAACCCCAAAATCTGCTCTATATGTAGTTTTTTGCTATTGTTTTTGCAAGAAAACAACACTTAAAGATCACCCATATAAATGTTCCGAAAATGCTAGAAACAACAGTAGTTTTTTAATGTAGTTTTTCACACGAAAAGAACGCGTGGTTTTCATGCGTGGTTTTAGACAAAAACAACTCGTAATTTTTATGTGTGGTTTTCACCGTTGTTTATAGAGAAAAACAATGCCAAATTCTATGTGTAGTTTCGCATTTTGATGTGTGGTTTTCACCGTTGTTTATAGAGAAAAACAATGCCAGATTCTATGCGTGGCTTCGCTCAAAAAAAGAAACAATGCATGGTTCTTAGATATGGCCTTTAGCTAAAAACAATGCAGTCCTTATATATAAGTTTTTTTAGCACAGTTTTTCTTCAATTTTTTACATGTTATTTTTAGTATTTGTATTGCAACCACATGTTTTTCATTAATAACACGTTTTTTCTAGTGTTGTTTTTGGTACAATAACATATATATACAAGAAATTTAATGCGTCCTACGGTGCATGTTCGAGTTTTAGCATGTTCCTACGTGCAAGTTCTTGTAAAAGAATTTCTTGATAGATTCTTTAAGATTCTACCAAGGTTCTCTTAGAGGGTTCGTGAGCATTTCTCTAAATTTTATAAGGATTCCCTCTAGATTCTATTAGATTTCTCTAGATTCTCCAAGATTCTATGAAGATCCCCTTCGATCCATTTAGATTTTATGATATTGCCCTAGGTTCCCTTACATTACATGAGATTCAAAGAGATTCTATAAAGATTCCCTTAGATACTCTAAGATTTCATCAACATTTTTTTAGATTCCCTTAGATTTTATGAAGATTCCTTTAGATCCCTCAGATTTTAAGAGATTCCCTTAGGCTTGTAAATATTTTCCTAGATTCTCTTACATTTTATAAGATTTTCTTACATTCTATTAAATTTCCGTCTTTGGTTTCATCGCTTGTTGCTTCGTTTGGTTTAACAATACAGCTTATCCTAGCGAATTTTATGGTCCTACTGGTCCAGAGGCCTCTCAAGCTCAAGCTTTTACCTTTCTGGTTAGAGACCAACGCCTTGGAGCTAACGTAGGTTCTGCTCAAGGACCCACTGGTTTAGGTAAATACCTTATGCGTTCCCCCACTGGAGAGATTATTTTTGGGGGAGAAACGATGCGCTTCTGGGATCTTCGTGCTCCATGGTTGGAACCCCTAAGGGGTCCTAATGGTTTGGATTTAAATAAGTTGGAAAAAGACATACAGCCTTGGCAGGAACGACGCTCGGCGGAATATATGACTCATGCCCCTTTAGGTTCTTTGAATTCCGTAGGTGGAGTATTCCTTTACATTCTATAACTTTTTAGAACATTCTAAGACTTTCTGGAACATTCTAAGGCTTTCAGTATATTCTAGAACTTTCTGGAAGTATTTCCCTAGATTTCCTTACATTCCCGTAGATTCCCCTACATTCTAGAACATTCTAAAACTTATTAGAACAATTTGGAACTTTCTGGAAGAATTTTCTTAGATCCCCCTAGATTCTCTTATGTTCTAGAACTTTCTAGAAGATTCTAGAACTTTCTAGAGCCTTCCAGAACATTCTAGAACGTTCTTGAACTAGCTAGAATGTTATAGTCTATTTTATCTTAATGGGAACATTACCCTTAAGTATATTTGAAACATAAATTGTTCATGAAATTAATGCTTGGTCTAGTGGTTAGAATGGGGGGCTGGGGTGTTAATGGTTAGGGTTCAAATCCCCCACACAACATAAAAATTTTAAAGCCTTTTCCTAAGGGATGAGCATTCAACTTGGGCCGTAGGATCTTGGACTCGATCAAGGGTCGAGATCTCACGCAACATGAGCCATAGGATCTATTACATACAATTCCCAAAGTCATGTACACCGTACGATGTGTCCCAAAGCAATGTGAGCCGTAGGATCGCGAACCGACGATCAGGATCAAATCAACCTGGACCGTAGGATCGCGTCTATACGGATTATATATAAACTCCCAGGCTATCTAGGCCGTAGGATACGTCCCAAAGCCACGTGAGCCGTCGGATCTCGAACGGACGGTCGGATAAGCGCGACAAACATAAGAACATATAGAGAGTAGATATATTTTTTTTGTAGTGTAGAAACAATGTGTTCAAATTAAACAAAAACAACAAAGATATAAAACTTAGGATTAGCGATTGTTTTCCATTGTCACGAGAGAATACAATTAGATGATTGTAATAGTAAACAAGGAATTTTTGCATTATTCAAAATATATAGACTTTGAATACATATTCAACATTTCTTGTAGATTGTTTACAACATGTTCTAAAATCAGTTTATTCACATATTTTGTTACAACAGCAAATGTTTTAAAACCAGTTCATAAAACTAGTTCATGCTCACATATTTTGTTAAAACAAATTCAACTGCAAGTTACCTATTCTTTTCTAGTTCTGCAGCAGCATCTTTTGATGCCTTTCATAGGTTTTTCTTGAAGTAGCCATACTTGAAAGCCCCGATTTTGCCTCAAACCTATCTGTGCACAAATATTCCTGATCAGAAAGGAATAGTATAGAAGAAAGAAGTTTCGGAATGTTTTACCTCATATCGCCCCTGTTTCATTGCCATTTGCTCCAAGACAGCCGCATGTATTTATTGTAATCCGTCATGAGCTGGCCCTCGTTCCAGGGTAATGGTTTACAAAGAAGGTTCGGAGGAATAGACCATGCATTGCTGTTATGGTAGCATCCGGTTATGTTCTGCATGGAAACAATAGATGAGAAATTATTTAAAGAAAACAGAGAATGTGCAGAGAAGAAAACAAAAAAATGCCTAGATAACTTGCCTTCTGGCTTCTGCACAGAGTTGGTGTGCTGTTGAAGGTACCCAATCCCTAACCATGGCAAGAACTAACAGATAATCCTTTAGGAATCAAAGGCCGGATCTTGAGCAACAAAATCGCTATTACAAAAGTCCCTAAGACCCCCTGCAACATGCAGCAACTGCTGCTCTTCCAACCACGCATTTCAACCAGAGATCTCTGCAGAGCAACTGGCGACCACCGCATCCGCCCTAAGTGCTTGAAACCCTAAACATTTCTTCTATTCTCCTGTGCAGATAAGAGTATGGAAGTAGAGGTTTAGATCTTTCTATCATGGTCGAATTCCAGAAATATAGCAGAGCACAAACCTCACCTGTAAGCAAGCCCCTCTAAGCGGATCTGAACCACCTTTCGAATCTACCTTTGCGGATCATACATCTGTGTTTGAAAATAGAGAGCTTTGTCTTTGAAAATATTTCCAGAGGCCGGATCATACAGCCAAATCATTCAGAAGCCGGATCATACAGCCAGATCATACAGCCGGATCATTCAGAAGACGGATCATACAGCCGCCTTTGAAAATAGAGATCAGAAGCGAGAAAGGAGGGAAAAACTCAATGCAGGGATCAAATCCGGGTCGTTATTTTGGGCCAATAGTATGGCAGGACATGGATCACCATCTAAACCAGTCATCTCAGCCGTTGAATGTAATTGTTTACAAATTTTAAATGTTTGATAAAACAACCTCCACCCGGATGGTAATTTAAAACCAGATTAAATGCTCTAATTTTGTGGGGCATCTATAAAAGGAGGTTAATTTTGTTCAACCTCCTTCATTAGATGGAATGCATGATGTCGGTTTAGCATTTGAGAAAATTCTAGCTTCCTAAATGTTTATTCTACAAGGTAGCCAGGCATTGTTATAGACAAAAATAGAAAACGCCTTCACAAAGTGAACTAATTTACACAACCTTTAATGTTGTGGATTGTTATACACTAGCTGCTATGTTAGGTGAAATTGCTAACATAACGGGATGTCCGTTATATTAGGGTAACATAACATAAAGATCTCACTTCACACTCTGTGACGTTCCAGTACGATATATGGTCTCAAGACATATACCGTACTGCGCCGTCACGCGTACATGCCGTCCAGTCGACGTGTACGCCGACGTGTACCCAAGCAAGGACGCCCTAGGGGGCAACTTGCAAAGGTGCGCACACTTAGCAATGCGCGCACCTTTAGACCTTTAACCCATTAAAGGTAGACCAAGGGTCATGGGAACCCTAAATCTAACTGATAGCCTTCATAAGGCACCAAACCCTAACATTCCCTTTTTCGCCCACAGACCTTCCGAGCTCCGATTCGCGCGTCTGAGGAGTCAATTCCAACTCCCACGATCTGCCCGTGCGCCCCAGCTTGTCAGATCGTCCTTCCGACCGCATCTCGAAGCAAAACAGAGACATGGACACCTTCGGATCAAGAGGAGGGAACCAGGGATCAGGTATTTGGTCGATTGAATAGCCTAAACCTTATTCCAGCCTTCGAACCAGTAGGTTTAGCCTATTAAATCGCCCTTAGTAGCCAAGTAGATCCTGAGATTGACTCTAACTAAAGAACCTAACTCTATGTATTAGATTAGTTCTTATTATTTATGTTCATATGATGGATGGATGTATTCTGTGGACTCATTGTATTGGGAAGGGGGGGTAGAGACTTAAAGCTTAGTAGATGATGCTCCTAGCTAGTCCCTCTTAGTGCATTACTAGAATTCGGCCTGTATACAGGAGCCCACCTGGTTGTGGGTGAAGGGGCCAGACTGGCTTAGAACGAGGTTCGTGTTCTGACTCTTGACCGATCCCTCTGGTGTGTAAGGCCTATCGGAGATCAGAATGACTAGGTCTAATGCCTTGCCACTGAGTGTGGGTAAGGCATGGGCTCGACACCCGTGGGGTGGTGTTCACCTTCCAGTGGGTTAAGTCGAATAAGGGCAGTGGCCCTCTAGTCACCTTGGGTCAACATGTAGATCTCTCGAGGGAGCGATCCCTACCGCCCCATCGGACCGGGAGATGTAACCCGTGAATAGCCCCTTTGGCTATGCACCCGCCAGACTCTGGTCGTCCCAACACTTTTCAACCTACTCGCAAAGTGTGCACGTGAGAGGGGCGGATGGAGTGGACAACCCTAAGCCATGTTCTTATGCCAGCCCAATCCATTGTCATGATTCTGTCTGCACTGAACTCTGGAGACCCAAGCTAGTCAGTCATCCCCTGGAGTCTGAGCCTTGGGTAGGAACTCCTTGTATTGTGCTGATCTTTGTCTATGCAGATGTTGATGTACCACCCTTCGAGGTGGATATATGATGTTATGTTACTGACGTGTATGTTTACGCTTCCGCAGCTAGGTAGGCCCTGAGGGAGACGGGGTAAAATGACCCCTTCACTCTTCCCACTGTGGACTCTAGACGGTCACAGTGATACGTGGAGGGCCCTGTATCAGTGTGGAGCTGGTGGGGGGGATGAACTCCTGTTTGTATATGGTGCGGGCATCGTATATGAACCATCATCCAATTAAATTGGGATTATGTCAACTCCAAAATCACGCCAACCTGCTATTGTCTTCTAGGGGGTTTTTGTTTTTTTTAACCTTTTTTTTTGGACTTCAAAAATAACATAAGGTTGCGATTCACGTGTGACTTTTCATATGCGAATTGAAATATGCAGAAATTAAGAGCAAGTTGCTAACATAGATGAGACCAAAATTGCTTGCTCGATAGATGATAATATTAGGTTTGATAACAACAGATTGCATTATTTGCGAGGCAATTCCAGACTCGAAATTATCGATACATGGCACAAATATCATACAAAAATATCATATATTCCAATAAAACATTAAGGGATCAATCCATGTTTTTCCACGTGTTTAACAAGGTGTGGTTCCATGTCACCGCTCTATCCAGTTAAGATGCGAATCTAACACTTCACCCAATCGCCTTCCCCATAGCCAAATTATGCATAATAGACACAAACTTCACCGTAAAATCATCTCGTCGCGAAAGTTTTTGGATCGTAAGATGGTGGATTCGGGCCTGCGTTTGATTGTAGAAGCATTTGAGAGCATCATCATCCACTATGATTATATCATCCTTATTCTCGATACCAAGTTCGTCCATCATGTTACTCAAGTGTTTGATGAAGATAGGCTTGCCCGTTGGATCCTTGGGATTAGTGAATTTCACACATTTGTTCTGATCCCAAAGGGTCAACCAATGTCTACGATTTCCCCGGTGCCTCCAAAGTATCCTTGATGTTCCTTAGTTCCATGGATGACCAAATACCAACTCGAAATAACCCAATGCCTCGCCTAGCATCTCCTTCAAGTGCGTCCGGATAGATCCACTTGGTGTTTGATTCTCCGGTGTCCGATGAAACCGTACTCTAGCCACTTTATTTTTTCGGAAAAGTCTTGCAAAGGACTCCGTTTAGGTCGAACACCACAACCTTCTTAGAAACGCAATGGAAGTCAAAACATCAAACATGTATCCGGGCCAGCAAAGATAATGATAACACAAACAATACAAACGCCAAAAGCGTGATTTGAAATAGTCATAACCAAATCGCTTCTGCGTGATTTAGTTTGACAACGAAAAATAATCAAAAGACGCTTGGCGATTTAATTCAAAGGTAATACAAATTAAATCACGCTGTGGCGCTATTTCGCGGGCAAGGCCATACCTATCATCTTCGGTTTCATCGGCCCGTCATCGTCATTCTCCCAATCACCACCCTTAATCTTAGCTCTTCTTACATTTGTTAGAATTGTTATTTTCTATTAGTTCCGGCCGCCTTCACAACCGACATTATTTTACTATTGATTTGGCAAACACGAATCACTAGAGCCGCCTTTTGCCTTCATTTTTTTTCCCTGTCAATTACTTCATTGTTAACCCGTGAATCTACTCTTTGTTGTTGCTTGCATCACCCGCAATGTGGGCAAAAATATTCCCTAAGTTCGCCATCACAAGATACTTTGAGCAGCCGGTTTAGCAGCTATTTGTTCATTCTTTGCTTTCCTTATCGTTAGCAGATTACTAGGTCCCTCACCGTAGCAACGTCCACTTTCGAATTGGACAAGTCTACGAGACTTTTGATTGCTGATGATTTCAGGTTGCCATAAGGGCCTTTAGGAGACTTGGCAAGCACATGCATGAGGAATGGTTCAAGAAAGTCTTTGGCCTGCTCATCACTCACAAAGCAAGACATCTTCTTGCACCCATAAGAGCCTCTCGGGCAATATAACCTCCAACATGAAGCTCCAAGCAGGTTGTATCAATTGGAGCAAATGCCTCGACGAGGTAAGCAGCCATAGATGGGGGAAATCCATTTTTATTTAAGGGGCCCTTCTCCTTAGTTTGTAGCTCGTACTTGATTTCCCCACTTAGGAGGGGGTCCCGATCCTCATCCTCTTGACTCATCCCTGCTACGACCGATCCCGATCCGTATGAAAGAATATAGTTCTTAAGTCCGGATCATCTAGAAGAAAACATTCCCATGCACCGCTATTGTCACCCTTGGCCTTAGGCAATATCATATTAAATCAGCCCGATAGCATGGCTATCATAATGAAGATCATACATGTGCCATCTTTCGTGTCCGTTCGCAGCTCATTATCCTAACATCATATATTAGGCATCCCTCCCTAATAACTTTGAGGCACTCGGATCATGAGCAATGGATAGTGCATGCAGATGTGACTCACACCAAGGACAAACGATGACAATAGTGAAGGACCTCTCGGTTGTCAATCCTATACCCGGTAAAGAAGTCAGCCAGAGTCCTTCCGGTTCATGCCCATATCTCCTCTCCCACCCCCGCCCAACAACAAAAAAGAGTGATATATTTTTAAGGCCGGAAGTTGATTCGGCAAGAGACCTTTGTACCCAATGGAGACCAATCTTTTCTCAGCCGTCGTCTTCTCCAAGAATCTTCTTCACAAGGGCCACTTTTCTTCTCAACTCACCCGCACCTTAGGGGTAGAGTCTCCTTATGTTTTGTATTTTTAGCCTTCCAATTCTTTAGGAAGTCCTTTGACCAGAATACAAACTTCTTGATGTCATCATTCTCGACCTTGTATTTGTCCAAAGAATCCAATTTCAGATAATGCCACATCCCCCGATAGCCTTTGTAACTCAGCTCCTACAGCTGACTTCATTGTACGTACATCCTTTACATGGCTGCAGCACTCAACGAAGGACATCCTATCCTTGGTGAAAGCACCCTTCTTGTATAAGACTTCCTTCTTTAAGCACTGGTCTAAAACCCAAATGGTCTCAGCGTCGTCTAGCCCCTGAGTCTTTCTCATCTCTGTCACATTCAAGTCAAATATGCTTACATCAACAGGAGGCACCCTACCCATAGTGTCTGGCAGCTTCCCTTGTGCATAAGCGTCCCAGAATTCATTCCACTTGAGCCATACTGCCTCCTTACAAAACACAATCTTATACGAGTCTGTTGGTCCTGACCTGCTGGATGAGCTTTCAGAAGGATCTGCAATGTCATCACCACCTTTTTTCTTTGATTTTCTTGCAGTCTTCTTCTTCTCCTGTATAATTGTTCTGCGACTGAAGTCTACTCCAAAGAAATTTTGAATGCCTCGGACTTTGACCCGCCTGCCTCGTGGGCAATGGGCAGCCATATTCCACCCAATCGCTGATTGGGCGTGGCGCGCAGTTGTTCAACGTATGGACCGCAATAAATACGTACATTGAATCGAATCATAGATCATAGAATAGAAACACGATTTGAATAGAATTGATCAAGAGAAAAATCACGCCTAGCGTGAAATGAATAAAGTTACTAATGCAATCCACGCCAGGCATGCTTTAAAATCAAATCAATTCACGCCAGGCGTGTTTTCAAATCAATCGAATTCACGCCAGGCGTGTTTTCAGATCAATTGGTTGACTTGAAAACACGCCTGGCGTGAATTCGATTGATTTGAAAACACGCCTGGCATGAATTGGTTTGATTTGAAAACACGCCTGACGTGAATACAATTTATGAAACCGGTAGATTTGAAAACACGCCTGGCGTGAATTCGATTGATTTGAAAACACGCCTGGCATGAATATTAAAATGCATTGGAATAGATGCAGTTAGTTACCTTTTGTATAGAAATGTCTTCCCCATTTCATTCAAAGTTGCGCTAATCTCAGCCAAATCTGCAGGTGAAGTATTGGCATCCAAGATACGACACCTCCTATACGCATAGTGATTGTAGAACGCGTTTTGGCCTCGCTTTGTTCTGGCCGATGATGAGGGCCTTCATTGCCTCAACAGACGTCGCTTCCGTCGATGACGACGAATTTAATATTTTCATTTAACATTAACTCCTCGAAGTTCGGCCCGGCAAAGCAGTTTGTTCGAGATCATATCCCAAGGTAACACATCCGCCGGCATAGGCATTTGACCCGGATTACTAATCATGCTCAACAATCTCCATGGCATGTGCCGGATCATATCTTCTCGCTAACATAAATGGAGCTTGGTGAACGGATGAGGGACTTCACATGGATCGCAAAAGTTTCCTTAAGACCCAATGGATAATGGTCGAGTATTTATTCACTTGTTCATCGCCTCTAGTCAGCGCCCACTCTCATCCTGTTCATTCTCAAAAACGTAAGCCTCCATGCCTTCGACAACCGCAGTTGAACATCCTTCCCTAGATCTAGGACCCTCTTAGAAGCTTTCAAGTCAGCTAATTCCCTAGCTTGTCGCAAATAGTGACTTGGTGTCGGTTTAGTGAACATGCCTCTACGCATTTTTGTAACCCCTTGGCAAATAGATATTGGCGTAATCGCTACATTGGTTGGCCAACCATACTTAAAACATGTCTCACCGCTCACATCCGCCTTCATGAACGTATCCTTGTATGCGGTAGCTCTCAAAGGAGTAAGTCCGAAAGCGGATCTTTCTTCCGCTACGTGGTAATCTCCAAGAGCAATTTGCGTTGGTGTCATCCTCTTCCTCACAAGAGATTAGGATCCCTTGTTTGGCCATCTTGTCCGCTTCCTTTTTCCTCGAGAAGAGAGTTAAGTCGAGCTTGCCATTTGTCTTGGCAAGGTCAACGTACCACTCTAAGCACCCTCGTCCATTTCCTCTTCCAGGGCGCAGGTGGTCGTGGGTTGCTATAAGAATCGGCCCTTCATCATCTAAGGTGAGATCATATGATCTTGATCTGGGTCGTCGCCCTTTGCTTTCTTGGCGTGATTAGAACCCGGTTATTAGGGTTTTCTTCCTCTTGAGCACCGCAAAAAGAAGATGAGCACTTTTAGAGTACTTTTCGAACAAGAGATCACGCTTGGCGTGCATTTAAACCTAAATTAGTACAAATCACGCTTGGCGTGTTGGTAGCTCCTATTATTGACCATGCTATGCGTGAATTTGAAACTAAATTATTTTGCATCCACATTTTAAGCTACATACCCTTCATGAATCCATATTTCACACTATTTATCCTCATTGAACATTGCTATCTCCAACTGTCTAACACCGCTATATTCTATATATAAAACAGAGCAAAATTATGTTCTACTGATGTTAATACTTAAAATTCATGCAAAGCATAATAACTCAAACTCATGCAAAGCATATTAAGTGAAAGGAAATATCTCAAATTCATGCAAGCATAATACTCTCCACACAGTGTGTATTCTGTGGCAAATTAAATACCTTGAATAGGGTTCTGTGTATTCTGTGTATTCTGATCAACGTCCTCTGAAGCTTGAGAAGTGCCGGGTTTTGGGATTTCTCTTCCACCGCTTCCTCTGCCCCGTCCGCCTCGACCTCGATTCGTTTTAGAAGACATCTCCGGAGTCGCCTAGTAACAGAGTCGGAAGGTCGCCGATACTCTGGCCTGAGCCGCCGAGAAATAGTCGGCAAAGAAATAGCTTTTTCTACCATGCGAGAAATAGAGAAATTTGAATTTCAAGAAAACACAAAATCTTGCCAAATATTCTTGACACATACAAATAATAATGACGAAGACCCGTCCCGTGACTTCTTTCATTAAGTTTTTAAAACCAATCTATCCAAAAGTATCCCGCCAAATTTATCCCGCCTAAACGTAGTTAACCTAATCTTTCTTCTAATTCGAATTTTCCCAACCGCCGGAGTTTCCATAAGCCTTGACTTCTCAAATCAGCCCGAGACTCAAATCAGCTTCTCAAGAATGGCTCTGAGAATTCTGGTCATCCAATAGCTTGAACATTAATTTCCAATAGTAGGTGTCTGAATAGCAATTTTTCAAGTAAGGTCGAAGATGAATGTTTCATGTTAACTACAAATCGAGAAAAGGAAAGTAGGATTATGCAAGATCGACTCCATCGATCCGGATCAGAAACATGGAATTCCGCTCGGGATAAGTATGTCCGAAATTCACGATGATTAATCTAGCTGGCGCTATGGATGAAGCTTTACCTCGCAGACACACCCGGTGGGGATACGGTTGGAGAAAGTGTTGGAACATTTGTTGCGTGGCCAAGAAACCGCTTAAAAAGGTATGTAACATGTATTACATTGTAGAAATATAGAAGTAGACAAAATTTGTTGTATTCATTGGAAAAAGATTACAATTGTATATAATCTGGATAAACCGGATAAACCGGACAAAATCCCGGACTATTTGTTTCAAGCCCGGGCCATCGAGTAGCCGGGCTATCGATATCTCCCATTTCCATTCGCGGGGGCATAGTGAATTCTTAAGTAAAAAACCCAAAAAAACACCAGGCTCTAGCTCCACCACCCCCTTTGCTCCACCTCCACCTCGTATTCCTGCTCCTCGCTCACTTTGCTCCATTGGTTGAACCTCCAATGCATCGTGATAAGCGCTGCTGTAGTGGTTCCATTGGTTGAGCCATCTCCATTGCATCGTATAACGCCTGTGGTAGTGGTTCGTGTTGGGGCATCCGAGCATAGAGGCTAACCACTAAGAAACGCAACTCCTCATTTTGAATCTCGAAATGACGGATCACGAGATTCACTCTCGATCAATGCATGTACCGCATTCTCGAAGTGATTAGATAAGAGGGCCACCGCATTGCGTTGCAAGGGCCCCGAGCCCGATCTATCATTGCCCCTCAAGGCTCTGCTTCCATCATCATTACTTGATCCAAGTACCTGTGGGTTGCAAGACCGGGTGCTCCAAAAAATGACCGGTGCTCTACGCGGCTCAACCGGACCGAGATTGGAGCCAAACCGAGTCGGGCCGTGATTGCTGGCCCAAATGTAATTCCAATGCATCTTCGCCACCAACCCGGGTGATTAATGTAACTTGGCATCTATCAATAGGAAGTGAGCCCGAGTATCGCGATTCATTCCCGGCGTGTTATATTTATTTATTTATAAACTTAGAAACTAAGAGACACGCCCGGTTTAGCGTAAAAGTTGAAAGTAGGGATACAATTGTTTGCACGCCGCGGTAAACCGCTATATAGGAAAAACTATACACGCCGGCGGTGCATTCAGGGGGAGAAATCAGAAAAAAATAGATAAAGGCCGGATAGATTGCCGCGGTAAATAATTGCCCCGCCTTTATCTATTTACTGTATCTATCCAGACGGCTTTTTTCTCCTCTCTGTCTGAGTGCACGCCGAAAGCAGTATTCATGTTGAAGGCTAAGGTTAGCATAAAACATGCTTAGCGTGTTTCAAATATTATCTTTCAGATTTTTCTATTGCTTTCTACTACACTTATTCATAATAGAAACTTGCATGCAATAGCATGATTAATTCGGAAGAGAAACTCAAGAATTTACTGAAACAAAAGAAGCGGATGAAGTTTATAAAAACTATTCTGGTTTTCATAAACATCATCCGCTTCCTCCGCCTCGAGCAAATGCAAAAGCTTGTCTTCTTGGATTAAACCCGCCATTGAGATGCAACTTAAAACTAAATGAAAACTAACCTTGAGTCCCGAGGTCGGAAGGATTCAAGAACTGAGGACTATGCTTGTCGTTTTAATTCCGAGGCTTTTTCGATTCAAGCAGACCTTAGTCCTCTCAAGCACAGATGCTTAAACTAAAAGGCGAGTCTTTTAGTAAGTTAGGAATTGCGAAACCAAACATCTAACATTGCTGAATATAAATCTGCTCACCAAGATTTCAGGAGGGCGGATCCAAACACAGCAGAAGCACAACCGGCAAATCGTATGAAGGAAGGAAGAAAATGTAGGAACTTTGAGAGCGTAAAATGGATTTATATAGGCATAATTAGAAATAAGTTAGCGTGAATAATTGATTGCTTGAATTAACACGCCCGGGCACGCATCTTCCTTGATTATGACATGTATATGGTATATATGGAGAATATTGCATTTCATGCAATAAATTCTCACGGCATTTTATTCCATTTATTGCATTCGAAAAAATAGAATTTAGAAATTTTATATAGGCTAACTTAAAAATGATTTTAAAGGCAAAGTTATCAAGGCTAAAAAATGACTTGTAAGGTTGGGGAATTGTTTTAGGTCGTATAGGAAAATTTCCTATGGTTACTGTGATGCATCAGAGATTTCTCATGTGGTTGATTTATAGTGTTCCCGAGACTTTGTTGAGACAAAGTTTGCAGATACAAAATTTTAGAGAGACAAAATTTGCAGAGACAAAATTTTAGAGAAAACAGCTTGGAGCCAAAATAATTGGAGAATACAGTTTGATTTTATTCAAAAAATTTTATGTACAGAAAAACTGTTTGAAGAAAACTGTTTGAAGACAAAGTTTATGAAGAAAACTGTTTGATTTCATTAAAAAATGGTTTGTATGTACAGATGCCCGAAGGCTTGGAAGCAAATTGCCAAGGCTTTTCACACAATTCTGAAAAAAAAATGCCCTGAGGCGTCCAAAACTTCTGTAAGAATGGAAACAAAAATGGGCCGCCTCGATCTCTGATCACTCTTCTTCCACGCCTGCAACAAAGAAGAAAGAAAGGTGTTAGAAAAGAAAGAGAGGTGCAAAAAAAAAAAAAAAAAAAGAAATCACATGCAAACCTGGTTCATCTCTCAACCACTCCAAAAACAACAATTGTCCAACGACTCCCCCCCCTCCCCCCCCCCCCCCTCCCCCCTCCCCCCCCCCCCTCCCCCTCCCCTCCCCCCCCTCCCCCCCCCCCCTCCTCCTCCTCCTCCTTCTTCTTCTTCTTGGGGTCAAGCCAACCCCCGGGCCCAGGCCCGTCATGTGCTCTTGGGAGGACATCTCCTCCTCTTCCTCCTCTTCCTCCTCTTGAGAATCGAGGAATCGAGGAGCTCAACTCCTCCTCTTCCATTTCGGAAATCAAAATCATCCTCCTGAATCGAATCGAGGAGAATTGGGCAAGAAAATCTATGAGGGGGAAGAGAGGGGTTCTTCAACCCGACGTCTCTTTGACGAGACCTCGGTTCTTCATGAAGTTCGAAAGGCCGAGGCTGAACGCTTCATGGCGGCGAAAAAAAATTGGGACGTAATGGTCTTGAGAGCGTGAACCGGATTAAAATAGGGTTAATTAGCTCTTAGCGTGAATAATTTATTGCCTCAAATAACACGCCAGCGCATTTAAAATTCCATGACTATATTATCTAGGGTATATTATTATGGATAATAAATTCTCACGCCTATTAGTTATATGTCTTTTTCAGATAATCATATATCCAAATTTTCGATAATTAAAATTTGGATATATTTATATAAATGTCATTTCCTTGTTGTTGCCATGAAAATTCTTGTTTTAAATGATTTCGCTTTAAGCCCATTGTTATTATTATATTAAACCTATTTCCAAGGAATTTCTTGCTTTAAAAAATTGATTTACCTCTACATATTCCATAAATGTAATGCACTTTTTTTTATCTTATGGTGTAATAATTTTTCTTACTCATTGACTAAAAAGGGTGCAATTTGCCTAGGTCAATGGTGCCTCTCAACTCAAGATGGTGTGCAACATATTGAAAAGAGCAATATCAATGAAAAACCAACTCCTAGCAAGAATGTTGAAGAAAAACAATTAGTCCTCTATAGTAGGGTGCAATGGAGGAACAAGAAGGTGAGAATCATGCACAAGTGCAACAAGGAAATAGTAGGCCAAGGGAGTCATTGTGCTAGCGGATCCCCGGTCAAGTCAAGTTAATGATGAAAGGCTAGGGGAAGACAATATTGGTATTGCAATTTTGATGTTGGAAGACAACCGGAAAGGTAAAGGTTTGGGTGACAAGGAATGTTTTGGTTGTGTCAAGCAATTGGAGGTTCCTTGCATCATGGCATGGCCTATAAGTAGTGTTCAATTTGTGGAGGATTATATTTTTCCGAGCCCGAGGTTGTTGGGGACAATGATTGTCTTGATATTGATCCATTGGCGCTTGGAACTCTAAACCTAGGCAAAAGGGGAGAAGTATCAGGTTGCCGACATTATCCTAGCAAAAGAGCCAAGTTGATTAGTGACACCAAACGTGAGACAATGGTGAAGGTTAGGGGCTCAGATTGTTGTTGGAGTGATTGTATGCAATTCTTCACAATAGAACAATTGGTGGAAGCAAGAGCCACTTTTCAAGAGTATACTGTTGATGAGAGGAGGACCTACATGTACACAATCTTCGAGCATGCACTTCAAGATGAAAGAAACCCAAACAGAAAAAGATACCCTTTGCTAGGCAAATGGATATGTGCAAAAGCATGGCAGAGTATCCATGCAATTCCAACTTCTTCATGGCATAATTGGCAAAAAAAACAGGCAGAGGGGAACAGGATTGGTTTACATGGAAATAATGGTTTGTTGAAACCAACAGCTAGGACCTTGGCTGCCAGGGAGATATTTGAAAAATATATTGATTTCAATGCAGAGTCTATGCCACACAAAAGCAGAAGGGATGAAAAGGGAAGAGCAGTTGTTGAGAAAAGGTTGCCATCACATTGTACTCAAAAAGAGTATTTTGAAGAAGTGAATTCCCTACTTGAGAATTGGGAATTCTTCCAATATCCCAACCTAGCTTTAGTAGGTTATGGAAGAAGCATTTCAATCATGTCACCATAGCAACTTCAAACAACTTTGCAAAGTGCAATTTATGTGCTAAGTTGAAGGAGACTCTTGATAAGACTGTGCAACCTAGTCAAAGGGCTAGGATAAGGGAGCATATGAAGGACCATATGACTGACCAACTATCATGTAGATCATGTTATTGGATGTGGAGGACTTTATCTGCATTGGAACCCAATAACTATTTATGTATTATACATGACAAGATGGACCAGCAAAAGACTTGTCTTCCACAATTCAAGTACATACCAAAGTCATGTGGAAGATCATACCCTTTACGTATCTCAATGATCGGGGCAATCTTGCATGGGCAGAAATCAAACCTACTATGGCCATTTTAGTTTGGAGTTGTGGAGTGATGGTCCAGATTTTCATATTGGGAGTATCATGAGGTGTTTGAGAAACTATGAAAATGGATACAATGGTCACCTCCAGGACCTTACATACCTAGCCGTGCACTACATAGAGCATTGTTAAGATGGAAACCCTAACAATATTGAAAAGTTCAAGAAGGCAAGGTTTAGGAAGCATGGGTCTAATGAACATGTTGGAGCTTCAACTTCACGTGCTAAACCTCAAGATCTACCCAAAAGGTTTCTCTTGCAACTTGATAATTGTGCTGGCCAAAATAAGAACAGTGGATGTTTTCTTTCCTATCCTACTTAACAGTGTGGGGATATTTGAAAGAGTTAATTTAGGGTTTCTTATGCCCGGCATACCCATGAGGATGTGGATGCATTATTTGGCAAATATAGTTGTATAATGAAGCAAAGAAACAAGGACCAACTTTCCTAGGCTAATGGAAATCTTGCATGAATGCACTACTCCAAACCCTATAGCTTCTCTCATAGAAGAAGTGCCCGATTGGAAGAGCTTTGTGGATGGTTATACATTGGATCTTGAAGGTCATTCCGTGCCTCTGCTAGCTTCACTTTTTGGGTGAGAGATGGGATTCCAATCTTCCAATGGAAGATGAGACCTTCAGGAGGATGAGTGGAGAGGAGGGGAGGAAATATGGCGTAGAGATGAGAATGGCAAGCCTATGATACCTCTAGGTCAACCAAAAGCTTTAAAACCCACTTGAAGAAGTGAAGCAATTGGGATTGACTAAGGAAGGAATCCAAGACTATATAAAGCATTGGCAAACCAATCCGTGATGACACCAACCGTGCCTTGGTGGCTTAATGGAAGAAGGTGATTAACCCGTTGGGGGAGATAGACACATCCTCGGATGAATTGAAAGAACGGTGGTTGCCTAAAACTAGGTGGAAGACCTTAGCAGGTCGAGGGATTTTGATGACACCGTAAGTAGCATTCGCAAGCAATATGCTCCTCCTCCTTCCGACAAACACTATGTTGGTCCTAAGAACAATAGGCCAAAGTTTCTAGGCATGGATGCTTATGAACCTTCCAATCGACTTGGAATGCCACCAATTTGTGGTAGTAAAGCCATCAGATTTAGATACATATCCAAAGTGGTTGGGGTTCACTATCTCTCGATATTTGCAAAGAAGAAGGTAATTATATTAACTTCAACCATGTGCGGTGGAATGGTGGTGTCCAAAGGCATCGGTTGACCAACGTGATCGGATAAAGAAAGGTACTCATATTGTTGGACAAAGAAATGGAGGAGAAACCGAAAGTGATCCTGATCTTTGGCTAGACTATGAAAGTGTTTTGTACTCATGGACTCCAAACACTATTCCAGCTAGAAATGCGAGAATTACAATACCTCAGGATGTCAGGAAGAAGGCTATGATATCATTGGGGGTGCTTGAAGAAAGTTGAATAACTATGTAAATTTTTGTTATCACGTTTTTATGATATGGTGCTATATTGTGAAATATTGACTATTTTGTAAATAACATGATATTACGTTTTCATAATTTTGAGGTGAAATGTGTGAATTTGAATATGCTACTAAAAACATGCAATATGAAATTTGTCCCAAAATTAAGACATAAACCCAATTTAATTGAATGATGGTTTATGAGTAGGGGATGTCACAATGGTATCAGAGCTATGTTCTTGGAGACCAAGAGCAAAGCACTGACCATGCTCCCAGTAGTACTGACTCGATAGGATCCTCAAACCTCGAAAAGTGGGAATTTTTTTTCTCATTTTTGTAGTTTATGCTAAGCTAGTAACAGTTAAGTAAATTGGAACTTAATAAGACTAAAAAGAATGAGCCAAAAATCCCCAGGCAAGGTGGTCTCACAGCTCGCGCCTCGTCAAAGAACTAAACTTTAGTTTTTGAGCAGGGCACTACCTGTGAGACATCGAGCCAAGAACACACTAAACTTGATGAATTTGAGAAAAGTAATATGGTAAGGCTAGTTCCAAGATAGGAATTAGTTGGAATAGCATGTTTAAATTACATAAATTACTTACAAATGTGTAAGATCTCACAGCTCGCGCCTGGTCTAAAAACTAAACTTCAGTTTTTGAACAGGGCGCTACCTGTGAGACCAATAAGTAGAAAAAGTCTGAAATAAGTGTAAGTTTAAATTAAATAGGTGCCTTAGCATGTTAAATAGAGCAACTTGAATTTTGACCTAAAATTTGCCAAGCTATAAATAGAAGTAGACCCCCCTCATTTGCACGTTCCCGCCTTAGAAATTAGCTCCCGCTCCCTAAGGCGATCTTTGGCGCCCGATATCCGATTGTCGAACCGTCAAACATGGCACGGACCAAAAAGACTGCGAGGAAAGCCCGTCTAGGCGAAATCCCCAGCCAGCGACGCCAACCGCATTCAGCAGATGCTTCGGGAGAGGCTCATCGCGAGGGGGGGTGGACTATCTTCAAGCGAGGAGAGTATTGCAGATGAGCAGAACGAGGAGATAGGTCAGCAGACCGACCGAGAAGAAGATGTGCACTCGGATGCCGGGACAGAGCTGATCAACGAAGAAGAGGAAGAGGAAGCAGCAAACCAGGAAAGGAGGACCAAGGCCCGAGAGGAGCAGAGGATGCCGACTCCAGAGCCGACCATTGAAGAACAAGTTGAAGCCTGGATTCGAGAAAAAGAAGCCGAGGAGCAGCAGGAGCGGAGCGAGCCGAGGCTTGAGCCGGCGGAGGAAACAGACCTCGCTGCGTTTATCAGAAAGTATGAACGCCGGGAAAGGAAAAGGGAACAAAAGAAGAGGAAGAGAGAAGAGGAGGAGGAGAAAGCGGCCGAGGAGCTCAAGCAGAAGAAAGGGAAATGGGTGGGGAGCCCAAGGAAGCTCAAGGAAGTCCTCAAGGTGAGGAAGCCCAACCCCAAGGTTGTGATTACTGAACGCCCCCCTGATCAGCCACCGAACTCCTCCGGCGAATCCTCTGACGAGGATTACATCCCCAACACCGAGGGTGGGAGTTCTTCAAAACCCTCAGGCGAGGAGCAGCCAATACCCAACCAGGAGCAACCCGACCTGGAGCAGCAGGACCAAGTGCAGAAGCCCCCTCCTTATCCGAATTGGGACAGGAAAAAGCAACCCCGACCTGCCCGAGAGTCTTATGTCACGAACCCCATCAAAATCTATGAGAAAAAGATGAGGGAGCACGAGGCCTACATGAAGGAGTGGGAGGCTTACAACTCCTACTACCAAGAGAACAGGGTCAGAACCATCGAAGGGGGACACCCAACAAAGCAGCAGACCCTAAGGCCGCCACCCCCAAAGCCCAAGGTCCCGAAAAAGCCTGCCCAGAAGAAGCTCACCAGGAAGTAGATCGAGCAAAGAGCACTACGGGAGATTCGGCACTTCCAGCGCAGTTACGGCCTCCTGATTCCCCGTGCCCCCTTTGCTCGGCTAGTTAGAGAAGTGATGCAGGATTTCAAGACCGACATGAGGGTCACAGACGAGATGCTGCTGGCACTGCAGGAAGCGGCTGAGCAGAAGATAGTGCAACATTTTGAAGACTCAACAGCTTGCACTGTTCATGCAAAATGGGTAACCCTTATGAGGCAAGACATGTATCTTGCTAGTCGCATTAAGGGAGAACGCCATTAAACATTTTGTGAATAATCGAAAATTTTGTAATATAAATCAATTTTGAGTACTTCACATGCCTGAACTTGTTTAATTAGGACAAGTTAGCAGGTTTTAGTTTTTGTTTTAATAAAATAGGACATTTGCAAACCGAAAAGTGTGATGTCTCACAGGTCGCGCCTGGTCAAGAAACTAAACTTTAGTTTTTGGACGAGGCGCTAGCTGTGAGACCTTGCCTGTAATTGCCCAAGACAGCCCCAAATTGACCAAACAAGGGATCAATTCTACCTGATTTGAGGAGTCCATCACCCTTACACCCTCATTTTACCTAAATTGGACATGTTTTGATCAAAATGGGACTGATGTCTCACACGTCGCGTCTGGTCAAGAAACTAAAGTTTAGTTTTTGGATGAGGCGCTAGCTGTGAGATCTCCTACCATTCCTTCACCAGAACTTGTCCAAATGATCCTCAACCTGTTGTGTTAGCATCCTTAGGTAATCCAGTCATGCCCAAACCCTTAAATTGGTCTTCAAATTCCCATTTTGACCTCAGTATAGGCTAGAATTGCCCAACCCCAAGAATTTTCCAAGTCACCCAAAAATTAGGGTTTTCCCCTTTTTCTATAAATAGACCCTTATTTTACACATAGCACCTTACAACTTTACTCCTGCCCCCTTAGCCGATTTTCCAACCCCCTGAGGCGCTCTTGCAACCGTTTGCTACTCTCTTCCTCACTAAACTCATGGCAACCTCTGATTTCCGCAGATGGTACAGCGTCAGCACTCATGCTGCCGAGGCTGACATCGATGAGATTTTCCGTGTCTTCCGGAAGGAGATAGATGTCCAAGCAACCTTGCACGCAACCCCAGCCTATAGCAGAGTCCTGTCTGAATTTCAAGCTAGGGTAGGGCCATCTCTAGTGCAGCTCCCCCCTTGCATAGGCTACTTTGTCCCCAGGCAATCCCTTCAAGCAGCCTTAGGCGATGTTCCGAACATTGCCAAGTACCTCACAAACAAAGCCCAGCGCACGCCCGAGCCAATGGTCCTGACTGTCAACAGGACCAAGTACTTCTCTTTCAACACTGCCTTAGCCATTTTCCTTACCCATCGTGCCGAGAACCCCATGGGAGAAACCTCCATTCCCCCCATGGACGTGGACCCATTAGCCACAGCAGCAGAACAACAGCTCCTTACACAGTACGAACAGGAGCAAGAGGGAAAAGAAGAAGACGAGGAATAAGAAGAAGAGGATGAGGACTACGTCGAGCTCGACCCGGCGGAAGAGTAGCGGCTAGCAGAACAAGAGTTGCAAGACTTCGAAAGAAGCCGGCAAACTCTGAGAATCGCGCCACCCCGTGGGCTAGGTATCACAAGCCTAGCCCCCATCATCCTCGAGGGCGAAGAGTACTTGCTCCTAAGCGATATCCAAAACCTCCCGGAGTGTAGGGAAAGGGAGTATCGACCGGACGAATTGCTGCACCAACTCCGGAGAACAGACCTGGATGACTTCATCGTCCGAGGGACCTCCGACTTTTCACTCCAAGTAAGGGAAGCCGACACTTACACGGGAGAGTCGACCTCCGATATCCAAGCCTACGGCAACATCAGGCAGATTATGGAGGCGCGGGAATTACCGACCGAGGAAGAGTTCCTTGCTCTACAGGAACAGATGGGGATCTGCCACGCGACCTCGAACATCTTAACGGCAAGTTCTTCGACAACGCCTCCCCGGGAGAGAAGAGGGGAGTTCAACCTCAGGAGAGCTTCAGCAACAGTCAGAGACTATAGGGAGCTTACCACGGTGGAGGTCGATGACTATGCGGGCAGACACAGAGCTGGAGGCCGAGCGGGCGAGGACCCGTCACGTAATGACAGGTCATTGCGGTATTACCTTCCCCTGCTGATGGATGGAAGAATAGCGGTAATTCACCGCAAATTCACCCCCAGGGGCGAGGAAGGAGTATCGATGCTTGCGCTCTCAGGCTTTGGCCGGCATGCTTGGCTAGCTCCCAACACCGAGTATGCCATCCTGGTGAAGAGAGCAGTAGCACTTGATACTTTCGACTTCGCCATACCTTACAGGCGGCAAGGAAGACTAGCAATGACAGCAGCCTATACCTCCGAGCGCAGGGTAGAAGAATTGGCAAGAGCTTTGCAGGGTGGATCTTCAGTCAACGTCCTTAGGAACTTGGGTCATTCAGTGGGAACAGCCCAAGTGAGGAAGTTCCTAGAGGATAATCCATCCTACCGGCGTTATCAAGAATAGTTAGGAATCTTGATCCCGGAAGTCTTTCTGTATTAACATATTATATAATATGAATATAACTTCTTTTGCCTTTTAAATGTTTTGTTGACGTATTTTTGTTCCGCAACTATACCAACAACACATATAATGCAAGAGAACAATTAAAACTAACCGTACAACCATGACCAATTGTGTATGCAGATAGGGAACAAGGAACGGTCGAGCAAAACAGAAGGCCCAACAGAGATGAAGAGACCCCTGACAGGCAACCCCTTCAAAGGAACCTCTTCGAAGGATATGGTCCCATGACCCCAGAAGAAGAGTTGTCGCAGATGCGAACAGAACTGGACCAGATAAAGGCCCTACTAGCAGCCCAAGCATCATCCGGGCCACAAAACACACCCCAAAAGTCGGGAAAAGACAAGAGGAGGAGTAAGAGAAGGAGGTCCCCTCTGACTCAAGCTGAACCTCGGATTCTAAGTCCGAGAAAGAGGCCGAGCAGGCACCGGACCGTAGAGACGGCAGGCAGAAGGACACTAAGGCCCTAGATTACCAGAAGAAGGTGGACTCAGCACTGGGCAATGTGTGGAAAGCCCGGAAACTCGAACAGTTATCGGGCGAGAACAGATCCGGCTTAGAAGTAGAGGCACGGCTCGACGAAATGAGTGAGTACGGCAATGCCTATGGCATGAAGGACAAAGACAAAGGTAAGGTGGCAACTGTCAACTTGAAGGGAGCCACACGAATCTGGTGGAAGGGCTATGCCAAGGCGCATGGCTTAAGCAGAGATCGGTGCAGATTTAAGAAGTTCTCAAAAGCCTTCAAGAGCCACTATGTTCCTCGAGAACACAAGTCAAATATGATGCAGCAGTTCTACAGATTGCAGCAAGGCTACAAGACGGTGCAGAAGTACACCGAAGAGTTTATGAGACTAAGGTTATATGTGCCGAAGCTGAGCGAGAAACACGCAGTGGAAAGCTACATAGAAGGGTTGAACGAGGAACTCAGGAAACTCGTAAGGGCAATAGACCCCAAAACAGTGTCTGAAGCGGAGTCCAAGGCAATTAGTTTGCAAGGATCGTGGCCTCGTGCACGCCATTTAAGAAACCTTACTACCGTGATAGAGGCAAAGCAACAGGGAGTTACAAACCCTAGAGCAAAATGCCAAATTTCAAGCCCAAAGAAAGTCCCCATATAATAGCAACCAGGGGAAACAGCAGGAAAGAAAGCAGGTGTCCTTCAAGGACAAACAGGAAGGGTCCAACTACTCAAAAGCAGTACGATCCTTCTTACAGGCGATGCCCAAGGAGAAAAGGCAGGAATGCATAGAGAAGCAGCCGCTTTTAGATGTTTCCAGCCGGCCAATCGAATCCAAGTGAACCGCCCATTTGTTATGAGCTCAAAGACCGCGCAATTGGGCGGATGGGACACTCCGTCGGACGAGGATGGCGAGGAGGCACGCTGACACATTCGGGTGAGTGCCACATCTTCGCTACTATAGATACGTAACAGTGCGCAGATCCAAAGATAAGGTAATCACCACAGTAGGGAAGGCAAAGGCCAAATCCTTCATAGTCTTGATAGACTCCGGAAGTAGCCATAACTTCGCATCCCCGAGGATGGTTGAAATGTTGAAATTGAAACCCCTAAAGTCCAAACCAAGACCCGTAATCTTGGCAAGTGGAGCAAGAAGACATACAAACGAAAAAGGATCAACTTCGACATCGACTTGCCGAGGGATTAATATCCGTGATGGGGGCGTAAGTAATGGGCATTGGCAAGTATGACTTGATCGTTGGAATGGAGTACCTTGGACCAGCAGGGGCCATCATTGATTGTGTAAAGCGGAAGGTGACCTTCCCAACGCCCGGCGGCAAAGCCATTGAGATCACAGGTAAAGAAGTTACTCCCATCATGCAAAGTATGTTCATAAGAAGTGCTCAAATCTATAAAGAGCGAGCAGGTGGCATACATCTTCAAACTCGAGATTGAAGAACCCGAGTCGGAGGGAAGCAAAGAAGACAAAGTGCTCAGCAAGTTGCCCAAGCCAATTGCCAACTTGATCACAGAGTTCCACGATCTCTTTCCAGATGAGATCGAGAAGCTTCCTCCTTACAGGGGAGTAGAGTGTGAGATAGCACTCGAACCAGGGACCAAGCCGACGAGCAAGGCCCCATATAGAATGATCACACATGAACTCACGGAGCTAAAGAAACAGTTACAGGAATTGCTTGACCTAGGCTTCATCAGGCCTAGCGTCTCACCATTTGGGGCACCCATCCTCTTTGTCAAGAAGAAGGATGGAAGCTTGAGGATGTGCATAGATTACAGACAACTGAACAAACACACCATCAAGAACAAGTACGCACTCCCCAGATCAGACGACTTGATGGATCAGCTCCAAGGGGCAAAGGTCTTCTCCAAGATCGACCTAAGGTCAGGCTATCACCAAATCAGAATAAAGGAAGAGGACATCTACAAAACGGCTTTTAGAACCAGATATGGGCATTACGAATTCACCGTAATGCCATTTGGGCTATCCAACGCCCCAGCTACGTTCATGAGACTCATGAATGACATCTTCAGAGAATACTTGGACACCTTTGTGATAGTATTCTTCGACGACATTCTGGTGTACAGTAAATCCATTGAAGAGCATACACAACACGTAAGAAAGGTGCTCGAGAAGTTAAGGAGGCATCAGTTGTATGCCAAGTTGTCGAAGTGCCACTTCGCAACAGAGAAGGTAGAGTACCTCGGTCATGTGATCTCAGCAGAAGGAATCTCGACAGATCCCGCCAAGATTGAAGCAGTAATACAATGGCCGGCACCAAAGAACGTCCATGAGGTCAGAAGTTTCCTTGGCCTAGCAGGGTATTACAGAAAGTTCGTGAAGAACTTCGCCAAGATAGCAGCCCCACTGACAGACTTGACAAAGGCGGAGAAAGTGAAAAATTGGGCAGACCATTGGCTCAAGAAAGCCCAGGCAGCATTTGAATTGTTAAAGGAAGCTTTAACAACCGCCCCCGTCTTAACCCTGCCAGACCCGGAAAAGGACAAGTTAGTGGCGACAGACGCAAGCAAGATAGCCACAGGTGCAGTGCTCATGCAAGAAGAGCGGGTAATAGCGTACGACTCAAGGAAGATGAACGACACCGAAACACGTTACCCGACGCATGACCAAGAGCTGCTAGCAGTTGTCAGGGCGTTAAGAATCTGGAGGCATTACCTCTTAGGGAGGAAGTTCCAGCTGGACACTGATCACCAGAGCCTCCAATACGTATTCACGCAACCACATCTCAATCTGAGGCAGCGAAGGTGGATGGAGTTTCTCGAGGAGTACGACTTTGAGATAGTCTACAAGCCCGGGAAGCTTAATGTGGTAGCAGATGCGCTTTCAAGGCATCCACTGACAACCAGAGTGCACTGCAACGCAATCTTGATGCTCTTCAGTGATTTCGGGAAAAAGATAGAAGAAACCTTGCCAACGGATGTGGACTTCAAGGAAGTATGGGCAAGCCTGTGCAAGGAAGCGAGAACGGATAAGGAGAGGGAAACCTTCAAAAATTTTAAGAAGGAAGGTAACCTCCTATACCATAAGAACAAGTTGTGCGTGCCGGAATCATCTGGAGTAAGAAAGTTGATTCTCCACGACACCCACAACAGCCCAATAGCTGGCCACGCAGGATTCATGAAGACATACTTTAAAGTGCGTAGCAGCTACTATTGGCCGGGAATGAAGAAGCAGATAGCCCGCTACATCAAGGAGTGTCAGCTACGTCAGCAAACAAAGGCAGAACAACTGCGAATACCAGGGGCATTGGAACCATTAGCGGTGCCAAACGCTAAGTAGGAGGTCGTCAGCATGGACTTTATAACAGGACTGCCAAGGACAGTAAGAGGTAAGGATGCCTTGATGGTCGTGGTCGACAAGTTGTCGAAAATGGCCCACTTTGTGCCTTGCAGGACCACGGACACCGCTATGGATACGGCAAAACTCTTCACCAAAGAGATCTTCAGACTCCATGGCATGCCAAGAGAAATCATCTCCGACAGAGATCCGAAGTGCATGAGTGCCTTCTGGCAGGATCTCTTCACAACGATTGGAACGAAGCTATCCATGAGCACGGCCTATCATCCACAAACGGATGGACAAACGGAGTGTATCAACAGAATATTGGAAGACATGCTCCGAAACTATGTCTGGAACAAGCAAGGTATGTGGGAGGAATTTATTCACTTGGTGGAATTTGCATACAATAGCACCAAGCAGGAATCATCCCAAATGTCGCCGTTCATGATCAACTACGGCTACCAATGCAACTCCAGACACTTGGCACAATCCCGTGTCAAAAGTGGAAGTCTCGCAACAAATGTTGAGCGACATGCAGCAGCTCGTGGAAGAAGTGCGAGGATATAGCAGCAAGGAGTCGTCAAACGAGCATCGCCGACAAGCATCGAACAGTCAGGGAGTTCGAAGTTGGCGACAATGTGTGGCTCAAGATCAAAGTGAAGCAGGCGAAGCTCCGCATCGGGAATTGCAAGAAGCTTGCTCCAAGATGGGCTGGACCCTTCAAAATAGTCAAGAGAGTGGGTAACCAATCCTACAGGTTAGACTTGGCAGCACACTTAAAGATCCACAAAGTCTTCCACGTGAGTCTGCTGAAGAAGCATACTCCCAATCCAGAAGTTTTGGACACTCCAACGATGTTGGAAATGACAGAAGAGCAGTTGGAAATAGTTCTAGAGCTAATTCTTGATAAAGCATTCAAGAAAACAAGGAGATCGGAGTTTCTCCAATACTTGGTCAAGTGGAAACACTTGCCGGTGGAAGACGCGACATGGGTACTTAAAAGAGATCTGGAAAAACAGTACCCACAGTTTATGGAGCAATGGGACGGCAAGGTCATCTCCGAAGAAATTGGCTCAGGCATGTCGATTTGTGTAGATTAACAGCTTGCCTAGTTAAGTATAATCTACGCATGCAACCTATGAGGTAAGGGTTGCATGCGTTGTAACCGATGATGAGATTACTACGGTGATCTCTAGGACGTGGTGTAATGTCAACGTAGGCATGACCAGGGTGCCGCTTGGAAAGTCTACTTCTGTCCCACGGAAGTAGACGACCTCGAGAGAAAGGAGGTCATTGAGGAATGCATTGATAGGAAAAGCACCTCTAGCCCTATATATGCTTTGATAGGAGGAATCTGGCCTTCACGCCCCATATACGGGAAGGACCTATCCCCCACGCTGGGCAACTAAAGGTGTAGGCATGAGTGGCATATAGGCATATAGGCGCTGTCTCCACGGCCATAATGGAAGATTCACCCTCTTCCTACGCCGAGAGATTAGCCATGCATCCATGTAGATAGGTGGGGTGGTCACCATATAACCAAAATTTTATTAATAATGATGGTACTAACGTAGTGTTGACCTGCAGGCCAATAGAGCGCTCCGGGGGGGCAGGAGGTCGAACTACGAAGACTTGCAACACAATTTTGTTGTAATGTGTTGCAAGGAATAACGAGTACCTCGAAGAATAATTGTACATATAATAATAAAACTGAAACATTAGGAGTTATTGTTATAATGACATAAGTGATAACTATTGAATTGAATAATAGTATAATAATGTTCTATAAATATTACCTTGAGGTAATCCTACGAAATATATAACTATAATAATAAGTATATGGTATGCATCAGGTTGATTGCAGGTTAAGAAGATCCCAAGGTGGGGAGACCCAAGATGCTGCGGACAACATCAATTCAAGGTGGGGAGAATGTGACGTTCCAGTACGATATACGGTCTCAAGACGTATACCGTACTGCGCCGTCACGCGTACACGCCGTCCAGTCGACGTGTACGCCGACGTGTACCCAAGCAAGGACGCCCTAGGGGGCAACTTGCAAAGGTGCACACACTTAGCAATGCGCGCACCTTTAGACCTTTAACCCATTAAAGGTAGACCAAGGGTCATGGGAACCCTAAACCTAACTGATAGCCTTCATAAGGCACCAAACCCTAACATTCCCTTTTTCGCCCACAGACCTTCCGAGCTCCGATTCGCGCGCCTGAGGAGTCAATTCCAACTCCCACGATCTGCCCGTGCGCCTCAGCTTGTCAGATCGTCCTTCCGACCGCATCTCGAAGCAAAACAGAGACATGGACGCCTTCGGATCAAGAGGAGGGAACCAGGGATCAGGTATTTGGTCGATTGAATAGCCTAAACCTTATTCCAGCCTTCGAACCAGTAGGTTTAGCCTATTAAATCGCCCTTAGTAGCCAAGTAGATCCTGAGATTGACTCTAACTAAAGAACCTAACTCTATGTATTAGATTAGTTCTTATTATTTATGTTCATATGATGGATGGATGTATTCTGTGGACTCATTGTATTGGGAAGGGGGTAGAGACTTAAAGCTTAGTAGATGATGCTCCTAGCTAGTCCCTCTTAGTGCATTACTAGAATTCGGCCTGGTGGTACGGAGCCCACCCAGTTGTGGGTGAAGGGGCGGACCGCTTAGAACGAGGTTCGTGTTCTGACCCTTTGACCGATCCCTCCGGTGTGTGTAAGGCCTACACGGGGATCGGAGTGACTAGGTCTAATGCCTTGCCACCGAAAGTGTGGGTAAGGCATGGGCTCGACACCCGGGGTGGTGTTCACCTTCCAATGGGTTAAGTCAATAAGGGCAAGGCCCTCTAGTCACCTTGGGTCAGCATGTAGATCTCTCGGAGGGAGGCGATCCCTACCGCCCCATCTGGACCGGGAGATGTAACCCGAGGGAATAGCCCCTTTGGCTATGCACCCCAAGCTACTGGTCGAGGTCCCAACACTTTTCAACCTACTCGCAAAAGTGTGCATAGAAGGGGCGGATGGAGTGGACAACCCTAAGCCATGTTCTTATGCCCGGTAATCCATTGTCATGATTCTGTCTGCACTGAACTCTGGAGACCCAAGCTAGTCAGTCATCCCCTGGAGTCTGAGCCTTGGGTAGGAACTCCTTGTATTGTGCTGATCTTTGTCTATGCAGATGTTGATGTACCACCCTTCGAGGTGGATATATGATGTTATGTTACTGACGTGTATGTTTACGCTTCCGCAGCTAGGTAGGCCCTGAGGGAGGCGGGGTAAAATGACCCCTTCACTCTTCCCATCGCGGGACTCTAGATGTACCACAAAGTGATACGGAGAGGGCCCCGTGACGCTGTGGAGCTGGTGCGGGGGATGAACTCCTGTTTGTATACGGTGCGGGCATCGTATATGAGTAGGGGACGTCACACACTCGTCGTTAGATTAAAAATTAATATAACGGAAACCGTTAAATATTGCCTCACACAGACTATCACGTCGTTAGGTTAAAACTTAATATAAGAAAAATTGTTAAACATTACTTCACGCGGATTGTCACGCCGTTATGTTAAGAGTTAACATAACGGAAACCATTAAATATTTCTTTACATTGAAAAAAAACCCCTTTCTTTAAATAAAAGGGCATAGGAACCAAATTGCATACCTCATATTTAGTCAAACGCCCTTATAACTTCTCATGTTTCTCAATATTGCACCGATTTGATATGCCATGCACCAAAGAGTCGGGTTCTAGATTGCCCAAAGGGGGGTGGCGAAATTGAGGTGCACTAGATTTCACTACTATCCATTTTTGGTTCTTCATATCAACTTCTACAAGTTGCGATGGATGTCTTCAATTTTCATGCTCTACAAGCTCACACAACACATGTATGAAGTCAAATGCTAGTGAAGTTGTGTCAAACATATATAACTCTTGTACGCTGCCATTTTGTGGCAGTAATGGCATGTGGACAACTTGATCATACATGAATTATTAGAAAACCTTAAAAAACCACACCTCAAAAAAACACTACCTTAAAAAACAACACCTGAAAAAAAACATCCCTTCAAAAAACCATACCGCCTGAGAAAACAACACATCCTTAAAAAAGAGACTACACCTCCTTTAGAAACCACCCATTCTTTAAAAAAAAAACTACGTATCCTTAAGAAAAACTACAGCATATCCTTGGAAAACCACACCCCCATATAACTACGTGTAGGTTTTTTTCAAATCTTCAAAAAGACAACGCGTATTTTGTTTTTACTGTTGTTTTCAGCCGTGGACCAAATGTTGGGGTTGTAGTGCCTCTTGCAACTGGCCTAACTTTCACCATAAAATCTTAGACCATCATCGCCATCACTTACGATTGCCCAGACAATTATGCGGTCTTCAACATTATGGTCTCAACGTTGACGAGTTGCCTTCAACACAAGGTCTAATCTCCCCGTGTTCCCTCTTGCAACTAGTCTAACTTTACTACCACAAAATCTAAACCATTACATCATTGCCTAAACATTAAAAATAATGGTTTCCTAATGTTGGCCAAATGTGCCAACATTTGAGCCAACAATACAATATGGATATGCCGACTGTGTTGTTAGGGTAGCAAAAAACCCTTTAGTCTACGATCTAGAAAATCTAGAAAGATGCCCACTTCGAAAATGTACGGGCTTAAACTAGTGCAAAAATATGATAAAAAGCATTCCTTTCCAGACATTTTCGTATAAAAACAGCAGTATCCCGGGGTTACATAGCATAGGCTTCCTCTTCAAGAGATGAAGCTTGGGTGTCTGGTTCTGGGTCTACCAGCATGAGCGTGAAATGTTTGCAAAAGGAACAAAGAGATTGCATTGCCAGCTTCTTTTCCAGTAAGTTGGAGACTGCTATGCGAACATATTTTCAGTTCATGCCCTTTGTTGATAATCCATCCCTGAGTTTTGCAAGGAACTAGTTAATGGTGCTGCTGAGGCTATGCATGAATTTTCTTGGTGAGGCTATGCATGGTGATGTTTTTTGCTACAGCTGCTAGAGGGCAAAAACATAAATATTTTAATACTTTTAACTGACATGATCATGCAGATCATAATCAGTTATGTTTTTTTTGGAATTGCTTCACGAAAAGGAATTGTTGGAGCTGAGATTACTGTATGTTTTGCAGCTTATATATGCTGCAAAACATAAGATATACGATAATGAGTGTCAATATTTAGTACACAAAGGATGCAACAGTGTACTTCCGTTTGCCGTATTTTCTGCCACACCATATTTTTACCAGCTATAGTGTATGTCGTCATATGAATACATGATTACATGGTCGTCGGAAATTTTTAGTGTGTTCTCAACTTCTTCTACATTAGTCTAATTAAGGTATTCTAACTTCTTCTACATTAGTCTAAGGTATTCTTCTTCTACATTACTCTAAGGTATCGTAACTTAGGCATGTAGGTGTTATATGATATGTACATTATTTACGGCATCGATCTTGTTGTAATTATACCATGGTTAACATACCTTATGGTATTAGGTATAATACCTTAGGTACTGTGATATTAAAGGTTATTGTACATTAGATATTACACGCATAGTATTGAGGTATTATACCTCGGTGTATTATATATTAGATATTCTGGCATAAGCCTTAGCTGTATTATACTTTAGGTATCGTGATAATATCCATTAGGCATGAGACATTATGTGTTATACTCTAGCTATTGTGGTATTATACCTAACTTATTGTACCTTACAGGTTGTAATATTCGACCTTAGGGGTTATACCTTAGGTATTATAGTATTATATATACCTAAAGTATTGTACTTTATATTTTGGTATAATACCTTAGGCATTATATATTAGGTATTGCACCATAGGTATTGTGGTATTATACCTTAGGTATTATATATTAGGATACAATTATAATTGGTGCAGTGGCACAATTGAAATCGAAGTGCTACAACTAAAATTGCAGTTGAAATTGAAATTGAAACTAAACCAGCAACATATGCAGGTGATATCCGGCCCTCTGAAGCTCGAACTGATCGCATCTTTGGGGGGATGGCATTCCAAACAATAGTACGTACAGATTCTTAGACTAGTCTGGGCCTGATCTCAAGGGTACTTGAAGATCACATGCCTAGGTGTTGTGCATGGTGTTGCTACCGATACTGCAATGTCCAGCGGTTCCACACTAGTACTGAACTCACCACATCATCTATGGCCGTCGTTAGGATCTCATGCAGCCATTCTCAGTGGAACATTTGCAGACGGCCCATTAGCCACCTCCGATGGACATTCCAAGGGCCCAAGGAAGCCAAGGTCCACGAATAGTTCGTCCTCTCGTAGCTAGATTAAGGATATCATTCTATTTGGCAGAATCCTGGAGGATTAATGTTGTAATTCACTTGAATACAGAAGAAACTAGGCATCTATGTTGAATAGTGTATACCAATCAGAAATAGATTGCAATCGATAGACCCAAACAATGTCTCTGCCGCTGAAGGAACCAGAAGGAAGAAGGAAATACAACTATAGCCAAATCTAAAATGGCATTACTAGTCCTCACGGCTTCATCTTCCCTTTCTATCTGTAGATGTTTTCGTTTGCAAATCGTTCTAGATATGGTTGACCTCATAGTCTTCATTTCTCGATGCACGTTGCCACGCAGCAATTCTGCAGCTTCCCAAGAGGAGCTGGGCTTGAGCCTAAGCAAGGTGCATCCTTATGTTATTGAGACTGCAACTGGGACCCAGACTCAGCACCATCATCAACAAGCGCAGGGCGTTCGGTTGAAGTTGGTGGATAAGGAGACTCGTGATGCTGCCTCCATGGTCATTGATTTTGATATTGCTAAGCTAAACCGCTATAATGTGATTCTGGGAATCCAGTGGTTGCAAAAAGCTTAGCCAATCATTTTATGGCCATCCCACACTGTAATGATCAAAATTTCACCTAAGAAAACGATTACTCTCCATGGCTTACCTTATGTGGGGTCTGGAAAATTATTGTCTGCCACTGAGGCAAAGTGATGTTTTCAAGTTAATAAAGATCGCTTTTTCTTGATGTATATCATGCCTGATGATGACATGATTAAGTCTTGTAATTCTATGGGTGTAAACATTGAACTAGGTTCAAATGTAAATCAAGAATTACAAAATCTTTTGGAAAGATTTAAAGACGTGTTCCCGGAAGAGTTGCCGAAAGGGCCACCACCTTCTCGGGGAGTTGAGCATGAAATTGTGCTTGAACCAGGGGTTAAGCCAATGGTGCGTGCTCCATATTGTATTAGCCCTCTAGAGTTAGAGGAAGTCAAGCATCAAGTTAAAAAACTGCTTGCAAGGGGATTTGTTAAGTCTAGTAAATCACCTTTTGCGAGTCCAGTTATGCTTGTTAAAGGAAAAGAATGAGACTATGCGAATGTGCATAGACTATCGTGCTCTTAACAAGGCAACTATCAAGGATAAATATCCATTACCTAGAATAGATGATATTCTAGATCGACTTGGTGGAGCCAAGTGGTTCACTAAGATTGATTTACGTAGTGGATATCATCAAATTAGGATTTGGGAAGGTGATGAACCTAGATGGCCTATGAGTTCTTAGTGATGTCATTTGGTCTCACAAATGCTCCCGCAACCTTATGAGGTTGTTAATCAAGTATTCTCCGAATACTTAGATAAGTTTGTCGAGGTGTTCCTCGATGATATACTTGTGTATTCACAAACATTACAAGAGCATTTTGCTCATTTGGAGCAAATATTGCAAACTCTTCAAACTCAGAAACTTTATGCTAAGATATCCAAGTGTGATTTTCTTAAGCAAAGGGTTGCATACCTTGGACACATCCTTTCGGGAAGTGTCGACATCCAAGTAAGGTGCAAGTAGTGCAAATTGGCTACCACCTGAAAATGTTTCTAAGTTGAGAAGTTTTCTGGGTTTGGCCACGTACTATAGAAAATTCGTGCCAAAGTTTTCAAAAGTAGTAACTCCGCTCACAGATCTTTTGAAGAAAGATCGTGAGTATGTATGGGAGAAAGCACAACAAGAGGCTTTTGAGCTTGTCAAAAGATTGTTGGTTAGTATAGTCCCATATTAAAGGTTCTCGATCTTAATAAATCCTTTGAAGTTGGCCTTTCCCCATTGTTTGGGAAGCTACAGAATTTGCGCCCCAAATCGAATTATCGGGCCTTAAATAAGGCCGATTCCCTTGTTGCATGGCTTCTCATGCAGATCCGATCACCCACAGGTGGCTGTCATGCTCAGGCATGGCTGAATCTGAGCGTAGATGGCCTTGCTGCCACTCAATCTTGCTTGATATCAGGACCAACACAAAAAGCTCGAAGCTTTTTGCCCCTTTTTTCTGATTGGCCCAATCCCAACCAACCATAAGGTGCCACGTGAGTACATTAACATTTATTTTAATGTTCCACCTTACCATAGCTAATGTTTATTCATAAAACATTATAACTCGCATTAACGCAGTATTGCATCCGTATCATGAAGCATATTCACAACTGCTTCTGTCTTGAGATACTTGTGCATCCCAGCATAAGTTTTCGGGTTTTTACCCATCATAGCCCCAAAAGGCGCCATCTTGATACCCGTATGATGGCTATTGTTGTAGGCAAATTCCAAGTAGGGCAAATGATCCTCCCACTTAGACTGTTTTTTATGAACAAAACTTCTCAACATATCCTCTAGGATCATGTTGATTTTCTTAGTTTGTCCATCGGTCTGCGGATGATTCCCACTACTCATATGCAACCGCACTTTTAACCCCTTCATCAGGTCTCTCCAAAATTGACATGTGAACTTGGCATCCCTATCACTTATAATAGATAGCGGAAACCCAAATGTCGGAAACACGTACTGCATGTAAGCTGCAGCTACGTCGAATCTCGTAGGATCACCCCTTAGAGGTATAAACTTAACATACATAGTCAAGCAATCGACCACTACTAAGATCTGGGTATGCTGCTTAGCAGTCCGGGGTAATGAGACTAGAAAGTCCATATTCACACCTCTCATTAGGTACTGGAATGGGTTGCAACAGGCCCGGGGTCTTGCCATGGTCAGTTTTCACAGCCTGGCACACCAAACAATGTGAAACCATCCGTTTCACTTGGTCTTGTAAACTCGGCCAATAATGTTGCCTTTTAACCAGCTCATAGGTTTTCCATTCACCCCCATGCCCAGCTTGTGGGGTGTCATGTTGCTCACAAATAATTGCTTCTCGCAATTCTTTATACAAAGGAATATACACTCTTCCCTTATAGAAGTACAATCCTTCTTCTGAAAAATCTCCCAGAGAATCTTTAGATGGATTAGTACCTTCATGATTCTCTATATTTACCTGAGGGATCTCAGCTGCAACTCTAAGTTGCTTGCTATTAACCCCTCCAACAGCATCGTTTCCAGGTTCTCTGCTCGCCCCCCAGGGCTATAGCAGCACCCCTTGCTTCCAGCAAGTACTTTTCCATGGTGGACATCAGACGCTATTCTCGGGCATTTCCCTCGGAAGTCCCAAAATTTCCTCGAGCAGTACTTGCTCATTACGAGTTTTCTCAAACTCTTCATTGAGCTGATGGAATCTCTGTTCCAATGGTTCCTCAGTTGCATTGTTTTGCCCCTGAGGGTTTTTTACGGAAGGATGTTACTCCAGAGCAAGCTATGCATTGGTAAAACCAAATGAAGCTTTATTTTGCGGCAACAAAGAAAAGCGAGCCTGCTCGTTTATTGTATGTCACATTGAAGCTTAAGGGTCAGGCAGCTGAATGGTGGGATACCCATACTTAAGATGGACGAAAGCTACGCACTTGGTTTGAATTTTGTAAACTATTCAAGCAAGAGTATGCTCCCCACTATGATCGGCGACATGCCTTGATACAGTTGAAAGAAACTGTGCAGACTGGGACTCTGCAAGATTATGTGGCAGAACTACGAGCATTGTTCTCGCGTTTGCCAAAATTGACAATAAAAAAAGGGGCAAAAAGCTTCGAGCTTTTTGTGTTGGGCCTGATATCAAGCAAGATTCAGTGGCAGCAAGACCATCTACACTCAGATTCAGCCATGCCTGAGCATGACAACCACCTGTGGGTGATCGGATCTGCATGAGAAGCCATGCAGCAAGGGAATTGGCCCTATTTAAGGCCTGGTAATTCAATTTGGAAGGAGCCACGAAATGGTAAAGGCTTCAAAATTGCTCCAAAGATGCCACGCAGCAATTTTGCAGCTTTTCAAACAATGGGGAAGGGTTTATGTTACCTACCAGAGGTTCTCTTCCCTGAGAATCATTCTCCTTGGTAACCACTTCCTGAGTTTCATTTCTGGTGCCATCTTCCTTGGCTGCCTCAACCTCTGCCTTGAATTCAAATTCAGGCAGATCATCATCCAGATGGATGTCCTGCAAAGATGGAAGTATTCCGTCATCAGCAGGGTGGACTTCTGGCATACCATCCACTGGCTGCCCCGCACCTGCTGGAACATTCTCAGAAACATTCTCAGGTCCTTGATCTTTGGTATCAGAGCATAATGGCAGATCAGGGACCTGAGAATGTTTCTGAGAATGTTCCAGCAGGTGCGGGGCAGCCAGTGGATGGTATGCCAGAAGTCCACTCTGCTGATGACGAAATACTGCCAGCTTTGCAGGACATCCATCTGGATGATGATCTGCCTGAATTTAAATTCGAGGCAGAGGTTGAGGCAGCCAAGGAAGATGGCACCAAAAATGAAACTCGGGAAGTGGTTACCAAGGAGAATGATCCTCAGGGAGGAGAACCTCAACCAGGTAACATAAACCCTTTCCCAATGTTTGGGAAGCTGCAGAATTGCTGCATGACACGTGTCATGTTCCAAGTTGCCATTAACGACAAGAGCATATTAGATAGTTGACTCATATTTATCCTGATAGACAGAATAATATTCTAGATTCTGACAGATGATATGGATTTCGACATGCAAGTTGTGTCCCAAGGATTCCATCTTTCTCGCTAATAAAGGTTGCGTCCAGCGACGGGGATTAAATCGGATGGCTGGTGGATTCCATCTATCTGGATAATATAGGTTGATCTCGGTGGCGTGGACTTTAGTCAAGCTTCTGGCGGTAAATACGGATTTCAGCTGCCAACCTTTTAGAGAGTGATTCCAACGACGAGTACTTTGGAGTCAATATTCTGGAGCTTTGGATCCTTGGTGTAGATTCCGTACAGAGATTAATTTTTAGAGCTTCATTCACTATTAAGATTAAGAAGCATTAGGCCGAGCACTGTGCAAATAGAGCTCTCTCTCGGAAACGAGCAGCTGCCCTGAGCAAGTGGTGGATAGAGGCGCCATATATAGACCTTCATCTGAAGATGCTTCCCCCCTAGCGGCTCATTTCGTCTTAATGTTGAGGGTGGAGAAAAAACCATACTCAAGCGAGGCCTGAGTTCGAGCAGGCAATGGACAAGCTGCAAGAAGATGGGCTGTCGAGGCTAGGATCGAGCTATTGGAAAGCCAGGACATTTCTACATTACAACATAAAGGGCCTGAAACATTGCATGGTTAGCTCCATGTGTTTGGTCCAAATGCTGGAGAATAGGGTCCTCTGGGATGAGAAAGAGGCGATTAAGCTTTATTCGAAAAAATGCATCAATGCAACCAGGGTGTGCAAGATGTGCTGGTAAGTGAACTTTTGGGTGAAACAGACCTAAAGCCCAAAGCCCTGGATTCTATTCTACGCGAGGTGGGTTCTGCTGGAGTCAAGGACTTCACCATCCACCATCTTTGAGCCTGTGTGTGGATGACACTGGACTACAAAGGTCTACTGATAGATGTTTTTGCTACATAGGATGTGACAATGGTGGTTGTTGGCTATTGTCAGCTATATAAGCGTTTTGTTTTGTTTTAACCCATTTCAATTTGTTCAGGGATAGGTTCTGTACATAGAAAATTCAAATTCCTGACGTATAAAGTAAAAAAATACGTATTTTTTAATAAAATACGTATTTAACGTATTAAAAGGTCGCCGGCCGGAAAAAAAAAAAATTCGCGTACGCAAAACCTTCAGATTCGCGTACGCGAAAGTTTTTCCGCGTACGCGAACCAGTAAAAACTGCGTACGCGAAAAATAAAAATAAAAAAACTTTTTTTTTTTCCGGGACGTTCGCGTACGCGAAACCTTCACAGTTTTCAAATTTCAAATTCGTAATTTTTTTTTTTTTGCTCATGCTATATACTGTTTCGCATATGCTGTTTATACGATTTCGCGTACGCGAAATTCAAATTTTAAATTCGTACGCGGATTTTTTTTTTATTTTTTTTTATTTTTTTTTACGAATTTGAAATTTGAAAACCGCATACGCGAAACCTTCTGTTTCGCGTACGTGTTTTTTTTTCCTTCTTCTTCTTCCGCACACGCGGTTTTCACTGTTTCGCGTACGCGAAAAAACTTTCGCGTACGCGAATTAGAAGGTTTCGCGTACGCGAAAATCTTCCGACGCTGGAATTTTTTTTTGCCATATTTTTTACGTTTTGATACGGCAAATATGTGTCGTATCATACAATTCATACGTATTCTGTATAAAACGTACAGCGGATTGAACCTATCCCTGATGTTGTTCAATATATTGGGCAATGTATATCCTATGCAATGTGGGTTAATTTTTAATGCACTTTGGAAGCAACAGCTTGAAACATGGAGTATTACTATTGCTGATCGTCTATCTCAAACTGCTTCCTGCTAGCTTTTGTTCTTTTTCCATTTTTTTGCCAATCTCTATTAGGGGCTTCAATTTGGCAAAGCTACTATCATAGATCTCCTTGATTACTAGCTTTGGAAGAGGAAAAAACAACTTTCCTTTGGGATATTTCCTTCTCATCCAATCTTTCAAGCCCATTGGCAAGCTTTTCCATCAGAAAGTTAGTGCCCAGTAAGATGTCTAGATTTTCTGTGGCCCTATTGACAACCCTGGCATTTACCGAATGCAAGGATGTTGTGGTATTCTCCAAGTTCAAGTGCATATTGGACTTACCCACACTTACGTGGTCCCCTTCCAAGGACAATACAATCTCTTCCACAATATCATCTGCTGGTTCGTCCCCTCCCATGAACAGAATTGCCCCTACAATTTCATTACCTTCAATCATCTACAGCTTGAGGTTATCTAGGCCGCAATCGATCGTCCCACATTGGGTATCCAACACTTGTAAAATGACTTGCTCTTTGTGGGTATCCATCAGCTGTACTGTTTTAACCTGGTGTTTGCATAGATTTCCTTTCGCACCACTCTGCAATTATAGCAAGCCCAGTGCTTACATGCTCCATTCACATAGTATGGATCGTAACTTATAGTCTTGAGGCTTTATACCTCCGTTCCTCAAAGTCAGTGAAAGTGAGGGCCCCATTAAAGATGCTTTTGCCCTATGTATGGCACACTGTATAATCTCCTCTTGGGATGTCCACAATCTGGCCTGTTTCATGACCTGAAAGACGATGTCGTTCATAAGAAGCATGTTCTGCTCACATCTCTAAGCGGAGAGAATTAAGCTTGTATAGGCCAAATGTATCTCCACATCGTTCATTAGAATGTAAAGAAGCCAGCCACTCCTCCTACATCTAAGTTGAGACTTGGACGCCCTTTTGAGGGTATAATGATACGTTTCTAGAGCTGCATTTGTCTCTTGTTTTGAATGATGATACTTTCTAAACGCTAAGACCTATCGACAAATATGTTTGGTCCATTCCTTGTTCATATATGCCTTCAGCTTGGGATACCTCATTGCATACTTAGTTTTGAATGAATACTTCTTCATAGCTTCGATTCCACAAGCTCCCCTATACACGTCACTATACTTCTTGTCCCCAAGCTTTCAAGCTTCTATAGTGGCCGTATCTCCAAGATCTTCACCAACATATAAATCTTTAGAAGGAATCCTATCCCATGCATAATTGCACCTAGTTTAGTGAATATTTTGTTCCTAGCCTCCTTGTTCCTCATGTTTCTCGACAGCCACTTAAATCAAGCCCTTCTAATGTGCCAAATGCAAATTTGAACTGGCAATGTGGGAAAAACCAACATCACATAACGATTGTGAACTTGACCTCGTTATTCATAAAACGGTTCCTTATACCATCTTGCAGGCTTTAATTTCAGCATGAGCATTGTCCGAGATGAAGCACAAGGGTCGCAATACTGGGTCATAGGCACGGAATGCTTCCCTTAATGCTTCCAACCACCGAGATATGGCACTCTTCATTTGGCTATTTGTGACAATCCAGGCAACTGGCATCCCATTGCAATGGTCATCAAATGAATACAAAGTGAAAAGATAATACCTTGCAACATTAACAAGTGTGATCTTGACACCGCAACTTAAATTGAGTTGCTGGCATCACTGATATTGTTATAACCATACCTCTTGTCATTTGTCTTGAAAGTGGAATCCATATATATGGCCCTATCTTTGTCAAACCAGATCAAGGTCTCTCTCTGGATGGGAGTCATCACATCTAACTAAAATAGGGTTCTTTGCTGGTGGATGAACACACTGTCTATGTTCAATTGATCCCACATGCGAATGCTGGTGGCTAGATCCTCATGCAATTTCCAAGTGTCGCGTACGACAAACTTCTCAACGTTGTAGATATTGGGCATGGACAACATATCATCTCTATTCAAGCTTTCTTTTCCTTTCACTGAGCATTTCAGATTCCAACTCTCCTAATGGATGTCCAACACACTAAGAGAAGTGTGTAGAGCACGAGCTTCTGACAAATACAATTTTTCTTCTCCTTGGAGACATGGGGCAAACCTGAACTTCAAGCCCTTTCGAATCGAGTGCTCTCTTGCGAGCTACATCACCGCGCAGGTTGAGACGATCGAACCAATAATAGGTGACCTTAGAACAATCGCGTATCAAATACATTTATCGCATTGTGAAATAGCATCAACCCCCAGTGGATACCCTTTTCCCTTTCAACACTTTTTTGACATGTACCTAGAGCTGAATGATTGCTTTCGATCACATGAGTATTTGTTATAGTCTTGAGGCCCTAAATATACTATTACATGCAGCAATGCCAAAATGAAGGGGCGATCAATCCTAAATGATAATTATATTACGTATGCGTGTTATCGTACCTTTTCATAGATAGATAGGACCGGATTAGATGTGGTGATATACAGTGCTTCTCAGGTAAAAATTGCAAGGGGCTTCTCTGAAATTTCGGTCACACGCAACAAAGTTAGAAATCTTCCCAGTAGAAATCATGACGATCATTGGGGCCCCAGATGGTAGGTAGTGCTCTTTTGCATTCTATAACAATTTGCTGTAATTAAACAAGCCATCTATAGGCTGTTGTAGCACTATACTTTCTAGAAGTTGAAAGAGGATGCACTTTTGCAAGATTTGGCAATCTAACGACAGATCAAGCACAAAGATGCACTTATCTGCTCCCTTTGTTCTTCAAAATCCATTTCTTCTTGAGGGCATCTCCAAACCTATTTTTGCTCATGCGGGTTCTTCATCCAGTTCTACTATCATTTCTTTTGATCAATCAAAGTGCACGATTTATACTTAGTCTAATGAAGGGAGAGAATTGCCCCTCGATGTGTCGAGGGACTAGAATTGAATCTGATAGCCTTGGGGATCTCTTCCTGGAGATCCCAAAGGGCGGCGCACCAAATCGGAGGGCAGAGATGTGACACCTTAGGTCAGCAGCTGCAATTGCCTTGAGTTACCACATGCTAGGATCTCAAACTCGTGATCCCCTTGCATGTCAGCCAATCCTTTGCTCGGGAATCATGTGCCGTGGAATTCTAGATTGCTGACGGATGGACAGGATGCGCCACCATTAATTAGCAGTCGTCATTGGCTTTTATGTCTTCGGGACCAGAATCCTCGACTTTGGGATTCCATTATGGGGAAGGATCCCACGCTTGAGACTAGTATCATGCAACAGTAGCCTCTAGGATCATGTCTAAGGGGATTCTGGACCTTGAATAGATGTGCAGGATGCACTACGGATCCTGCTGCTACAATTGATTGTCACTTCTGCCTGCCGGGATTCACCAGATGGGAATTCCATGGGTGGGGTTTTAGGGAGGATGGGTCATGTATTTCAGGATAGAGTTTAGAGATTTCGGATGTCAGAAGCAGCAAAGACGTTAAAGATATGCCAAGAGGTTCGAGGACTAAGATTTGTTTATTTCAATCTGATTGGTGTGGTACAGCCTGCATTGGAGATTCACCACTGCGCATGTTGACATGATCGAACCAATAATAGGTGATCTTATAACAATCAGGTATCAAATACATTTATCGCAATGTGAAATGGCATCAGCACCCTCTGTGGATACCCTTTTCTCTTTCAACCCTTTTTGGACATGTACCTAGAGCTGAATGACTACTTTCATTGAATAATCTTGAGGCTTGAAGTGCAGTAGTACCCGCGGCAATGCCAAAATGAAGGTCAATCCTAATTGATAATATATTGTATGTCACCTATCGTACTTTCTCATTGATAGATAGGAGTCCTTCATCGAACGGGTTAGATGTCGCTGAGGTATAGTGCTTCTCATGTAAAAATTGCAACAGACTTCTCAAAAATTTTGCTCACCGGCAATAAAGTCAGAAACCCGCCCAGTAGAACCTATGACGATCTTTGGGATCCTAGTGGCCAGAAATGCTCCTTCATTTCATAACAGTTTGTGGTAATCAAACAAACCATCTACAGGCTGTTGAAAGTTCTTTAATGTTGTGTAAAAAAAGCAATTCAAATTGCAAAGTCGAAAGAAAGGAGTAAACTAAATAAAATATGATATGCATCAAGTGAGAGAAAATGTTAGTGTGTTATATTATATGTAGAATAGATTAGAATAGAATAGAATAGAATAGAATAGAATAGAATAGAATAGAATAGAATAGAATAGAATAGAATAGAATAGAATAGAATAGAATAGAATAGTTTTTTTTAAATGATTGAGCAGCACACAAATGTACCTTTAGAGGAGGAACCCGAATGGAATGTGATAAATCTAAAAAATAGCCATTGGTTATGGGGTGGAGGATGGTAAAGAAATATAATAAACTATCCATCTGCACATCCTGGATCACCGTCCCCACATGATCTGAAAAATTATCATGAGCACCATCCAACAATCAATAACCTCAGCTGCAATTTCTAATCCACCATATCAACACCAACGATCCACCTATGTTCTGATACCAACTATAACATTCCTAACCCTTAACCAACTGGGCAAAATCGTCTAGACGTTTATGAGTAGTCGCTTCTACCCATTTATGCCAGTGTCTCGGGAACGCGACACCAAGATCCACTCGAGCGGTCTCCCATGGGTCCATTACATTATCCTCCTCGTCTCACATTAGGTAATCTCTTGCTACTAAAGCATTACATTTCTTGAAACGTAACAAAATTGTTGTTGCAAATCGTAATCTCATTTCCAAATGAAGAATGCTTTTGGAAACTAAAATTTGTGCATCTCTTGCAAGAAACAGTTGAATGATATATGAAAACTTCATTAGGGCTTTCGTTAAATGATACGATTTTGAGTCCAAGGTATGGAACAAGAAATGATCTGCAAAGAAGGTCCATGCAGATGCCTTTAGACAGTCAGGTAATAGATGTATTACCAATCCAAATTTCGATACTTCTACTTAGAACGTCTTTCTTTGTGTTTTGTTCTTTTGCTTGGCTCGGAATTATATGATCTAAATCTAAAGTAAAGTGACTTTGAATTTTTGATAACTCATAATTTGTTTGTGAGTGCAGTAAACTGCAAACACAGATTCTTTGGGCAGATTGATACAGATATCTAAATTGGAAAACAAGTCAGGTGATTTCATTAGAATTTTCATGTTGAGCAGAACTTTCTTTGGTGTTGACTCAATAGACATAGATCAGGTTGTTCATACAGTGCTTTAGTTTGATAGGTGAAACCAGCATGTCAAGCTGTTCTTGCCATGATGTTTAGCAATTCTGCAAAATCTCTTTATTCTTTGGCTTTTTTTCTGCAAAATTTTGAGCTAAAATTTAAAACTATTAATTGATTACAGCATGGCTCAACTAATTTAACTTATATAAATAAAGATGTGAATTTTAACTATCTAAAATGTCTAGGAAGAGCATTTTGTCATTCTTTCAAATGTGCAATAAGGATTCAGCAGCTTGTCGCAACAGTCTCTAGGAAACTCTTACCGCAACAAACATCCAAGAAACTCCCAGTATATATGTGGAGCTCTCGCCAAACGTTGTGATTGTAGGTGAATATGAGGATGAAGAAACCAGAATTGGAGGTTCAAATAAAGAGGCAGCAAACTCTAGTTCTAGAGTTGATCGTGGTGCAAATGATCTGCGGGAGAATGTTACAAAAAATGGCAAGGGGAAGAAGTGGAAAAGGAAATCCAGTCAATGGACTCAAGGTAGAGATTTCCAAGAAGATTGGGGAAGGAGATTCCCATGCATAGTGCCCATAATTGAGGAAGATGAGTTTGGATTTCCTAGAGCAAGTAGAGCACATTGTGATGCATGTTCATGGAAACAAGGAAATAATGTTGACAAGCAATTGAAGTTAGACACCATACAGAAGCACGCTGGTAAAACATATGTTAAGATGATGGAGGGTGGAAAGGAAGTACGCACTGTGACATCGAAAACAAAGAATGATTGTAGGCATTTGCAATATGTTAAGGAATATAAGGAGTACTTAGCAAAGAAGGAATTACCTATTGTCAAACCAATCAAAGACTTGTTTGAAAAAGTTGCTGATAAAAATCTGGAAGCAAAATTGGTGCAATTACAAGCAGTGTTTCATGTATTAAGGAAAGGAAGACCTATGACTGGTTATCCCAAGGAAAAGGAAATTCTGGAAATGCAATGCAATCAGAACTTCTCCAATTGTCATTGGTCTAAGAAAAGTAGTTGGGAGTTTGCAAAATGTATTGACGAAGTACTCCAGCATGATTTGCAAGAAGACTTGCATGCTTGTGAATATTTTGCCATCTCATTGGATGAGGCAACAACAAAGGATAATTCGTCGTGTTTATGCATGACAGTATATTATGTGACCCACTTTGTGAGACATGCATCTTACGTGAGGATCACACGCTAACAAATACATGTAACCGCAGAGAACATATTTGCCACTGTTGAAGAGAGCTTGAAGAAAACTTTAGGGCTTTCGGCAATTGATATTGCAAGAAATCGGGCTTGCATTGGCTTGGACAGTTGCTCTGTAATGCACATATGTCGTAATGGGCTGAGCATGAGGATTCAAACTGCACTGTCCCCTTATGCTTTGGGTGTGCATTGCATGGCTCATAGAATGAATCTTGCTTATACAAGATTGTTGATAATTGTGACAATGTTAGGAAGATTGAAGCCTTGATAAAGGACACTTATAATTTCTTTTGCTGAAGCTAAAAAAGCTATGTCTCATGCTACACATATCTTACTGTATCATGCTTATAATTTCTTGCTTTGGTATCTCACCGTTTTCAGATTTTGCAAGTTCAAAAAGATGGCAATGGATTTGACTAAGGGTAATAAGTTGTTAAAGACTGTTAGCACGAGATGGATATTACTCTATAAACCAATACAAAGTTTATTTTTGGAATATCCTTCATTAGTAGGATTAATGGATAACCTATCATCAAAAAGCGGCCAAGATTCAGAAAATCCCATAGTACTACTTGCTCAGCTCACAGATTGCTGTAATACTTTCCTATCAAATTATATAATTTCAAATGTGGCATTTCACCTTGCTGTAACATTTCCTTCCACCTCAGCTCAAGTATGTCCTTATACTTTTAGGTTCCAGTATATGTCTGCCACAACTGCTTCCTACCACCAAGAATATGGCTATTCCAATCAGCATTTGCAATGTGGATATATCCTGTTATACATCCAACATAGCTCAAGTTATCTCTCAATATATCTTGGCCAAATGTTTAGGATCATTCTCTATTTACTCAATCCTTTGATCCAATCTGTGTGTTCTAGAAAACACTTACTTTTGCCCTCGACAAATACAAGAATCTTTCAAATCCTCCAAATCCTACTTCAGCTATAAACTTGGGTGGAAACATGCACAAAAGACTGCTTACAAGAACATGCACAAAACTTTAATCTCCAAATAGAGTCATTATATAGGGTAATGGCATTTTCTTCTATGTCAATTCCATAACTATCTATACAAGATTTCCAAACTAGCCACCTTGAGAACCTGAACCATCAAATGCAATCCAGGCAAACTTAACCTCAGCTTATATCTTATTTTAACTGCATTCTTGTTACTTTGAACTCAATTATAATCTGTCTCAAATTGACTCAGCAACAATAGGCGAGGATATATTAACACCTCATACTCAAAGATCCAGAAGCATCAACTCACTACTAGCAAGCCACTTAATATCTCCTTAATGTAGAACTTAAAATTTGGTAAACGAGACCTGTAAGAGAAAACAGAAGCTGGTAAAAATGCCTCCATGGTCTTGAATTTCCCAAACGCAGTAAACACATGGCAATTAATCTGTTATGTTGCATAGGGTCCAGGTATGGTTTTTCTTACTAAATTGCTTACTCAGTAGCACTATAGAATTTCCCACTATGTGATCTTTGTAAATTTCAGTAATTAGGCATGGCTAGATAATGCACTTAGGACAACAAAGATCATGCAACAACAGGGATGTCCTATGCTAAACAGAAGCTGGTAAAAATGCTTCCATGGGCCTGGATTTCCCAAACACAGTATATACGTGGCCTGTTCATGACAATGCGGGCCTACTGGTGGGTTTGACTGTATTAGAGGAAGGATATAACCAAGATGTTCTCTTTGAGAGGCAGCATATCTCCAATATACGGTAAGTCCCTTGCACAATTTATTCAAAGTACTTCTAACTAGAGGGGAGACTATCTGGTTGTCTTTGTAAAGTTGCGCATATGAGAAACACAAATAATGTATGCGAGTTTGGTCATTAGGGTTCCAGAACTGTAGTTATGCTTTTTGTTGCTCTGATACAACTATGAAATCCATGCAATGGCTTATATGCAACAATCTCTATGCCTCATCTGAACGATTTGCCGAGGAAAGCAGTTAATTCGAGTGCCATGGTTGTCTCTTATCCTAATCTGCCTCTTTTAGGGCACAAGTTTACATTTGTGAATAAAATTGAGCTTTGTGTACACAATAGGGAATATGATATGGGCTTCATAGTTTAGCATATACAAAAGATGAATAGAAACAATCTTTTTATATATTAGCTTTCTTGCAATTTTGTAAGCGGCCATGAAAAATTTGGACCATGAAAACTTGAACATTATGGTTCTGATTGCATCCCATAATTCTCAGCTATGCTGTTGTTTGCAGGTGGAATGGGCTTGCTGTGCTAAAATGGTCACGTCTCTATATGTTTTTTTTGTTACTGAAAACTTTGAACATCTTCTGGTCGTTGGAACTTTAGAAATAGTAAAAATGCATAAGAATGCATGCAGGTGTCTTTGCATGCAGGTGCAAAGGTTTTTCTCTTGAAAACCTTTCGAGGCAGGGGTTTTTTAATCCTAGTAGTAATGATTGTACTAGCCCATTGTATGGGTCCCATGACCTATTGGTCTCCGTGGACGTTAAAAAATCTATTCTATTCTATTCTATTCTTGCATATTTAAAGGTTTTAAAATTAAATTAATGGTTAGGAGATCGTTAATCAAGCTATGATTTTTGCCATGATGATATGAGAACACATACGTGTTGGATGTAGTTCATGCATTGACATATTGACCATCCAGTAAACTATGGAATAAACTATGGAATGGAGAAGGCTTTGCAAAGTATTTAGAATAAGACGTGAAATCAACCAAATAACAACTGCCATTAAAAGGCTGGTTTCACATGATGTTCTTTATATATACTAAAGAAAAGAATTGTCATGAGGAACACAACATTTACCCCACTCTTGACGTACAAGCATATGAGGTGCCCACCTAAGGTGCGCAATCCTCCTATATTATAAAACCGTGATAAAACTGTGATGCATGTATGTTCGCGTGATCAACAGCCGAGATTTTGCGAATATCCCTCCGCCTTGATCGATGGCCTAGATTGTCCCTATTTTCCTCCGCTCTCATGGATAGCCTAGATTGCACCACATTGCATGCAAAGAGCAGGCAAGATGTGATGTGGACTTCCAAATGTCTATAACCAAGCGACGTGTCCACAAGAAACGATGGGCAAAAAATAAAATGAAGCTGGTCGAATGGTCCCGATGGAATGAACATGCCTTCAAAGGAAACATGGCTATGGCGAGATTCATACGACTTCTAAAAACTACTGCATAGAAGAAATACAAATGTTTATTCCCTTTGTGCATCATAAGGACTGCTAGAAATTTTTTGGCTGCCGATTTTTACATGTATGATCCTCTTCTTTCTGCACACGGCTTTCCTTCTGGGTTAGAAGGAGAAAAATTGGCTCGAAAAGGTAAAGGCATATTTTGTATTTTTTTTCCCTCCCTTATGGTGAAATTTATGTTCTTCTAAGGGCTTCTGGCGGGGTCTTGAATTTGTGTATATGATGCTAATAGATCTTTGTGATCGGAGAAATATAGGAGAAAAATTGTTTTCTGTTACAAGCCCGTGATATTTATGTTTCAGGTATTCATTGAAAGAAACAAATGGCCTTTTGATGTTGAAAATGAGACTGGTTGCAAGATTATGCATTGTAGAGATTCTTAGGAGCTTGGGTAATGTGCTTCAATCTGTCAAAGGCGAAATGACTTCTAACGATCTTGTTATGCTTTAGAACTCAGAGCAAGAGGCATTCTCAGCAGGTTGTTGGGAATACAATACTCTAATATGCTATAAAACTCCTTAGAAAAAATACGTGTTATGCATTATCTTTCAGATATTTAATTTAATTTAATTTAATTTAATTGATCAAGCCATTTTAGGCCCCCGGGCCTCTATGGCAAACAGATACATACATAATATAATCATGGAATATATATAGGCACTCAATCCGAAGCGCCTGAGATATCAAAATCTTCCATGAGGTTAAACAAGCTTATAATATCTGTACGCTCCATCCAAACATCCCTAAGATATGTACTCAATTTATGGGCTGGCATATCTAATAGTTCTCTTAGAGTCTGACCCTGTATGCCATATCTATCTCTGATGTTCTCGTATGCTGAACATTCCAAAAAAACATGTTTCTCTGTTTCAATTTCAAGGTCTAGACATCCTAAACAAAATCTCTCATTACGAGGTGTACCGTTCCACCTACTTGTTTCAATGTGTAAGTGGTGTGACGATAACCTCAATTGAGAAATCAATATGCGGTTCTTTCTACTGATATTGGAAAGCAAATAATCTTGTTCTTCATATGTGTCCAAATGATTGATGTCATCAAGATAAAACCTTTTCTTAACATCCTTGTCAGGTTCGAGCCTCCACATTTCCTTTACCACATATGCTTTAACCTCCATATAAACTTCCTTATATTTATGTGACGTCGGCCAATTGTCTTGTCCAAGCCATTTAGCACACCATTTTTTCACTTCACAATACCAACCTTTTTCCTTAGATTGTTCAAGGGCTAGGCGAGGAAATCTTTCCTCATCCATTGCCATAACCCTGTTAACATATGCTATCGTTCTGCACAATGCTTCAGCCTCTAAGGGCAGCATACCTGTCTTCGCTAACATCATGCAATATGGTGTTTGTGGCTTTGCACCAAGCTCACTCAATAAGAAACGTTTCTGCACATTTTCAATAGCATTCCAGCATTTTCGGGATAATCCAGGCCCCCAAACTGGGCTACCATACAAGATGATTGGTTTCACTTGAACTCCAAAAAGCAATCTTTTTAATTTCCAATGTTCAAAATTATTGAGCCTGCATTGATGTATCATACTATAAAAGGCCCGCAATCCTCCTGACGCACGTTTTTGGGCAGCCCTTGTCCTCATATCAATTCCAAGATATTTGTATTCTGTTAACTTTTGTAAGGGGATACCACCCACTGTAAATGTAGTGCAATCCTTGCCATCAAACACTATGATTTTCGACTTGTTTACATTAATCTGCATTTGCTTCAATGTGCAAAAGGACTCAAGCACGTCTAGGTGTCTCTGTAGCCCGCCTGCATCCCTAGATATCAACACTATATCATCTGCAAACATTAGCAATTGCAGTACATACTTGCCAAGCCTTGCTCCCAAGCCACCTAATCTCGTCATCCAACATTCAAGTTCATCAATGAGTAGCCCAAAAAGAGTAGGAGAGCAGGGGCAGGCTGATAGGCATGTACTATGTTGCAGAGATTCTTAGGAAGTAGAAGTATAGGTTCACGAGGACATGTCTACCTCCAACAAAAAATCATGAGGAGTCTCCAGAACCAGCAGAGCCAAAGAAGCATTATGTATCCAAATCCACATTCTCTTTGTCCGCGATTCAGCATGACATAGAAAGCTGAGTCTTTGGATGAATGCTTCATAGCCGCCCCTGTTCTTGGAAAAGCAAATGCAGAAGATCAAATATTCAAGCATTTTTGTAGCAAATCTTTGCTTTCTTTGTAGTTTATGCCTATGGTCAACTGTATGTTGCTCTACTGTATGTATATAAAGAAGCATTATGTTAGAATACAACCAAAGAGCAAAACTCTTCATATACAATCACATGGAATGCCCACCGAAGGTGGGCATTTTTCTAGTATCTCCTTAATGTAGAAATAACTCACCTGATTTGATAAGGGAAGCTCACATTCATACATAATTATATTCTTCTTTGATATTCTTTCGCACTGTATTTCAAACTACATTTACCAATAGGGTATACCATTTGATCATCTACCAATTGTAGAGAAAATAAGCAAATGTAAAAACCATACCTTCACATCATCCAGCCTCATTGTTCATGCTCCACATGAAGACGTTTCTATTAGCGTCCTTCATGTTTTGTACAAGATTGAACTAAGATTAGTTCCTTGATCACATATATCCCACCAGAGTTATTTACCACAGAAAATATAATTAAAGGAATCAATACTAGGATATCATGTCATTACATTTCCATACTTGACAGATCCATCACTGTAGCTAATGTGTTCTTGATACTCATGTTTATATGGCATCTGCTTTATTAACCCCTAAGATGGTGGAGATTGTTTGTATTATCAAGAACTTCATTTGGGGTGGAAATGAGGAAGGAGTTGTAGTCAAGGTTGCTTGGCCGAAGTGCATTAAACCTAAGGCATCTGGCGGTCTTGAAATGTTGGATTTTCACGTCCAAAATAAGGCAATGATATCGAAGTTTATTTGACAGAGCCCATTCTTCCTTGGGCTTTGCTTTATCCTCTGCACCCATATCCTAATGCCTTGCATAACTTGTTGCTTGGGACACTGTCCGAGACATGTCATCAGTTGTTTACTTCATGTTGGTGGGTTCCTCTGCAAGACACTCTAGAGAATGTGTCTCAAGTGTTGTTGTTCATCCTAAGATACAACGGTGGTGGATAGTAGCTTGGTATGAATTTTGCCATATCCTATCATGGGAAAAATTAAGAACAAAATTCTTATTGTATAGATTGGATAGAACAATTTGGACTCATATCGTTGAATTGTTGTCACAAGATTCCGGTCCGCATGAAGGATGCCATCAGGTATCAAGCCAGAGTGCTTTTTCTCTTCTGTTTATAACTTGCTTCAGTATGATGAAATCTTGCCTCCGTCTAGTAGATGGCATCTTCAGGTTCCTCGGCCACAGTGGAAACGTGTTTGGACATGGGTGTGGGATAAGTTGCTTCATTCAAAGTGGCAGTTGTGTTGTGCCAAGTAATCCAAAGATGTCAGAGTCAATAGTCTGGTCCATAAAATTGATCATCTGATTCCAGAGCTCTATTCGTTATGTAAGCCAAGGGTTGAGAGTATTGAGCGTTAGTTCTTCTTGTATGAGCAGCTTCAACTGGCATGGTCTTAGTTGTTGACCCTGTTTGGCACTCCTATGTCTAGCCATCAATTTTTTCTTACTATTTACCTTGATGCAATGCGCAAACGAACTTTCCATCTTCTATCGAGTTGGCTATTGTGATCAATCTGGAATGGAAGGAGTGTATTTTTAAGGGCATGAATACTATAGATGAGATTTTTCTTTGGTGAACGTTTAATTAATATTGTTATGGCTTATAATTGTTCTTCTCTTGATTAAGAGAAGAAGGTACTGATTTAGAAAGTTTACCTTCAGATTCATTCCTATGCATAGGCATGTCATTGTGCTTAGTTGGATCATTTTGTCTATTAGGGTTATAGTCTTGTCTGTGCATGATGAACAAAGTTTGTCGTCCTTCAAAAAAACAAAAACAAAATGCTTAATGTTGTATTGTAATGATTGTACAAGATAATGAATGGGCATGAGCATGGATTACTTGAATTTTTGAGCTTTAAAAAAAAAAAAAATTGGTATTGTTCATATCATTTTCTTATGTTCAATGTTCAATATGAGAAGATGGTTGTGTGATTTGACAAGTTTATGTGTTCGTTTTAATGATAAGTGGAATGAATAGTCTTTTTGATAATCTTTATTAGAGTGTGTATAGATAGTTTGTTATGTGCTTGAAGATTGATTGGCCATCTAGCAGAATGGTCAGTCTGAAAACATATTGCCTTTCATATAGCTAGTGCGTGGACATTATTGATTCAAAACCATGTATACTACAGGTTGACAACTATGAAGCACACTCATAAATGAACTGTGAAAGATGCAAATGTGTGTTGAGGATAATTTTTTCCTCTTACAATAGAAAATATGGATGATTTCTCCCTATGGAGGTTGCCTCTTTGTATTTATATCCTATTCAAACTTGTTTAGGAATGTGCTTACCTGCTATAATGTTTCCGCAATCAAAAAGAGTATTTTTGTAACATATGATTTTGGAAGATTTATTGTGGTATTCGTATTGAAATACATATAAAGATGATGCTGGCACCTGGGTCATGTTTAGAAACCAACATGGAATTCTTTTGGCAAAGGTGCAGGGGTTTTTTTTCAACAATGTAATGCTGTTTTGTACGTCAAAATCCGTACGTTTAAAAAACGTTTTTTAAGATTTTTTGAAGATTTTTAAAATTTTTGAAAAAAATCTTTAAAAATATATTTCATATAAAATACGTTAAAAATCTTTAAAATCTTTAAATTCCTTAAAAATCCTTAAAAATCTTAAAAACTCCTTAAAAATCTTAAGAAATCCTTAAAAATCCTTAGATTTTTATCCAAATATATGATTTTCTTGAACTTATTTATCTTTGTATATAAAATTCTTATACTTCTTAACCTCTATAATAATGTTTTTCTGAATTTTCTTAAGAGTTGTATGGCAAAACAACTATGATATCTTTGTACTTGAACTTAATAGTTTTTTATAGTAGCATAAGCTTCTGATTTACTTGTTGGCATGCTACGTCTTATAACTTGTAGCAAAAATGTGCATTTTAATAGTAGCAAATATATCCAATAAAGCAGTGCAAAGAATGTGCAATTTTTTTGTTTTTTATTTTTTAGCCTTACCAAATCATAAAAATCCTTTAAAAAACGTGAGGATTTTTATAGAAGTACTTTAAAAAAAAAAAAACGGGTTTTTTAACAACATTGCAACAATGGGATAGAGTCGCACGTGGGGGATGCCTGAGTTGTCGATCAGTGCAGCCAATTCTAAATCTGGTTGTTTCAGATGTCGCAACGACTGCTTCAGGTGTCGCCAAGCAATTCGACCGATGTACTATCTCTGGGTATTGTTTGGTATTTCAGGGTCAGCGAAGCAAGAAGAGACGAGCGACCTGCATAGTGTTCCCACGTAACAGGTGATCGATTTGCATATCCTTGTTTGTTTTTTGTGTTTGTGTCTTCATCATGTCACAACCAGAAAGGGCAGGACTGCTGCTGCCCATGGGCCCATCCCTTGTTCGATGCCAATGGAATCAGGTTCTGTACAGACTGAGAACTCTGCGATGCCCACTTCTGCCATGCCTAACCTTGCACAGAGCTGGGATGCAATAGATGTCTCCATCACATTGGCCTTGTCTGGTCAAGACATCTTTCTTCCTTTTACGATAGGAGATGCGTTGGTGGCACAGTTGCCCTAGAGAGAGGGTCTTTTGTCGATCACCTCCATGTGCAGGCCGTGCTTAGAGCCCGCTACAAGAGTCCTAAGACCCTGAACGATGCTATCAAAAGGGACTTTAATTGGCCCTCTAAGCCAGTCGGCGTTATCTTAGTCTACAAGGTCCTCAAGAATAACAGGTTGCACTGCTTCGAGGGCATGCTGGGATACTGTATGAAAGACGTAGGCAAGGTACATTACTCCTGCCACCAGCACTGAATCGATGATTAAGAAGGGAAAAGATTTGTATGTAAGATGGAGTGCTGGGGACACAAAGGGCCTGTGTGTGTTGGATAACAGAAACCGTCTGAACAAGGCAGCGCACTTTGTTTTTTACCATGGTGGTCGTAGGTTGACCCCTAGTTTGATGTTCACAATTTGCAGGATGCTGTGAAGCAGGGAATAAATTACTAATCGTATATTTCTTATTAGCCAGAATGACTTTAGCTAAACTTGCTCGATATTAATCCCAAAACTTTCTGTGGTTTAGCTAAACTCTATACATTTTTTCTCTCATACTTTCTAGCGTTTAGCTAAACTAACCCAAACATCATCCCAAAAATTTCTATGGTGTGGCCAACAGAAAATATTAAACCAAGTTACTATACTTTTTTTTCAATATATTTCACATATTTTAGTCATTTTCTTTGTGAAAACATTCTAAAATAATGCTAACTAGTAAAGTCTAGGACTCAAATTAATTCATAATGCTAGAAACTAAACTAATAGTAATATATTTCATATAAACTAGAATGATGTTAGCTAAACTAGCCCGAAATTCATTCTAAAAGTTTCTATGGCTTAGCTAAACACTACAAAATTTCACGCTCTTACTTTCTAGCGTTTGGCTAAAGAGCTCCAGGGTTGGTGCAGTCCCGAAAAAAGTTAAGCTAAAATTATTATTTTTTTCTCAATTTTTTCCATTTACTTTAGCCAATTTTTTTTGAAAATATGCTAAAAAATCGCCAAATAGCTAAGTTTAGCCCTTAAATTATTCCATGCTGTGAAGTGGGATATATACTTTGAGCAGCAGTTGGATCATTCCATCCAACACTGCCCATGTGAACGAGCATAGAGTCCGTGCTGCTTGAAGGCTTCTGTTGAATCCCGCTCACTGTATGCCATCTGATGTTAGAACTATTCTCTTTGGTTTATCTGCAGGTTATGTGCTTGTTGAACGGAATGGGCCTAGTCGCCGCCGATATTGGGATGATTATGTGCCATCTGATGAGATGGATTGTAGTTTTTAAGATATTCATGATCCATCGTTTAGCACTAGTCTTGAAATTCCTGATCATGGTGTGGATTACATCCCCATCCATACTGGGGATCATACCATGGCAGTTGGCTGAGTTATTGTGTGTGTTATTACATGTACAGCTTCAGTTTTGTCTATGTTTTACTTTCTTTCAGCATGTGTTTGTGTGGTGACAGTTTGTTGCAGGGTAAAAATGGAGACCGATGGGAATTCTGCTGGGGAGACGGGCCATCCCATCGTGAGCTTGGATCCCTCTTTGATAAGCTCTAGGATTTACGATTCTTATTCTGATTCTCAGGTCTATCCTCCTGAGGGAGAGCAGTTGTTCACTGCAGAGGAATTTATAACGAGTATTATCCACGTAGAAATGGAGGCCCATCGAATAGCTGCTTCCTTTAGGATCCTGAGGAGGCAGTTGACTAGTTTTTATGTGGCCATCGATTCAGTGATCTCTATGTTGCCTGGGAGCAGTTTGGTGCTCCATTATCTGAGTTACATGCTTTGAGATCTCAGATCAGCCTCGCTAGGGGTTTGTTGATGCAGGAAATCCGGCAGCTTGATGCCGTGATCAGGCAGGCTACATCTGGAGAGCCCATGAATTAGGCCTTTTTGTTGTTGATCTTATTTATAATGTCCTTGTTTGTGCAGTTTCATGTGCGTGGTGCGCATGCCACATGTACATTTCCTAAGCTTATGAACATGTGATGTTTTGTCCTTTGATGTTGTGTGTTGTACATGCTTTGTTTATTGCACTTCGTTACTAACATCTGCAGACTTTCAGAGGGCTTTGGCCCCTGGGCATAAGGGAAACCCCCTATGCCTGGATGAGCATTGGCATTGCGTTGGGGTTCAATTTCTCAAGCTCACTAACAGATTGTCTTTGTTGGCTTGCAGCCATTCAAGGGAACTATGCATACGATCATCAAATGCATGCCATTGACAAAGCTGTCAATGACATGTGTTGGATGGCTCCTATGCATGATCTCTACGTATCGTCCAGGTAAGCGATGGGCTTTGGATTCATCTGGGGTTCGATTCCCCAGGCTCATGTGATTGTCTAATGTTCTTCGTGTTGTTGAGTCATGGAGTGTTGTTATGCAGTAGTCTCTCCTGTTGCTTTCATACTATACTGTACAAAAGTCAGAATACTGTTTTATCCAATAATGCCCCCTTTAAAGTCGGGTCAACAAGGTGCAGTTTGACCTGAGAAAGACTTTTTTTTTGAAGAACTGTGTCATCAATATATTAAACTCCCGGGGACGGAGACACTTCCACCAAGCCACTTTAACAACCGCCCCTTCATCATCCCCGCCCCACACAAAATTTCGAACAATCTTATCCAAAGCCTGTATCTTACCCTCAGGAGCTAACATCGCAGATGCTGTATACACATGAGTGCTACAAAGTACTGACTTGGCAACAGTGATCCTACCTGCCATGGATAACTTGCTACCCTTCCACCAATTGAGGTGTTTCTGCAACCCCTGCAAAATCTCGTCCCACACCCTCCCCAGGGAAACATCCCCTCCAAAGGGAATACCCAACAGCTTAGTACACACATTACCTGGAAGCACCTTCCAAGGGAATAGAGCCAAACAAGGGGAAGGCGGAGTCAGCTGAGCCCATAATGCGGAGCACTTACCCCAATTAAGAAGAATGCCCGAGGCCAAGGAGAAAGTATCCAGTAGACCCTTCACATTCCGCAGATTCCTCTCTCCTGCCACCAAGAAGAGGAAAGTGTCATCGGCGAACTGGTTAATAATCTGCCAGGGCGAACCCTCTGCCTTTTTCTCCTTAGGGGTGCCCTTTGGCGCCATTTTTGTTTACGATTGTGGCAGAGGCCCTGTCTCAGTTGTTTTTGGCTGCAGTGGAGGAGGGGGTGGTGGATGGGCTTCGGATGCAGGATGGTAGCCAGCAGATTATTGACCTGAGAAAGACTTGAATTGGGCGTTCTGGATTTTTGGAGAGGGAATATGTTCCCAGATGTACCGTTATCCAACGGCTCAGAAGCCATAATACATGCTTTAACAATAATCCATAAGTAATCCATATAAGTATAGATAGAACTTTGTAAGAGACATTACAAACAAACTTTTTTTTTTTTGAGCTACAATGTGAAGTGGATTATAGGTATGGCGACTATGGCGGCAGTTTAGGGCGACAGCTATGGCCGCGCCCGTTTCTTGAAGAAGGACCAGTTAGAATGCCGGGAGGGTGTTTTGCACCGCTGCCATCTCCAAGTTCGAAGCAGCTGGGGTCACTGGTTTTCTTGGAGCCGAGTTTAGCATGATCTTTCAGTTTGTGGGGTTCTTGCAGGGGTATGAGCACTCACAGCGGCTTCTAATGCCTGCACTCGTTGCAAGATGGTGTCCAAGTTTGCTGCCGCACTCACTGCGATTTTCAAGGCCTGCACTTATTGCAGGTTGAGGCCCGAGATTCATTTACAGCAGAGTGGTCCACAAGCTTCTGTGTTATTTGGTAAATAGCTTCCCATATTTCAGCCAGATTGCAAGCAGATATGTGTCCCAGAGGGCGGTTGTTAAATAGGTTTGCAGTTCTGGCCCATGAGTTTTGTAGTTAGTTTTTTGGTGCAAATAAGGGTATTATCTGCATTGTGCTTAAGAACTATTTTGCCACTAATAGCAGGCTAACAGCAAGAAGATGCTCATAGGGCTCCACACTAGTCAATATGTGCTTCTTGGCTACATTCTCTGCTTACACTTTGTGCTTTTGCTCTTCCCATCCTGGCTGGGGGAGTTTAGAATCTGTTGCCATAACAGGACTTAGAACTGGATACTAAGGCAGAAGATCCAAGTAGACCTTTCGGGGCGGGAGACCTGGACTGTCTCAATGCTACTCCATTACCGGATTTGGGGCTACAAGAATCAAGACCCTAGTACATGTAGTGGTATTTGAAGGAGCAGGCATACCACCCTTTAGGGAGGCCTTTTTTATCACCCTTATTGCTTGAACAAGGAGTGTTGAATATTCCATACTACAACAGGTTGGAAAGGAAGAGAAAACCCCTGTAGTATTTCAGTCAAGGTAGACCTTGAGGCCAAGTTAACGCACGGTATATGCATGCACCTTTGGCCTGCTATGTTTACATCTATCATCTATCGGGGCTGGTCGTCAAGTGAATCTTGATTCTGATAGAATATAGGAACTTTCTTTGGTGTCCGTTTGAAGAAATGTTAGCAGTTTTAGACTCTAAACTGGGAGCAACAAATGGCTATGCAACATTGGGATGGATGTGAAGGGAGGCAGGAAAGTAAGAAGCCATGCTCCTATAGTACTTCCTAGAGCGGGAAGAGCGAGGCGGTTATCTTCAGTACTACGGAAAGAGCGAGGCGGTTATCTTCAATTTTATGCAGGAACGAGGTAGGAGTCCCCTAATACTAGATTTTGGGAGGGAAGAGGTTGAGCGGGAATTCAAACAGAGTACTAATCCTCTCTTATGTCTACCCCAAGTTGTCATAGGGGAGGGTGCCCACATATCCCTCACTTAAGAAAGGAATCCTTATAAGTCAAGTTGCATACATCCAACCTAAGCAAATGAGGCATCAACAGACCTAAGCTTCTTGTTGCTCTAATTTTCAGGCCAATTGGACATGTGTACAAGAAGTTACAAGTGTTCAAAGTAGGGTTAGTCTGCTGCCCACCTTCCCGCAGTAAGTGCCCATCTACTGCGCACCACTTGCCTATCTATTGCGCACCAATTGCCCACCTATTACACATCAAATGCCCATCTACTATCTATTGTGCCCTACAACTATAAAATATTCATTCATACCATCCAATTTCACACTCCGTCTACTCACATTTGCAATCAACAAATCACTTTATCATGCATGCATGCTATCAAAGAACATAAGATGACATCCAACAATGCGACAAACAAGGAGGAACAATGAAGAAATAATCTGAAACAAGAAAGGAATAGCGTGCAAAAATTAGTTGCATATCTAATTTCTTGGATTTGGATTCATAAGCTTGTACCAAAGCTGCCATACAGTTTAAAATTCATCAAAAAATTTGCAAGCACGCTATATTTCTTGGGCACAAAGTGATCATATCATAATTCCATCATCATCACTACTTGAGGGGTAGTCGGGTATTGGCATCTACAAAGACAATAACCCATAATTAGTACATGCTTCATTGAATGAGATAAATTTGAAATTCAAGCAAATTAGCAACCTTCATCATTTCTTCTCTCCATGCCCTTGCATAATCCTCGTCCATGTTCTTGGCTCTTGAAAGCACATCAGGGTCCACACCAACCTCAGCCATGTCTCGAATCATGCGTGCTTTGTTTATTCCATCAAGCATGTCTCCCGTAGGACCAGTGTTCATGTTAGCATACCTGATCCATGCTTGTGTGTCCATTCCAATGCCATCATCATGTGCAATGTTTGATCCATGTGGCAGGTCCCATTGTTTAAGAGGTGATTGAATGGTCTGTAATCTGCTAGGAACCGGTTTGGCAAGTGAAATCACTTGCTGATCTTGAGAGCAAATATGTGTGTCCTCAAGGCTACAACCCACAAGAGGTGTTCCAGGCTCATCTTCGTGCGGTTGGCTATCTTGGAAAAGATCGGGAGTCTCCTCCTGTGGATTGGTCTCAAGTGGTCCACATTCATATAGATCAGGAAAGCTTGCATGAGCTACATTTGGAGTAGAAGGGATATATACTAACTCATCATCACTATCATTATGCTCACTATCAACTCCTAACAACTCCAATGGAGGCAAGCCTTTTCTTGATCTCAGCCTATTTTTAATAACTAATCTTCTTTTTTTTGCATTCTTGTTGAGAGGTCTTTGCTGCCCAAAAATGGTAGCCACTTTGGATGTACCTTGAGGGTATAATTGCTGCCTAAGTCTTCTAGTGCTAGCCTCAAATTCTTCTTCGGCTTTTCTTCTTGCCTCTCTTTCTTCCCTTTTTGCAATTGCTCTTTTCTTTGCCTCTTCTTTCTCCGCTTTCTTTCTTTCTTGTTCTAGCTTCTTTTGTGTACCTCGGGCAGCCTTCTCCTTTTCTGCTTCCTCTCGTCTTCTCTTTTCCTCTCTAAGCACTAGACAAAACTCATCCGAGCTTACATGCACCCTGCCACCTAGATCAGGGTATATCAGCCTCCTCTTTCCAACATTTACAAGCTCTTAAGATCTACCCGGATGCCCGCTTGCTTGTGAAACAGGTGGCAAATTGGATCTCCTAACTGCTAGCATCATTCCTTGCATTGGCACATGAGCTTGAGCTTGAAAAGGTCTATTTGATGGACCAGCAACATTATGTACCTGCATGCTCCTCATTTGGTGACTATTGCCATCTCCAACCAGCCCATTCCTTTGCATGTTCACATCAACTAAAGGATTGCTAATGTTAGCAAACTCAAGGACTTGTTGTGGCTGCTCAATTGCCTCTTAACACTCACCTTCAATTGCATTGATTGCATCCTGGAATTCATGAAAGGGCTGATCATAAGGCTGAGCATAAGGCTGAGCATTGGGCAGCCCACATGGCTCATCATAAGGTTGATCATGATCAAAGGGCTGATCATTTTCATTACTTGGCTGGTCATTTGGCAATTGTGGCCTATAAACATCTTCTTCATCTTCTTCGCCTTGTTCATTTCCATCATCACTCTCTATGACACCTTCTATCAACTCTTGGTAGTCTTGTAGATCTAATGCTGCATTGTGAGGCTTTACCTTTGATGCATTAAAGGGCCAAATCCCTGTGGCCAAGAATCCGGAGATAATATTTGAAGGTGTAAGAGCTGAAGCAATTGCCTCGGAGATTATTGCCGCAATGTCTTCTTCTTTGGGCTCTCCTTTAGGCCTGCTCAACATATATCTTCCTCTAATAGTCTTGAAAGCACGTTTAAAAGGCCCAAAACAAGCCACATCAAGTGGTTGAAGGGCATGAGATGTATGCGCCGGCAATATTGCAAAGTGTATGCCCATCTCTTTTGCAGCAAGAATTACTTCAAGATCCATATGACTCCCATGCCCATCCATGATGATAAGATGAGGTCTTTCACTAGATACTCCATCGGGGACTCTTGCTTGAAAATGGGCCAGTCAAGAATAGAATAATTCTGTTGTCATTTAAGCTCGAGGTTGGACAGATTGGATTGCTCCTTCCTCACATCGTGCAATATAGTCTTCTCTTATTCTATTGCCTTTGAATATGTAAAAGCTTGGCAGCCTATAACCTTCAGCATTACAGCATGCAAGAATTGTTACCCACTCTCAGTTTTGCATAACTAGCTCATGGACATTAAGAGCACCTCTTCGTGCTACTATCTTCATCCCACTAACCTTACCGGCTTGTACACCGGTCTCATCCGCATTCCAAATTCTAGAGGGAGGAAAGTTAAAATTTGAGTACACCTCTTCTAAACCAGCATACCATGCACTAATGTTTGCCTCATTCATTGCCTTTGCTCTAGATATTTCCAATGTTTCTGTGCTTCTCAATGATATATCAGGGTGTCGATCTTTAAATAAACGCCACCATTTTTTTCCAGGAAGACCGTCTTTGCTAGTTATTGCTCCAGTTTCACACAATTCTCTTGCTCTTTGCCTAACTACATCTAGGGTGACACCCATTCCTTTATCAGCCCTATCTAATGCCCATTGAACAAGCTCCTCCTCTTGTCCAATAGTCAACAATTTAGGATTGTTTTGTTTCTTATGAGTAATTGTGCCATAAAGCCAGCCTCTAATTGTAGATTCAGGAATGCCTGTTCTTCTACCAGCCTCTCTAATTGATACAACATTATCACTTACCAAATCAAGAGCCTTGTCCATATCCTCTTCAGTCCATTGTCCTCTTCCACGAATTGGTGCCTTCATTCTCGCTTTTGCTGTGCTAGTTCTTCTCAATTTTTGCTTTGGTGCTGCCACTCTCTTCCCAGGTTGTGGCATTCTTCTGGTGCATATGGCTTGTGAAGATGAGGTGAAACCGGATCTTGTTCCCACCATGCTTCCAGAAATCTGAAGCAATTGCAACCTGTGAGCTCCAGAATTGAAAAATTGGACAAAAACGATTCATGGAATGGGAAAAGAGGTGGCGGGAAGTCCATCCATAAGCATTAATTGTGCAATTAATCAGCCCATAGGCATGCTAACCTGCTAAAATTGGTGTAGACCATCTTCAAATTCGTCCTCCTTGAGCTGCGGCAGCATGGGCAGGGGCAAGAAGTGCGTATCAAGGGACAAGGAGTGCGCGATTCTTGGAGCAAAGATGTGTGATACATGGGCATTGGGTCTGTTTGCAGAGAGAGGGCCCTGCGTTGGAAAGGGGCAAAAAAGTGAGCAATAGCAGGGCACTGCGTTGATAGTGGGCACCCTCCCCTAGTTGTTTGATTTAAAAAATGCAAATCTAGCCTACTGAGAGGCTTATAAATAAGGTTGTATACCATTATTTACTAATACAAGAAACTTATCGCGGCGGCCAAGGCCGCCGCGAACGTTTCTCTTTCTCAACCTGAGCAATTGCGCCATCCTGCTCAAATTTCAGATGCGCACATGAAGCCCTTTTTGCTTTTGATTGTTGCCGGTAAACCCATCGCCCACATCATAAAAGGGGCTGAGATTTAGCTTAACTCAGACACAGACACAAAGCATGACTTTTGTGAGCCAATTCATCGGATGCAGACTCCTTTGTCGATGAAATTTGGCTAGATGTATTCTTGCTTTTTACTGTGCTTCTTGCAGAATCTCCGTGCCCACCAGGTAACGACATAAGGTCGAAACCTGTCTTCTAACAGAGCACAGCTTTGGATTAAATCCTGGTTATTCAGATGAGAATTTTGGATTAAATCCTGGTTATTCAGATAAGAGTTCTAGCTACGGTAATTGAAGCCCTGGTGCAGGCCATGCATTTTTGAAAGTGGCCCTAATAATCCGATTCAAGCAAGTTATTGAGGCCTCAGACATCGAATTCGTAAAATCTCAGATAAACTTCTAGCAATAAAAATAATTCAAGGCTACCCAGATTTAACAGAAGGAAAATTAATTTTATGGAAGTGGCATAAACCTGATGGACTGCTTTCTAAGTAACAGATCCAGAGGATAATTCAGACTTTAGTATCACGTGTTGTGTCCCGCTTCTGTTTGCTAGTGAGAGGAAAAATTCTTAGTTGTTGACCAAATTCAATCTCCTTTTTCTAAATCGTGCCCATTTACAGGCTCTTCAAGCCCATTTACAGGCTGTGTAGAATTGGCAGATACTTTCCAGGTGTGCAAAATCGGTACTGGGTAGCAGAAATCACCGTCCGGATGCCGCTTACAAGTGCTTAAAATTGGCGTGTTTTAAACACGACGTGCGTCATTGATCAATTGACATGTAGGGTGCGCGCCCGTCAAATGACAGGCTGAGAGAATCATGAGCTTGTTTGGTGCCGGAAATATGAATGCCTGTAGCCCGCCATATTCATGGATGGCGAGCTAACCCATGCAAAATGGAGGGACTAATTGTTTCCAAGAATTGCCTGAACCGAAATTCAACAATTTGCCCTCACCAATTTTGCAATACACTGAAATCCGGGATAGATGAAACCCAATTCCTCTCCCCGTTCACTTTACAGAGCCATTGATGCAGCAAGGAAGAGAGATCAGAGGCAGAGATTGTATGCAAAGAAGGTAGCAATGAAGAAGAATTCCCCTTCTAAAGATTCGCCTTCAAAGAAGAATAAGAAATTGAGATTGAGTGACCGCAGAATAGGAGAAATTTCAGGAGAAATTTATGAAGTATTCAACCAAATTAGTACAAATGTTGATGACAATGACAAAGGCCGTATCCTTGACAGTCTTCTTTGGAGGGCAAGGGATTTACCAATTGCTTTTATAAAGAAATCTAAGCAGGTTACTATGACCGAGCAAATGGTGAAGAATTTGAAGGAAACAATGCAAGAACATAAGTATGAGAGGAATCATGACATGCTTCGTGCAAGGAAGTCCACCCTGATAATGGCAAAGAATGGTACAAATGGTGTCAAGCCATTGAATCAAACGAAGTGGCCAGATTGCTCAAGATCCCGGAAAAACAATTTCAAATGCTTTTCAAAGAAGGGTGCAAGCTAACAAAGGGAAGGACCTTGGTCAATGTTCGGGAGGAGGAAGCGGATGGATAGCATGTTAGATTACAATAGAGAAAGCTGTTATCAAGTTCGACCCGAAAATAAATACAAGTTTTCTCCATACAAGAAAGACGTGAGGAGGTATGTATCAGAGACAGGAATAAAGATGGAACATCCAATTCACCTTCTTGAAGTCAGCCAAGTAAGTATTCATCCTATATTATAGCGTTCATTATATGTAGCATTTATTTGGCATTCACACGATTTCCCTGCAGTTGCAATTCTATCTCAGGTTTAGAGAGGAGAATCCTCATATCAAAATTGCATTGCAGACTTTTGAGAGGTTGAAACCGAGTTTTGTAAGGAGGATGCGTGAGAGGCATACATGATGTTGCATCTACCACTTGAAATTTGAATACATCATGCAGGGATTGAACAGCCTGAGAAAATCGGGTGGAGTTCATGACAATTGCAACTGCCACTGTGAGATTTGTGGCCCTAGCCCAGAATATGCAGCCAAGGAGCATACAATCAAGTGCACCAGTGATTTATGGAGACAAGTGGTCTGCAGCAAAGGTGATGATGAGGAGTGGTTTGATCATAACTGCTTGATGTTGGCGTGTAAAAAATGTGGGTTAGATAGAATTAGAAAATGTCCACAGGAAATGGATGGCACGGGTTCATTACTAGTTACTTGGAAGACATTTGAAAAGCAACCTGTGGACCAGGACAGAGAATTCAGGGATCCAAGAAAGGCTTTGAGGTACAAATCTGTCTTGAGATTAGTACAGAAGGAGAGAAGTCCCAAAGAGTTTCAAGAGGATGTGAAGAAGGTAATATCAGATTTTCTTCCACACAATTACATAGCACATTGGCAGGCCAATCAGTTTAAACAGTGTGTGTCATCATTTCCAGAAGATACAATTGTATCTGTTATTGACTTTGCAGAAAATTATAGCATCAAGATCTAGAACGAGCCCCAGTCAATGCACTGGCATACAGACCAAGTTTCTATACTTGTTTACATAACATATAGACATGACAAAAGTGCTGATATTCCTATTCCTGTGCAGACAGAAGAAGACTGTCCAAAGAAGAAAAAAAAGAACAGAAGATTGGAGCAGATCAGGAATAGAATCAACAATGGTAGGAAGATCATAAAAGAGACTCACTTTTACATTTCTGATGATAAAGTGCATGACTCATTATTTGTGGAACACTGCCTACAAAAGCATGTTGCATGGCTTAAGGAACAGGAAATAGAGTATGAGAAGCATTGGGTTTGGAGTGATGGCTGCTCATCACAATTCAAGTCAGGAAAACCTTTTTTTTTTCTTAGGCAGGTACTTCACAATGAATGACAAGGAAATAGTGTGGAACTACTTTGCCACTGCTCATGGTAAAGGTGAACATGATGGTGCAGATGCTGTTATCAAAAGGCTGCTAAGTAAGGAACAACTCAAACCCAATGGTGCGCAACTGAGGCATGCTAAAGATATTGTAAAATTTCTGTGTACATATTTCAGCCAGCCTCTACCGTTGATGAAACAGATGAGATCAAAAGATATTTTTGGGAAATTGAACCTGCTGTTGTGGCAAACATGGAAGAATATGAAATTGAAACACTTAAAGGCACAAAGAAGATTTACTGTATCAGACCTGTCAGCAGGAGTAGACCAAACAGGCTTGCTCATAGATGCCTGTCATGTTTTTGCTTGTTTTGCATGGATCATAATTGGGACTCCTGCATCAATACAGGTAGATTTGGAAAGTGGGAGGTAACTGACTTAAAACCAGGAGTTGAGAAGAAAAAGGAGACTCTTGAACAAGTCAATGAATGGATCAGTAATTTGGTAGAGGTAGGTGACAATTTTGCAGTGAATGCTGAGGTAGACAAGGTGTGGACTTCTACATCCTCAAGTGCACAGAACCCAAATGCACACTTGAAGATTCATACAAAGATGGATGGGGGCAAAAATTTGGAGTGCATGAGGTTATCTTAAGTGGACTGTATTATCAATTCTTGGATAATTTCAAGTACATGTTGCTCACTAAACAACCCGAAGCCTCCGTGCACAACCATGTGGTAAGATATCCTAAAATTGACATGGACAAAATAGAAGGCACAGACATGTACAAAATTTCACAGGAGACCCATGAAAAAATTATGGCCAGTCTCCCAATAACAATGTAATTCTTTGACACTTAACCAAATTGATGTAATTCTTTTCAAGTGATTTGTTGTTCCAGCACCTAAGCACGTAAGCACACATTTGTATATATATTAATAATAGTGAGGATGCACAAGGGTGGTGTGCATGGACACGTACTTCGAAATGAAGATTGAATTGTTGTTTAAGAATGTAGATTTGTGACATTGGAATAAGATTCAATTATTTATTTTGGTACCATCACTATCCCAACATTCTTGGCAAAATTATATTGTCAAGGCATTTCCTCAATGTGACATGTGTCAATTCCAATGGTCATACGAAATATTTAAGCCTGGTTACGAATTAATTGTTCTGGCGCGTGTGAGGTTTTTCGTACACTGACGCGCCTAAGCATAGGATTTAAGCACTAGGCCCCTAATCATAGGATTTAAGCTCTTCTTACGCCTCTGCAACGGCATCTTGCCCAAATCCTCCGCCCAAATCCTCTTCTTATGCCTCTGCAACGACATCTTGCCCAAACTCCTTTGCAATGGCCTCTGCATGCAGCGGAAATCAAGCACCAGAGTATGTGCTTAAGCAGGTGCCTGAAGATGCGGATGTCACTCCGCAATACAGGAACGCCTACTTTTTCGAGCCGGTTCGTCCAGATTCTGCAACAGACACTGAAGACCGAGAGGAAGAAGAAGGTATTCTTTTGTTTTGCAATTTTTTTTTGTTTTGTTTTTCTTTTGTTCTAACATTGATGCTTTTTTTGTTTACAGAAGTCGAGCAGGAAGTGGAGCAGGAAGTGGAGAATTCTGAAGAAGAAGAGGAGGAGAATTCTGAGGAAGAGGAGGAGGAGAATTCTGAGGAAGAGGAGGATGAAGAGGAAGAGGAGGATGAAGAGGAAGAGGAAGAGGAAGAGGCAGATGAAGAAGAAGAAAAACAGCTGATCTTCGAGAGCTGTTATGAAGAGCGCCCCACCAAAAGGCAGAGGAGGCGGGAATTGGAGGAGAATGTGTGGAGTGAGCCCGAGTCCGAACCAGAAAGCCCCTAAAGCCCCCTCGAAGACACCCCCAAGATACCCCCCCAAGACACCCCCACGAAGACACCGGCCCCGAGGGCCTCTTTTTTGTAAAAAAATTTGTTTATATCCTGAAGACACTGGCCTGACAGCCTTTTTTTTGTAAAAAAATTTGTTTATATACAAAGTTTTTTGTATATCAAAGTTTTTTTTGTCTCTATCAAAGTTTTTTATTTCTCTATCAAATGTTATTTTGTCTATCTATCAAATATATGAAGTTTGAATTCTTATACAGTCCATTCAGATTCTGCTTGAATGTAACAGTCCTCTAGCTCTTTAATTAGTTTCAAACACTAAGCACTTTAATTAGTTTCAGCAGTGCTTGTGAGTAAGCACTGGAACACACGAGCACTTATGCAATAAACAGCTAGCTTTAAACAGTTATATAGCTTAACAGTAAGCACTGCACCTTAACTGCATGACAGTAAGCACTTGATGACATTAACACTTCTGCTAGCGTTAAGCAACTACATACTTAGTAACTGTCACTGCATGACAGTAAGCAGTATCTGCCATTAAGACTCATACCAGACTAGCACTTGCAGGCAATTTTTTTTTTAAGCACTTGATAAGTTTTAAGCATCCCTTGCAGTCAGCATTGAAGTAGATATAAACAATATAGCAAAAACTTATAGACAAGTCTGCATTGAACTATATATACAATATAGCAAAAACATTCTTAAATTAAGATAAAGATAGTACATGAAAAGTGTAGGATTCCTTGGCCTAAATAAATGACAATCAGGCCAATAATCATAAATGTCTCAGGCTACAGTAATGGAGAATGACAAAGTTCATCACCATAAACCTTCTCCAATTCCTCATTCACAAACCTGCAGAACTGCAATTGTTTTCCAGAAAGTCTTTCCAAGCATAGCTTCATTTAGGCCATGGCTTGTATCTGTGTGTGTTCTTCACCAGTAACTTCATTTTTTCCTCAGTCTTGGCCTACAGTATTTCTTCTATCTTTGGGGTGAGTACTGTTAGCACTTCATCATAGACATCCATCTTGAATGCAGGTACTAGCAGAAATTTCCAGGGACTGCTAAGGTAAGACTTGTATAATGAATCATCAAGAAGCAAAGTCTTACCTTTGAATCTTGGGTATGACTCATATATTTTCCCAAGTGGCTTCATCATGACTGGACAGCCAGGTTTGTTAGGGTGGTGAAAACTGGTCTGCACACATTTTTCCTGTCCCCATACAAATTGAAATCCGTCCCTCAAATCTGGACATAGTACTTGCAGCACATCTTCCACATTAGAGAGTTGCATTGATGACCATATACCAACACCAACACAACACTTCTGTAACAAAGTCTTCAAGAAGAACACTGCTTCTGATCTGAATATCACTTTCTTTCTGCTAGTGTATGTCATTATCAATCCTGCTTCCAAGCGTATGTGTTCATTTGCACCAAATGTTTTTACCAACACACCATTTAAATCCAAGACAATGAGTTTATCTTTTGCTGCTGCCAAATCAATATTTAGTACGTTGGAACATCCTGAATACCTACACAAGAATTACTACATGAATAAATAGATGAAGATGAAAATGAAAAATGGGTTGAATGTGGAAACCTTTCTGTATCAACAGCAGGATTCTCTGACCTAACAGAATCAACTGGTAATCCTACAGTGAATGCAACAAAAGAAAATCAATAATATTCAATGTTTTAAGCAACACTAAGTTGTGGCTTCTTGGCCAGCAATGCCCACACCCCCTTTCCAGGGTTATTAAGGGCAGCAATCACTTGTTGAAGATCAGGCTCACCTGAAACTTGAGGGCCTGATTCTGCATTTTCTTCAGAACATCGATAGGTGTGGTGTCATTATTGAGACTGCTTCCTGCATCTTTAGCATAGCTACTTCTTGTTCTCTTTCTTGTAGCCTGAACAACTTCTTTGCTATCCTCCAGCTTACCCCTCTTTGTTCTTCTGTCCTTTCCTTTTGGCAAATATTCACCCAAGTTGCCCTCATCCGATGGAATTACTCCCTCAACTTCCTTAGGTGCTTCGATTAGTGTACAATCGGGTTGTTGTTTTTTTCCACAACCGGTCTTTGTGTTTACAACTGGTGCCGTGTTTACAGCTTCTTCTATAGCTTCTTGGACAGCTTCTTGGACTGATGGTGGTGGTTTTGCTGTTGCATTCAAATCAGTCACAATTGACTTTACTCCTATAGGACTTTACAGGTGTAGTGCATCTTCAAATGGCACCATTGTCCTTCTTTGAACCCTGAAGGGTGAGACCTCAATTGCAGGACGGATTAACACATCCTTTTTTGGTGTACTATTTGAAGCACCTGCAACATGGACAAAACCTAGCTCGTCAAATACACCCTCTGGCACCTTTCCAGGGCAACCATGAATACATTGTCCTCCTCTCAACAATGAACAACAAGCTATATGATACTTATGTTGGCAATTCGATTGCTAAACTTAACCCGTAAGCTTTAGTGAATTCCGACCACATCTTTGAACATGTATAAAATGGATCTTGCACTAACAACTTATCTCGTATAATAGTAGAGATGCTAAATGTTGCGGGAGTATCCATTTTCAGCTTCCAAAATTGTTTATGTAGAAATGCGAAGTCTCGTTCTTCTTCTTGAGAACTTTTAACTCCTCCTCAAGTTTGAGTTTACATTTGACCTGCTCATTAACGGATGTAGGGTTCATTGCTTTTTGTACCTTGTTCTGTGCCAAGTTTCCATCCGGACATCTGCTCCAAATCTTTAATTTACGCCTCCAACTCACGGTTTGGATTAAGCTTGAACTCCTCCTGTTTTGTAGCCAAATCATTTGTGGCTTTGTCTTAAAGCTGTTCTCGACCTCTTCCAACATCATTTTCGTAATTCGAGGCCTTCTCATTGTCTTTCACTCACTTCCCTCTTGCTTTGATTCTTTGTGATAAGTAAAACTGATTTTTCAATCTCTGTCTTTGCATTCTCTAAGGTTTTATGTTTTCATCACATGCACCGATCTCATTTGATCCAAATACCACCTTTGGCTTTGCCTTCATTTCGATTTTCCTAACATGTGCTACAACATCCGCCTCTGTTTTTACTTGTCTATTGTTGTGGTATCTTTGGCATTGCCGCGACAAATGCAGCCCAATTTACTTTGTGTTCCTCGGTGCAAGTATTGATCTAGTGCAATTTTCAAACGCCAAAAGCAAGGGCGGTTGCTTTCTTACTTCTTTGTTGTGACAATTCTTGTAGATTTTTTACAGTGAGTGTTTCCAACTTCTCTTGAAGATGCTCCTTTGCACAGTGCCATTTTATCTTTCCCTTGTTCAACTTCTTTATCCAAACAGAATCCCAATCTCGATCCGTGACATTATTTTCCAACCAAGTTTCTTCCTCGTGGGGCTTCACCCCCGAATTGCACAGACCTCTGATGCTGTGAAAATCATCTGCGCTCCATGCCTCCATCATCAACAGTGAAACACTGATCTGAGTTTTCGCGCCCAGGGGAAAAGGAGGGAGAAGGGTGTGACGGGCTTCGACGTCCGCGAGTTTCAGCACTTAAAGTGCTTAAACGCTTCGCCAAAAGTTGTACCCCACTAGCGATTTTACACCCCCAGCTCTTTGCCACAATAGATTTATTCAAAATCTAAATCTCCGAATCCAGAACACTAAATCTGTGACCCAAACATGAATCTCTGCACCAATAGCTATGAGGCATCATTGATTGTGGCGTTTGTTCCATTCTGGCATAGCAGGGAATTTTCTAGAATGCGAATGGCACATGCTAGGCGTCAGTCCATTTATTCCGGCAGCATGATTTAGAATTGCTATGTTCCTTCTAGAATAGTCTATCCATGGCATCAACGGAGTTCCATCTTATTAGGCCCAATTTCAAATGGCAGAGGCACATGATTTGAGATGCGTGGATTTCTTCTGCCATATCTGGGCCTTCAAGATATCTGCGTCTTTGCGTTTACAAAGCTGGGGCCGGATTTGCAACACAGCGTGCAGCCCCACCCATCAATTTAAGGCTGAAGCTGACTAACTGAAGCACACTTCTTCAATTAGAGTAAAGGGAAATGGGCACTGCCTTACATATATAAATAATGTTGCAACAGCCCACAAAGTTTACCTGCAAAAACGAAGTAAGATTTCATACAAATCCGAGTGAAACGCATAGAGCAATAGCTGCATGAAGTAAGAGTTTGAATGCTTTAGTAAAACCGACTGAATCAGAGCAAGCCGAACTTGATTTTTTTTACTGCCCAGAGATTAAAAACGCATCTCAAATTGTCTCCCAAAGGGTTTCTAGGACTTCATGGCAGTCTATGCAAAATAGCAATTATGCTCAGCAATTTAATCAGAGTCGCCACTGTCGTGAGCTCCGTCTTAGTGCTCTTCATCATATATAATCCACCCATCCACCATTACCAGCACATCAATTCTTATTCTCTTTGGCACTGGGAGGTAATTTTCCATATGCCCAGAGATGAACTCAGCAAACTTCCGCTTCCTTGAAGCCATTCCATCGAACCAACTGCTGGCAGCCGAAATATATAGGAGCATCGGGCAGCTCCTTAAATTGCTCAGAATCTCTCATCAATGCCAAATATTCCAAGATTGGCCCCAGTTATGACCTCGGGGCATGTACTACCTGCCTAGCACAGCAGGTCCGCAGGGCCGCAATCTTTCCATAGATCCGGGCAATCCTTCCAGCCAATTTCAGAAGCCGTCACTCCTTTTTTTTTTTTCTTTTTTTTTTCAAAGACACGTGTCTCTCCCAGGTTTTTTTTGCAATAAAGAAAATAGAAAGAAGCAAAGAAGGAACATGCGTTACATATGAGTGAAAATCTAAATATCTTGCCTTAAAAAAAAAAAAAATTGTTCTTTAAAAAAGAAAAAAAAAACATGTACGATGTAGACCCTTGCACCAAAAATGGTTCCATGTCTTCTTTGATTAGGCTAGCTTACCATATGCTATACAAATGAAAACAATACCTATATGTTAGTGGTCCCCTTAAGAGTTGATGGATATACTGAATGGAAGAATTTAAGGCCATTGCTCAATCGTTGTATTCATGATGTTTGTTAGATTTTGACATCTCTTAATTAAAGTAGTTCTTGTCATGTCCTATTGCTATATGTGTAGGAGCACTAGCTAGACAAAGATACGGAGAAAACAGGCCTAACATTATAGTCGGCGTAGACCACACATGATGGACCCCGGATAAAAAATAGCCTTTTCCAAATACTTAATAAAGGATGAAATCTAGAGTGAAACATCGAAGTATCCACTGAATTGTGGGAATAAAAATGGCAACTGTATAGATAAGGTGAATGCTATGTATATCTAATGGTTAAGAAACTATAATGGCCACTTCAATATCCTTTTGCAACATAACCATTCATCTTTATCGTTGATGGGCGCTCTAGTGAATTCCCAGCCATTAGATAGGGGAATATTCTGAGGGATATGCCCTCTAGTGCGATCCCATCCCTACACCTCATCGGGAGATGGGGTCAAACGCTGATGTGGCTCTATTCTTAAGGGGCAGTTGACATCCATTGCAAGGGATTTTGATGTCATTTGACTGCAAAATAGCAACTGCCTATTGGAGGCATGCTAAATTAGGCAGCGAGGTTTATCCCAGAAGCTTCTGTGCCACAGTAGCGAAGCAGCTCAACCGTTTGCCAGGCGTCAATGTCGAAGCTTCTTTAGCACCTGCAAAGAGAATGGACAAACAAACCGGGGGATTTGAACCCCCTGCCAATCCATTTTCCCATCCTTTTTTTAAGTTTGATGTCTGGTCATGCAGACAATGAGCCACAATAACAGAAAGTGACACTGAAGCAAATAACAGGAATTACCTAAGTTTCTTTCAGTTTGCATACGAAACTTGAGGTTACCTAGCAATGAAGAGCAACACGAAGACATGGCATCTAAATTCGCCACTGTATAGCAGTGAATAGAAAATGAATAAAAAGAAAGGGAGTTATGTAGCAGAACCTGTGGAGCACAGCCATACGACTGCAGCAGCAGATACTAATGGGTTCCCGATAATTCCTTCTGCCTACTTCTAATAAACACTTCAGACTTCTCATCATTGATTTGGGAGGCAACGCCCTGCAGAAATATCTAATTCTTGAGAATTTGCCAGGATGGAATGTTAGGATAAGCAATTCATACGGAGCGATCATTCCTCATTTCTCATTGGAGCATGTATCATGCAGATGTCGTTTTTTACTGTGCTAAATCATGCTACTTCTTCACCTGCTTATTGCTTAAAAAGACAAAGCTAGAATAATCGGTCTGCATTAAGCTATCATCAGATATGAGCCTATCATAAGCAGAGACACTACCAGAAGCACTTTCCCTGCTTCTTTTTTTAGTCGCCCTACTGTTGAACAATCAGCACAAAACTACTGCGAAGCAGCAAGACGACCCGCATCTGCCCTAGCCACAACTGCCCTAAGCGCATCTGCCCTGGCTTCCCCCGCTTGTAAAGATGGGCCTTGCATCAAACCATGGAGGCGCCACACCCGACCCGTCCGAAGCACTTCCCTGAATACAGGAACACAGAAGATTCATTTATGCCCTCAAAATATACCCACTTTCATACAATACAAGCCAAAAACCATGTAAACCATATGTAACAAACATACGGTTTCATGAACTAGCCAACTATATGGAAGGACAAATTGAACTAGAGGGGAATAAAGGAAAAAACAAAACTGAATAGATAACCATGAAGAGATGCAGGTGGGACAATACAATGAGAAATAAGGCGTTTCAGAAAACAATGTGTCGAATTTTGCATAGATGCAATATATTTACCCATTGCCATGTTTTCTAGACATTAAAGTGAAGCTTTAAGAACTTATTTTTCTTTTTTGTTCAAGGATTAGATATAATTCATATGCGAAACTTTTATAAAATAATAACCTTTTCATTCAGACGAAGCTGCAGGCTGCAAAGGCTATGCGATTTAGGTGGCATATGTCAGAGAATATTAGTTGCCTTCTCCACAATAGAAAAGAAATGATCTTACAACCTAGAAGAAGAAAAGAAGGAGAAGGTTTTTTTTTATATTGAAGGACGTCATTCTATTCATTATCACATTATGAGTACATTCTACATCACTTTATTCTACATATCACATGGAAGCCAATCCACTCTCTAGGCGTGATATGCTAAGAGCTGCTTTGCATGTGATTATCGAGTACATATGGTAGGTTTAAGACCACCATCACATCATGAATACATTCTACATCACTTTATTCTACATATCACATGGAAGCCAATCCACTGCTTAGGCGCGATATGCTAGGAGCTGCTTTGCATGTGATTATCGAGTGCATATGGCAGGTTTAAGGTCTCTACCACAGGACCAGCTGATTGTATTTGAACCTGTGATTTGTCTCATTTAAGATCAATACAAGCAGGGCATTTTAGATCTTGAAGGAATGTTTCATACTTCGAAACATGGTTTTCCTTCTGAACTTTAAAGATTAGCAGGTTAAACACTACATTATATGCCTAATCCATAGCATAAAATCATTGGCTTAAGGCTCTTTTTTATTTAGAATTCTGAATCATTAAATAATTATATAATTAGCATTAATTCTATCATAATTGCATGTAAGTTTGAGATTTTAATATTTGACATCTCAGGGAACATGATCCTTATTTTTCCTTACTGAGGACTTTTATGGCGCGAATGGGCCACTTGTCCATTATGTTTTGTTTCATTTTCTGTGTTGGCTCTGCAACAAATATATACCACTCTACCTCCATCTCACCCCCTTGATTACTCCATATTTCTTTTTAAGATTTTCCCTTTGATTTGCCCACTAATCCACCATATGCAATTCTGCACATACCCCTCCTTTATTAAACAATGGGAAACGCTAGGTTGGATGGCACTCTATGCTATGCAGAACAATTGCCCCAAAAAAGAGCTTTGTAATTGGTCCCATCAGGCACACTTGCTCAGGGTTTTGGTGGAACCAGTTCTTTTATATGGAGTGGAGGTATAGGGATTGGTGGTATCCAGGGTTGCCCTAAGGGTAAATTTGCACAGGTGTAATTTAGAAATGTTGGCTAATAATAGTTTTTTAGCAATAGCAAAGTTGGCGATTTTTTCACAAACTTAACACTAGCTATAAAAATATTGGCGAATTTTGACCAACCACGTTTAGCCAAGAATTTCAATAAAATTCAAGACGCAACGAATTTTACTAGTGTGCCTACTTAGGCAATTATGATCTTCTATGGCAATCTAATAACTATTAGGAAAAACACTAGGATTTTCCAATGATTCTATTTGGGGTAGTGGAAGAAGAGAAGAATCATTTGAGTGACCAGTTGAGTTCTCCTTGTTGGTGGATACCTGTGGAAAATAATATTCCACTTTGCGCCTCAGTTCATCCATTAACCCAACGGCGTTGGAGGTTAGCAGGAATCTTGACAGTTGCGGCATGGTATGATTCTGGCCAGTTAGCGACATGGCAAATCTTTCAAACAAAATTCTTATTGTCTCGATGGGACATACCTATTTGGCAAAAGGTTGCTAATACTCTGCCATTGGTTGCCTCAGAGGCTATTGAAGGTTGCATGTGGATTTTCCACCAAAGTGTTCATGAGCATAAGCTTGTGAACTCTATGTATAGGCTGGTCAATGGTGATATCCTTCCGTCATGTGGTACCTTAAGCTCCCACCTCCTAGTTGGAGACGTATGTGGACTTGGGCTTGGGATAAACTACTTCATCCTAAGGTGGCTGTGCTTTGGTGGCAGATTCTTCACAGATGCCCTCGTGTGAATGTGCTTGTCCACAATTTTGATCCTCGAGTGTCAGCATTCTGCCCACTGTGCAAGCAAAGGGACGAGACTATTGAGCATTGTTTCTTTTTATGTGATCATCTCCATCCTGTTTGGTCTTGGCTACTTTCTCTTTTTCATGTGACATTGACAAGTCAGCAAGTGCTCCTGGCTATTTATCCAGATACTTGGAATAAGTTGCAGAGCCAAGCATTTCATTTAGCATCAAGATGGTTGTTGTGGTCCATCTGGAAGCGCAGAAGATTGTGTGTCTTTCAGGGTTTGGATTTTCCTCCTGCAATTGCCCTCCAGGATGCACAAGCTAGAATTGCTAAGACCTACCATTGCTTTTCGCTTGCTCCTGCCAAGCGACAATATTTGAGTTCCATTTGAGTGTGTTGTCTTATGCATAGGTTGGTGGTTCTACTGAGTGGATCATGATTATCCTCTAGACCCACCTGTGCATTTTTTATTTGGCTTTTGGCTTGGAGTTTCAAGAGAGTTTGTCGTCCATCAAGAAAATAAAAATAAAAATAAAAATAAAAATAACAATAAAAATAAAAATAAAAATAAAAATAAAAATAAAAATAAAAATAAAAATAAAAATAAAAAAATTTGAGTGCAATTGGGGCACATTGTGAGCAATTTATATAGTTAATACACCATGTAGATTTCATAAACATAGACATTTCACACGAATACTATTGTCTTAATCAAGTTTGGTCTTAAATAAGACAATTTAAGATACATTGTGCTAGCAAAAGTATGTCCTTTTTTTGCTATTAGTTCAGATGTCATATGCCTAAGTATATAAATAATCGCATTTGTTTGCTAGCAACATACACCGCATGTTATCATGGAATAAGAAGAGACCAATTTCAATTGGTAAAGGAATAATTTCGATAGTAAGGGAATCGTTTGTCTTTTATATCCTTAAATGTTCGCACAGATGATAGGCATTACGGGATTTGTATTGACGAAGCTGGATGGTACACCTCGGGGAGGATGTGGTGTGTAATTTCCTTTAATTTGGGGACCACGTTAGAAACAAAATGCCTATTTGTGCGAGTTAATTTATGTCCAGGTAAGCGTGGTGGATGAGCTCGCCATTCCTGTAAAATTTGTTGGCGTAGAAGAAGCTCTTGATGATGTCAATCCAGAAGCTTTTGTGGATGCCCTGTTTCCTTAGACTTTGGGATGAAAACTCCACCCTGCCAGGCTATGAGGGGTTTTGAGCATTCTTTCCAAGGATGCACGATTTTTTTGTGGAAGTTGTCTCCATAAGCTTGCTTTGAGACAATGTGCAGATTCAAAGAGAAGAAAAATCAGAGACACAAGCATTTGATGCATGATCTTACATCTCAAATCTAGTCACAATATAAAAATATGGAACCTAGATATTGGGTAAGATGCAAACTTCAACTCCCGCAGTTTCCTGCTATATCATCCCTTGAGTTAGGGATGTTAGGAGATGTGTAGACTGTTATATTTACGGTCCATCAATGGCAGCAGTAAACATCCTCTGTAGTATCTCAAATTTGATGCCCTTTGCTTGTTTCTTGGCTTGGAGAATGGAAGCTTACGTTAATGACTCCGATTGTACACGTAATAAGAGTCAATCAGTTTGTCATACAGATCATTTACACTATTGGATAAGACCAAGGACCTATGTTGTAGCAAGCCAAAATACTTAAATGACAGCCACCCACCTTTCTTACTTTCAGAATGTTTTTTTATATTAGAATATAATATAACTGCTTCCAGGCCTATCCATCCTTTCTAGACCTGATAAGCATATGATAAGATGCAAAAATATGTGCATTTTTTCTTGCTTATGAAGCATATGGTCAGATGCAAAAATTTGCAAGATTTTTCATCATCTCTCTTGTTAAGAGCCGTGACCGTTTACATTTTTGAGATATACAGTTATTTCTTAAACGTACGCCAAATGTTCACCATCTTCAGACGTTTAGAATTCAGAATCCAAGTTTGGCAATTTGTAGGGGAGAAAAGGAGAAGGGTCTGAAACTGCAGGTCTGTGTAAGAAAATTCACAATCATTATATGTTTCAATTTGTTTCCAAATGGTCAATTAAAAGCACCACAATTTCCTTGGGTTGACCATTGTAATTGCTATGATTGTGTCTACAGTGGAAGGTGCATGCTACCACAAAATAAGACCTACTATGCTTTTTTGGTCAGAACTTTCAATCCAATTTCTGGAAAAATTCGAGTTTTCTAGGAAGAAGAAGTGTTTTGATTTGATTACAGAGATTCAAGAGTAGCCATCTTTTATTCTTAGATCGACATATACGATCCAATTTTCTTTCGAAAATAGCTAGATCATATACATGTCAATTGGAAACAGTTAGATCAATTACGTGCCAAGAATGTTCCTGAGGGAGTGTTGGGCACAAAATTGATGAGGTATGGAATGGGTCAGAAATCTTAAGAGGATATTCCATAAGGAATGAATAAGAATAAGAATGATATTTTATCGTCCACTGAGGCCAATCGGCCTATGGGACCCATAAGGAGCGCAGCAAACTTATTACTGTCCGGGTTAAAAAAACCCCCGCCCCGAAGGGTTTTCGAGGGAAAAACCGTGGCAGTAATAAGAATGCTGTCAAACTGTACAAGTATACATCAATGTATATATACATGTCAAGTGTGTGCCCGAGGACATAGCTGATCTCGCATGTCCATAACCTCCTCGAAGGTATGATCCCAAAGACCCGTCGGGATCTTTGTGCTCAATGTCACATGTAACGGTGGCGGGCGACCACCAACTTCGGCATAATAGCGTCCGGAATTTGATCATATGCTAGGCAACTTTGAAGGGTATGAGATTCATCCTCAATGACTCCCATTTGGCGGCATTGACAGAGCCCATCTGGCGTGCCTCACCAATCCATCCGCCTCCTCAATTCAAGATGATGTGCCCCCCGCGCGAATGGAGGCAATGAGTCTGTGCCTTTTAATGGGCAAGTGGGTACGCAGGTAGCATTGCGTGCCTCGTTCCAATGTGGGATTTATGTGGCGCTTGTAGTGTGCTGTCTTGACATGTTCAAGGGCATTGGCATCCCAAAGCTTGCTGAGGAAGCAAGCGTCAAGATATTGCCTCAAGCTATGGCGATCTGCCTCTGTTTGTACCTGTATGCACCTATGCTCCTGCACATTCCATCTAGCCATCCATTGAGCTCTCTTTTCCCTCCAGCAAGCCTTGAGGCGCTGCAGCCCCATTGCCATGATATAAGCTAGTTTAGGGAGACGAGCATCGTCCATATTGACCACCTTCTGAAAATAGACAATGTGGCGATCAAGGGCCGCCCTCTGAAGAGGCAAGAATCCTGTCTCCTGCAGTAGAATTTGATATGGGACTGTGGACTGTGGACTTCAAGGAGTCAACTTAAAATACTTGTATATGTTAAGATAAGATAAAAGTAATGAATTTAATTTTTCCTCTTCCAAAAAGAAAAAGAAATTACATGTACAATCTACACCATTGCATCAAAAATGGTTCCAGGTCCTTTTTTATTATGCTAGCTTACCATATGTTATACAAATAAAAAATAATGCCTACATGTTAGTAGTCCCCTTAATAGTTGATGGATGTACTTAACTAAAGAAATTTAAAGGACATTGCTCTTCATGAATATTGTTGTGCTTGTGACGTTTGTTAGAAATTGACATCTTCTCTTAATTAAAGTAGTTCTTGTCATTTTCTATAGCCATATGTGTAGGAGCACTAGCTAGAAAAAGATACTAAAAAAACATGACCAAAATTGTAGTCACTTATAGGCGCACATGATAGACCCGAGATAAAAGAATAGTCATTTCGAAATACTCAATAGAGGATAAATCTAGAGGGAAACATGATAGTGTCCATTGAATTGTGGGATAAAAATGGCAATTTATAGATAAGGTGAAATGCATACATTAAGTTGTGGGATAAAAATAGCAATTTATAGTTTAGGTGAATGTTATTGCATATCTCATGGTTAAGAATTTAGAATGGCCACTTCAGTATCTCTTTTGCGGCGTAACTTTGCCATGATAATGGAAGGATAAATTGAAGTGAGTGGAATAAAGGAAAAAACAAAACTGCACAAAGCAGAATAAAACAAATGAGAAGGGATCAAGGAGGAGTAAGATATTTCAACCTATGAAATGATAGATCAACCAAGGATGAAGAGACACATCTGGGTCAAAATGAGAAACTTATAAAGCATTGAGGTGAATCTAGTAGCATAAATACAAATATAATTCCATGTTGTCAAGTTTTCTAAACATTAAGACGAATCTTTATAAACTTGTTAATTTTCTTCTTGTTGAAGGATTAGATATATCCATAGCCATTTTTTTTACAAAAGAACAACACTAAAGGGCTCTTTGGCTAAACTAAGTTGCAGAGGAGGCTATGCGACTTAGGTGGCAGCTCCATTGACTACAATGTGGTTCATACAATTTGGAGAAGTATGTTTACTCCTCTCATCTATTTGAACTAAAGTGTAGTGCCTTATGAGTTGCATATGCCAGAAATTAGTTACATTCTCCACAATAAGAAAAGTAACCTTACAATCTAGAAGAGGGAGAAGGTTGTGAGATGCAACACCAACATTGATCTCTGGAACTTCGCCCAGTTGTGGGCTATGTAGAAAGAGCCATCAGACTAAATCATTTGATCAAGGCTCCACCAATATTGGTTTAGGATATATAGAGAAAGAAGAGGGTTTGTCTCGTTAAAATTAGACTGCAAAGAAAATTTCTGTGCTGCAAAACATGGGTTCTTCTTGGAGTCCTTAAGGATTGGCAGGCTAATAAGGATTATCGAGTGAAAGCTGGGAGAAAGTTATGATTTAAAAGCAAGACACGGATCAGAATTGTCTGATGAATATGTCCTGCACTAGGTGTTGGAAGTTTGAGTTTCTAAGAGTGATAACACATCTAATTGAACATAAAATGTTGGGTTTTTTTTTTTTTTTTTTTTTTTTTTCCCTTGAAGGTCTTTTTATTTTCCCGCATACATAAATGTTATTTTTTTTTTCTTACGAAGGTCTTTTTATGGGGCGAGTGGGCCACATGGCCATTACGTTTTGTTCGGTTTTATGTGTTGGCTCTGCAACAAGATACACACCACTCTGTCTCCATCTCCACCTCCTTGATTGCAGCATATTTCTTTTTAAGATTTTCCCTTCGATTTGCCCACTAATTCACCATACGCAATTCTGCGCACACCCTTCCTTTTTTAATTCTTCCTCATTCATCAGAATTTCCGTTATAATCTCAGCAATTTCTGCCGTTTTGCAGCTATGGAGGCGGCATTGAAGCGTCCCATCCTTGGGCTCCTTTTAGTTTCTCTCTGCGCTCCAATCTGGGGCCAATCCATCAGAGGATCAGCTGAATTTTCTGCGAATTGGGTGCCGGGAAAGCCATATGATTTCAATGCGCAATTGGGTCCTCTGCTCCGATCTTCAAACGGGCAATTCGAGCTCTACATGACGGGCTGCGAGGTCGGAACAAAGGGCAAAACCGGAAATTCGGGCTGGAAATTTTCTTACAGGCCATGCGAGGGAGCAGAGGATTTAGAAACCCGGCTTGAATTGGGCAAAAACGGCAATTTGGCAGTGGTGGGGAGGACGGAATCAGGATCGGCGACATACTGGAGCACCGAAATTGGATCAGAAGAGGTAAAATCTGTGGAATTGCTGGATTCAGGGGCGCTGGTGCTGCTGGATTCACAGAATAATGTGGTGTGGCAAATTGGGGAGGCAAAGCCCTCTGTTGTGAGGGCAGAATTGGCAGAAACGAAGCACTGGGATCACAATTACTCCTGTATTTTTGATGCAGGCCATTATTTCAGCTATTTGCATATTGCATATGTGACCTATTTCAATGTAACATACAAATATCCTATGTTTGGGACGCTGGACGGCTGCCTTGATTCCTGCACAAAGGATTGCTCTTGCTCTGCGGTGGTTTATGATGTTCCGACGGATTCCTGCTACCAATATCACGATTACATCCCAGTTCAAAAAATTCCGTTCATCCCTGTGAAAGGCACAGACACCATAACTGCATATATCAAGGTCCAGCACGGTTATCTCAACAGCTACCCTAACAGTGCGCCGGATTTGGGAAATGGGTTTTTCTTCTTCGCCATCGCTGCTTTCTTTGCAGCTCTTTTCGCGATGGTTTGAATCCGAATTCTGTGCAAAATTTGGCTGCAGGCTAGTTCTTCCTTCCTCTTCATTTTTTTTTTAGTCTGAGGAAGCAGAATTGCAAATAATCCTCAAAGCTACATAAGAATCTACACTACTAATGTAAAATCTTCTCGAGATCCTTGAGAAAGCCTTAGAAATTTCTACAGGATCTAGAAGTTTATCCCATCCAGAAATTTGGATGAAGGATCATATGCATATAATGTATTAGGGTTATAATAATTCAGGTGTGCCTGAAAAATTAAAGTTTCATGGACAATGTGAAATGATAACGTGGCATTTTTTGGTGGATTTAGTGATGTATTTGGATCATAACGCTTCTGGCAGCATGACCTTTGAAGGTCTAAATAGTGGGGCATGATGTTGAAAGTGGTGGGTGGCTTTGGCGTCATCTAGTCCAAAGTAGGTCCCTAACAAAGAAAATTAAGGTACTTCCAATTAGAAAATTGCATTTTCTCCACCCATTATCCTCCTTCCATGCACGTCTCTCTGACTCCATTCTCACCTTTCCTTCAAAGACTGCTTTCCTTCAAAGATTGCTTTCTTATTTCAAAGACCTCTCTCATCATCTCCAATGCTCTTCTTGTGTCTCAAATGCTAATTGCAATTCACTTGCCGCCATTTTCGCTCGCAGTGTCGGTTTACTGGGTCCCATGTGCCCCATGCGCCCATACAACCTAGATTCTCTCACATGCTCAATTATCAATCTCAAAAATATACTTGGACGCAATCGAGTTGCTAAAAGCTACATGTCACCAATCGTTTAGTTTCATCTGTTATTTTTGTTGGCTAGTTAGTAGTTTTAACGTCGCTCTTAATATGTGTAGAACAATAAAGAATACAATGATTGAGTATTATCTGAATGAGGCCAAAAACGTGGCTACATATACAAAAGGAATAGTCAAGAGACGAGACTCTAGTGCCATGTAAGCACGCCACTTGGCATGCCACCTCAGCATGTAAGTTGATCTATATGATCACTAATATTATATTCTAACACTCCCCCTCGATCAATAGATCAAGAAGAATGAACTCTCATATAGTAAATCTCCCCCTTAATAGAGAGAATTTAAATGCCCTTCAAATTTGAGAATTCAAACTCTAAACTCTACACTTACTATTATGAGGATGCCTTGATCACATATAGTAGGCATATTTCTTCCCCTTGATCAAGCATCCATTATGCTTAACCATTACACGGGACCTCAATTATAGGACTTCTAGATGACTCTCTAGAATACTTCACATATTTTGTTTATAGTATTTTCCCAACAAACATGAGCCTTCATCGTGAATTGAATTTCCTATACTTCTAACAAATATTTTATCCTTATAATTTTCCACGTCATACCTATATGCATGCTCACTATATTTTCTTGAAGTATGGGCACGACCTGTAACCGACGATTTCTCTTCCTTCTTTCTATCAGTGTCTTTCTCAGCTTCTTGTTCTAAAAATCTATCACGAGCCCATCGACCATCTGTTTTCTTATCACTGACTTCGTGAATTTGCGCTTCTATAGACCAGTGATCGTCCCTATGCCAGCTGTTGCTGCCATGTCGCCAATTATCCAATCCTCCATATATTCTAGGATAGGTAGTTTTATCCATAGTTGGAGCCGACCTAGGGCGGCCCAAAAATCCGAGCGCTTCCGACCTAGGTCGGAGTCGGGCTAACCCGACCCAAGGTAGTTTGGGTCCAAAATCCAAAAAGAAAAAAAAACCCCTTTCTCTGTTGCGTCTGGTAGATGCCAAAACTGCCGGAACAGAGCATTTTCGACAAGATTAAAGCTGCTAAATCCATTTCTGAGTCCTTCCAGGCTCTGTTTCAAGCAAAGCAGGGCGAGACCATACAGAAATCGACCTCCAAGTAAGCTTTGTTCCATGATTTTCTTAGTTTCTAGGTTGGGATGAATGGGAAGCATTTCATTTCAACTTTGGGTGTTGTATTCGTCCCCTTAATCAAAACATTTCGGCCCCAATACTCCAAAACTTTGCTACTGTGCCACAGCTATTGGCATGTCGCGGTTATGCTTGTAGTAAACCTGAAAGTATTCCTTTCTCCAGTCACTAACGGATTTGGAACTCTATTATGCTTTCCTGAGCAATAGTACCCAGGGTCGAATGACTGTACCATCAAAGACTCTGTTTTGTTTCATTTCCTACAGCCCCATTTGTGGCAACATTCGTTGCCCCTTCTTTAATCTCTATAAAAGACTCTTGCCCTTTCTTTAATCTCTAAAAAAGGCTCTGGACAAATTTTCTCTTCTTCTAGATCCTTACAATAGATCACTACATTCGCTGTTATGGAATCTCCATCCTCAAAGTCTGAATCATTTTCTCCTCCTCGTCGCACTATTTCCTCAGCTGTGGAAATGTTCGGCAAATTCTCTACTCCAAAACTACCAAGATGATCTTCCTACAATCTGCCAGAGTATCTTGCAAACTTCCTTGCCAAATTATCTTGCAAACTTCTCATTGTCTCAGTTTGATTAACTTAATATCTGATTTTGTTGCAGCAATTTTTCCAAATCCAGAGAGTCGTTTGAGTTCCTATTCATATCAGCATTACATTAATCAGAGATTATAGCTGTTTCATTCAACGCCGAGTTATTTTAAATTCTTTCTATGGGGAAATTTTTGTTTCTATGCTACTTTTACATTCCTTTGATGTCATTACATACATGTGTGCCACATATCTTTTTTCTTTGTTGCCTTTTGTCTTTGCTTATCCATCGCTGAAATGGAGCCAGGTTTGCAATATGGAGTGGCAGAGTAGGCTGAACTATGCAGCAGGTATGGATTATGAAGCCTTTTGCTTTAAGATCTGAATTCTTTCATTACCACAAAAATTTAGAAGATGCCTAGAGAATGAAGACCATTAGAATCATGCAATTGGTTTGATGCTATTGTTTATTAGTTTCTTATGTTTATTTCCTCAAAAGACAATGTACTTTACTTTATTTGAAGTTTAATCATACAAGTGGACAGTTTGGAAGTTATTTGAAGTATAATCTTGTCTAGATTCACTTATTATTAGAAATAGAGGTGTATTGCATGTTGTTTATGTATTATCTGCAGGAAAATAGAAACTTGTATTTTGGCAAAATAGGTCGATAGGTCGCCGAAAAATCCCCACCTAGGTCGGTCTTCTCCCAACTAGGTCGGCAGGTCGGCTAGGTCGGTGGGTCGGCCCAACTATGGTTTTATCCTTTTCTGTCTTCAAGGCTTGCGGAAGTGCATGCTCTGGATTCGATTTTGCATCTGTTGTGAAATTTTGATCTCTTATCAGGACTTGCAAAGCATCTGTACAATGATTTTAATTGGGCTTAATCTGAGAACAAAATATTCTTCAGTTTTCTCTTTGTCTGTATCAGCCATCTCTTGTGCAACCCTCTGCAATATTCTTCAAAGCAATTGGGTCATCCCAATAATTCAAATTTGTCTGCAAAATTCAATTTGTCTGCAGAATTCGGTCAGTTGTCCCATTAGGATTTTCGGGCAGCAGAGGGGGTCTTTGGCCTGGATGCAACGTGGGCACAGGGTGCGACTGTCTGGGCATGGGCGGCGATTTGCTTATGTGCTCCCAATCTCCAAATTTCCATCACATGGAGTATCTCTAAACAGAATTTCATCCAATACTGCTTCTGCACCATTATCTTGAATTAGGGCATGCAATATCTCAGGATCATCTCCAAACAGATCCAAGACATCTCGAATATCCTCCTTTTGCCTTTGTTTGGCCTTCGGGCTTAGTTCCATTTGCTTTGTCAGTGCATAATTCTCATTGCTTGAATCTTGTTTTATGAAACCTTCAAATTTCCTCATATTGCTAATACGGATATCGCTTTCCTTTGTACTGGTTTCTTCAAGATCTTGATCACTGTCAAGGTGCTTCCCATAATCAGTACTTCTCCAATTCCAATTTATCTGGAGGACTTGGTTGATATTTTTCTCAGCCTTTTCTTTCCTTTGGGCATTTGGCTGATCAACATCAAAGCTTGTCTCTTCATTAGATATTTCTGCCTTGATTTGGGCATAATTACTGGTGGTAAGTTCTTCCACATGCACAGGTGCATCTCCATCAGTATATCTCGGTCCCCGAGTCTCAATTTGCTTTACATACAAAAGGTCGCGAGTCTCAATCTGTTCATCTCCATGAAATAGAACAATAGATTCATATTCCATCTTTGCCACTACAATTTGCCAGTCCTCTTTTGCAGCACTGTCATCCTTCTGTTGTTTAGGCACGTCTACCAAAATCCTCCTCCCTCTGGCCATTCAAATGGATTTCACTATTTGATCTGGATCTTAGAGATTCTTTCTTAATTATTTCTTTTACTTGAAAAAAATACAATTACAAGACCAGTTATGCATTTAAATATAAAGGTCATAAACACCTGCATAATCTTGCATAGAATTATCAGCATCAAGATTGGCCATCTTTCTATAGTTGCAGGTTCTCGAACTTCTTCCATTGTGGCTTCATCCCTTCTCCACAGGTCCAGGATCTTTGAGCAAGAGCTTTGATACCATCTTAATATATGTAGAACAATGGAGAATCTTAGGCAATATTTTGACACTTGCTTCTTTAGCAAGCTTTAGGATGCCAGTGCTCTTGAATAAGTCAAAGACAACATATTACCAGCGCCATGTAAACCCCACATTAGAATGGGACCTGCAACACTACTTGCATACCCATCTGCCTCTAAAAAGGTGCAGATTCATTGCCTCGATCTGCATGTTGCACACCATCTCCATTGAGACAGGGAGATGGATTGGGCAGTCATGGCAGGATAGGCTCTCTCGATGCTGCTGAATGGGAGGCATTTAAGGATGAATGCTATACTCTACAAGGCTTTCTGGCTTATGATCAAATCCGGATCCGCTATGTTGAGTTGGTCTGGTCTGGGCAACTGCTACACGTGATACTAAGCACGGCTTCAGTTCGGATGCTGAGACCATACCTTCAGGAGGTCATGGATGTGCGAGACCAATTATATCCCCGGACACTTGCTTGAATTGTACATATGTTACTTGATATGTATATCTGTACAGTTTGACATGACTCTTATTACTGCCATAGTTTTTCCCTTGAAAAACTTTCGGTACGGGTTTTTTTTTAAGCCAGGCAGTAATAAGTCTGATGTGCTCTCCTTTGAGTCACATAGATCGATTGGTCTCTGTGGACGATAAAAACTCTATTTTAATCTATTCTGTTCTTATTAATTGCAGTGCACTTGTTTAAAGTTTCATATTTTATTGGTAAAAGTGTTAATAGAAATAATGATGTGTTAAATTTTTAGCAAGCAATTTTAAAATCATTTAATTGTCTAACATTGGTCTAAATTATCAAAATTCATAGTTTTTTTTCCCATATTTCTTCACATAGTTGGCAGTCCTACAACCACTAGAATGACCTCTTTTACCCTTTCTTTAAAACTAGCAAAAGGCACACCAGAAGGCTTTAGCAAAGTAAGACTTTTTAAGTTTTTATTTAGGCTTGGTATCACTAGACTGCGATTGTGGCTAATCTTTTTTCATTGTATCTAAAGTCAAAGTCAAAGCCATATAGAAGGTCAAAGTTAGGGGAAAAAAAAAACACGCCGATGTGTTTGCCGGAAAAAAGACCCCAAACAACCATACGCCCAAGGTCCCTGCTCCAACTTTTGCCATATTTCTAAATACTCAGGGCTAAGGACATCAAAGATCTTGCAACGGCATAAAACCCAGAACAACATTTGCCTAATTCAAGATTGAAGGGCTGCTTTTGTCATGGCGAGGAAGGGGGAAGTTTGAAATCGAGACAAAATAATTTAAGCTAGAATTTGGAATCAGGGACAAACACCCAAGTGGGAAAAAGGCAAGAACTAGGGGATTGATCTGCAAAATAAGAAGGAAAGCTTGGAGCTGTGAAATGTCTGAATGGTTTTAGCATGGATGGCCTTAAACTGGCCAGAAAATTGCCCTTTCACATGTGAAGTCTACCTATCCAATCGAATCAAAAGAAGAGAAATCAAAACACAATTATACATACACGTTAAAACGAAAACAAGCCTATGCTGTATAAGGGACATATAGGATGCCGAGTAGCGTGGAATTTTTTTTCCCAATGGTACTTTGAGGCATTGCAGAAGAAGTTGTTGCTAAAAAAGAAGCAAAATGGCAAGCCGTTGGATAAGGGTAAACGTTTTCCATTTAAGTCAAAAAAGACAAATTTGCAGGAACATACAAGTCTGATTAAGGACCGAAGTTCCAAGTCCAGTGGCAGTTCCAGTAGAAGGAATATGGGTTTTAGTAAGAGGAGAGAAAAAATCAGTTTATAGACTCGGGTCCTTAGAAATTAGGGAATACTACCAAAATACCCCTATGAGTTTGTGTAATTACTAAAATGCCCTTATGAATTTCAAAATTACCAAAATGCCCTTGTGTATAGAAGGTGTGTAGTGGCATTTTGGTAATTTTGAAACTCATAAAGGCATTTTGGTAATTAGACAAACTCATAAGGGTAGTTTGGTAGTTTTCCCTAGAAATTAGAAAGTGTAAGTAAATGGTGTTGAGAAAAATTCCGGGTCCTTAGAAATTAGAAAGTGTTAAGTAAATGGTGTTGTGGTGCCTGTATCGCAGATTACTTTGTTTGCCTGAGAACATAACTTATTTTCACTGATTGTTAGGTATAAAGATACCTGAACATCGGCATCCACAGAGGGTCCATAAATTGGATGAAAATCAATGTTATTTTCATTTGTTCTCAATGTCGCAAGCAAGTCACGAAGAAAACATATTTCACCCTTCATCTTCAACATTTCGATATCCTTGGATTTTGTTTCAGTTGTAGAAGGGCATCTTTGAATGTTCCCAGCTTTTGTGACGTAATGTAATGTCCTGAGACTCTCAGATATATCCTGTATACAATGTATATGTTTACATGTATACATCTGAATTATGCAATGCTTGAAGGTTATCTGGATACTAACCTGCTCGTCTGGAGAAATGTTTGCAACCATGTAAGTTCTGGCTGTGCCTTTAAGGGAGTCCCTCAACAGCCATGTCAATGCTGAACTACGAAATGAAGCAAATGAATTTGCTGATAAATTCAAGATAACCTGTATCATTTGGTATCAGACTTTGCAGAAGCCTGGGTTGGATAACAATAGGGACTGAATTATCACATACTATTTTTAAGCTCATTATCTACATGCTGAATCTGAAATATGAAGCTAGAAATAACCATTTTACTTCAACTTACTTCATTTAAGAGTGTAAGGGAACGATTAATGCATTTAGATTCCAAGAACCTTTCCTTGTCCAATGACTTTGTGCTATTTAAATTCTCACTTCCTGCCATGGGAAACACTGTGAATACAGGCAAGAACAGGTCTACATCACATAACTAGCTGAATTATAAACATGATCAGATTTGAAACTTGCCTGCAAGATCCACAAGATTGAGGTAGCTGACAGAAGCCAAAGATTCCTGTAATGACAACTGTAAGTGGGGAGTCTATTTTCTATCTAATCTCAAACATGATGCATTGGTAGGTAACTTACCCAAGTTAACTTAATTGTAAGTAAGGTATGGCTGCGGCTTGAATCTTTATTTTTATTGGTCTCCCCTATTGTGCGATTTGCTGTTCCATGTTTAAGGAGTCTCTCAACTTCTAGCCAGCTTCTGACTTCTTTCCATGTCAAATTTTCAATAAATGGTCCAGCAACCGGATGTTCCCTTATTCTCAAAAACTTTTTGTTCAGGGAAGTGGCCATTCTTGATATTGAAGATTGAGCATGTTGTCCACTGGCCTTTTCTTTATTTGGTTTTACTGCATATACACGATTCTTTCTAAACAAGCTTGAAGATGCTTTAGCAGACGCTCCAACACACTTTACACTCTGAATGTCCTCCTCATCTATACTGATAGTTTGTGTTGTGTCTTGTTGGCTGATGCTGGAGCAACTCTCCATATCACTAGAAATAGAAAGGCAGTCGTCATCTGTTACTTCATCCATCTTTCCTAGATTCTGGTCTTTCTGATAGTCTAGATCAAAGGGTTCCCCTTCAAAATTCAAGAGATCTCGTATTTTCTCCTTATATATTTCTAGGTAGCTAACCTGCCAAGCTATACAAGAAAGTAAGGTGTCACTTTTTAAAATACTTCGATCTTGCAAATGAGAACTTGCGCTAGAATTTTCAAACCAGGACAAGAATGGTAAGGCATGTTAATTGCATGAACACTTATTGGTTCTAGAAAGAGAAAAGTGACAACCTGTATATTTAACTGCAGGCCATTTTCCCTCATGCTCTGTGTTCTACATATAAGATCATTAGCCAGCCTTGGGACCTGCAATTTCGATACACGAATAAGACCATTTTGCTGCATTACAATGTTAAACATGCATAACAGAGACATACTATGACCCTTCCTGCATACATGCCATCGCCAGTCATAGTATATGTTTTTCCACTTCCTGTTTGTCCATACGCAACAATCTGAAATGGCATAATTTTTAATAACACAAAAACAAATTGACCATAATGTTTCACTGAAGATTAGAATCTAAAACAGTGTCTGGAGTTATGAAGCAGATAATCATACCGTAACATTATGTCCAACCATAGCATGGTCGACACATGGAAGACCAATGGCATTATACATTTGCTCTTGTGATTCTCTCGTTTTTTCCATGTCATGGTGAGGAAGCATGGTATCATCCTGGACATAATCCACTTTATATATTTTATCCCCATCAAATGACTTCTTACTTCCTTTGCCATCAGATGTCTTGGTTCTTGAAACTTGCAAGGTTAATGCATGCTTCTTTGGATCTATAATCTGGAACAACAAGACACAAATCCGGCAAACATACCGTAGTTATGAAGCGGCATCGTATTTGATTGGCAACGACGGATGCAAAGCAGAAAATAAAGCGGCAAGAAACAAAGAGACAAGTAAAACCTATCTACGAAGGAAACATGCAACGAGATGTCAAGATCCTCAGATAGATATTATTACCAAATGGCGCTACAAAGAATCTTCTTCCGGAGCAGGATTCCAGTTGCGAGCACAAATTCAGTACGTATGATTCGGGGATTACCAGTTTGCGTCTTCACATTTCAGATGATTCACAGATTTGATCGGCAATGCGGCAAGAAATGTTCGTTTCATGAATTCAATTTCGACTAAATAATTCATTAATGCATTAGAAAAAACTGGACGTACCTGACAGTCTCGACTGACTCTTCCTATCTCCGTGCTATTTTTGCAGATTTTCTAATTTCGCTGGCCTTAGATTTGCGAAAGTAGATCTGACGGTGCAAAATAAGACACATCAGATTTTGATGGCATAGAAATTACACGTGGATAGGCTAGAATTTGAGGAAGGGCTGTAGGCCCGGTAGGGCTGGTGTGCTAAAAAAAAAGACCCTATTTTCCCTACATGTCAATTTTAAAGAACAGCATCAAATGAGAATATTATAAAAATATCTTTCTAGAAGAATTATAAAAACCCTACATGTCAATTTTAGAGGGCAGCATCAAATGAGAATATTATAAAAATATCTTTCTAAAAGAATTATATATTTTTAGGTTGGATTTCCATTAAACGGCAACTTTAGAATTACGTGGGTTTTCTTTCGGGCGAAAATGCAAGGTTGCCGGCAAATATGGTACCCTATAATTCCACTAAAATGGCAACATCTTAACATGTTACGAACACCGTGAATGCTTTTAATTTTTTTATCTCTCTTTGCACAGATTCGTTTTCCTTCATAGGTTCATTTTCCCTTAGAAATGGAAAGAGCATATTATTGCAATTGTATAATACTGGTTCAGAACATTCCTAGATGATACTTCTATTGCAGCTGCAACCGCTTTACATTCTTAAATGCAAGATTCTCAAATTTTGACTTGAAGGATTTGATGGAAGAATGGATAGGGACGTCAACATTTAGGTCTACAAGAGGCCCGATGTCTTCATGGGCGTCGCTTTGATAGGATCCTACAGCGATCACATGTTCAAAACACGGGTAAGAGCTTCTAGAGCCACATTTCAATATATTTCTGAAGCTTCGAGACCAATTTTAAAATGTGAGGATACAAGGATGCGTCTTACTGTGCTAGTAGAGAAGAAGGTATGCATTGCTTTGTCTAGATTAGCAATAGGAAACACCTTGAGAGACATAGATGATTCTTATAGGGTAGGTGAAACAACCTCACATCGGGCAATTTTGAATTTTGTGGTGCTATTAAAGTACACAATGTGTATTAGCTGGCCTTCAGTTAAGAGAATGGAGCAGCTTGTAAAGGTTTTTGATAAAATGAGAGGCATTGCTTTTGTTGTTGAAGCAGTTGACGGATGCCATCTACAAATTATTGCTCCAAGTGCCAATCCTCAGGATTACTTTAACAGGAAAGGTTTTCACTCACTATTGCTTCAGGCTATAGTTTCATCGGATTGTTACATGTGGGATTATGATGTCAGATGGTTGGTATATTCATGATTGGAAGCTATTTCAACAATCAAAAGCAGGCCAGCGCATAGCTAGTGGACAATTGGGTTAAGTATTGCATTATCGGCAATGCAGCTTATCCACTAAGGCCTTGGATGCTACCACTATAAAAGGGACATAAGGATGGCTTAAGTGATATGCAATCAAATTGGAATTATGTCCAGTCTTCTACTCAAATGCCTATTGAATGCACATTTGGCCAGTAGAATTTTGGTGAAGAGAGTGGATATCTGCTACAGAATGTTCCAGGCATGGTGTCAGCAGGTCTAGTCCTTCATAATCTTTATATTAGGCACCAGGATTCCTTTAATGCTTTTTGGATTGATGAGGCTACTGAAAGAAGTATTGAGAATGAAAAACTAATTAAAAGGCATGCCAAGTTATTCAAGAGATGCAAGCTACTAAAAACTGAGATAGCACAAGCAGCACGCTACAACATACATTGGGTAAAAGGTGTATCATTGAATCCACAAGAAACTTTGGAGAGAGCTTTGGAGGAGGAGCATGATGAGGTTGAGGGTGACATGCAAAAGAAAATGAAATCCAACAAAACACGTAGGTCAACCTTGAGGACAAGGTCCTTTGGGGAGGGGAGGAATGTTACAGGTGCTTCCAGGGGCATTGCCGGAATCGGGCCCTTAACAGACGTCTATGAGCATGGGAGTACCGTCAGTCAGGTCACATGGTGACTGGGACGACTGCCTGGCCATCTGTCCATAATCGGTCTATGATGATGTAATATGAGAGTAAGGGAATTTAGTGCTAAGGGTTAGTACTAAAGGAAATTGTTAATACGGGATTAGCACTAACGTTGGAGTATTGCTAGGGACCGATATCGGTCACTAGGGGCACTAATGCCCGGGGGTTTCACCTTTACTAAGGGGGTATATGCCATGTGCGTTCAAGGGATAACCAAAAACCCCCAGGTATACGTTTTTTCACAAGGAAAACCCCCTCCCATACGACCTTGCACGGACGTATGAAGTATACCCCCTAATGGTTTTCTACATATCTTGTTCTCGTAATTTAAGTATCCCTCTCATATGCATACGAACCAGTAGGCAGTTTACACCCTAACTTATTAAATAACGGCCCCACAGAAATACGCTTAACTTAATTAGAAGTTAGCCAAGTCTTCTATGCATTGTTTGCCAATACTTTTACCAAATTTAGTTCGTGATAGACTACTATAATCTCCATACTAATTTTGCCGCATGAACCTTACGAGGCCTCATTTGAGTAATCTCCCATCAAGTCAAGTTGCATTCCGTAAGGCAAGGACACTAGAGAACGAAAGCTCTGAAGCAAATTTTAGAACACTAGAGAACAAATGGCACGGAGGACACTAGAGATAAGATAAGATAAGATAAGAACAAAAGGCACACACAAAGCTTTGAAGCAAAGTATAGAATAAATGAAAATCAAGTCAAAGCTAAGAAGCAATTTGTAGAATAATGTTTTTTACAAGTGGTATATGATTTCCAATGTAAGTAGAAGAACATGTTGTACATTGTCCCAAGGCAATGATGCAATAAGGTTTGTCAATGCAATTTAAGATCCTAAATTGAGGGTTTTTCTTCATTTTGTGAGGATCTCAAATAAAGCTAGGACGTTGAGCCTCTAAGTGAGGAAAGCTTCCAAGACACACATTTAACATTTTGCAAAGGATTAATTAATACTAGGTTCAAATGTTGCCGCTTATAGTCTTGTCCTTTTTCAGTCTTCAATTTATTGCGCCTTATCCACTACGTCATAATGTTATTTTATTCTCATATAAACGCTTCACAATGAGACGCATGCCGAACCTGTAAAGTCACTTGGGCACATTCCTAACGTGGGGTTAGGTCGGTAATCTCACTTGGGCACATTTCTAAGGTGGGGTTAGGTAAACGTTTTTCCTATGCCACATGTGAAGGGTCTCATCAAGAACATTAAGTAAATTTGGAAAGTTCCAAGTGTTGTACATTTAGAACTCTTGTGCCTCTCGCGTCAAATGTAGAATCTTTAATGGGAGATTGTGGCTACAGATGCCCTATGAATGTGGTCCGAGAGCACGATCTTAAAAATGTTTTCTTATTCTCATGTGCACATAAGCCTTGCAATTAATCCATGGTCCAAGTTTTTGGGGCACCATATTAAGTTCTCGTGTGCACCTTAATAAGGCCATTAACTAGCAGAACTGCAGGGTTGGGAAGAAGGCTAGGTAGATGTGTTTGTGTTGAAATTTTAATCGTAGTAATTTAAATTTCGGCAACATGCTAAGAGAATATGTATTATTATAGGAATGTGGCGAATTTACCTCTCCAAATCAAGAAAGATTTCATCATTATAAGGTGTGTAGTTGGAAATCACCATGTTGTGAACTAGTCATATATTAGGTTCCTAAAATGCTTTAAGGAATATTGGAATTTCTAAATATCTTAGGTTGTATGGATGCTAGAAAAGCACAAAGTGATCGGCTTGATATTGCTTTAGAGTCTGTTTAACTTCTGGTGCTGTCGACATTGATATCACCTGCCAACATCTACCTTTGCATGGAAAGAGTTTAAGAAAGGAGAAGTTTCAGAAAAGTCAAAGACATATTGTAAATAACATTTTCTAAAATCCAAGAAGGTAAGATAGCTTTACTTAAAGTTCTATGAAATGATGGCATATTAGCCAAAGGTTTTGTATTCCTTTTTAAAAGGTTGTGCGAGATAGGACTATTACAAGATTGACTAAAAAACCTAAGATAAAGGACTTCAAAGGAACAGCAAGAGGTTGAATGCAACTCTCTGCTCAAACTAGGGTTTGACAACCCAATGGGTTTCTCGCAAGAAGTCTGAAGGACTTCTCCCCCTATCCACTATATAAGTGCATATGCGTGAGAGTGGTTTTTTGTCTACATTTAGCTTTGGCTTTAATTCTGACTTAAGCCTTAGTGACCAATATAGAGTAGCTAATTCTCTAATATGGTAGGTAATGATTGACACGACATTAGAGTGGCTACTTAGAGTGGCTACTGTTAGTGCTGCTCAGTAGGTGAAGTTGCAAAGTAACAGTTTCTCCCCTTAATGTGCATATTATCCTTGGCAAAGAATAATCTGTTTCTTAAGAAACTTCTCTTACTAGAGGATTAAATAATCTGTTTCTTAAGAAACTTCTCTTACTAGAGGATTAATTAGACTTGATTCTTAAGAAACTTCTTTGACGAGATTACTCCTAGTTGATTCTGAAGCTTTGAGAGACTATTTGTGAGGATGTTTGCTACCCTTGACCAATCCTGCAATAAATCAAGAATATATTCAACAGCTCCTTGATGAAGTGAGTGTTTGCAAGAGCATGTTTTGTGTCCCTGTGAAATACATGAAACCTGGACAAGATCACGCTGCTCAAATTATCATAACAGACCATTGAGTGTTTACTTTGGTGAATTTGGAGACTTTAAAGCACATCACTTCCATGCTGCCATATATTCTATCGAAGTTGAGCTTAACGAAATTGTATTTAGCTTTTTGCTCAGCCAATTAACAACTGCAGACACAACATTCAGTGCGTAGGCCACTATGGATCTCCGATCATTCATGCAGCCCGCACGATCAGCATCAAAGTACTTCATCGTTGCCGTTCCTATAATAGCGGTTTATGAAGGCAATTTATGTTGAAAGGCTAAGTTAGTAGAGATAAAGATGTCAAAGAGAAAATCTGACTCTTACCTTAAATTCTGTAATATCTGGAGTATCAGGGATAGAAGCAGAATAGAACTTGTAGAATCTGATGTTCTCATACACAGCCTTGGTATTACCACCCATTTCTTCAACAGACTTTTTTCTGGCTGGCCTTAGAAAACTTCCTAACATGAATGAAGCTTGCTGAACAATGATAAAAAAAAAGGTACTACCTCTTTTTGCGTCCTCTTCTCTAGTTTTGCATCATCCTTTACAAATACCTGCTCAATCCAGCAAAAAAATTGAAGGGATAGAAGAGTAGGCCATCACACTAATGAGGTTTGCAATGTAAAAGCTAGGATGCTCGCCAAGGACAGTAGGTGCTTTATATGGTGAGACTACATGGGTGCTCTATAACAAATCATAAAGCTGCATTGGAAATGTTTGCAGAGCCAACAAAATGTGCTATAGAGCTTCAAATCAGCATTAAACTATTAAGGGAAATTGGGTAACCTTTATTGCATGTGTAAAAGACTGCAACTAGCAACATGTTGTAGCATTACCTAAGACATCACATGAATGACAATTGGAGAGTAAAATAATTGTTGGTGAGAATGTTCAAGAAATACCTGGAAGTCAGAAAAAGTACACCTAGTGTTGTCTGGATCACTTGGTAGGATATGCATGCCGTCCTTGGCGAAGCATAATTCCTAGTTGCTTCAAATTTATACTTCAAAATGTGATCTTTTCATGTTTTCAGGTTCCTTGTGACTGTATATATCTAGAGCTGAGATGAGAGCTGAGATGACAGACGGCATATCAACCACGCTATGTGGACTTAAACCCTGGTGAACAAGGATATGAGCAGAAGATACCAAATTTTCAAGCCAATGTCCATCTGTATTGAACACAACCTGCATGTGCCCTAAACAATTTCTACGTTTCTTCAAATCCAACTTCCCAGAGTGGAATGTGCTCTAAATCATTTCTACTTCAAATCAAACTTCCCAGAGTGGAATGCGCATACATATAATGAATCATGGACATCGTCCCAGAAGGGCACTCTGCAATCCCAAAGAGATATTCTTCTTTGAACTTGCATCATCCCATTGTACTTCTGATAGACCATTTCTCAGTTCATTGAAAAGTTCACTACCTGGTATGGTCAAAATGTTCTTAGAAGAATGATAGGTAGATAGGAGTTCCTTATTTCACAACTGCTGCTCCCCAACATTAGACAGGTATATGAAAGCAAGCACTGAATTATAATAAAATACACACCTTCCACGAAGGCAAGAACGAATCAGTATGCATCTCCAATGAACTAGATAACTCAAATGGCAGTTCATGATTGAGTTTGCACTTAGATTCATCCTACTGCATAGATCATGCTGCTAAAAAGTAGCTTCCAAAACTACCAATTTAGGAAGATGCAGGAGCCGTTGTCGTACTTGCACTGAAAACCAGAAAACATTATTAATAAATATTCAGTGAGAGTCTAAATATTCAGTGTGATGCCATAAGTCAGAGCAAAAATCCAGGGACCCCTGAGCATGGTGATGGCGGGTAATTCTGCACCGAGTTTGGGCCTGGAGAAGGCTGGGCCAGGGATTCGTGTCAGAGATGCTGCGAGAGGAAAGAAAGGAGGCAAGGATATATCCAAAACCTGCATCAGCTTGGCACTGGATCTTCAAGAGCCAATTCTTAGCCAGGATGTATCCAGTAGGCAGCCGGTGGATTCCCAGGAGCTGGCTTTTGGGAATTCGGGTAGGATGGAGAATAGAGAGGTGGTGCCCAGCTCAATGCCACCTTTGGAGTCTGTAACTTTGCCATCCTTGGTTGGTGTGAATGGTGATGTGCTTTGCCGGAGGACCCCTTTCGGATATCTGCGGCTGCCCTGGGGTGGTGCCTCAACCGCCCACGAGCCCCAACTCCTCATGCATGGAAAGGTAATGACACAAGTTGTTCGCCTTTCTAGGCCTAGGTTTTCTGATTGGATTAGGCAACCGTTGCAAGCGAAAAGTCGCAGAAAAGTTCTAGGGTGACAGAGGCCACTTATCTTAGAGCGTAATAATAAGAAGGATTTGCGGCAAGTTTTTAAATCATTACCTCCTTGTTGTAGAAATCAATCACCGGAAGCATAATGCAAGATCTGAGAGAATTTGGTTGCATCTTGGGTGTTAGGCCATTTCACTGGGGCCTTTTTGGATATGCAGAGGCTTGGGTACTGGCTACGGGCTCAGTTTAAGAGGCTCGGGTTGCCTCCATATGTGACCCTGAAGTCTCTGGTAATAATTTTTTTCTTATTATGGTTGATTCTGAGGCCACGGTGGAGTAGTTGGTCTCGCATGGAGTGGCACGTATGGGAGGGGCCTATGTTTTGTTCCAGCATTATGCTCCAGGTTTCTCTTCTGCTAGGCCTGCTGCAGTTAGAGTGCCATGTTGGCTTCAAATCCGGGATCTGCCTCCAGAGATGATGGTGCCTGAATTTTTGGTGGCCATGGCCAAAGGCCTGGGAACTCACATAGCGCACTCGATTGTGGGTGCACCACAGATATGTGTAGGTATTCGGGCAGATGAGATGGTACCTCAGAGTCTTGTGGTTAAAAGTGGTGATTTTTATTCTTACTTCCAGTTGGACTTGCTCAATGGGGGAGAGCTTTTGGCAATGTTTCCCTCGCTTAAGCAGTTTCACCAGCATAAACCTCACTCAGCACCCAAGCAGGCAGAGCAAATAGTGGTTGGCCCGCCTTCACCCTCTGCACTTGTTCCTCCTGTGTTGAAGGTCGGAGCGGTGGGCAGATCCGAGATATACAACCCGAACCCTCCTCTCTCGTATGGTGGATCCCGAGGTGCAGTAGGGAGACTTGCACGATTGAAGAGTTGCAGCAGAAAAAGGAAGGGTGGCAACAAGTTGTTTCTAGGAGGCGAGCTCAGGTGAGAGCTCCCCAAGAGGGTCACTTAGCCCATCTGCAGCCCACTGTACAGGTCCCTCCTCAAGTGGATCGAATGGTGATTGATCAGGTAGTCCAGAACTTTTCTTCCTGGGCTGATAGTGTTGAGGCATGTGAGGCTTTACAAGGGGATCCTGGACCCTTGGTGCACAACGACCCACATGGATAAGAAAATTCTATCTTGGAATGTGAGAGGCATCAAATCCTCTCCTAATAAGCGAAAGCACGTCTCGCCATGGTCGTGAAGAATCTTAATCCGGATATCTTGTGTTTGCAGGAGCATAAATGTGCGGGGGTGATATTACCAATCTAATGAATATCTTGGGTAATCGACGTGGTATCGCAAAGTGCTACAACGGGGGCCGTGGGAGGTACTTTGATTTGTTGGAAAATGGGTGTACATGTAACCTTTTCAGCCACGAGATAGCCAAGGCCGATTAGGCGTGATTAAATGGAAGGAGGGCCAGTCCAGAGTGGGGCTTACTGAATGTGTATGCACCAATTGGGGCCACTCGTCGAGGTTGCTTATGGGCACAATTGCGAAATAAGCTCCAATCCTTTGGTATGGGTTCTACATGGTTTGTCCCGAGTGACTTTAACATGGTGGAGCTCCCGGGAGGACGGCATGGTATTGGTTCAGATATTGTGCGGGGGTTTTGAGCGTGACCAATGGCTTAGGTTTGTGCGAGGAGTGGGGTTTGACAGAGCTTCACGGGGATCGGAATTTTACTTGGTGCAATAATTGGTTGGGGCATGGTAGGGCATACTCTAGGTGGATAGAGTTTATGGCACTCCAGCCAGCCTTGGATTATGCTCCAGCCTTCACTAGGGTGAATGTTCCGCCACCTCATCTCTGATCACACTCCCCGGATCATTCAGCCCGGACGTGACCACCCACCGCGGCATCTCAGATCCGGTTTTAAGCTTAACACAAGCTTTCTTCAGGATCAAGAGTTCCGCCCGGTACCGTAAGCTCATTTGGCGCCAGATATTCAGCCGGGATAGCGTAATGAGTGCAATGGTTACATCATTGGCTAGGGTAAAACAATTTCTTGCGAAAAGAATGGGGGCTGCAAAAGGCTTTTGGCTCGGCGTCGCAGATTGGATGCCTTATATCTTGAACCGAGTCTCTTAGAGGGCGGGTCTCTCGATGGCTTGCGTGGAGCGGCAGGTGCTTCGTCGGTCGAGGTTGAGGAGGAGGCCAAGGTGTCGCAGGCGGGTCAAAGCAGGTTTGACGTGGCTGAAGCAATCGACACTTGCTCTAAAGTCTTTTTCCCGAAAGCAGCCCGCCGAAGAAGTATCACGGCAGCCATGGCGGACATAGTTACACCCGTGGAGTGTTGTTGCAAAGAACCGAATGCTATCAAGGCCTTTGTAGCAACAAGACTATGAAACATTTTTCAAGGAGAGCCCGCTTCCCTCCGCGAGTGTTTTTCAAGAGCTGGTGCTGGCCAAGGTATCGCCAAGAATCGCAGCTTCAAAGACAGAGCTTAGAGGAGCCGTTGATGTGGCGGGGAGTTGGGGATGCATGCCACTTTGTTGGCTCGGAATAAGTATCCCGGATTAGATGGAATACCGGTGGAGTTTTTTTCGAAGTCTTTGGGAATGGGTGGGGACTTCGGTGGTGCGGTGTATGTGGATCTTTTGGGGAATAACTTCGATGCATCCTCTGCTGAATACAAAGTTGTATTTCACTTATACCCAAGTGTAAGCATCCTAAAACCATCAATGACCGGAGGCCTATTACTCTGTTGTGCGTAGTGTATAAAATCATTGCTAAGGCTTTGGGTGAGAGGCTTAAGCCGATACTAGTTCACGCCATTAGTGCGGAAGCGATGCGGTTTTATACCACAAATGAACATTCTTCATAATGTGGTCTGCTTTGCTTTTGAGGGAGTGCATTGGGCTCGTGGGATGAGGCAGCCCCTTGTTTTTCTTAAAATGGATTTTGCCAAGGCTTATGGCGGTGTTAATGCGGCAGTTCTTGGCGATATGATCTGAGCCTTTGGGTGCGGACCTAGTTTCGTGGAAACGGTTATGAAGCCGCACGTGTGTCCGCTAGGGCGGCGATGTGGTGTCGTGGTGAGACCTCTTCAATCTTCTCTCGGGCGAGGCATTAGGCGTGGGATGTCCGTTGGCCCCCTTCCTATTCACTATAGTGGCAGAAGCTCTCTCGCAGCTTTTTCAGGTGGCAATTGCTGACAATGTGGTGCAAGGTCTCCGCATGGATGATGGGTCGCAACAGGTTTGCAATCAATTTGCTGGATGATACATTCCTCTTTCTTCATGCAAATGAGTCCAATCTCCGGCAGCCAAGAATATTTTGGATGCCTTTTCTTTAGCTTCGGGGGTGCTTGCTTAACCGGGTCGGCGTGCTCGGCCATGTGGGTACTGGAGGAACCTCCTCTGCGTGGTTGAGTCAGTTTCCCTGGGCTCTTACACCGCCACACACAGCTGCCAAACTGTTAGGTATACCATTTGGCTTGGACATTAATGCTAGGGCAATTTGGGCGGAGACATTATAGAATCTTAAGCGAAAGATCTCGGCGGTGGAGGGGAAGTAAACTCACCATGGCTGGTAGGATTCTGATAGCCAAGTCAGTGCTCTGTAGCACTCATGTTTACGCAGCCTCCTGCATACTTGCGCCAGAAAGTGTGGTTAAGGAGTTGGATGACACCATTCGCAATTTTGTTTGGGGAGGAAATGAGGAGGGGGCTACAGTGAAGGTCGCATGGTGGAAGTGTGTGCGTCCCAGAAAGGCGGGGGCCTAGGTATGCTTGATGTGTCCTTGCACCGCGAAGGTTACCGTGTCGAAATTCATCCGGCAAGTGTTGCAGGAGCAACAATCCCGAGGATTGGCTCTGTTGGCACAGTTGCTACACGCCACTCTATTGTGTTTAGGAAGCCAGCAATTCCGGCTCAGTTGCCGTGGGCTCTGTTTGAGGATTTGCGGCCATTCCCTCATGCTTCGCCTTTTCTTAAAGGTCTCCTCAAGGCTTGGAAGGTGGTCAAGGTTCTCTTTTCATTGGACCCTAGCAGGTGTATGGTAGCCTCATCGCCCTTTCTTTGGGTACCCTTGGATTCTGCATCTCCCTTGGCCTCTTCCCTACACCCAGGTACTCAACGCCGATGGATTGCTGCAGGGGTAACATCCATCCGTGACTGGTATTGGGAGGGTCATCTGGCGCCGTGGGAGTTTTTTAGGGATCGATTTGGCCTTGGCCATTTGGGACATTCGGACTTGGGCGAAATTGCGAATGCTATTCCATTGCGGTTGTCTTCTCAAGTCAATCGCGTTTGGAAGTCGCATAGTGGACTTGATGCATCTCGGTTTGTAGCATCGGCTTATGGGCTTCTAAGCGCCAGACACATTGCCGCCTTCCGATAAGTGGTCACTTAAGCTTCCGGGGAGTAAGTGGCCCGCCATGTGGAAGTGGGCGGGAATACATTGCCTCCTCCTAAAATCCGTACCCTTCTATGGCAGATCTTGCACCGTAGCCTCAGGGTGAATGTCCGAGTACACAGGTTCAAGCCTCAGGTAGCGGAAACATGCCCTCTATGTGGGAGGCGCCGAGAGACCATTGAGCACTGCTTTGTCCTATGCACGCAGGTAGGGGCAGCTTGGTCCTCGGGTGAGAGCCCTCTTTGGGTCTTCACCGCGGTCGAAAGCTTCTCATGGGAGTCTTTCCTAGCGGTTGGTCGGTGGCCAAGCGGCGTTCCATTTATCGCGAGCTTGGCTTCGTGGTTGATTTGGAAAAGACGGAGAGCGAAGGTCTTCCAGAATGCAGTGCTTAGCCCTTTTCGGTTGGTTCTGATCTTGAGGCATAAGTTGTGGCAGGCTTACCAAGTCTCAAGCTTGTCTGGCACAGTTAAGCGGGAAATTTGGTCGACATTCCTACAGATTGTGAATCATGATGGGCACTTCATTTCTTAGCACCACACTTATCATTGTACTTGATCACATTCTAGTGGTTTAATATATTCCTATATTCTTCAAAAAAAAAAAAAAAATCCAGGGACGTGGCAAATCCAGTATTGCATTGCATGGTTCTAATTTGGAGCTTCATATATAAATGAGCAACTTCAAAGCACGAACAAATGCTGCTCATTATTCTGCATCGTTATGTGGAACTACTCGGGCCCCAAAATGTGGATTCAGTCTAAACTACAGAAGAAAAAGAAAACACGGTTACAACAGTAGGACTTAACAAGAATTAGAAACGGAAATCAAATCTCCGAACCCTAGCTAGCAAAACTCTGAGATTATTTTGCCGTAAATCTTCTGTGGGTTGGCTTCGTTTCGGAGAATTGGCCTGCGAAGGAGCTCCAGAGGAAAAGCTCCCAAAAAACCGAAAGAAAGTCGAGCAAGCAGAAGCAGAGCAGGGAATCGGGATGGTCGGAGAAGAGGAGAAGTGATTTTCAGGGACTTTCTAATTTTCATGGCCGTCCGATGCGAAATTAAGAAATCTAATGGTTGAGATTGAAAACAGCTGATGTGGCACGACACGTGGCATAGCTAGGAATGCAGGAAATCGGGCAGGGGGGGTTAGGCAACCCTGCTAAAAATATGTCAACAAAAATTTTTAACGGACCACAACCTCGGTGAACAGTGATTTCGGCAAAGAGAAACTCCTAGATTTTGGCTGCTCCTCCTGATCGGTTCGATTGGCCTCATAGGCAATGCCGTCGTCTGATAATCGCTTTTGATTATGCTAATCAACTAAACAAATTTGTTTGATCTAATATTCTGTAGGTCGTTGCGGGGATCCGTCTCTAACTTCTACCCGGCCCGTAGCACTGTTCATTCAATATTTTACCTTAAAACATTCACTGTAACATAATAGAATACTGAATGTCGTCCTCTACACTTAGAACTGATGCTACCAGCTTCCCAATCAAACCGACACAGCTATTCTTACCCAATTCAACAGAACATGTGCTGTACACTGTAAATTAACTATGATCCTTAGCATCATCTTATTTTTGGAGCAAGTACAGAACCCTTAGAACATGTTATACTTTTAACCTGCTACTTTCTACAATTGCTTCAACAACATATAAGTACTGTGCAAACAAAGCCCTTGCACTCACCTCTCAAGTAAATGTTCTGGCAGCTATTTTGCTCTTCCAAAGCTACTGTAGATGAGCTGTTTTTCTTTTGTACTTACTGCAGATCTGTCATAAATAAATGTGCAAGCAGTTGTATCTTACCTTATCATACATGTGTGTTCTCCGTGTTCTCCTGTGTGTTCTATGAACTTGGAAACATGACCTTATTAATTATGCAAGCATCTATGGACCTAAATGCAACAGGTCTGATACTAAGTAACTTAAATCGTGGAAGCAGACCAACATAGTCATACTCAATCATCCCAAACCAACATCTTTATAGTACGATGTCTACCATAAGCAGCATATGATCTGCAATACCCTAATAAAGAAAGTATAGAGACACAGTGATCTTAGAAATATGACAGCCAGAGATTTTTGAACATACAAAACTAGATGACATCTGCTTGCACCTTATATATACAAATACACAAACTTCACTAAAATCACTTGCCAGTGTTCAAAATGCAAAATTCTAGTTCAAACGGCCTGTCACAAAGCAGAGCACTCAGTATTAGTTAAAGTCTGCACATTTAATCTACGCTTTAAAGTTTGCGTAGATTAAATGTTCAACCTTGAGGTTCTTAGCCATCTTAACTTATAAGAACACACATCAAAAGTAGCTCGGAAATGGACAACACCTACCATGAGCAGCATGCTTTAGACAAACTAGGCTTCAAAGATCTTTCGCTTCCCTTTATTCTCTGCAAAGAAACGTAAGTGGAAATATTAGAACATATAATTAATGAAAATTTAGTGTCATACATTCCGACCTTTTTGTTGATCAGCCAAAAACTTATCAAATTGGCATTTGTCATTCCCATCTAAATAGTATCTACATGTTCCAGGTTTATATACCATGCATGCAAGGGAAATAATGGAGTCAAGTGATATAAGCTGAAGATCTGACAAGTCATAAGAAGACCAGGTAGAATTTCTATCCTTGTGTTCTTTATACCAAGCCAGATTCACCTCCACGCAATAAGAAGGCCGGTTAGTCAAGTCAATAGGCTCTCTACTTTCCTTCCATCCTTTATCGATCTTTCTCCTAATACTTAACACTCGCCCATTACCATACAAGTGATTTTCCCCATCTAAGCTTCCTCTCCTAGGCTTTAAAGCTTCAGCCTTTTCTATCTCAAAATAAATTGCACAATCAGATCCAATTCCGAGGGATGTTGCAGCATTAATCTTCTTGCCAACTGCACTATAGTTTGCACGAGTCAGCCTATCCTTCGAGAGCCAAGGATTTCCATTAAGATGACTAACTAACGTCGCTTTGCATACTTTCTTGTCGTCAATATCCACTGCTGTATCAATTTTTATATCATTTTCTAACTCCTCCTTATCTAGCATCTCATCAAAGGTATGTCTTATCTCCATTTACGCAACAATTTCCTCGTCAAGATGCTCACTATCATGAGAAGCTTCACGGTTACGATGTGGGAGAACATTCAAGCTCGGCTTCAACCCGACATAATCAGATTCATCCTCAATGTGACAAGAGTCTAGTTGCTTATAATAGTCTCGAACTAAAGTAATCCTCCATCTGCCATGGCTTCTCCCACCAAGTTGAGTTTCCATCACACTTTATACCTACTTGATTGCATAACTCTTTTGCAACCAAGAAGCCTTCTTTTAAAGTAGCTATAATATCGTCATCTGTGCTCACTTCACTATAATTAGATAGATCGCAAATTACTTCCTTGCCGTCTTCGTCTACTTGGCGCTCAATAACACGCCAAATGTTTTCTTGTTTTGCATGTCTTTGCGGGGAATATCAAATCTGAAAGAGCTTGAAATTCTGCCACCTTATTGAGAGCCCTTGCACTCTCAAGGAGATCTGCACCAGTGTATGATCTCTCATTTCTTACCATACCTCCAACTTTGGAGAAAAAATTCTCGCGAGCATCTGATCCGAAAATACTTTATCAATAGAACAACAAAATGGCAAGACATTTGAATGTCCATAAAGGTTTCACGGCTTATAAAATTTTGGCCGAGGGAATAGGTTTCATGATTAACAATCCATAATCTCCAAAGTCTGCAATGGCAGGACATACAATTTGAGGGAAGAAATCACACCAAAACAGCAAACAAGAATGAAAAATAAATTAGTTTCACACCTGAAAAAAAAAGATACGGTCGAAGCTGCCTTGATCCGTGACTTTAAGTTCATATGGGGTGACAAGAAGATATCAATGTATAATGATACCACAGCAAGGTAGGTTTCAGTACCTAATGTTCGCACTTGTGGAGCATTTATATCATTTCTCAATTTTGTTGGTAGGTTTCAGTACCTAATGTTCGCACTTGTGGAGCATTTATATCATTTCTCTATCTTCGCCCTCCAATTCTGCCTATCTTTCCTTTCCACGTCTCCTATTTGTAATCCATGCTCTCCATGGCATAGCTTAAGGACATGCCAAACATCATTCAATGTCACTAACTCAGTACCTAGGTACAATCTCCTTGATGCATTATCAAGGGGATTTATCAACTTCTTTCCATTATGTATGAAGTCTTGGTCACGAAGACCATACACGCTGCCATTATTTCTAATACCTGCACTTAAACCCCATTCTTCCCAATGAATGTGAAAACAGTTAGTGGGCCTCTTTGATGTATAATCTTGCAGCATGCATTTTCTGCGCCGCGCATCTCCGTCCGAGCTATGTCCAATTAGGGGCCCTAAGACCTTACTCAAATGCATGTCCCAAAGTCTAAGTATTTCTTCCCATTGTAATCTTACAAACTTGTGATCAAACTTATTGCACGTAAGCTGGATCACCAAGACAAGCTTCGGTAAGCGAGCATGCAAGGGGTTAACAATGAGTACTCGTGCATAATGTGCTATCACATTATTTGCAAATGCCTGCACAATGTTTTGGTAACCACTCTTTCCTGATCCAACAGTAACTGTAAAGGAAGCATCACATGCATGATCATGTAGCTTGCCACAGAAGCCAACCAAACCATCGTCTCTTGCAATCCACTGTATGGTCCTCTTTATGACAGTTTCATCCTCTGCCACAGTGGCAGGCACATGTCCGTGTCAAATCTAAATCCTTCATATGCTTTGCATATGTTGTTGCTAAGTGAATGAAGGTATCCTCTCTAACACCAACTCTATATGTAAAACTCTCTCGAGAAGACCGCATAGTGGTTGATAAGCTAGGGCCAGAAAAATTCAACGACAAAAAATTATGCATTCTTTGCCCTCCCCAAATCTTGATTGTTTGAAAGAGCTCCTTCGTAGTTTGCTTGTAGCGCCTTGCTTGCCCCGGCCTAATTATGTTATGTGCAGTGTCAGTAAGAAAATTCCATAATGCAGTCTTCCCCTCAAACTTACCTTGAGAGTGGGCCTCAACAATGTCTGCACAAAACTTTTTCACATCTTTCCGATGCATGGATTCAGCTAGACTATCACGGATTGATCGTTGTTTCGCAGACAATGTGACAACTCTCGTTCTAGTAAACAACAACTCTCTTTCTAGTTTCCTGTTTTTGCATGTTGTGACCTTTGCAAGGTTATACATCTCTCTGTTGGTCATATAATCCACTCTAATACGTGTCTTTGTCGTTCTCCATCCTCTTGGTGTTTTATCTAGTTTTTGTCTAGCAACCCTCATTCTAAAATCAGATTGCTTGGGTATTGATAAACAATATGAACATTGGTAGTTCGTGAAGGGTTTCCCATCATTGCTGAGTTGTGCCTAAATGTCCCATCAATAATAATAGATTCTCCTTTAACACTAAAACAACACTTTATGCTTGGTTCACAGTACCAATTGGATCCAGGTCTTGATTCATCTAAAAATGGCCTCAAGTCTCTTGATCCAGATGCATATCTATATTTCATTTGCCAGTAACCCCAACATAAAGAAGCCAAGCATTCATTTCCTGTATTTTCAAATATTTTAACATCTGGCACTACACACTTGCAATCAAAATAAGAAATGAAAACTTACTAGTCTGATCTCCCTCATCCACTCTAGATGATGTTGCTGCAATGCAAAAAAACAGAAATTTTTAGCTTATCAATCAAAAACCATTATAAAATTAACTAGAGTACCTCTTGTAATAAATGTCATCATGCTCATTTGTCGTGGGTCAGGTGGGTGATCTTTCCGTGGCCTCCCTCCCGTGTTTGGCTCCTCGTCTTTCTTCTCTCTAGCTTCCTTTGCGGCAGCATTTTGAACATGCCTAGATGATTGAATATGTTGTTTCATGTTCACAACCACAGACCCGGCTGGTGGAAATAGTAGAATTGATTTGTTACATAGTTTGCAGACAACACAAATGCTACCCAGATCTAGATAGCCTGCTAGACTATCATTGTACAGCTCAAAGACAACACCAGACTGTGTTACAAAAGGTGTAATATCGTTTAACAATGATTTCTCCACCAAGGCCTTGTTACGTTCAACAATATCCTCTGTGTACATTCCATAGCATCAAGATTTGTTGTAACTGACTCGTTATGACTGCGCTGATAATTATCTATATGTGTCTTTGTTTTACAATGCTTAGTGAAGTTCGCAATGACATCACGTTGACCTTTTCCATAGGACTGATCACACTCATTGCACCATATAGAAAACGTTGCTTTGCCATTTACATCTGCAGACATGAGTTCAAAGCGGTCCTGCTTGCCTGCTTTTCTCAATTTAGTTGTCAAATCCCTGATGACTTTTTTCCACTTAATCAGTTCAGATCTTGTAGCCAATTTAGACTGTACCTTGCTCTTACATAAAGATCTTCCTTTGCTGTTATCAATGCAGTCATCTTTATCCTCGTCCTTATTACATTGGGTCTCTATAACTTCAACTACATCACCATGTAGATTAGCCTCTTCTTCTAATTCATCAATAACTAAACGTGGTCTTTTAGAGGGCTGAATACTTCTGTCATCTGTCAACTTTACGAGAACCTCATTGCCCATGATCTTAAACCTTGTTTCTTGTTTTTTTGATAAAGGCAATTTACACTCGGCAAGGAAAACAAAGTTGTAACCCGTAAGTCCTTCTAATTCATCAATTTGGATCTCTTCTCTTAGATCTGCATACGAGGCACCATCTTCCACCCTTACAAATCCAACTTCTGTGGAGTTCCCATTGCCATCGTCTAAGTGAATGACAACTATGCGCGGATCAGTTTGCATATTGGCTGCAAAATCAAAGCAGCAAAGTCTTAGCTTGCAGTAAAACTCACTAAGTAATGTCCTAGTGCATGCATATCAATTTGATGTTTATTCTATCTCGGATGCTAACCTCCATAGATCTAATTTACTATTTTTTAGTAGAAGTAACTCTCTAAAATAACTCCTAGCCTTGCAAAACCAACATTGCTCCCGACATTGCTAAGCTACCTCGCTGCCATAAGCATCCAAATATGGGGATGGCCACATTGCTTGACGATCATAGCAGACAAGCAGGTTATTTGTTTTCTATGCAAAAAAAATTTAGGAAATCAATGCAGACAACTGAGCAAATAATTTCCATTTACCCACCTTAAGCATAAAAAAAGCACTGATAATTTGTTCATAAGGGCATTGTGATAGAGCCATAAACGTTATAGCTGATAATTGTTTGCTAGCAAAAGCTTTATAAGCTACAAAAATTTACTCCAAAATGGGAGCTATGATACCTTTTGAGTAGATCAGCCTTAATCTTGTAGGTCACGGCGGTGCTTAGAAAGAATCCCACAGTTGATATGTGGCTGCAAAATTGTTGTCTGGATGGTGAATGATAGTGCAAAAGCTTTATAAGCTACAAAAATTCACTCTAAAATGGGAGCTATGATACCTTTTGTACTGGAGTAGATCAGCCTTAATCTTGTAGGTCACGATTGTGCTTAGAAAGAATCACACAATTGATATGTGGCCGCAAAAAGCGTTCTCTGAATGGTGAATGATAGTGGTAAAAGCATGCAACGATCTGCATTCAAATTCAAAGACTAATTAGACGAATGTAATTTAAATATAAGAGTTCTAAAAGAATAATATCCTACATCTCAAGCAACAACCTAAGGCAAACACAGGGCCTATGTATACGGCAAAAACATCCCAAATGTAAGATAGGGCCTCCGTATACGGAGTGAGAAGCTTCTCCCGCCAACTTCCCCTCCAAGTTTGTCTACGGAAAAGAGCCCCGTTTACCGTAGAATTGGTTGGCGTATACGTACGTTTCAACTTAAAAAAAACCCCTTATGTTTAACGCAACGAGAGCTGTTGGATAGGCATATTCACCCCTTATTCCTTAATCTACACCGTACGTAAAGTTCCTCGTTTGTGGGGTATGCAAGTACAAAAATTGCTATACTGTATAACAAGATATGCAAAATACTATAAGATTTCAAGCAAAATACTATATGGTGTTGATTTTGTACGTGCAAAATATAATTATAAGGGCTCTCGCTGCCCTACGTCACCCCCGTGTGAATATGCACCCAAATCAAAGGGGGTTTAAGGGGGATTTTAATTTAAATGTGTTGGACCCAATGGTTGTGTTAATTAATGTTAATGCCAATTATGTGTTGGTTGTTATACTAAAAAAAATTTTGGGCCCTTCGGGCCCTACAAAAAACAAACATACGTAAAAATATGTAAAACATGCAAAACTCCTATGATCTTTCTAAAAGCATGAAATAATCTGTGTTGCAACAATGTATAGCAGTCTAACTCTTGCAACTATATGTAGCAATCTAGAAACATGTACCATGGAATTAAAAAGAGGGAATATTTTGTTATGCAAGCCATGAGAACACCTTGGACAACCCAAGCCACTCACATTGCAGAATGTGACATGTGATAATGTAATTTAATTACATACGCTTCACCACATCATTTAATTGCTAAATGGTATAGATATATAATTTGATTCTTCACCACAGCACTGTATCCTGTATATGAATGGCATAAAAGCATAATTTGTCTCTTCATCACAATGTTATGAAGTGCAACTGCAATCTTTAAAATAGTTCAGCACGTAATTCATGTGCATGAAATTCCTGGATGGAGCGATGGCTTATAGCCATAGTAAATTTGGTCTGGATGCAGTTTAAAAATCCATCATGATATGAGTTGAATATAGTGCTACATAAGATAATAGGTATAATCTGCAAGTTTCCTAATAGATCAAACCCAGTTGCCTTCACGCATTTTGACATGCCGTTAATGAATTCCTGTTTTTGAATCAATCCATCATTCGAAATATCAAAGTCTCTTAACCAGACTTGGAGTTCATCTTCTTCAAGTATATTTGTGTGGGTACATATTCCCAGACTCAGCACAAGCGATTTCAGCTCACTTTTGGAAAGGGTCCCGTTTTTTGTCTATGTCAAAGGCTTCAAAGATTCTGTATGAAGCAAGGGATGCATGAGAAGTCTAGACTTGAGACAACAAGAATGATCCGTTTTCTTATGCTGCATTGGTGCAGTAAACAAGCACTTACTTTGAAAAAAAAATTTGTATTAGGAGTTCTTCTATCTTCTAGTAGCAGACTGCCCAATTTTTCATGGGAATACTCTGAAACTCTGTGCAGAATGTGAGTCCTCCTAAGGTGTTCTTTGGCAAAGTATATTCTCCTTTCTTGAATCCAAAGTGAGAATACCTGACATAGAAGATGCAAGACCACAACCTGCCTGATTTATAGCTGAAAAGACAGTGCCTATAATCCAGACTCTACGAAAGTATGCAAAACACTATGAAGATGAATAAGGTAAGAGAGAAGCGGCTACTTGAAGAAATGAAAATCAAGGTTGATGAAGCACCTGGTAAGAGCAGTAGACCAAGAGTCCAATGAATGCCAAAGCACAGCTTATAATATCAAATATGTGTCCCAATTTACTCTTATGAAATGTGTGTGGAATCTGAGCGAATAAGTAGGGTATAACAGTGACAATCATAATCCAAGCTGCCACTCTTGTTTGCGGATCTTTCAAAACTCCAGTACCTGGATAGTTGGTTACGTTAGTGTCTAATGGCCTGCAAAATTAGCTCAGAGAAAATTCTTACTGAAAATGTCAAATTTCCTTGTCAATGTGCAATCCTTTGCTTTGCCATCTTGAAGGTCACAACGACCAACAAGCAGAGAGCCACCCCAAAGAAGAGTAAGCAACATAACAGTTGATCCAGCAAGTAGACCCATTCCCACCAGAACTTCGGCCTGTGCACTCGCTGCCATCCCAGATACTGCATGCCATGCCATGCCATTCAAATATCAGCATATTTCTAGGATCACGAAGAACACACATTGCGTTGCTGTCTTGTATGCCCTAAAGAAGTATTCTTACCGAGTATTAGTAATGCATCCGGTAAGGCGTCTAGAATGGGAAGAAGTAGTCCTCCAATAATGCCAGGGCTTAACACTGTTAGCAGCAGTTCGCTGCCTTAATGGGTCCTTTACTAGGCTTGGTGTTCATGCGTTTTCTTAAGAAGCGCAGATATTTCATCTTCTGGCGAACTAGACCACCAGACAAACAGATCTCCTCGCATCTTACCACGACCACCAATACACAAGAATATCAACACACTGTTGCCTTGAAACCCACCAGACCATGCCATGGAAACTTCGAAACTTAGAATATGTAGTGCTGAAGCAAGCATCCGGCCGCATCATCCCCTGCCACTCCAAATCTGTTTCCACTCTGATCACAAGAACGTTAATTTTTTGCAAGAATGCCCTGAAATGCTATCCACGAGGCTTGCTTGCATGTTCAGCCCCTAAAATAAAAAGAGGGCTTTTGTTGTGAGCCCTTGGATGTTGGACCATTGAAAAAAAAAAGCTAAATCAACGACTAAGAAATGGTGCACTCTAGATATACGCATTAGTACATCCATTCGAATACGCCATAAAATCTTAGGAAAACCTTTGTGAAAAACGTACAAAAACACAAAAGAAACCCCCTGTTATTATGCTACATATTCTACCCCAATAAAATGTGAAACCCCCCGGCACTAATGTTAGCAAATAATATTAGTTGCGGAGGAAAGGCTTGCGTTACCAATGGTTGCTGTACGTTAATAATATGAAGGTGACGTTACAAGTTAACTTTAGGGGCGCTAGTGTTAGTTATTAACAGGGGTATTAATATTGTTATTAATATGGAGTAATATGAGTTAGCTACGTTAAAAGTTATTGTTAAGGACACGTGGCATGTTGTGGTTCGATGGGGCCAAAATCTATTGTAGAACAAATCGAACAGACCTGTAACAAATCGGCGATGGCGAATCTGCAGTCGTGGCTGGGGTGGCTTCGATTGGGATCAGATTAGGGCCAGGTGGGTCGGATCTGACTCAGAAGGACTGAGGTTAACTTCAGTGGAGAGTTTATAAAACCTGGAAGGCAAATTGGCCAGGGGACAGTCGGAATTGGTTCTTGGAAAAGAGACGATTCTGTAGCTATAAATCCCTATTTGGATTGAGACTTGATAATAGAGCTCGGTTTGGCAGGGCGATTCTGCTCCTGCAGCCACAGTATAGGTTAAGCCTCCCTGTGGTAGAACTGGGTTCCGGTACTGGTGGTCAGAGAGCCGCTTAGGGAAATTGCTTGGAGGATTCGATCATCGCTGGTGTTGAGAATACCGGGGTGTTGAAGCATCTGATGGGAGCTGCACAACACTAATCAACGAGGGGGATCTGGGATCCGTGGTGTGGGCGGCAGTTGATTGGCGCATCCCACGCGGGGCAAAATTTAGGCATTGAATTTTGCTGTGACACGCGTTCCTGAGACACCGACATAAATGGGTAGAAGCGACTACTCATAAATGTCTAGACAGTTTTGCCCAGTTGGCTAAGGGCATGTCGGTTGTTGAAGCCTGTGTGTTTTCATTTTGTTCATTTTGAGTGAACGAGTTAAGAACTAGTCTAGTTGCTTTACTAGAAATATTTTGGTATTTGTTTGGCCCTGAAGAAGTAAGACTAGGTCTCGAGGAATGTAACTAGAATTCTGGATGGCATAAGAGCATTAACTTGTTTTTTTTTTGCATGATTTCTCTCAAGGGTTCTGCTCCAAAAAAAAGATTTAAGGTATTGACTGAATCTCGGCCAGAATCAAAGCTTGGAGGACGTGCTAGGAAACAATGCTGAGAAAATCATAGGTCGCTTGGACCATGAAGTGATTGGTTAATATCAAAATAATTGCAGAGCATAACGGTATAGACGTTTAATGAAAACCTTACTTATGGAAACGGGTCGTGCCACGGTCTCTCCTTTGATTGTGATTGATTAGAGCTTCATAAGTGTCCACATTTCATTTGAAGTTAGTTGCTCATGTCTTTGGGACTCCATCTCCCAGGGACTGCATGACTAGTATTGAAACCGAGAATGGTTGATGAACACCAGCAGTCGATGATGGAATGGTAGGATTCATCAATAATGAAGTAAAATTTGGTACAATTTGACAAATTCCCGTTGCCATAGCAGTGGAAAAACTAGACTGATGAGGAACATAATTCAAACCTGGGGGAAAAGAAAGAAGCATCTGAGGATGGCACAAACTCAGGTTCCTGGAATTCTTCCATGGAGAATGATCTTTTTTGTAATCTTCGGCGAACTTGAGCGCCAAACCAACATTCCCTGAACAACCTGCCAAAATAAGCACGATGTTTGTTGATGCTTGATGCTGAGGTGGATGTTTTTTCCTTTGATTTTTTTTTTCATGCCCGTTAGAGAAAAAAATACAACCGCAATAATAAACTTTGTTATTAACGTCCAATATGAACCATTGATTTTCAGCATATCCTCAACATCGTACCAAATCAATGGCTAACATCTTTTTTCCCCAAAATTTACTTCGCCACTTTCTAAGGTCGATTTGCAACATGCACATATTTCATTTCACCATTGCTTAAATTCGGCCACAATGAACAGCCGCTTATGATTCCTGAACAGCATGCTGCCGGACTACTGTTGCATGGTCTGCAGATGGCCTGGCATGGTCGCAAGATGGCGGCAAAGGAGATAGAAGCCGGAAACCATGCAGCATCAGATCTACCGGAATAAAACTTACAGCTCCACCCTGCATGCAAACAACCAAGCAATCCACCACAGCGGCCTCTTCACCTCTAGAAACGAACCAGCGCAACTCCAGAAGAAAAACCAGCGCAACTCCAGAAGAAAAACCAGCGCAATGCCAGCTCACCTGCTGTTATGGTTGAGGACGACCAGACCCAACAAGTTTTGGGAGCTTTGTAAACCACAAGGCCCCTGCTTCAGGGTTTGTGACTCAGGGCTCTGCTGTCGCAATCAACCAGTCCCCTATTTTGGGGCCTGCAAATAAGGCCCATGGGCCTTACAAATCATAGCAGGAAGACTATTAGCTATGTTCGAAGACACATCAAGAAATCTGATGCTGGATCAGAAGTGAAGGCACCGGAGCCCGCTGCAGACACTGCAGCAAATGTCTCGGATAGCCAGGGTGCTTGCAAATAACTGAGCCCACGATCATCTGGGAGCGGAAGATTCAAGCACAACATGATTTTTCAATGTGCCCATTAAGATAATCTTCACGATGCTTAAATGATAGAAAGAACAAGAGAATCGATATATTTTCTATTCAAAACTGAAGCATCAATATGGATAGCGTAACACAAGAACCATAGCTCCACCGCAGCTCCAAGACAGAAGCACATGGGCTTATGGCTGAAAACCTTGATCTGCTGCCTCAACGAAAATCCCTCACCTGCTCGCCTGCCGAAAAAAGAAAGCGGCGTGCACTCTTATCTCTATGCCCTAAAAAACATTCTAAAAACGTATACAAAGAAAACATCACCACTAAATGCAAATAAGCTGTTCAAATCCCTCCAAATATATGATTTCTAATAGCACAAACCATTGCCACAAGCACCTCCACAAATACCAAACTAACAAGGTGCTGCGCACGAAGGGTTGCCCACCAGTGCCTCGAGGGTGTGTTTGCATATTTTTAGATGATCTTTATTTTATATTGAGCCTTTATAAATGTTGTATCTGATAAAGGGCATGGTTAATTTTAAGGCAAATATAGGATTGACTGCAAACCATAGCGCTGCTTAGATGGATGTCTCATAGATAGCAATAAGGGCCATCTACAACCTGCTCTAAAATTTTAGTAAATATTATTGTACACATGTTCAATTTTTAAGCCGATTGAAAACTTTCTATATATATGCTTAAAGTGGCCCTTTACCCTTTTTATTATAATTTAAAATATAATTACCCTTTAAAGTGGCCCTTTACCCTTTTATTTCAAGAACTTTTTAAAAATACTTACATACGTTAAGTATATAAAAAATAACTTCCAATTCCTCTAACAACAAATGGTGTTGAGGAAAATTACACGGTGCAATATCAAGTCCTCCATGTTCGATGAGTATATACGATGTTGTTGAGGTCAATTGCTCAAGTCCTGCATGTTCTCATATCAAGTATCGCTTGCACCATTCCAATTCCAACTAGTAAGTAAATTAGTAAAAAGAAAGGCTTGTGCGGCCGAGGACTTCTTAAATTAGCATAGATGGAGCCAGTAGATTATTTTATTCGCACGCTTGTATGCCTTCAAGCCATACGCATGAAATGAGTGTGCACTGCCAAACTATAGGTCACCTGATGTCTCAGGATTTGGAACAACTATTACGCCAGCCAGATCCATCTAATCATCCTTAATCAACCCTCAAATACACTATAATCGTGTTAAAAAAAATGTATTTGAATTGATAAGAGGCATGTTTCTAAGTTTTCCCAAAAAGTCCATGAGATATCTGACAGTATTAATACACTATAGTTCTCACCATTCCCTTTCTGCAATAACGTCTGGAAGGAAACAAATAAAATCTAGAACACAATGAGGAACCAGATCATCCTAGAAGGTTTTCTGTTGTTACACTGCAGGAACCTTCTTTCCATCTTCAATAAAATATACAGCAGAATCTGGCACCTAAACATATAAACACGGACAATTGTGAGTACACCTGCATTTATAAAATCAAACTGCGGAGTCCTAGACAATGCAATGAAATAGACAACACTCCTCAAACAACAAAGTTTCTTCCTTTTTTTTTTTTTTTTTTTTTTTGGTATATTCAACACTCCTACTAGCTTTCTTGATGGGGTATCTTGGTATCAAGTTTAGCGCAAGGCATATATAATTAGTTAGTTGCAAATAGCAATGGTAAGCAAAATTGCCATTTCAAGAATAGCCTCCATTCTAGTTATTCTGGGGGAAATGCATCTAACATAAAACACACACAAAAGCGAGCAGGAGGATGCATCGTCGAAAGCCATGGGATGTAAGAAGCTAATCAAGGACATTTACACCTAGGTAAATACTATCTACATCAATTGTCTTGCACCACAAAGAACTGTGGACTTAAGAGGCAATTTAAAAATACCAATATATCTCTCCTGAGATATTTCAAAATGTTGGTTAAAAATTCCTAAACACTACAAAGATGTGCCATACAAGAGACAACTCATCAACATATCCAAAGACCATTGAAAGCAATAAGAGGTAAAAAAACAACGTTATAATAGGAAAAAAAAGTTCCCAGATCTCAAATATCGAGCCAACCTCCCCGCAGCTTCACTAATGCACGTGGCATTGAACTCCTTGTAGAGCTTTCAGTCCGAAACTTCAGTTGTGCAAAGCTACTAAGCTTTTTTCTCTCAAAGTCATGGTTTTTGAACACTCAAAGTAATGACTCTTTTGTGCATCGGCAAAAACTAGTTCATCTTCCTCATGGTTGGATGAGGACGAGAAAAGACATTAAATTGCATAGATTTTATCTTCACATGCACGTTCATATAGGCTACATAGTCCATGATATACCATTACCTTGGACTTCCTATAAGCATTAGAACTAGTATCTTGTCTTCTTCTAAACGTTGGAGTCAGGGTGATATACCATTACCTTGGACTTCCTATAAGCATTAGAACTAGTATCTTGTCTTCTTCTAAACGTTGGAGTCAGGGCCATACGCTCCAATCTACCAAAGACAAGGGCTCCTATGGTGCTGCCTAAGTATTCTAACTCGTTGTCACACACTAGGATCGAGTAAGGAAATATAATAAGGAATACCGTCAAACTCATTGTCAGCACTAAAATTGAGCAAGAAAATGTTATAAGGAATATCATCAATAAAGAGAAATTTTCAGATAAATTTCAGATGCATAAACAAACCCCAGCACCTTCAGACATGCTCCCTTCCAAATGCATTCTTTTAACTTTGGTTTTCTTTAATATTCAAGCACTAAGATCACAAATCGCAATCTCTTGCATAGGTGGAAGCCAAATTCTATTTCATTAAACTACAAGATTTAACAGAAACACTAGCTTTTAAAAGATATCTACATTTTGGCAAACAGCTTTCAACTTGGTTATCTAAAATGTTACTCTTTACTTGGGTTTAGCATGCTTACAAAACTATAAACTATCAGAATTTTTGAAACTGACACATCTGTCTATCTTGATGAAAGATGGACAGGGGCATTGGAGATCATCAAAGAATTAGAAAGGTATCCACGTAAAAGCCTCCTTGTCCCCATCCCTACAGAAAATCATAACAGAACTGATTAACTTAGAAATCTAAACCAAACCAAGAAAAAGAATCACTTTAGAACTCACCTCTTTCCACGTTTCTGTGATGAAATCTATAATATCCATCATGATATCCCCGTGTACCTCTATCTAATCTTTCTCAGTAGGACCCTAAGAAATAAGAAATAATGAGAAAACAATCTGACTCAACACTCCCAGGTCTTTAAGTTTTATTAGATTCTGATATAACATGCTACATACTAACTTGAATTTTCCTTAATCTCAACATAAACTAGAACACTCACTTTGACAACTGAGGCTCCACTAGCAAATTTCTTCCCCAATTTTTTGGAAGCATCGGTAAGCCTCATTCCTAATTGGACATAAAAAGAGCTCTGGTTAATAGGAACAGTAGTGCATGCACAATAAGTATACCAAACATATCAAGCCCTTTAATTATTGTGAGACATTTTCGCTTATTACGGACCACTTTCTCCACAACAATTTCAGGTTTTTCCTGCAGATAAAACAGAAAATGAAGTTGGATGCTAAATTAAACATTTCTTATGGAAAACGATCTTACCTTCCTTTTCACTTTGTCCCCAGGCAATCTCTTAATGTCTTCCTGTTTTTCGTGGGCACTCCCTAAGGGCACAATTACAAGACCACAAGGTAAGAATGGCATTATTAGTATTGCAGTCCTCAATAATATTGAGAGATACCTTGGCCTGTAGACAAATCCCCTTTTCCACGAGATATTTCTAAGCTATCCAGTTGTTCTGCTGCCTTCTCTGCCTCTGAATGCAACAAATTTAATAAACAGAATGCATAGACATAAAATTAGCGCTTGTAAAAAGCTATCTTTCAGTAAATCCAGGAATTACCTTTCAGTAATTGCGCATGTTGAATTAACCAGGATTTGCATTTTACAAACTCAGGCCCAAATTCGCAATATTCAGCTGGCAAACTACACACTGAGATGTTTTTTACTTGTTATGATCAGTATAACGAGAAAATTTGAAGCATCTCGAATTAACCAACTATAGTATCGATTCTTTAGATGTAATGATATATCATTCATTCTTAACAATACCTGGGAGTTGTTCCGCACTATGTAAAGAAAAGTTGCACTTTAACCTGCACATCATTACCATTTTCTCAGGTAAAAATGATATAGCATACCATGCGCAATGCAAAAATTACCTAATCATCATGTCATGGATGAGAATTTGTGGAGGCAAAACGAACCAGCTAAGGCACCAAATCGGTAAAACAGAGACAAAGAAAGTACTAACGTAAATTAAATTGGAAGACTATGGATCAAACAAGCCCAAAAGCTACATATATCTGCTGCAAAACATTTCATACTTATATGCAAAGTTTTCAGAAGAGGCTAAGACCATAGTCTCCTCTCCTCTACATAAAGTAATATCGTTTAAATACTGACCTGCTTTGCACTATTTGAATGCTTCTAAGCAAACCATCATAATTTAAATGCTTCTAAGCAAACCATCATAATGTGTTCTTGCGTTACCCAGCAGTAAGATTATAGGAGGATCTATGTTGAAACACTATGGCTATGTTCCAGCTCCATATCATGGCCCTTCTCTTTCCAAATGCTTAACTATTAGCAGCGGTACAGAGGTGTTCATGCTTAGAATGCTTAAACCTTCACTGTAATAAATACCAAAACCAGAAGACTTTACCCCACTCCTCTGTAACTGGCTTTGGAAGCGGTAATATCTCCTCTCCCGTTGCCACCAAAATGTTTGTTAATATATTCTCTGCTTTATCGAATTAAAAGAAAAGATGATGGCATTGACACCAAGAGTAAAGCGAAAAAGAAAGGCCTTGTCCTATGGCGATGGCAAGGGAAAGAAGTAGCTAGTTATGTTGGACTTAATTTTCAGAGAAAACACCCGTAGACGTGGTCAAATATGGTGGCTGAACATTTGCAGAAGTGCAGTTGATGCAGTTGTAGGCTTAAAAGCAACTTCTAGAATTTTGGTGCATATGATGAGCTTCATGCAGAATAAAGAGATCGAGATAGAACAAAACAAAGAGGTCGAGATGCTTCAAAGACTGATTTCCATGGATTATCTAATTTCCAATTCTGCCTCCTACTGCCGATGCAAATTATCTAATTTCCAATTCTGCCCCTATTGCCGATGCAGGATGTTTAAGAAGAAAAGGAGGATGAGGAGGAAAGCATCCGAAAAAACGAACAAGGTTTGGAGGTGTAAACTTACATGTCTTTACACGTCAGATCTGCCCTGTTCTTCATCGCTTCCCCGCCGGAGATGCTTCACCAAGCTTTGCATCTCATCAAATAGCTTGCTCCTAGCTTCTAGATACTCTGTTTCTTGCTATTAAATCTAATTTCTTGCTTGAATCCGAAACGCCCTGTAAAATTTCCTTGTTTTGATCACATGGGTCTTAAACCGAGCAATCCCTACCAGATTTCTTTTCCTGGTCATTTGGGTTTTTCCCATCTCTGTGCTTGTCCCTGCCGGACTTCTTGATTCCATTCTCTACGCCAAGATTTTGCTTTTTTCTACCGTCTCTTAGAACCCGAAGATCTGAAAAGCTCAAGAAGAGTGCGTTATAGCGAGGACCCAACACCGGTTAGCCGGTTTCGAATGTGGCTGCCCACCAACAGCGGCCACCGCCAGTTTACCTCTGATAGCAAGTTTTTAGCAGTCATTGGCATATTTCAGGCATATACTGGCATATACTTGAAATATGCCATAAACCCACATAAACAAGGGCTTGCCCCCCTAGGGGCAACCCAAAAACGTGGAAGTTTATGCCACAGTTTTGACGTGTAATATTTTGAATGGACTTGATATTAATTATTTTTTGCCGTTGACGTTAGTGGAAATCCGGCCTTAGATTAATTGTTTAGATGTGATTTCTGGTAAAAAGGGGAATCCCTCGAAAGTTTAGGATAGCAAGCAAAGTCTGGCGAAGGATTAATGGCGATGCAAAGTCTGTCGTAGGATTAAAGCTATGGCGATGCTCAATTTTTGTTTACAAAATGGTACCACGGCAGCTATGGCGATATCCCGGCGTCCCAGATCACAGCTACAAGCAGGTAGGGATTCTACTACCTCAGAGACGCAAGTCACTGAAATGCTATCTATAATTGTCAAGACGATGTCCAGTAAAGAAGTCATCAGTCGCTTGGCTACCAGAAGAAAGCTTCAGATGAAAAAGCTGAATACTGCACCAGAATTTATAGTATCAAATCAGCTTGGAAACTTGGAAGAAACAAGGTTGGATATTGTAAAGAAAGAGACCCTAAATAATGGTTTAGTAGAAGCTGTAAGGCCCCAAATCAAGGTAGGCTGCTTGAAGGAGCTTGACACACATGCTTATGTACATAATGCCCTCCAAGCTAGCTATACGAGATGGTGGCTTCATCATAACAGCAATAATGCCCCCCCTGGAGATGGTCTGTGAATGCATACTTCAATTTTTCAGTTTGCCCTCTGCTATGAACAGCTTTGCAGCTAGTTCCCATGAATATATGCTCAGTTTCTATGCTGAGTTTAAGATAATTTTGGAGCCCATCAATTAGTTGCCTTTGAGCAAGGAGCTGTATGAAGCTAGTTTGTTTTTACAACGTATTTGTCCATTCTATTTGTCCGTCTTGCCAGCACCTAGGGAGCGCCGTATTCCTACTCCTGGAAGTGGTAAACCCGGACACATGTCCGGGTTTACCACTGCTGCTCAGTTTCAAGCTCAAGAACAACGGTTTCTGCATGTTTTTTCACTGACCTTGCTTGATCCATGCTCAAATCTCTTGCTCTTTTGATAGAATGAGGTTTTTAGGGGCTGCCAAGGTGATTTCAATGGTGTTTGAATCGGATTAAACCGTTCAGTAAGCTAATTGCAAGCTCTATTCAAAGATTAGCATGCCAAAACACAGTCCCACGCTCAGTTCACCGCGTGGTTATCCCAGCCAAAAAAAAGTGGTTAACCCGGACATGACAGTGGTTAACCCGGACATGTGTCCGGGTTTACCACTTCCCGGAGTAGGAATACGGCGCTCCAGCACCTAGTAGTTCCATTTTGGCTAGTAAATGTGATAAATACTGATGTGGATACGTGAATGCCATCACTGCAAGGATTTCCTGCTTCTAACGTTTTGAAAGGAATTGGAAATAAACTGAATGATGTATCATTCTCATTATTCAACAAGTTTTAATAACAGCTGCTTGATTGATCTTCTAGGCCATATTGCCCGTTAAGTCCAATGGTTTGATTTTCACCTTTGAAACCTTTGCCACAGTTATCCCCAAGTTTTTATCTCTGCCCTGGGAAACTTGGTTGTTAGTATTCCAACCTGACTGTTCTGGTCACCAAACAAACTGGTCTTTTGGATTTTGGTTTTGCATATGAATAGCAGTCTGAAATCCATTGCTTTCCAATATAGTATCAAGGGTTGCTCATGGAGAATCAACCAGAAAGTGATTGAAGAAAATGAGAGCATGGAATTGCGTTATTGATCTAAAGGTATGGTCATCTTTGAGATCGGTCAAATTCATTTACACGACCTCACTGTAACTATCATCATATATCCTTTATAAAATCTAACACAGACTATATTCATGACCTGATAGAAGCTGAAATCTTCTCGACAATTATTTGAAACTATCAATACAAGGATTTAGTCAGGCTCCAATCGCTTCATTCATATCTATCCGCACATCCTTTGGACTCCATACTACACATGCAGAAGAATATGACATCCTGCCAAGAACTTAAAAGTAGATAATGCAATGGCATATTTCAATACCTATCTCGTAAAAACCCCTTTTAGTCTGGTGGGCATCTTTATCCTATTCAGCTTGAAGTTTTGAAGTTTTCAAATGCTGAAGAATCTCATATGCCTTATCCAACTTAAATCACCTTACAGAACCCATTGATGAGTGCACTGTATAAATATGTCCATCAGAAATCTTGCCCCACTTAACCATTGTTTTTTACAGATCAAATGCTTCATCAACTCCCTTTCTTTTTCTTAAACCTTGAACGAACAGGTCAACGAACAGGTCATATGTCTGAACATCTGGAAGTGGTCCTCTTTTAACCGTACTATTAAATATTATTCCAGCTATTTCCTCCTGTTTAGCTTTGAACAATCCTTTCTATAATCTATTAACTGTACTGACATTTATAGGACAGGATTTTGTTTCATGTTCTTGTTGAAGTATGTGCATGCATCCTTTTACTCGTCCCTTCTTGTAAAGTGTCCCAATGAGACAAGTGAAATTCTTGCCATCTAGTTTCTATATAGTATATACTCCCCATCGTGCGTTGGAAAAGGTCACATGCTTCACCTGTATTACAGAGGCCAACGGTCATAACATTATATGTATACCCATTCGGAGAAGGAAAATTCCATTGCATCATTTGAAATATCATTAAGGCTTTTTTATATTGCACAGCCTGAAGCTTATTGCCTTAAGCATGCCTGAAGCAAGACATTGTAAGAACGAACATTGTAAGAACGAACAGTGCTCTGATAAGCTGGCTGACATTTTGCCGATTGAAAGAAAAAGTGCGGATCACTTAACTGATGGATCGTATCTGATTCACTAGTTTTCTTTTGCAGATATACACGCGCTCCTTCCAGTCTGGAAACTCAAGGCTTCACATTCTGGACTTACAATTTCTATGCTTGTAGAACCAAATTAAAATTAGAATAGATGTACCTGTTGGGCAAATTCCGGGGTAGAGAAGGGTTGTTCCGGTTGAAACTAAGAATTTCCGGTTGAGTTAGCGCATTGAAACTAAGAATTTCCGGTTGAGTTAAGAATTTCCGGTTGAGTTAGCGCATTGCAGGAAAAATTCCGGTAGATTTTTATGCATATTTGTATAAGAGTAATACAAATTTCCGATTGGGAACTGAAAATATCCGGCTATTTGATGAAAGAGTAGGAAAATTTCCGATTGGGTTTAAAAACTTTGCCCAATCATGTACCATCCAATCCTCCCTGCCATTTCACTTTACTAAATTTACTTAAAAGTCTCATTCCTTTTTAATATCAAGGAATTCCAATGGATAAATCCAAAACGGATTATCAACATGCCTTGGTTGCGAGGGATCAATAAATAGGTCCATTAATGGATTTTTTATCGCCCCCAAGTCATCCATATATCTATAATTTCCTTCAAGCGAGGCCAGAAATTCTGCTTTCCCCAATTTTGCCAGTCTCCCCATAAATTTATACTCGTAGAACATAAGATCCAAGTTGCACCATAAAGGGGAGCAAGAGAACCCCATAGGGATTCCTCTGATTTGTTTCTACACTCTATCTCCCACTTGTACACAACAATTAGCAAGCAAATAGTTGTTCATGGTAATGAGTTCCTGGAGTGTGAGCTCAAAGTAATAAGATTCTGAGCGCGGAATATTCTTTCTCCATGAACTTTTGTACTTAGAACACATAACTTAAGAGGATTTTTTAAATGAAAAGCTTTAAAGAAGAGTAATTCACAAATAGTAGTGATCCCATCTTCTCCAAATAGAGGTATGGACTCGTAGCATCTTGCAATATCTGCTACCCATGTATTACATATCTTTTGAGGTAAATTAACAACTAGATCTATAGTGGAATCTATCCAACAAAATGATCTAGTATGAACCTCCATAAACCTTTTACTTTTTTTTTTTTTTTTTTTTTTTTTTTGAAGAACTGTGTCATCAATATATTAAAAGAATGGTAATGAGAACTGCCCCAAAGAGACAGCGATACCTCGACACTCCACAACAAACTCACAGACATAAACCTTTTACTTTTAGAGTCTAATGTCCAACACATCTCCCTAAATACTGGGACCATAGCTTGTATAACTGATGTAATACAATTAGCCATGTCTGAGAAGATACAACTGAATGTATTAGTTAACCATCTGAACTTCCTTTTATGGACCTTCTACGTCGCCATTAGATAAGGTAACCCTAGTTTTTTTTATCACTATTCACCTTAGCAATTTTTTCCATCTCATACAAGCATACATACTTGATTGCTATAGGTGTACTAGGGTATCCATCCTCATTATAGCACATAGCAAAATCTGGGCTTTGAACTCTTCTTAATGCTGCTTTCCGAATATAATTTTTGCAAATAAAGACAGGAGTATTCTCAGCTTTATCTGCCCTGGAAATATACAGATGTTCCTGTAACCATTTCTTTTCCATATTTCCTTCCACAATGTAGGTCCTTTTTTTTTTTAGGGTAAGATATTTTTTGATTAATATAAAAACAAGGTACACGACCTTCTTGTGGGCTCCACAATAGGCCAGATAGGAAGTATACAATGCTCTTGGTCACCAAATAGAAAGAATTGTAACAAAAAATACACGCAGCCATCAAACTAAAAAACTACCCTAGGATCACGTCCATGTACTATGGTCAAGGTTCTCAACCTCTTCTTCATCCCTGCAAAATGAGATGCTCCTCAGCCTTTTAGTTCTTCCAGTACTAGAAGGCATGGCCTTCTTCCCAACTATTGTAGGTACTATGGGAAGGTAGTAGCACTTGTAGAGTGCAATCAAAATTATTCCTCAAGATCTTGAAGAACGTAGCCGAAGAAGGAATACCTAGAAGAATAAGATAGGCAAGTCGCTCTTGATTGTATGAGAACGCCTGAAGATCTGCCTTCTTCTCCTACTAGCAGTACTATCGAGGCTTACTTGCTCTTCCAGAAATACGCTCCACTACCAAGAAGCCCAACCCGCAAGATTTTAAGCAGAAGTAGAACTGTACTAAAGAAGATTGCCAACTGTCTTCCCACTAGCAAGGTACTATAGGCATTTCAACAAGAGCTCCCTCCACTACTAGAGCAACCCGCTACTCCACTTGTGTAACTGCCTCAACCTCTTCTCTACAATAAAGGTACTATAAACTAGGCTACTCTTTCCATGTAGAGCTTCAAGGCAAAGTAACATATATTCAACAGTTTTGAGTACTACAGGAGAAAGCCAATCGCAATTCTAATAGAAAGTTTCCAGAGAAGCCTCCTGTAAGATGTTGCAGCCCCGAAGACTCATGGCAGCCCCGTCATGACAAATAGGAGTTGCAGTGAACAAAATATCTGTTTCAATAGTATCTGCCTCCTGAAGCACACCCCCGAAAGATTTGAAGGCATTAACATTTAAACAGTATATGTGTTGCAGCTACAAGAGACGCAGGTCTCCCGTCTGTATATCTTGCTTTACCAATCTGACCTGTACGGATCACCATGTCATCCTCTCCAGGTGGGATAGAGAGGGGAAAATGCCCACAAACAGCATTAAGGCAAGCAACAACACAGAAGATCTGAAAGCCATTTACCTAATGCCCAAGGAAATGATTAAAAACCATGACTGAAGACTGGAGTGAGTGCAGCCTTTACCGCAGTGAGTGCGGCTCCTCATTGCATGAGTGCAATAAAAAAGTCCAAACTTACTATTCCCAATAGCTAATCACAACCCCACTTTGTTCAGTTATGCAACACATACAACTCCAAAATAACCCCATTAGCCAAGTCAATCAAATCAAGGTGAAAGGTCTGCAAGATAGGTCGAACACAACTCAATCTCCAAATTAAACATCAAGCAACTCAAGTCTTGGAAAAAATAGCCTGGTATATCTGAACCTTGGCCCTGTAAATTCCTACATCAAGCAACTCAAGTCTTGGAAAAAACAGCCTGATTTTAAAACACTGTTCGCAAGCACACAGTGATCTTCAAATATCAAACACACAATACCCTGAACAATGCCACTGAAATCACTTAAACTATCATTCAATTAAATTGGGATTATGTCGTAATTTTGGGACAAATTTCATATTGCATATTTTTAGTAGCATATCAAATTCACACATTTTACCTCAAAATTATGAAATCGTAATACCGCATTATTTACAAAATAGCCAATATTTCACAATACAGCACTATATCATAAAAACATGATGTCAAAAATTTAGATAGTCGTTCACTTTTCTTAAAGCACTCCCAATGATATCATAGCGTTCTTGCTTACATCCTGAAATATTATAATTCTTATATTTCTACCTGGAACAATTTTTGGAGTCCATGAGCGCAGTATACTTTCAAAGTCTAGCCAACTGCACCATGTCTTTCACACCAAACCTACAATGTCCAAGGAAGGAATATTAGTTATTCAAAATTAATATAAGAGTGAGATTCACAATAAGTGGAGACTCACTACCAGATGAAACATGGTTTTTAAGCCAAAACAAGATAATCCAAAAATAAGTGGAGACTCACTACCAGATAATCCAAAAATAAGTCTAGAACGTATCTAAAGGAAAAAGCTATATAATACTCACTAAAAAGGAAGAATAGACCTTGTCCCAAAGATGCTTTCAAAATTTTGAACGTGCTTCATGGTACCTACCCAAACAAGATAACGATAGCTTAGATAACATAAAATTGCCAAATTTATTTTTGCCTTGGATAACCCAATCTCAACGGACTGGATTGCTGGGTATTAGAATCCAACAGTTGTGATCACATCATAACATCTTTCAAAAATACTACTTTGTTACGGTACGAAAAGAATAAGTTGGAAAATACGCTCGACTTTTATAATGCAAAAAATATCTTAGTTTACCTTAAAAATGAGCTAAAAATAAGCTCGAAATATGTTCCAAGAATTTAGTTCACCTAAAAACACCCCAAAAAGATTGATTTAACCCAAGCATAACTAGAAAGAATAAAGTTAGTTGTCAACTTAAAAACACCCGAAAATTTTTGATAAACTCAAATAATGAGAAAAAACAAAACAAGCCCAAAACATGCTAAAACTACACGCTTGGCGTGAATATGGTGGCAGACCATATTCAAAAACACCAAAATGAAAAATAGCTTCCTGATTCAAAAAGTAGACCAGATTGATTGAAAATCCAAATACAAAAACCATATTCTTTGATTGAAAAACTCTAAATTGCTTACCAAAATCGACCTTGCTTGCTCAGATGGACTTGCTTAGAATGAATTTTCCTCAGAAACATTCTGCTCAAAACGAATTTTGCTATGAATTTGGGTTACATAAATGTTGCACGACTGACCTCGCTCAGATGGCCTTGTAGCAGACGAATTCTATGTTAGTATAACAGGGCAGGCAATAGAACATTCAAAAATTCATATTTAAGAAATGGGCAGATTGGAAAAAAATAAAGCTCACCTTTGCTGGATTAGTAAGGTACAGAGATGGAACGGAGCCTTAGAGCAGCCTAGTGAAAAAATTGCATCAAGAATAAATGCCGAAATGGGCATCAGAAGCTCTGGAATCACAAGTAAGGTGCGTCTGCCCATCCAATCATGATTCCAAGGAGCATCATTGATGTGGAATCCAAGGATCCCATCTGCAGCATGAAAGAATGAAAGGACAAGATGTGGATCGAGCAAGAAGCTGCAACAGAAAGCACAAAAGAAGCACAAAATGTGTTTCCTAAATTTGAACTTCACGCACGTGGCTCATGAAATTTGAATTTTGTCCATTTTGTTCTTTCTTCTCACTTACCGAAATTACAGAAAGCATCAGAGACACGCCCCCAAAAACATCTGCAGGCTTGAAAACTTTTTGAGGTATCAGATTGCACCATTCCTGTAGAAAGACATGCAATCCCGTTATTGGCACAAACATATCAGTATCAGGCTTAAAATTTTTCTTGATTCTTCGTATTTTTTCTTCTCATTATGGAGAACTAATTCCGGTAGATTATCATGAAGCATTGGCAAAATGCATTCGATTTTTTGAAGCACAGAGATCTGGTTACCTGCCCGATAATCAAAGAGTAACATGGCGAAGCCATTCTGGGGCAAAATGCATTCGATTTTTTGAAGCACAAAGATCTGGTTATCTGCCCGATAATCAAAGAGTAACATGGCGAAGCCATTCTGGGCTTGACGACAGAAGCCAATTCAATGTAATGAGTTAATTAAAAAAGAAGAGAATTCTGTTTGGAAGAAAAACATACAATATCTGGATCATCTGCGATCATGTAAAATCTGGAGCGCCCTCCTCTTCGATGTCCAGAAACAGATAGAAATCAGGTAGAAACAGAAGAGAAGGAAATAGAGGAAATCAGGTAGAAGAGGACACAACAGAATAGGTAGAACATAGGAGAGAACAGAAGAGGTAGACACAGAAGAGGATTTCCAGAAACAGTTTGAAATCAGATATAAGAAGAGAGAACCAGCGACCTTGCAATTGCAACTGGACCTAAACAGCTCGATTCCGGGAAAATCCGTCATATCTGGTAAGTGGGTAACATCTGATTGATTGCTCCATGTCCGCCCGCCCCTGTGCAGGTCCAACCTCTGTCCATATCCGCCTCTGTTGTCCGCCCGCCTGCAATCAAAATTTTTGCCAGACCAATTTTGCCAACTCAAATCCTCTGTTGCCCCTGTCCATGTCCGCCTCTGTTGTCCGCCCGCCCCTGTGTTGTGTTTTTTCTTTTTTAATTTCTTCTAGCCATTCCCTTGTACTATTCCCAAAATAATCAAGTTCTGGAGTCCTCTTAAAAGTCCAAGCTCAAATCTTTAGGCTTCTGTGTATAGTCGTGAGTCCAGAATTTCATGCCTTAGTCTTGAAGGGATTAGTCCGTACGATGTGATTGTTTAAAAATGTAATTGGACTTATTTTCATATGCTGGATTTGCACAATTTCCTCAAGCGAAGATGGAATCCAAAAACACGCTAGGCGTGATTTGCAAAAGAGTGAATCCTAAATCATGTTGAGCCTTCATTGTTTTAGAGGAGTGGATCCTAAACCCCACACACACATGGTTTGCATTATTTTCATGTGAAATTTGCACCTTATCAAGAAGAAACCATAGTGGTAAAATTTCGTAGCAGTAAAACTTCATGCTTAGAACTCGTAATTAAGTTGACATATGAGGTATCTTATATCTTATATGAGGTATATTTTCTATGAAATATCCTTCACTTCAGCTCTATATACAATATTATTATGTTGGCTAGTACACGCTCGGCGTGATTTGTTTTATTCCGTATCTAGTTTCCTCTACAATAGTATACTTGCTTTGATACATGGGTATGTTATGTTTTGTTCCATAACTAGGTTTCCTCTACAATATTATCCTTGTAATACACGCTTGGCGTGATTTTGGTGTTCCAACAATCATGTGAGATTGTAATGCACACTTGGAACATGTGTAGAATGTTTGAGGACTACCAGGGTAACAACCACATCACGTGCATACTGAATCTGATTTGGTTATCTCGGCTTTTGAGACGCCTTCAGCTTCCTCCTTTTCAATCCATCAAGTTGTTGGCAAAAAACTTTGTTCTTATTATGTTTGAAAGTAATGATGCAGTGGATTCTTTGGTATCAAGATGGATTGATCCACTTGGTGGGGAGTATATGATGTATCAGTATTACTCTCCTGGTTTTACACCAGATATGGTTCGCGCATTGAAGATGCCTTGCTAGTTCTCGATACCTAATCTTCCTCCTAATCTAATGGTCCATCAATTTCTGGTTGCAATTGCAGCTGGTCTTGGGGTTCATATCTCACATTCCATCATGAACGGTCCGAGGATTTGTGTCTCAATGCCAGTGGACTCAGCTTTACCAGATTGTATAGTGGTGAAAAGTGGGCCTTGGTATAAGAAGTTGGATCTTAAGCTTCTGAATGGTCCAGAATTAGCCCGTCTGTTTCCTGACAAGGAGGCTTTTGCTAGCTTTCGTCGAGGCACTCGTGCGTCTCAGGCATCTGTTCAACCTTTTTCTCAGGCTCAAGCTCCTGTTGTTACTTCTTCATCTATTCATGATCGTCCTTTACCAGTTGTGTTGCACTCCTCATCCATGGAAGATGCTCTAATTCCAGTTCCGACAGTGTCGTCTTTAGCGCCATCATCTGTACCTGTAGTTCATTCGTCTCTCCATGTTGATGCTTCTCCCTCTCATGTTTCTGAGGTTGTTATGGCTGATGGTCCTAATCTTCTGTGCACAAAAGAATCATGGCAGCAGGTCAATTGGAAGAAGGCGGCAAGGAAGAAGTCTGTTATGTCATCTCACGAGGCTATCCCGCCTCGTTCTATTCAGTGGCATGATAATTTGATGTCTGTTGATGATCATCTCGATGCGGTAGACCATGTTGATTGTGATGAGGCCATTAAACGCCTCAAGGTGGCAAAAGGAGTCTAAGTATATACTGTGTATGGGTGGTTTTGCTTAGTGGACTATTTCGTCCTCTAGGTTTTGAGTCCCATGTCACAGGTCTCTTGTATGTATCTTGATTTTTCTTGATAATAGATTGTCGTCCTTCAAAGAAAAAAAAAAGGCCATATTGCTGTTGTCCACATCCCCAGTATGCATGTAACCCAAAGGGAGTATTATGGTTTGACCAAATTCTATGGTTCATGATGAACCATTTAGAATTATTTTTCAAGGAAGATTCAATGGTTTCTAGATGGAGTAAGTTTATAATCTGGACCTCTAATCCTGGTATTGAGGCCTTGATCCAACAATGCTCGATTTTCCATTTCATAAGAAAATCTATGATGGAAAGACTCCTTTAATATGTGAATAACCCGGAGGCAAAGTTATTTGGAGACCGCACAGAAAATGGGCTGAGATATACGGTTAATTAAACCACCTAAGTTCTCATACTATAATACCCCTATGTTTAAGAGACCAAGAGAAATGGAAGATGCACCTGGTGCACCTGACAGAAGAAATAGGGGAAGAGGGAGAAGTGAGAATAGAGGTGCTTTCAATGGTGGTGGTAGGAGTAATAGGGGAAGGGGAGATTTGAACATGTTATTTAGAGGTGGTCATATGGATAGAGGCCACCCTATGGCAAGAGGAGGTAGACATTCATTTGGAAGAGGGAGGGGAAGACCAAATGAAGGAAGAAGTTGAAGAGCATGGGCTGCTAGCTCTTCAGAGAGCGTCCAAATAGTGGAGAATACCCCTATGTCTGTGGACCAGCAGCATAGCCAAGCTTATTCTCCTTTGAGACCCAATAATCTGAACTATCCTTGGGGGAATTAGTGGAAACATATCTTTTGTTTTCTATTCTATTCTATTCTATTTGCAATGAATAAAGTGTTTTCTCTATTTATAGTAGAGTTTTTTTACTTCATGCAGGAAATGCAAGTTGTTTCTAAGTCTCCAATGTTATCTACGGGGAGATTTAAAGTTATGAATGATAAAACTAGTGATAGCTCTTACATACACTTATTGTATGTTAATAGGATCATGGAACTAGTCAATGGGTGAAAGCATGCTAGGGTGTACCATCTAAAGTACTTTTTAGGGAGTGCGAAACTACCCAGAAAAGTACCCAGCACTGGGTACTGGGAACTTGCATAAATGCTGCAATAAATAATAAGTTTGAGAGTTAATTCATTTATATTAGTCTCTAATAGTATTGTTATCCTCTAGTACTATATATTGACATGTTATTGACCTTCAATTCAAAAATTCTCGATTGATTTTAATGGAAAGAGAAAACAGAAAGTACCAGTTTTAAAAGTACCCAGTGTAGGTACTTTTGAGGGTTCCAAAAGTGGTACACCGTAGCATGCTTTTACCCCAATGTGAAAAACTTATTTATCAGTTTCACATGCTTAAGTAATTTGAGTTGCCATTGTGAAAATATAACTTGGTTTGAACCATTCCTTGATATTAGAGATGATGGAAGGAACAATGTTACAACACTCTCCATTGACATATGTCATTATACAAGGGAAGATATAAAATATGGTTTAAATCATATCCACCTTGAAGAAGCTAATGTGGGATTGGTTATCATGGAAATACTTAAAGCATGGGGGCAAACCATTCAATTATTAGAGAATAAATTTTGTAAATTCCATACCTCTAGGATTGAGTAGACAAAAACATTTATTGAACGGAAGATTAAACATTTGGTACAAGTGGCAAAACATGACAAAAGAAAGAGGATTAGGATTTCAAATAAGACCTACATTGTGGAAGGAAATATGGAAAAAAATGGTTACAGGAACATCTGTATATTTCCGGGGCAGATAAAGCTGAGAATACTCCTGTCTTTATTTGCAAAGATTATATTCTGAGAGCAGCATTGAGAAGAGTTCAAAGCTCAGATTTTGCTATGTGCTATGATGAGGATGGCTACCCTAGTACACCTACAGCAATCAAGTATGTATGCTTGTATGCGATGGAAAACATTGCTAAGGTGAATAGTGATAAAAAAACTAGGGTTACCTTTTTTTTTTTTGTTGAAGGACGTCAGACTTTATTCAATCAAAGAGTCAAATACAAGTATAAATGCAGAGACTAAACTAGGGTATAAACTAGGGTTACCTTATCTAATGGCGACGTACAAGGTCCATAAAAGGAAGTTCAGATGGCTAACTAATGCATTCAGTTGTATCTTCTCGGACATGGCTAATTGTATTACATCAGTTATACAAGCTATGGTCCCAGTATTTAAGGAGATGTATTGGACATTAGACTCTAAAAGTAAAAGGTTTATGGAGGTTCATACTAGATCATTTTGGTGGATAGATTCCACTATAAATCTAGTTGTTAATTTACCTCAAAAGATATGTAATACATGGGTAGCAGATATTGCAAGATGCTACGAGTCCATACCTCTATTTGGAGAAGATGGGATCACTACTTTTTGTGAATTACTCTTCTTTAAAGCTTTCCATTTGAAAAATCCTCTTAAGTTATGTGTACATTGTGGATCTAAGTACAAAAGTACATGGAGAAAGAATATTCCGAGCTCAGAATCTTACTTTGAGCTCACACTCCAGGAACTCATTACCATGAACAACTATTTGCTTGCTAATTGTTGTTTACAAGTGGGAGATAGAGTGTGGAAACAAATCAGAGGAATCCCTATGGGGTTCTCTTGCTCCCCTTTATGGTGCAACTTGTATCTTATGTTCTACGAGTACAAATTTATAGGGAGACTGGCAAAACTGGGGAAAGCAGAATTTTTGGCCTTGTTTGAAGGAAATTATAAATATATGGATGAGGGCAATAAATAATCCATTAATGGACATATTTATTGATCTGTTGCAACCAAGACATGTTGATAATACGTTTTGGATTTATCCATTGGAATTCCTTGATATTAAAAAGGATAGAAACATGCCAAATGTTCCCACTAGGGTAGCCCTTAAGGACGAAAGTTCGCCAAAAATCTATTTTTTAAAGGTATCGAGAAATTTCGATGCTATGGTTTAGTAGGGCCCGTTATGGATGAAAAAAATAAAATTAGCCAACGTTTCTACAAACAAATCTCACTCCACTTGAAAATTCGCCACATCCACTAAGCATCATAACTATGGATTCGCCTTATCCTCTACCCTCCTTCTCGAAGATTTCTTAAGGAATCGCCTAATATTCTAGGCTTTCTTCATATTCTTCATATCCATCCAGATACATATGATAATTTTAAGTACTTCTAAGGATGTACTAGAGAGCAAATTTTTAAGACCTCCCTTTTAATAGATTTGTTTTATCTACAAGGATAAGCCACATTCTCATTTGCAAAGGTTAAGTTCTGGTATTGCATCATGCAACTATAGTTATAATGTGTTTGTGTTCTTGATTAAATATGGATGCCGATGAATAAAATTTCACCACAAAAATTGCACTTGGAAAATAAAGACACTTAAATCTTGGCAAAATATTGGCCATGATTTGCCTAGATTTCTATAAAAAACTTTCATGTCTAGAAAACATTCGCCCGCATGCCTAATCTTGCAACTCTATTATTCGCCCGACCTTCTAAATTATGCTTAGACAAATTTGACCTTAAGGGCAACCCTGGTTCCCACAATATGATCTTGAACTTTCCAGATGCAATTTCTTGAACATGCATATTCAAGTTATAGATCAAATAGAGGGACCGTACATTACGACAAGATTTGACAAAAGACGAATGCTCCCATTTAAATGTACATGTTTCATACAATTGGCATCTAATAGAAAAATTAGCCAATGCTATAATCTTATAATTGCACAAGTGATAACGCTATCATATTTATGCAATCGTCCCCAAGATTTTCTGGTGGAACTGGGGAAGTAGTGATGTGTTTGTTTATAATGGCTTTAGCCTAGATAGGCTTAAGTCCATTGTTATAAAAACGATTGAAAATGCATGTACCCCTGGAGCACCTGTGGAGAAACAACAGGATTATAGACGTCAAATCTTAGAGGAAGGAAGGAAGGAAGGAAGGTTCTTTTATCGTCCACGAAGGCCAATCGGCCTATGGGACCCAAATTACACGGGTGCAGCAAGCCCGTTGCTACCCGGATTAAAAAACCCCCCCTTACGAGGGGAAAAACCGTCGCAGCAACAAGCCTACTGGCAGTTGTACATATATACATATACACATGAATTCCCGGCACCTCAGGTAGGCACCCGGGGGCAGAGGTGAGTGCGCAGATCCAAAACCTCCTGGAGGTAGGAGCCAAGGGATCGAATCGACGGGCGTCTTGAGTAGCTTCGTCGGAGGCGGAACCAGTGTCGCACCAAGAGAACGTAGCGAGCCCGAATTTGACTATAGGCTGGACAACTCTGGAAGGCATGGCTTTCATCCTCAACAACGCCCGGGTAACAACACCGACAAAGCCTGTCACCGCACGGCTCTCAACCCACCGGCACCCGCCTCAAGCCGAAGATGGTGGGCCCTTGTTCAATGGGCGCCGGATGATCCTCAAGCTTCTTCATGGGCAACCGAGAATGCGGTAGAGAGCTGCGGGCCTCGAACTAGGGTGGGGTTTATGTCTTTGTTTGTAGTGTGCCATCTTTACATTCGAGCATGGTGGTCCCGAGCTTCCCGAGGGAAACAAGAGTCCAAGTACCCCCTCGGCCTATCCGTGGGCGTGCATATTGCACTGGGCGCACCTATGTGCGTCTACGTTCAACCAGCGCCCGATCCACTGCGCTCTCTTGTCCTTCCAACAAGCCACGAGTGGATTCTTGGGGTCATCGTCCGGCGTAAGCCAAAGTCTGCGCGGGGAGCCGAAGTGTAAGCCCATCTTGGCCACCTTCGGAAATAAACAATGTGCCTATCGAGGGTCGCATCTTTGCGGGGGCATGAATCATGTCTCCTGCAACAAGATCGATATGGAACCGAGGGCTTGACCCCAAGTGCTTTCGGCGTCAAAAATGCCTTACGGACTGCTCTAAGTCGTTCCAAGTCGCCAAAGACACCACCGGGCCCCACACCTCGACCCCATCTGAAGAACTGGCTCCACTAGTGCGGGAACAAATGTGGATGGTGGCCCCGATCATCTGACTCTGCCACAACTATTGTTTTGCATTGCGTCTGGCCCTTCCAACCTCTGCGGTCACCCGGAAGGCGAATGGATGCATTCCAATACATTGAGGATCGAAAATTCCACCCCCGGTACTTGTAGGCGGGTGTGACCTCTACCATCTCGCCCCCGATAAGTGGCCCAGGAGGTCTTTGGATGACGCGAGGGGAGGATATGAGGACCACCTTAGTCTTGGCCAGGTTGACACGCATGTCCGTCGCCTGGCAGAATGTGTCCAGGGCATCTAGGTGTGCCTGCATGCCCTCTGGTGTATAGGCCAAGAGGTCCACATCATCCGCGTAGATGAGCTGCCGGATGACCTGGTGCAAGAGCTATATACCGTCCCCCCCATTGGCAGCAAGTCATGCTTCCAACTGGTCAATGTAAAGTCCAAAGAGTGTGGGTGAGAGAGGACAACCTTGCCTAACTCCAATGCTGCTGGCAAATGACTGTCCTTCCAGTTGCATGCGGCCTGTGCAGAGGGCATGAGGCAAATCAATAGGTAAAATATTCAGAGCTTTACTCCATTTCATATTAGAATATTTTCTCCATTCTAATAAAAACCATTGAATAATAGGCAATTTGGATCGAAAGATCTAGAAATCAATAAAGGAAGAAAATAAAGAAAAACGTTTTTTAATGGTTTCGGCTGGAATACGAAAGGAACCGTCTAAATGTGGATATTAATTACAATATGATCAGACCTTTAGTTGCATCGAACTGAGTGGCAGCGGCATCATGCGGCCACAGTAGGCCGTACTCTGGCAGAAGAGGCCGATTTGGCCGGATAGCTCATCCTTGAGCATAATCGATCAGAATAGGCAGTGTCATAGAGCTTAACCAAGGATTTACTGGGCCAGAAAAGGGAATCGAAGCCCCTGGAGGTAAGCTTGAATTTATGTTGTATTGCTCCAAGATTGTTCTTTCTCTATCTTGATTATTTTCTGTGTTGTTTAAACCTATTATGCTATCTTTCGGAACAGGGCAATAAGCAAGAATCAGACCTGACACACCAGGCCGTACACTGGCAGAAGGGGCCGATTTAGCCTATGGGCTCATATTTGAGCAAATATATCCTGACCCAATATATCCTGAGGGAACCTGAGGGCAGAGTTCCTCAGGATATATTGGGTCGGAATAGGAATTCGCTGTTGAGAGGTATGCTTGAATTTATTATATGTTGAACTGCTTCAAGATAGAAGGAACACTTGTTCTTAATCTATCTTGATTATTTCATGTATTGATCAAGCAAAGTTTTTATGCTATCTCTCTGAACAAGGTAAAGATTTTGGATTGTTCACAGCCAAATATTTATGGTCATATCCATTGTGGCAAAGTTCGATAGTACAGTCAGCCTGGTATAAGGTATTTTTGAAAAACAAAATTGTTCTGTATAGATTCATTCTTTCTAGATTCTATCTTGGTTTGCTACATAGTATTCTTTGGATTTAAATAGATGCTAGCTTATGGGCAGACCATCAAATTTAGTGTCTACTAAAAGGAGACGGATATATACCTTGCTAGATTACTGGTATATTGAGATAATGACGGAAGGAATGGGAGAATCTGGCATTATGGAATTAGAAGAGGAGCCCGAACTACACATCAATGAAAACTAGGTTAGATAGATAATAAAAGATTATTAATTTTGGTCCGCTTGAGGTGTTTATATTTTAAGCGATGTTTGTCTACTAGAATGGTTTTGATCCAGCATGGGAATTTTTAGAACATTTTTGTAAAATATGTTTTTGAGTATAGAATATAATAAGCTAAAAAGAAAATATTGGATTTAATTGGATAAACCATGCATGCATGATTAGGACTAGCTCTTGATTTTCCTTGTTTCCTCGACACCGATAGCAAGGGAGGTTTTATAAAAAGCACCGACACCTGTCTTCCACATGCTGGCACTTGTACTAACACGTGTTCTGTCTTGTGACGGTGGCAGGTACCAACTTTTCTTACCTGGATTCAGGATTAATAAAATTTAAGACTAGTCTGGAACATCATCATGCAACAAATATGAGTTATCTGGAATTATTATTATTTTTCTAAGTTTCAAATTCGTAGATAATTTATTTTGCATTTATCATGTGTATAGGTCCGTTAAAGGGAAGGTTGCTTGTAAAGCATAATATATATACACATATTTATCTGACCTTAGAGGTTACCACCTTAATGACCCATGCATAGCATTATCATGGGCATTATCTATACTTGATATTTGCATTTTTATCTAGGTGTATATTTTCTATTAATAATTTGATTGATTCTTTGTATAGAATCCAGATGGTGAAGAAGAAGGTGGTCTAGTATGGAATTCGAACCTTAAATAAATTGGTTACGATGAAAACTATGGGTACCTAGCCCCATTATTCAAACTATTATGGTTATAATGATTGATGCCCCGGGACTCCATGAGTACATCATTAGTAGGGAAAACTCTCTTATTGATAATGATTTCTCCATTTTGAGTAATTTGGATGCTTCACATTGGTTCCAAATATTCCATACACATAGAAATGGTGGTAGTGTACTTCAACATTTGAAGTCATTCGAAATCAAATTATTTGATCTTGTGGGATCTGATAAAAGAGATATGGAAATGTGTAAGCAGGTTCTTGAGCAGTCCAAAGATCTTAAACTCGCCAATGGGGAGGTATATATTCTATGTTAAAATGTGAAGAGAGAACATCTAATATTTCATCTGATGGTAGATGTTCTCTCACATTTCCATATCTCTTTTGTCAGATTCCACAAGATCAAATAATTTGGCTTCGAATGACTTCAAATATTGAAGTACATTGCCACCATTTCTATGTGTATGAAACATTTGGAACCAATGTGAAGCATCCAAATTACTCAAAATGGAGAAATCATTATCAGCAAGAGAGTTTTCCCTATTAATGATGTACTCATGGAGTCCTGGGGCATCAATCATTATAACCATAATAGTTTGAATAATGGGGCTAGGTACCCATAAGTTTTCATCGTAACCAATTTTCTTAAGGTTCGAATTCCATACTAGACCACCTTCTCCTTCACCATCTGGATTCTATACAAAGAATCAATCAAGTTAGTAATAGAAAATATACACCTAGATAAAAATGCATCAAGTATAGATAATGCCCATGATAATGCTATGCATGGGTCATTAAGGTGGTAACCTCTAAGGTCAGATAAATATGTGTGTATATATATTATGCTTTACAAGCATCCTTCCCTTTAAGGGACCTATACACATGATAAATGCAAAATAAATTTATCTACGAATTTGAAACTTAGAAAAATAATAATAATTCCAGATAACCCGCATTTGTTGCATGATGATGTTCCATACTAGTACCTGCAGAGATCCCAAAGGACCGAAAATGTCTATGGCAGACAAGCTATTAACTATCCCAACAATCATATACAAGGGCTCGAACCATCAACTTTAGGTCCTTAAACATTGGGACTAATCCCCTTAACCCAATTAGGCATCCCCTAGGGGCAAAATATGACCACAATTGGAAACCTAACCTTAATTAAAAAAGGAAACCTTACTTTTAAAACGCTAGTAAGGGAACTTTGTCAGACTGTCAGTCCCCATCTACCTCTGACTGACCATACGAAAAAATCATAGCGACAGGTCCAGCTCATGGAATAAATTACTACTCCTATATTTTAGTGTAGCCAAAATAGGTTTGGCTAAACTACCCTCAAATTAAAGCTTGAAGTTTCTAGCACTTGGCTAAACTAGATGATTTTTCTCCATGGAAGTTTCTTGACTTTGCCTAAACTTTCAAAAAAAAAGGAGGCAAATATTAGCCATCACATTATGCTAACTTTAAAAAGTCCAAGCCTTTGGACAAAGATATTGAACTTAGTGTTGTTACAATGTAATTTAATATGGGTAAATGGCAATAAATATATTGTGGCATGACTAACGGAATTATAATTATTGTTATAACTTCCTTGATACAAAGAAGCAACAAAGATATAAACATACATGAACGTGTTCAAAACTCAACAAAAAAAGTACATTATTCCTTCTAGATATGATCAACTACGCGGATGCTTCAACTTCATATATAGAATAAGAAAAAGTAACTACAAAACAAGAAAAACAAACAAATTGAACCCTACTTGGTTTTTTTTTTTTTTTTTTTGGAAGGACGACAAGCTTTATTCACCAACTAAAAACCAGAGCAACATAAAATGCAAAGACAGGATTATAACCCCAGTGGACAAACCGATCCAACTGAGCACAACCACCTGCCTATGCAAAAGAATGAATCTGAAGGTAAGTATGCCAGATCAGTATTTTCTTCTCTTGATCAAGAGAAGAACAATTGTAAGCCATAACAATTTTATTTTGCGCCCACTGAAGAACAATCTCATCTGCAGTATCTACGCCCTGAAAGATAAACAACCTCCTTCTCTTCCAGATTGACCATAAAAGACAGCCACATGCGAGATGAAAAGCTCGTTTCCGTAGTTTGGGCCAAGCATCAGGATAGATAGCAAGCAAAATTTGCTGGCTAGATCTAGACGTGCCAAATAGGGTCAACAACCAAGACCATGCCTGCCGAAGCCGCTCAAGAAAAAACAATGCTCAATACTCTCAACCCTTTGCTGGCATAAAGGACAGAGCTCTGAAATCCGATTATCCATTTTATGGACTAACTTGTTGACTCTGAGACATCTATGGATCACTTGCCACTACAGAACTACTATTTTGGGATGAAGTAGCTTATCCCATACCCATATCCAAACACTTTTTCCATTGTGGCTGAGGGACCTGAAGATGCCACCTATTAGATGGAGGCAGGATTTCAGAATGCAAAAGCAATTTATACACAGAAGACACAAATCGCCCTGGCTGAATATCCTTATGGCAACCCTATACGACTACCTCAATATGTAGACCAGAATCCTGTGGCAACAATGCAGCAATATGATTCCAGATTACTCTGTCCCATCTGTACAACAAGAACTTTGTTCTAAATGCTTCCCATGACATGAGATGACCAGACTCATACCAAGCTACAATAGTGCTGATACCAGCTGCTACCCATCGTCGTTGAGTCTTTGGATGAACAACCACAATTAGAGGCACATTCTCTGGAGTGTCCTGCAACGGAATCCACCAGCATGGAGCGGACAACTGAAGACATGCCTCAGGATTAATATGGAAAGGAGACCTGACAGTATCCCAAGCAGCAAGCAACCCCTTCAGAAAGGGAGAAGCATTAGGATACGGATGCATATGATAAAGCAAAGCCCACGGAAGGAGGGACTTAATGGTTGCCTTATGAAATGGGAGACAATGCTGAATCGACTGCACCAATAACCTCAGGCCAGGAGAATCATCCTTACCAATGAAAATCCTCCAAATGAACTTTGATATCATCACCTTGCTTTGGAGGTGAAAATCCAACATACAAGACCACCAGCTGCCTTAGGTCTAATGCATTTCGCCCAAGCTACCTTGACCACCGCTCCTAACTTATTTCCACCCCAAATAAAATTTCTGACAATACGCACAATCTCCTCCATCTTACACTGCGGAGCTAATAGAGCAGACGCCATGTAGACATGAGTATTACTAAGAACACATTTAGCCACAGTGATTCTACCGGGCATGGACAGTTTAGCTGTATTCCACCAAAACAAGTGCTTTTACAATCCACTAATGATTTCATCTGAAGCAGAGACGTGAATTCCAACTGGGATACCAAGCAACTTTGTGGTATTGCCATGCAAAAGAATCTTCCATGGATAGTCCAAAATACAGGGAGGGATGGGACTGTCCAACGTCCACAAAGCTGTACATTTTTGCCACCCTACAAGAACTCCTGATGCTAAGGAGAATGTGTCTAATAATAGCTTAGCATTACGAAGATTCTCAGCCTCGGCAATTAGGAACAAAAAAGTATCATCGGCATATTGGTTACATACCTCTTGAGAACCATCGTCCATTGGGAGGCCTCGAATAATCCCATCTTGAGTAGCAACGGAGAAGAGCTGGGATAATACTTCTGCCACAATTGTGAAAAGCAAGGGTGCTAAGGGACAACCTTGCCGAATTCCTCTACCCATTACAAAAATATCCGATGGCTCGCCCTGGAAAAGGATAATAGATCTGGCTGATGTATGGAGCTTCATGACATTCCTTGTGAATGACTCCCCAAACCTAAGTGCAAGAAGACACTTCTACAAGAAACCCCAATCAACACTATCATAAGCTTTAGCAAAATCAAGCTTAAGATACACTGCTGTATGACCCTGCAACCGGGCCCAATATATTCCTTCATATACAGCAGCCACGTTGTTGAGAATACAACGACGAGAATCCACCCATTTTTGCAAGTCCCCTCTTTCTTCGATTTAGCTAATCGATGTTTTGGTGGAGTCATCTGGAGGTGGAGGTTTGGTTATTCAATCTAGAAGCACACTTGGGCGGCAAAAAATTGGGCTAAAATTTTATTTTTTTTGGCATTTTTTCCCATTTAGTTTAGCCATTTTTCTTGGAAAAAATGCTATAAAAAAGCCATTTGGCTAACCTTAGCCGTTATATTATTCCATGATCTAGCTGGCAGTACGATTCTGGCAACTGTCTCAATCCGACAATCTGGGTAAAGCTCGAGCCTGACATCTGAAGCATTTTTCATTTTTGCTTTACCTGAGACTCCATGGCCATGGCGACCACGCCCATTCCGGTGCTATCAAACTTGAAGCTTCGGCTATGACGCCATCTCCGAATGACCGTCCGTTCGATGCACCCTGCATGTGTTAGACCTTTGCATGTCCATTCTGGCTCTTTGCATGCCTTAATGCATGATCGGTTTCCCTATAAATCGGAATCTTCATATCCGGCATGGCTAAACAACAGAGATCTTGAGCTATTGGCGATGGTGTCCGGCATTTACAGATAAGGTATATTTACGCTTCTATTCACACTTCTATTAACCTTATTGTATGAAGATCTCTGACATTTCCCATCTATTAAACAGATCCTTAGCTATGGGCGAAATGGTCTGGTGCTAGCACAGAAGGTATGATCCCACATCTATAAGCATGAGCTGATTAGAGCTTTTTCTTATGCCTATGATCAATCTTTTGCAGTTGTACAGGCGCCGGATAACCAAGCAAAATTCGGAATAAATCCTTGAAGCTGAGCTCATATTCTTCTCCTTTTTTCAGATATGGCTGGCACTATCCTTGAGATATGAGCTCAATATATCTATTCTGGCACACTCCTTTTTCTACCTCTGAGATTCATTTTTTGCCTGCCTTTCCGGCATAAAAGATGGAGGCATCGAAAAACTCTGCAAGCTCTAAAGAGAGACTTGAAGCCGAGCTTCTTTTAAAACAATAAAGATATAAGCTTCTGTAAGCCAGAGGACATGCTGGACAGACTTTAAGTTTTCTCTCTGATGCACTGATCCGATGCTATTGTCACAAGTTGAAAACATGCCATATCCTAGACTGGCTACCGGCTACACAATGAAAGAAGAGCCTCGCCCACTAATGAGGATGACTGCCAGTTTAAGGGCTGTAGCAGGTTTGGAGTAGTTTTTCGAATATACTAGGTATATACCAGCATATCCTTGGAATATGCTAGGAACCCACCTCACCGAGGGTTTGCCCCCCTAGGGGCAACCCAAAAAAAAAGGAAAAAAGAAAAAGAAAACAAAACTAGGCAACAAATGTGAAGGAGAGTATAATGCTTGAATGTCACCAAGTGTGTTTAGTCTTGACAACCTCTGACTCGATTTACTTCCCTACATTCAGTGCTGCCTGATAAATTTCTTGTAATAATGTGTCAATCACGTGGGGATCTATGGTTTTTTGGGCAGTTTTCCCTGACCATAGGGTTTTCTATTGTTGGGGGACTTTGTGCGGCCATATTCAGGACCTGAATTGCAGGTAGCTTAAAAGAAATACAACCAGAGCCAAATCATGCTCGGAGCTTGATAGAATCGCTAGAATAGCAATTAGAATTGTTCTCAAACCCTCGAAATTTGGCTTAGCAATATTTGACCCTGCTCAAGGTTTTTTTTTTGGCAGTGGACACCCTTTTTCTGAACAAAAACATTATACAAGCGATACCTTCTACTGGTGGTGGATTGAATAGAAAACCTATTTTTCTGCATGTACCACCCTCACACCTCAAAAAAGGAAGTTCAGTTTTGCATTTCTCTTTTAAGCTCTTTTGATGTTTGATGGTGTGTTATAAGGAACATTTTTAAAAGAATAGCCATAACTCACGTGCCATAGATGATTAAGCATCAAGGAATGAGAGCCAACCAAAAACATGACAAATAGAGGTGCGAATTCTCATTTTGCTTTTTTTGTGCCAGCTTTTTTATAGTAGTCTCCTTATTCATTGCAAGACAGAAAAATGATGTGTAGTATGCGATAACAAATAATTCCAAGGTTCGAAGGAGCAAGAGTGAAACCTACGTTTCTCGCTTTATTTTCTAAAGCCTTCTCGATGATAGTTTTACATCTGTTCAACTGCCTTTACCTGTGCATATATATCCACACACTGCAGCTATAACTTTGTAAAGGCTGCCATCTTCAAGCATACAGCACCACTTTCAGATCCAAAACTTTTCAGTACCATATTACAAGTCCTATTTATGCAACTTTCCATCCATTACATCATTAGTCATCATGCACATTCTATCAAAATGCAGTGAGGCTTCCACCACATTGTGTGATGTATAGAAGTCAAAATTCAGAATCACAGTGGTTTTGAATATTTAGCATTTGGAAAATAGTAGCTAGTTTTCTTTTCCCTAAAGGACATATGGGTCTAAGTTAGATATTGGGGTACAAACGCACCCATCCGGACGCGCTGCTTTTCGTGCTTGGTCCGCTGTGCTTGGAGGTGCTTGGAGAGCGGGAATGCGATGATCCGTTTTTAGCAAATTGCTTCCGGATCGATGACATGGCTACCTGCAAAATCAAATTCGGTACAGAATCAATTTGGCGGGGTTGTTGTGAGATGGCGTGGAGAGTTAATAGGATTTGTCTATGGTGGGAAGCATCATCCGGTGTTGTACCCCTGAACAGAATTTTCTTTGTACAGCACGGTCTTTCTGTACAACACAATTCTCTGTACAACACGATTCTAAATGGATCAATCAGCATCAGATTTAGATGAAGAAAAGCGACTTCAAATTTTCCGGGAAATTCAAGCCGAGAGAAGAAGGCAATCTAGACAGCGGAAAAGAGATAGGGAGAGGGAGAAAGAAAATATCCAGCCTCAAGTTCACAGCGGTTTGAGTGCGAGAAGGCTTCAAGAATTGTCCAAGAGTTTGGACGATTATTTCAATAATATCACAAAGCCTTTGAAAGAAGGGGATAAGGCACTGGTGGTGCACAGATTTGTGAAGAGAGTGAAGAAGAAATTGCCACTGGAGGTGGATTTTGTTGATCATGATCAAAGCAAGATCATGAAGAATGTCATTAGAAATATTCAAGAAACACTCAATCAGCAAAAGAAACTAAGGAAGACAGATATAATGCAAGCAAGAAAGTCCACATTGCAAATGGTATCTTCAACAGCAAACAAAACCAACCAGTCTGCAGTTGCATGCCTCCTTCATGTATCAAGAAAATCTGTTATTGCAGCAACCAGAAGAAGAGTAATGGCAGAACAAGAATGTGGTCCGTGGTCAATGTTTTCAAGGAAAAAGAGATCAAATGCTAACTGATGAGGTTGTGAGGTTAAGAATTCGGTTTACAAGTTCTGGACAGAAAACACAAGAGTCTCACCATACAGGAAGCATGTGAGAAAGTTTGTTACAAAAGATGGTGAAAGAATTGATCATCCAATACAACTGCTTGAAATTTCTCAGGTAATTATTATGCTTTATGTGTTTTACCGCTTGTTCTGCTTTACTAGATTGCTGCTTTTAATTTTTTTTGGAACTCTGTATTTCTGCTTTGTTTATAGTTGCAATTTTACATGGCCTTCAAAAAGGAATTCAATGAAATGAAGATTTCACAGCGCACATTTGAATTGCTGAAGCCATCTTTTGTGAGGCGTTTAAAAGAAAGAGAGACCTGTTGCTGCCAATATCACATGCACTTTGAGTATGTGATGCAAGCACTCAACAAAATCAGAACAGATCCAAATGGGATGCACAAAGAATGCAACTGTAATTGTGCTTTTTGTGGTGATGGCAACTTCTGTAGTGCCAAGAATCATGTTTATAAATCCATTAGTGATTTTTTGAGGCAAATGATCTGCTCTAAAGAAGAAGATGAAGACTGGCACAAACATCAATGTCTGCAGTTGGCATGCAAGGATTGTGGGCTGAAAAGGTACTCTTAAGTTTGTCTCTTCAATGTTATGATGTTTAAAGATATTATTGCTCAGTAACTTTAATTGTGGTGTTATAAACAGGTTTGCTTTTTGTCCTAAGGAGAAGATGGAAACTGATTACAACGTAGAGTGGAAACAGTTTGAAAAGGTATTTTGTTTGGCTTAATTAAATTGTGCTCGTGTAACATGCTTTTTAAACAAACTACAAACTGACAGAAATGTTCATGGTCTGAAATCAGCAAGAAGTTGGATACATGAAGGAGACTACCAAGAAAAAAATGGGAGGGAGGAAACCAGCAAAAGTAACAAGACTTGCATACAAGAACGAGAGTCTGCCCCAGTTCATGAAGCATGCCTCCAAGACAATGGTACAATTTATCCCACACAATTATGTGGCACATTGGCAGGCAAAGCAATTCAGGACGTGTTTGGATACCTTTCCTGAAGATGCAATTGTCTCTGTAATTGACTTTGCTAAAAATTACAGTTTTAAAATTTAGAGGGAGGCACAATCTTGCCACTGGCACATGGACCAGGCCTCAATTCTGGTTCATATCACATATAGACATGCAACCCAAGCTGAGATAGAGGAGATGGAAGTTAAAGAGGCAGAGAAAAGAGAAGCAGAGTAGGATAAGCTGAAAAGAAAGAAGAAGACAAGTCAGGAGACCATCAGCACTAATCAGATGAGAATTATAAAGGAAGTGCACTTTTATATTTCAGGTGACAGGGAGCATAGCACTGAGTTTGTACAACATTGCTTGAAAGTACATGCTGACTGGCTTAGAGCATAGAACATTGAGTACAAGAAACATATTTTTTGGAGTGATGATTGCACATCCCAGTTTAAAGGAGCAAGGAATTTCTGGTATTTAGGAAGGAACTATGTGTGTAGTGAAGGAATTGAGTATGAGTGGAATTTCTTTGCCAGTTCTCATGGCAAAGGAGAACATGATGGACAAGGTGCAATATTGAAAAGGATTTTGGCAAGAGAGCAACTGAAGTATGAGGCCTAGAAATTGGAGCATGCCAAAGACATTGTGGATTTCATGAACTGGTACATGATGAACAATCCACCAGACCCTCATATAAGAAGGTAAATTCTTGTTTTTTCTTAGATTTTTCTTAGATTTGAAGTTGCATGAATCTGTTTTATATTGCAGGTTCTTTTGGCATATTGATCCCCAAAGTGTAGACAAATCTGAAAGGAAGGAGTGGAGAACACTATGTGGGAGCTCTAAACTTCATTGCATCAGACCATGTAACAAAAAGAACCCTGCAAAAGTTGCTTACAGGTGCCTCTCTTGCTATTGTTCCGATTGCTTTCATGGTAAAAGAGATGATTGCACAAATAAAGCACGTTTGGGAGCTTGGTTCACAGCAGAACTGAAACCAAAGATGAAATCTGTTGCTGGAGAAACATCCACAGCAATTAGTCAGCCTACAAAACAAGTTGAGGATGAAGACCAGGGGGAAAAAGAAGAAGATGAAGAAGAAGATGAAGAAGAAGATGACCTTAGTTCTCTTCTAGAAGTTGGAGATAACTTTGCTGTAAATGCACATCCAGAAGATGATGAGGGAGTTGACTTTTATGTTCTTAGGTGTACAAAGACTAAACATACATTGTTAGATACATATGAAGATGCTTGGGGTACTGCATTTGGTGTAGGAGAAGTTATAGTTTATGGCCATTACTACAAGCAATTAGATGCACTCCAATTTGAGTTGCTATTGGACAAGCCAGTTGCTAGTTTGTATAGCCACCTTACCAGACAGGTGAAGTTTGATGTGGAGAATCTTGGTATCAACAGTTTCAAGATGACTGAAAAGACATGCCAAAAAGTTATGGCATCCCTTCTAGTAGAGTGCTAATACTGCTGCCCGTTTTTTCTGGTTTTGCTTCGAAGAAGCAGAAGTTGAGTTTTTAGATGTACACTGGCTCTTTCTTGCCATATTCTTTCTTATACTCTTTATAATTCATTATCAATGAAATCTAACAAATTCTTTGCTGCACAAATGTTCCTTGTCCTCACAGCTTTAAAAGAAAAGCTGCTAGGTCTGCTTTTGATACTTATGCTTTGTCTGCTTACATGCTTTTTGTTTTCAGTTAACTATTACAGACTTGATGAACTTCTGGTAAGTGTATATTTGCACTATCTGTTTTATTCTCTTCAGTTGGCATATGGAAAACAGATTGCAAGTTTATAAATGAAGACAACTCAAGAATCTGCACGTGTAGGTAAATGCCTGAAACCTTGAATTTACATTGATATCCGCTCTGTTACAAAAGTGTACAGCTATGTACTCATATCCAGTCTTCACAAAGAAACAGCTGTTATATCTTAAGTTACATCTTAAGTTACATGAAGTTCTTAATTTACATCTCAAAGTTAGGTATCAAAGATCTGTTCTACCATCACTTGCAGGGTCAGTATCTTCAATGTGGGTCTGATCTTGTGTTGTTTCTTCTCTTGCAGGTTCCTCCTGTTTATTTACAACAATATCAGTTGCGGCACCAACAATATCTTTCACCAATTGCATGCTTCCCTCAATTGCTACTCTCCATCTTGCAAGTTCTTCCAAGTGGTCAACAGCAAGTTTGAGTATGTTGATGTCTACTTCCTTGACCACATCAACATGAAGTTGCTGGTGCAACTACTTTTGAGGATTCTTTGAATGAAGCCAAGTGTGCAAACATGCTTTTGTGTAGTTGAATACCTTATCATTTTCCTCATTGTCAAAGCTCTCAATTATTAAGCATGTGTCTAGTGGGGACAAGAAAGTCTTGTACAAAGAGTCATCCACAAGCACAACATCCTCTACATCATTAAAAGTTGTGTAAACTTTGACAATTGGTTTCATCCATACTGGTTTGGTTGCATTGCCTGGAAACATAAAAGGCATTTCCTCACATTCATTCTGACCCCATATGAATTTGAATTTAGCAATGTAGTGTGCTGGCAGAATACTGTTAAGGATTTGTATGATGTTGTGCTTCATCATGCTAGACCAAATCCCAACTTCAAATCTTTCAAAACAGAAATCCAAGAACTCTTGTAGAAGAGGTCTGCAAATAAGCACTTTCCCTGCTGTGTAATACTTCTTGAGCCCTGGTGGAATCTTTACTCTTGCTCTTTTTTGGAAGGTGTTGACCAAAACTCCATTAATGTCTAAGATGACAAGTTTTTTCTTTTCTAAATCCTCTGCAACATTCATAAAAAAGGAAACTCAAACATCAACATGACTTAAACATGAATTAAAAGAAGTCATTAATTAAAGAAAACAGAATTACAATATTCAAACAATGTTCTCAAACAACATAAAACAATTAAAACAGTATTTCACATACACTACAATATGTTATGTTCTGAAACTAACTCAATGACTTGATATACTGAGAAACAGAACCTGAACTACCATTTAACATTTTCACAATCATATCAACTTGATCACCTATTTGCTTTGGTGCTTGAGGTGGCAGCTTCTTTTGAGGGTCTCCCCATCTTCTTTTTGACTTTTGTTGTTGCTACCTCCATTTCAACTACTGCTTCACCCTTACCCTTACCTTCAGCAACTTCAATATCAACAGCATCTTCATTTGCTTGTTCTTCATCACTGCTTACTTGAACATCTACATTTGCAGCATTAGAACTTTCTCCTGCAGTTGCACTCCTCAACCTGGTCTTTATGCCAATTGCAGGAACCTTTTGTACAGGTTGTTCATAATATTCTTCTGAACTGCTCTCAACAACACGTAAATGTTTTATCCTGTTTTTTGCTGGCCCCTTACTAATCTAAATTACAGAACTTTGCTACTTAGAACACAAATCAATTTAAATGAGATTAAATTAATTAAAACACAAATAAGAAGTATCAAAGTCTTACCTTCTACAAAGCTTCTACAGCTTTGCTTACTGGACTTGGTGATACTTGAGCTGATGCTGAAACATTTTTTGGTGACTCAGAAATAGGTGAAGCCACAGGTGCCACAGGTGCTTTATTAAATAATAAAGCAGGTGAAGCCACAGGTGTGACAACATTGGAAAACTTATCAGCAAATGCACTACTAGTGCCTACCTCAAATGCACTGCCTGCCTCAATCTGCAAGTCTTCTTCACCTGCAACCTCTAGACCAAGTTCCACAAATACTTCCTTGGGAACTTCCTTCAAACACCTGAAGCATGTCTTCTTTTCATACAAAAGCATGCAGCATGCCAAGTGATAGACATGTTCACATGGTAATGCCATACGCAATTTATATTTTGGATTGAAGACCAATCCACATGCAGCACATGCATCTTCCATGAAACAGGCAACCTGCTTTTCATAGTTATGATAGATATTTTTGATATATCTGAGTCCATCAATTGTCTACCAGCTTCTAAGCAATTCCTGCTTTCCTGTAATCTGAATTCCAGTGAAGTTTTTAATCTTTCCTTCTTTTCCTTCTCCTGTAATGCCTCAACACTAACATTTGGAAAGCAAGCTTCTAGTTTAGAGCAAAAATATACTTCACCACTTATTTTTTGCTTTAACTCGTCCATCTGCTTCAAGTTTCTATCATTCTTGTCTGCTTTGGCATTCAAAACAAACAACTCATTCTCCATTCTTGCTATCTCGTTCCTTCCATGCTCAATCATCCTCTCTTCCCTTGCTAAAGAGTTCTTATCTACCTCAATGGTACTAATTATTTTTACCAGATCAGTTGTACATTTGTCTAAATCTGTTTCCAACTTACTAACCTCCTCTTCAATCAAACAAATGTTGAAACTTAAATTGGAAACAGAAAACTCAGAAGACTGACTTGCTTTCCCCTTAAATTCAAGTTGAGATGTTGATCTGCCTGAAGCTAGAGGTGTACTTTGGCATGAAGGAACTGTAGGTTTGATCCTTTTAACATCTTCTTTTCTAACATCAATGTCATCCCTTTTTCTCCTGAACCAAACATTGACCTGTTTCTTGTAAGCATCCCAATCAACCCGATGAGCTTCAGGGTTATGCTCTGCCCGACTACAGTTTTCCCATGCAAATGATAATGCTACTAGCTTCCTCAATTTATTATTCGGGACATCTCCATCTCCATACAAGAAATTGATCAAGCCGCATCTGCTTCAAATGAGGGTGAACAAAATAGATTTTGATTTTGCCTTTTTCGAATGGCTCAGACTAAACACTGTTCCAGTCATCTGCAGTGACATTTTCCGCCAGCCATTTCAGCTTTTGCTATGGGATGATTCCTTCACCAGCCATGAGAAAAGAAGATACTTTAAAAAAAGCAGCAACAAACAAGCGCCTTGAAGAGGATGCTTCAATTTGCAAAATGCAGGAATTGAAGTGCAATCGGGGAGCAATCTGGCAACAATCTGGCCTGTACAATTCAATTAGTAACAATGGGCGCGAATAATTACAGCTCTGACAATCAAAATCATTGTTCGCGAAAAAGCGCGCGAAAATCGGAAAGGTGCGTCGGGCGCTGCTTAACGTCGCGGTTTTTTGTACCCCAATATCTAACTTAGACCCATGTGTGTAAATGTGTGTACCTTGGTTAGTATGTCCTTGAATTCCTGGAATCAATTTCATGTTCAACTTGGAGCATATATTATTTCATTTGTGAGATTTATAGAACAGCTCGAATCCTTGCTTTCCAAAATTAAACCGAGTAAAGTGCATTAAGTCTGTGTAGTGTATAGCAGGCTCACAGAGCCAAAATACATCCTCACCCATATCATGTTTAATCAGCACCCCTTGCAAGTCTGTCACCATTAACCTCCCATTGGAGCACCCCTTGCAAGTCTGTCACCATCAACAATCCATTGAAGCGCTCATGTGTCCATTGAGAAAATGCCTGCAGCATAGAGCAAGGTTGATAAACGATTTCAATTTACATGCTAGAAGATCAGATTAATCAAACAATGGCCTTTGCTACAGACAGCTAGTGTTGCTTGAAGTTATGGAGGTCACGATTTGAACATTTGACATGATCACAACAACGGAGCTGTAAACACACAGTAGATGATAGAAGTTCCTAGAGCAGGAAAAGACAAAATCAATAGATTTAAGGTATCACTTTGCTTCACTTTAAAAGTCTTTTGGGTTTTGAATGGGAGGAAAATTGAATAGAACAATGTAAAGAAGTGCCTAACCTGTACTGTTGTAGCATAATCTCGTGTGTTGACATATCCAGCATTGTTAGAGTATCTCATCCAATCCCCTTTAAGTACTTTTTCCATGTTATAAAACTTCAGATTCTGACTAGTATCCACCTCCAACATAGACACCAAAGTAAAGTTGACCTGTATTTGTTCAAAAGAAATGTAGTTTGAACTAAGATGGAAAGAGATTGATCTAGCATGCCCTAATTTTGGACAAGTTGACGACTTAATAGAAAACTCATCTGAAAGTACAATGCAGTTCATGATTCTGAAAACAAGCTCTAATATGAGAGTAGATATGCACCTCATATTGAAATTCAACTACATATCTTCATTTTGAAAAGACAAAGTTGATATGTGAAAACCTGCTTTGTCCCTCCAAGCATTCTGGTACGCTTGTTATGGTTTTTCTCAGTACCATATTATAAGTCCTGTTTATGCATTACGTCATTAATCCCGCATTAATCGTCATGCACATTCTATCAAAATGCAGTGAGGCAAGTTCCACCACATTGTGTGATGTATAGAAGTCAAAATTCAGAATCACAATGGTTTTGAATATTTACCATTTGGGAAATTCATGAAATCACCCACAGTAGCTAGTTTCCATTTCCCTAAAGGACATGTGTGTAAATGTGTGTACCTTGGTTAGTACGTCCTTGAATTCCTGGCATCAATTTCAAGTTCAACTTGGAACATATATTATTGCATTTATGAGATTTATAGAACAACTCGAATCCTTGCTTCCCAAAATTGGTAGGAGTAAAGCGCATTAAGTCTGTGCAGTGTATAGCAGGATCACAGAGCCAAAACACATCCTCACCCATATCATGTTTAATCAGCACCTCTTGCAAGTCTGTCACCATCAACAACCCATTGGAGCGCTCGTGTGGCCAGTGAGAAAATGCCTGCAGCATAGAGCAATGTTGATAAACGATTTCAATTTACATGCCTAACCTGTACTGTTGCAGCATAATCCCGTGTGTTGACATATCCAGCATTGTTAGAGTATCTCATCCAATCCTCTTGAAGTACTTTTTCCATGTTATAAAACTTCAGATTCTAACTAGTACCCACCTCCAACATAGACATTAAAGTAAAGTTGACCTGTATTTGTTCAAAAGAAATGTACTTTGAACTAAGATGGAAAGGGATTGATCTAGCATGTCCTAAATTTGGACAAGTTGACGACTTAATAGAAAACTCATCTGAAAGTATAATGCAGTTCATGATTCTGAGAACAAGCTCTAATATGAAAATAGATATGCACCTCATATTGAAATTCAACTATATATCTTCGTTTTGAAAAGACAAAGTTGATATGTGAAAACCTGTTTTGTCCCCCCAAGCATTCTGGTACGCTTGTTAAATTCTGTAGCCATCTGGATAGCCACTGATTGCACTTCCATCTATTCCAAGTAGTCCTTTTTTGTATGTACTTCTTTTGTATTCTCTTTAAATGCCACCTTAAACCTCTTGACAACCATATCTAGTTGCTTTCTCTGATTATCCACCAGACGTGCATAGAAAGGCCATCTTGTTGCACCCTCACCACTAAACGGATTTGGAGCAATCCTGACTTCCACATATCCCATTGTTTCGCATTCAAGACTTCCTCCAGAGCCTATATTTTCCAGCAGGTCGTTCAGGCTTTTGCACTACTTAGATTTATACTGCTTCCCTAATTGTGACGGGATCAAGTTCCATGATGGTATCGAAGGAACCACCATACAAGGAACATATTTGCTCGTTGTGAAATTACCTTTGCTGCTAGACAGAGTCCTCGATATAGTTTTACTGCATACTGTCACAACTTCTTTTGCAATTTCCATAGGGTTTTCGCCTAGCACTCCTTCATATATCCAATCTCCTCTTCTGACAGCCTTCTTGAACTCTTGGATCATTTTCCTGGTAGAATTATTTAGATGCTGGAAGGAATAAGCTGAGATTGGCTAATCTCTCGCAAAACCTGGAGCAATTTGGTAATGTCTCGACCATTTTTGTTGCCTCGAGGATAATAATCATCGATTTCATTGTTGTGAAACCTAGAGCCATGGCAAGGTGCATCAGCAATATGAATTATGATCCTATTTGTAGATTCCCAGCTCAACTGACCAATATTTTCAAGGCCTGAGAAGACGTCTTCCGCTGTATCACCACCTCCAAAAGCTCGAACATCAGACAGGCGCCGCATAACTAAGCAAGTTCGGCACAAATCCTTGAAGCTGAGCTCAGATTCTTCCCCTTTTTTCAGATATGGCTGGCACTATCCCTGAGATATGAGCTCAATATATCTATTTTGGCACACTCCTTTTTTCTACCTCTCAGATTCATGTTTTGCCTGCCTTTCTGGCATAAAAGATGGAGGCATCGGAAAACTCTGCAAGCTCTGAAGAGAGACTTGAAGCTGCGTTTCTGTTGAAACAATAAAGATAGAAGCTTCTGTTAGCCGGAGGACATATCAGACAGACTTTAAGTTTTCTCTCTGATGCACTTATCTGATGCTATTATCACAAGTTGAAAACATGCCATATCCTAGACTGGCTATCGGCTACACAGTGAAAGAAGAACCTCGCTGTTACGAATGCTCTAATCTTCCTGCAAATTCATCAACTAATTAGAAAGCAAAATACTACAGGGTACTCGTTTTACCACCCAACCGGACCAACTAGAAGAGATATCACCAAGTCAAGCTACTCCGCAAGACTGTATAAGAACAAACTCTTTCTAGCCACCAACCACTGGTGTTACATAAACTCCTTCTAATGATATGATCAAGCAAGGAACAAGAGAAGATACTAGAAGGTAAGGCTAGGCTCATCATCAACATAGGAAGAAGCAGATCTAGCTGTGCAGTCAACTCAGACCCCTATGCACCTTTCTGGGCATAACTTTCAAACCGTAAGGAATCTATGGACAACCAAGCCCAATCTGGAAACTAGACTTCAAGAGCTTTCTAACAAGGTAAGGATCGCCGATTTCTGAGTTGTGGTTGCGGAGATATCATATCTCAAAGTTGTCCTTCTATTTATAGGCAACAATACCTTTTTTTGCCTTTTTGCCTCTAAATAAAGGTCAAGGTTTATTTTTAGCTCTCTCTTTGATAATAGCAAGGCTTAGACATACTGGATGACTTTCTTACTTGATCATATCAATAAATATTGTTCCATGCAAGGCCACTCCCCCGAGCACCATTATTAGTTATTAACCTTAAACCATATCACTCGCCCACTAAAGCACGGGTAAAAAAACGGGATTTTGAGAATTTTGAATGACCTCGTCTAGGCCCACCATAAGCGAAAAGTGGTTCCGCTTTAATTCAAGCCCACGTTGGGCGGGACAATTTGAAATTCGAATATAAGATTCTAAAGTCATACCTAAATATATATGAGCACAGCTCAGCAGCAAACATGCACTTGACGACGGGGAAGTTCGAACAGGAGGTCGGCTGCCATAGCGTGGATCGCCATAGCCCAGTTTTGGCAGGAATAAGAGGGCGCCATCGCCGAAAATCGCCATAGCCAGAGGCTTTTTTTGGAGGCAGAGGCGGCCATGGGCAGAGCAGGTGTTTTGAGGATCTATGCCTTCTATGAGATTCTATTTCCAAGGCCTTTGTTATCTCCGAGCCAAAACTCAATCAATGGAAACTCTATCGCCAACAAACGGGGAGGAAGAACAGGAAAGGGGGAGTTGCTGGATCGCCATAGCCGGAGTTCGCCATAGCTTTGCACCTGGCTTTGCTATAGCTGAGCTCGCCATACCCCGAGCTTTTATATTAGGGTCGCCATGACAAGAGCATGCATGCCTGAGTTGAAGCTTCTGGATCGCCATACAGAACTAGTCTAATGGATCTTGTTGTTGCCTGTTGTATGCTTAGCCATCGACTTTTAATCTTGCCTTGTTGGCCTGTTCTATGCCGTCATAGCCGGATTCACATATTCTTATTCACAGATGCAGGTTATTCACAGATTTTTCTTCTTTTTCGTTTCCTTCTAAATTGTACGAGATCGTGCTTGCTTCCTGCAGCGATGCTTTACAGTCTTCTCTCTGGTTCACAAAATCGCCATTGCGTTTCTTTCGAGCACAAGAAACACAAAAATAAGGCAGACACAGCTCAGGCAAATCGCTGCAACGATGTCTCTGAGCTAAAAAAAATAAAACTTATTTAGGATATTATAAATTTATTTGGTAATTCTGTTAACAATGCTTACTTTAGACCCATTAAATTGAATGTATATTTGTCATGAGGTGCCCAATGTGCACCCATTTTGCACTCATATTTTGTTTTAGAAGATCGCAATGGCGATCTTTGCGAATAAATGTGCCTTAAAAAATACATGTATTGGTCCTTTATGATCATAATTATCGCAGTCGCGATTTGCTCAATATATTTTGCACGTTTTTGCTTCACCAATGAGGTCTTCGTGAACAACTTTTAGTGCTTTATACGGCCATTGCAACCTATTTCAATGTCAAACGAGAATTCCAAATTTCTCTAATTAATGAATTTATGCATACTAACGAGGATGACCGCCAGTTTAATGGCTGTATTGGAGCAGTTTTTTGAATATACTAGGTATATACCAGCATATCCTTGGAATATGCTAAGAACCCACCTCACCGAGGGTTTGCCCCCCAGGGGCAACCCAAAAATGAGTTTGAAGGTCAACATTCCCTAAAAGAGTATAGTCCACGTGGCAGCACAGCATTGGACTAGAGGTCAGAAATTATGCCAGACATTTAAGTGTTGGATAAACCACATGCCAAGAATCTGGCGAGTGATAACGGGGACAAAAGCAGCTATACCCACATGTGGACATATATATATAATAACATGGATACAGATCTAGCTTTTGAGAAGATGAGAATGGTTGTCATTTACGCAGCGCTTGCAGCTATGGCGATGGCCACCATAACTCTGGCCCAGGTCCCTATTCCTCACAGATATGACGGTTTTTCTTATTATCCCATTCAAAATGAACCCGTCCTTCTGGAGGCCTTCTTCGATCCGCTCTGCCCATATAGCAAAGCCTCTTGGCCTGCTGTGGAACAGTTAATTCAGGAGCTTGCGCCGCGCCTATGTTTCACCCTTCATACTTTCCCACTTCCGTGAGTTATCTATTTCTCTGATTTTTTTTCTGTTTTGTTATACTATCAGGCCCATCTTTTAGGATCATTTATCTTGAGGAAAAATCAGGAATAATGTGGTAGATGTTCTGTTTGTTTCTTTGTCAGCTGCATAATGTTTTGTTTGTATATCAGCGTTTTTAAACATTCTCCTTCCTTTAATGTCTTATATTTGTTTGATTTGATTACAGTTACCATCACAACTCTTTCTTTTCGTCAAGGGCTCTGCATATAGTACATAACATGAACTCTTCATTGACATACCCTGTTCTTGAGCTTTTCTTTGAACACCAGGTATATAGCTGACTTTATCTCTTTATCATTACAGTTATGTGGATAAGTTTCCAATATAATTATCTATGCAGGATGAATTTTCCAATCAATATACCTCAAATGAGACACCAAACAGTGTAATAAAAAGGTTTGGCAAATTAGTATCTGAACAATTTGGAAGTGACCTGTTTGACAATTTTGTTGCTGGATTTAATGATCAAGCAACTGATCAGGCAACTCGGATATCATTTAAGGTGCGAATGCGTGTGTTAGCAATTTTCTATATGTTAGATATTCTAGGATACTTCTCATTATCACTTCCTTTTAGGATGTTTTATTAAGTTTAAATATAGACGGAGTTTAAGATCTTTTGTGTGCTCAAGCATTGGGTGCTGGTTTGCTATTTTGTTGACAGTATGCATGTTCAAGAGGAATAACTGGAACGCCTATATATTTATTGAATGGTGTCCGTGTTGAAGATGCTGATTCGACATGGAGCGTTGATGACTGGCGCGATCTTGTAGCCCCATTGTTGATTGATCCAAGAGGACAACCTGGGACAAGAACATTGTAGGAAGGTTTACATGTAAAGGCATTGGATTAGTATTGTAAAGTTCATAGGTAGCTAATCAGTAATCCAAAAGCTTGGCAAATAAGGTTATGATCTCTATTGTCTGGCATATAATCTCTTAGTTATGCTGCAGATGCAGGATAAGTAATCTCTTTGGAAGCTTTGTAAAGAATGCAAAGAACGAAAGTAAACTTAGCCCCCTTTGCTTTTCCTTTGCACCCTTTGCATATTTTATCTTTTAGATGCTCAATTTTGATGGTAAATGTCCGACATTCATGATCTTACTTGCAAACCTGTTGCAAGATAATATGCCATAGAAATTGGCTGAAGCAAATACGAATCTTGGAGCACACCAGCACTTCAATATAAGTGTGAACAAGAACGTTGTCTTGCACGGATGCATTTCAAGGACATGTAATTTAAAGGCTCATTGGGTCCGTGGGATGTCGTGTAAATTTTGGCTTCTTAATGCATAGAAAAATGTGCATTGACCACACATTCTGGTGTGGAACATTTTGTTATGGAAGGCCTGTCGACATGTGGCAGGCACGTCACAATGTGCTGTTAACTGCACATTTTTATGGAAGGAGTAATTTGTTCCACCTTGAAATTTCGTTGTGAAATTTCGAGCTGACCTGGCGGGCCACGAGCCGCGAGGGGCCCGCCAGGTCAGTTCGAAATTTCACACGAAATTTCAAGGTGGAACAAATTCTCCGACGAAATTTTAATCCACCTTGAAATTTTTGCCCGTTCATTTCTTGTTCCTTTTGGCTGCGGCGTGGTCTCCAACGGGAGCTTCTTGCGCCTCTTGCTGTCGGAGCTTCTTGCGTATCTTCCTGTGTTAGATCAATAGATTAGGCTTAAAGATCAGTGGATTAGGCTGGCGCTTGATGAGCGCCTTCGTTTTTTGGTGTTTCTTCCCGAGTTTTTGCCAAATAACTTCGGAAGGGTATCTTCTTGGCACTAAAATAACTTCGGAAAGGTGTTTTCTTGGCGCTACAGTGATATAGTTTGCATGCAAGATATTAGGTGAAAGATGCTTTCACCTTTGCCTTTTTTTTTCTATTGTTTTGATTTTTCGCTAACTGATGCTTGTTTTCTTGCAGATCTCGGTTCCGCAAGAAAGTTGGAGCACCGTGCCACTGTAGCAATATTCTTCGATTAGAACCGCAGTAACAGGGCATGTTTTATAAGTCTTAATGAAATAGAGGTAAACACAAGTCAAGATGGGGTCAACGATGGGGCCCACCTATCTTGCTTGACTTACCCCTAACATTTGATAAAACCATTGGAAAAATATCATGCTTCGCACTTAGCAGCCAAACAAGAATGTTAAACATTGAAAATAGAGAATGATGAGCCTGGGGAGTCGAACCCCAGTAGAAGATCCCACGCTCATCCAGGCATACTAGGCATCTCAAAGGAGAGATGCCTAGTATACCTAGGGGCCGAAGCCCACTAACAAACAAAAGGAGTTAGTAACAACAGATTATTTCAATATATAAAGAGCCACTCTGAAACTCGGTTTATACAGCAGCCTCATGCAAAACAATCAACACGTGTCAAGAGCATACCTGCCAATGAAGACCAAGCTGCAACAAATTGAACAACACATTCAGAAAATAACCAACTTTCTCATTTATAAAAGCATAAGCAGTTCTTCCAGGTCACACAAAAACAGAAACAAGGACATGAAAACAGATCAGTTCATGGGCGCGCCACTCTGAGCATGCCTAATCAGCTCATCCAACCGCCGAATCTCTTGCACGAGCAAGACTCTAGCTAAGCTCATATGAGAGCGCAGCACATGTAACTCAGACACAGGTACCCCCAATTGATCCCATTCCACAGCAGAGATAGCATTCTGGATCGAAGTATAGAACCCATTGAGCTGCCTCCTAAGCAAGCGCAAGGACGCCGCAATCCTATGCGCTTCAGTTCCCACCTGCATGATGCTACTAACACATTCTTGAGCAGAGAATATGGCCTCAGGCTCAGCCGAGAATATGACCGGATCTGGATGTGAAGCTTCAACTCTAGAGGAAATATAGGAATCAGGCAAAGATAGTGATGGACACTCTGCAACTAAGAACCAAATAAAGCCATGAAAAAAAGACAAAATTGTACACTCGAAAGCCAACAAATATGATCATCCAACAGCCATGGTGCAATCACCCCTGTGCACGGGGATGAAATCCACACCAGGCTCCAAAACAACCACATCATCACTGTCATGACTATAAGTTTCATCACAAACATCCTGGAAATTAAAGTCTTGCTCATCCTCAGGGATACTATCATCCCAATACCTTCTCCTCCCAGGGCCATTTCGCTCTACAGGCACGAACCCAGCAGGTAGCCAAACAAAATAGTTCTCATGTCGGAGGGCATGCATTGAGAAGGATTTAGGAGCACCCTCCATGCTGCCCGGACACGGTGCTCGTTAATGTGGGCAGTATTGGAAGGTATAATCCAAGAACTGGATAGTGTAAACTTACCAGAACGTATCATTCTGGCCAATGTAAACAGGAGGCTAGCAGTCATCTTACGGTTGCCATGATAGTTAACATAATGGGCAGCACGATTAAGCAAATTCTTATTATCAAGCACAACTAAGTTCTTGGTGTCACCAGCTCCCCATTTCAGGTATAAATCCTTACCTTTCTCGATGCAATCCTCACTGATATTATGAAGGTGACAGACATAGTGGACCTTTCCAAAATCTTTCATACAATAACCAACCATACCTTCAAAACAGTGAAGGCGGGTATTCTTCAAGGCTTTACAGACCAGGATAACACCAGGAGGCTTACTAGCCCAGTTAAATTCCTTCTTAATGCAATCATTCATGGCCTGGGGGTTTTGAAACGCCCTCTAAAGACAGCCTGACAGTGCAAGTGGTCTACAGTAGCACCCCTTTCCATAGCTACAGCTCCGGCAACACACCTCCTATCACAAAAACCAACAAGGCCATCGTAGAAACTCACAGGGACATCCTGCCCAGACAAACCTAGGGTCACACTCACATCTATCAGGTTCCAATCCTGATCAAGAAAAAAAATCCCGGCCTCTCACTCCGGGTGGAATTCAAGACATGGCTCCGCGACGCGGGGGGCGGAGGGAGCCGACCACTCGAGCCTTTAAATGCGCTCTTCATCGACATACCAGATAGAATCAATGCAGCAAAAGCAATAAGCTAGAAGCTTACCTCTGTCTTCTTCAACACTGCACCTCCGCCGCTCCCCGCCAACGCCCGCGACCCCAGCTTATCCATAGAAACCAGAAAAGAAACAAACCAGATGAGCGGCCACATCACCAGGAGCTCCGCCATCCCTGCAGAAGCCCAAGGCGACACCAACACCTACGCCCAACCAGCGCTCGGGAGCTCCAAAATGCCCGCCCATGATTCTAGGGTTGGGAATCTATGTTGCCACCGTCAACAACATACGATTTCCCATACCAATACACCCCTTAACCATTGCCAAATCATATGGTATAACTATACGATTTGCAATTCCGGACACATTATAGGGGTAAATAGAGGCTTGCATGCGGGAATGAAGCTTTGCGGTTACAGCTTTGGCCGGTTTTGCTCTGCCTAGAAGCTTTGATGTGTACAGAACAGATTTTATGTTGTAAATCCTCATGAAAATTCTTGTAAGCGCAAGTTATGGCGACTGTATCATGTGCAAGCCACTTTGTGGTATATGAAGAACAGAAATTTTGTGTGTTTTCGCTTGTTCATAGTAAATCCCTAAAACCTTGAACTGAAAATCTACAGAGAATCACCTTGAAATTTCGACTTTAAAAATCAAGGTGATTAGAGCCGAAATTTCAAGGTGGTTAAAATTTCATCAAAATGACTTGCAGTGAAGTGCAAGGTAAAGGTTGTTGACGTCACTTGGAAATGTCGCTACAAGAATTGCTCTGATTTTGCAAAAGATGCGCCATGTCTCAAGGCGTTGTTAGATGATGGATCGGAACAATGTGAGTTGTTTTTAACATAAAGTTAGGTTTGAATACATTCTCGCTTATTAGCCAATAATATGCAGCCAATTAGCCAATAAATGGGAAGCCTAGCAAGATCATGAAAAGGATCCTAGCAACAGATCCTGGAAAGAAGTATACCATTTGAAACTTCAAGCTCTTGCCCTGCTATAAGAGATTCGTGAAAAGGCTCTAGATTAGAAGCCTGGCAACAAATTGTGAAATATACCATTTGAAATTGCAAGCTCTTGCCTTGCTACAAGAGATTCATTCATCTTGTAAGTAAAGCGCTCAAGCTTTATAGCTCAAGATTTTTAACTTAGAAGCACAGAAAACTCTCATCATACAAGAAATCCTCCATGCTTGCAGCAGCAACAAGGTGCCATTTCCTTGCAAGCTCCTTTTTGAAGCAGCAAGGCGCCATAGCCGAAGCTCGACGGTAGCATCATCTTTCAGGGATAAGGCGCCATTGCAAGAGAGATTAGCCATCGCCATAGTCGCCATCACTATCGCCAGAGAGATACTGTAAATGAATGCCATATCATAACGTACCCTAAGCTAAAATTTAAGTTTCAATAATTGCTTTTTAGGTGTAATTCTGTTGTGTCAGATGTGACATCTCACTAATTGCTTTTTAGGTGCAATTCTGTTGTGTCAGATGTGACATCTCAATAATTGCTTTTTATGTGCAATTCTGTTGTGTCAGATGTGCCTCTGCGCTGACGCGCGTCGACACATCTTCCACAACGTAAAAACCACCTACAAATATTCTGCCCTATCTCCCAATGAGTGTTTGTCACGTGGCAAACATTCAATCCTGGAATTGTCATTTACTAAGCATTCTAGTTAACATTCTGTACATTTAGTAAACATTCTGTACATTTAGTGAACATTCTATATGTAGTGAATATTCTGCACATTTTGACACAGAAATTATAGAGATAGCAACAACTTATCGTTAGTCTCCAAATTGAGAGCTCGACGAACAACTGGATCAACTCTAGCCAAAGCTTCTAGATCTTCATTCAACTACTTGTCATCATTCATAGGTTCAGCATCTTGAACCATGACTTCATAATGGACGATTGGAGCACCTGCAACATTGCATAAACGTAAATAAAAAAGGGACAATGCATAAACTTAGATTCAGAAATCTATTCCTATACTTGTATTCGTAATAGAAGTGAGAGCAGAAGAACTAGCTAAAGAAGTCGTAGCCCAAGTCATTGGCATAGAAGAATCAGGAATGCAACCTGTTTCTTCTAGCTATAGAAGTCGTAGCCCAAGTCATTGGCATAGAAGAATCAGGAATGCAACCTGTGTTGCCGACTGCTTCACCACCTATATCAACATAAATTAGTATGGATTTAAATTTCACATTGCAAGGACCAATTTCACAGACAAAATTACATTTACCAGAATTAGGCGCAGAAATAGGGTACTTTGGAGCCGAAACAAGAGATTTAGGCACTGCAATACCTGTACCATCCAATACATGAATGTAAAATTGTCATTATCAATTTCAAAATTTACAAGAAAATACCTGAACTGTCACGTTTATCCTGAGCACGCAATTCTTCCTTATATACTTCTGGAAAAAGTCGACGATTACCGTTCTCGTCAAATGGATTTGCAACAATATCCAAGGCACATTTTGATTCAATCTCCTTGTTCTTATTATACTTGTGTATAAAAAAGTTAAACAAAGCAAAATTTATAAAACAAAGGAAGTTAATACCTCTCGTATGCCTCAGCAGTCTTGTGGCCGGTCACATCCATTCCAACTGATATTGGAATGCCACTTCTACACATCCTTGAAACTAAAGTGATACGACCACTCTTGCCACTGAAATTGCCTTCTGCACCAACTAGCTCAGTCATGCATTTCATCCAGGCAGTCAATTTTTTTTTTTTTTTTTTTTTTTTTTTTTTGAGGGAATGGGGTTTTTTTCATTAATTATAGAAAAAGGTACAACATAGTGAGTGAACCTTTATAGATAGGCTACTCATAATAATAAAAACTAGCAAATGAACACAAATGAAATAGGTGCTGCTGTAAGCACATAATAATGTAATGTGTAAAATGGTAACAAAAACAGTAGTGAACTGAAAAAGAAGATGGGATATATGCTGTGCTGCCTCTAAGTGTGTAGGCAGCATAAATGAACAATTCCTGCAGAGAAAAAGTAAATGTCAATAAGCTGTAGAAGTTATATGCAAGTCTGTTTCAAGCCAGGTAGGTGCTGGTCACTGATTTGGAAGGGTAGGATGATTTGTGTGAAAGTGATATGAGTGTAGGAAGTCATAATGAGCTCGAAAGTTTGGTTGAAGTATAAGGGTTCTGCCATTTCCCCAGTTTAGCTCAGTGATCAGCCTGTCTGCATTGGTAGTTGACATCAGAATTATTAGAGTGCCATATGCATCTGCCAGTCCCCTATGATGATAGTAGCATTCCCTGTAATACTCAAACTGCTGATTTGTCATTCTTCTACTGTTACTGTCCATGAACCACCAGATCTCGTGCATTAGGTATGTGCTTCTGCAGAACTCCATAGCCCAATCTAATTCTTCATCAGGTATGTTAATTATGTCTATATTTGTGGTGCCGCTAACTGTGCCTGTCCACATATCATATGTGTATTGTATGTCATGTACCAGCCTCTGCCCTGGGAAAAGTCTGTATTCTGCAGGCTCCACTGAAGTGCCAAAGTCTCTGCTAAGGCTCCCCATGTAATCTAGGAGAAGTACAATGCGTGTCAGTAAGTAAATCATGACAATTTAGTTTGAACAGTCTATGAGCTCCTATGAATTGACCTATATTTAACCATTTTGTATCCAAGTCATCTTTGTGCAAGTGTTTTTGACTGGTGGCAACCATCTCAATGTCATATATAACTTGTGATTTGATCCAGAACATAGATACTTGTTTTCCTCCATATTGGCATCTGTTTCTATGCTTCCAAACATTCCATAATGCAATGCAACATAAAGTATTCTTATAAGCATCATCATTCATCAAAAATTCAAGTAAAGTAGCAGGACAATTTATATGAAATGTATCTTCAAACCATGCCCAAAAAGTAGTAAGCTTTACACAACCAAATATGTGCTCCATAGATTCAACATATCTGCATCCAAGAGGGCAATAGGGATTAACTGAATTGGTTGCAGAATTGGAGTGCCTTGAGATAGTTTCCAGACATGGCACACTCTTATTTGCAATTAACCACGCAAAATAAGAAATTTTGGGGGGCAAGTAGGAAAGCCAAATATTCTTGAATAATCTATATTCAGTGTCATCTGAAAGATCCCAATAGAGCTTAGATTTGGAAGGAACATTAGGCTTATTTAAACAAGTATAAACCTTGGATACCTTGTAGCTGGATTTACCACAGAGAGTCCATTGGGCAGTGATAGGATTGTGTTGGATGTTGACATTGCCAACCCTTTGCATGATGAATCTGTACATAATTTTGTCTGAAGAACTGCCTCTGATTCGATTTTTCAGATTGGTCCATGAGATCCACCTTGTGTGATCCCAGAGATCACCAAGATGTAATATTCCATAGGACATCCACTTTTTATATAGCTTTGGGTGGTTTATAGCCAAAGGAGTAGAATTATCCCTGGAGAAATTGGGATTCCAGAATAAACTTGTGTTAGAGTGACTGTTCTCAATAGCAGAATTATCAAAGGTTTTGTGAACCTTGTTCCAAGCCAGAATGAAACTTCTCATTAGAGGGGAAGTATTAAGGGCAGATTTCAAAGTTGTGAAAGCTGAGAAAGGTAAACTATGGCTGATCGAAGGATGCCCTTTGGGGTGACTGCAAGATAACCAATATTTGATAAAGACCATGGCTGGATTGTTATGATTGAATAATGATTTTCAAATGTATTTCCCAGCTAATGCAAAACCCTGAAGGGTCAAATTTTTGCAGCCAAGGCCACCATGTATCTTGCTTCTGGTGATAGTGTTCCAGTTAACCATGTGATGATTCTTCCAGATAATGTTTCTTACTATTCTCTCAATTTGCTGGTAAATGCCTTTGGGAGCCAAGAGAGCTGAGGAATAATAAATGTGAGAAGCAGCAATGACTGAATTAGCAATTATTGTTCTCCCTGCCAGAGAGAGACAATTGTCATAGTTGCCTAATTTCTTTCTAATTTTTGCAACTATAGGAGACCATAACTCTTTTAAACTGGGATTGAGTGACAGAGACATACCTAAAAGGCTTGTTGTCTCAGTTGATCTAATGCATTTAATACCTGCAATGCTATCAGTGTTCATATCTCCAATGATAGTACATTTATTTAGATTCAACTGTATGCCAGAGGCAGCTCCAAAGATGTGAATGATGTGGAGGAAATTGGCAATGATGCTAGAATCATTTTTGAGAAAGCTGAACGAGTCATCTGCATATTGGAGAATAGACAGATTGGTTGTATTGTCAGGAAGATTAAGTCCAACAATATTCCCCATAGATTGATGGTAATTGATCACTCTAGTTAACATCTCTGCTACAGCCAGAAAGAGATAAGGTGCTAGGGGACATCCCTGTCTCACACCTCGAGCAAGAGGGAAAAAATAGCCTGGGGAACCATTGACAAGGACAGTTGATTGAGATCTAGAATTTAGGCCCAAAATAAGCTTAATAATTTTTTCAATGAAGCCAAGCTTTTGAAGAGAAAATTCTAAAAAGTTCCACCTAACAGTGTCAAAAGCTTTTGAGAAATCTAGCTTGAGCAGAATGCAGTTTTGCTTAGTAAGATTATTCCAGTGCATTCCCTCCATGGCTGCAATGTAGTTATCCAGGATGAATCTGTTGGGGAGGAAGGCAGATTGATTCAAGCTAATAACCTCTTGGAGATGAGATTTGATCCTGTTGGCTATGATTTTGGCACAAACCTTATAGGTGGAGTTTGTCAGAGAGATAGGCCTCCAGTCAGAGAAGGATTGAGGATTGTCAACCTTGGGAATTAGAGTAATAAGGCCAGATGAAAGAGAAGGATGAAGGTGGTTTGAGTTCCATAAGCCTTTGATCATATGCACAAAGTCATCTTTAAGAATTTCCCAAAATCTAATAAAAAATTCTGGGGGTAACCCATCAGGACCTGGACTTTTACCTTTTGCAAGACTTTTTAGGGTGGAGAAAATCTCTTCAACATTTGGAATAGCCTCCATTGCAGGGGTCATGGCAATGTTACTTTGCAAACCATTAGTTTCAATCAAATCAGTGAAAGATTTAGCTTCTGCAATCTGGACGTGATTGTCTGTGGGTTGGGAGAAAATATTAGCATAGTTCGAGCAGAAGAAGTTGGAAATTTCTTTTTGATCAGTAATGGTGTTATCATTTCCATCCTTGACTGAGATAAGTTGACTTTTCATAAGCCTAGACTTAGCAACTCTGTAGAAGAACCTTGAGTTTCCATGATCCATGTTAGATAGGTATTTTAGTTTACACCTGATAGATGCTCCTTTAGCTTCTAGCTCTTCAATGGTTTTAATTACCATTTCTAGACTTCCTTGCTCAATATTGAAGGGGTCTTCTTGCAGATTGATTCTAACCTCCTTCATTTCCTGCAGATAAGATTTCTTTTCTGCCTGCTTGATCTCATGAAAATTCTTTGACCATTGTTTAATCCAGGCCTTTGAATTTTTAATATTGGCATAGAAAGTTCTCATGGAATTTGTAGATCTGACCTTGGGAAGAGTGGCATAGTATGCAATGAAATCTTTACAGAAGGATTTAGAATCTAGGAGGCTGCAGTTCAATTTGAAAGGTGTATTACCATGCCTTTTGATGGAGAGCATAAGGTTGGTTGTAAAGAATTGAGGCTGGTGATCAGATATTGAAGTACACTCATCACTGTAAACCAGACAATTATTCCATATCTCATTATGAGTGTTGTTTATGTAAAACCTGTCAAGAGCACAATATACTCTGTTATTCCCTTCTTGCTTGTTAGACCATGTGTAGACTGAGGTGGAAGATGGGATATGCTGAAGAAAATGGCTGTCAAGCATTTGATCCCATTGAGTTCTTTCAACAGAGGACATGTTGAGATTTTTCCCAATTTTCAAATCCCAGGTAGGGGTGTTATTAAAGTCCCCTGCCATAATCCAGGTATCACAATCCTGAGATGCAATATGATTGTTAACATTGAGCCAAGTGTTAGCTCTAGATCTCGACTCAGTAGAGGCATAGACATTTATCACACCAAATTTGGAGTCAATATGTTTAAAGATTACTGATTGCCAGGTTCTGCAAGGGCTAGTGTAGACAGAGGTATGAGTAAGGTGTCTCCAAATAATGCAGAGCCCTCCTGAGGTTCCAGTTGCTTCAATCCATGTGGAGGAAAAACCTGGGCCAATCCAATCTGAAAGATTGGAGCACTCAAAGCTGGGGAGCCTAAGCTCCTGAAGAAGAATGATGTCTGCATCATAACTCCTAATTTGGGAAATGGCTCTTCTCCTTTTTAGTGGGCCCTTTATGCCTCTTAGATTCCAACTAAGAATCTTCATGGTAGAATTTGGCAAAGGCAACCTTGGGGGGAATCAATGGAGTCTGGTAGCTTTTTTGGATTTAAGCCGAGTATTAGCTGCAGGGGTATTATAGAGCAGACCAGAATTATATTTGCCCTTTTTCTTTTTGATCTTTTTAGCAATAGAGTGATCAACAGAAGTCTTATCTTGATGAGCATTTAGGTAGATATCATTATCCCAGAGGCTATCAGTGTTTGAAAAGTGATGTGAAAGGGCATTCTCTTTGTCAGGGTCTAAATCTTCAGAGTTCATGTCTTCAGACAATTTCTCATAGTGAGAGCATTGCCAGAATTTTGATTTGCAACAATCAGGTTGTGTAGTCTCCATAGAAGTATTGTTAATGGAGTCAGGTATAATATTATCTCTATTAGGATTATTGACCATCAAATTAATTTCAGCATTTGTAATGGAAAGACCTTGCCTGGGATTAACTTGCTGAAGGTGTGTTGAATCTGGAGATGCATTTTGAGTAGAGTCTGCTTGTTTCTCCTTGTCATGATGGCATTGTACTCCTAATATCTCTATTTGCTCTTGAGAATCTGCACACCATAAATTTTGTTCCCAAACATTTGATATATCCTTAGCCTTTTCATATCTGTCCTTCAAGTCAACTGACATATTTTTAGGGGATTCTGGCACCTTGTCTGTCACCTTTTCCAACAATATGTCTGCCACTATAACTGCCTCTAATTCCTGTAGCTGCTGAGCTATCTCAGGGGAAATGGCTGAAGTTTTAGATGAATGAGGAGTTGAGTGTGAGGTGTCATCATAGTCAACATGCAAGAGGGGGGCTGCAGATTCTATTTCAGGTGAGAGTGTAGTGGTGGGGGGGGGATAGAGTGAATGGTTGATGTGATAGGGGGCAGAGTGTGATGGGGAGTTGGCAAGTTGAGACCTTTGCATATAACATCTGCAAAATTATCAACATCTGGATCGTCTGATATGTCTGCAAGTATGGCAAAAGAGTTTGACACTTCTATGTCACTGAGGTCACTGCCAATATCTGCAGCATGTTCATTGTCCTGGATATCCATATTTTGTGAGGGGACATTTGCACTTGTGGAACCATGTTGTATGTTTCCTTCAGTATATTCAATACCTTTTTCATTAATTAATGAAACTCCATTCAAACCTTCTGTCTCAGTTATGTTGACTGAGACCATTTTGTTTCCAGTTGGAATATCTCGAGAAGTTTTGCTTGATAAATGTTGATGGCTGGTGTTGCTCTTAGAATCCTTTAGGATGTTTGATAGGGTCCTATGGAGATCAATTGTTGGAGGCAGAAGTGGTGCCTTGCCTTTGCCATTAAGCATGTTTCTGTTATGCTCAATGTTTGCCTTGTTTATTTGTGAAACACCTTGAGATGATACTTTTGCTGACTTAACTTGCTGCCTGGTTGTCAGAGTTGGCTTTTCCATATCTTCAGCTGGTCGATTTTCATTGATGAAAATTCCTTTGTTTAGAACCTTAATTCCCATATGCTTGTCAGAAGTTGATGTTCTGAAGGGTAGTTGGGAATTATTAGGGAGATCATGATTTTTCTGCTGTGCCAAGTTCCTGACTTCCCTATGTTTCTGAATTCTTCTAGCACTGCCATTTACTTTGCTCCATTCTTTTTGAGGAGGTGGAGCATTTTGAACTGGTATGTTAATGCCTGTTACTGCATGGTGGTTGGTTTGTTTGGATTGCTCAGAGATAGCAATTCCTTTTTCCTGAAGATCATTATGATTTGTTTCCTTGTCAGGAAGGAAACATTCAATGCCAATCTTATGTCTAGAGTTACAGCTCTGGCAATGATTTGGTAAACCTACCCATCTAAGTTGTAAGGTAGATGTCTTTCCAAAGAAGTCCAAGAATGATATGGCAGTAGGGATGACTTTGGTGATGTCTAGCTGTATGAAGCATTTGGGCGGTTTGAATGAGGAATATTCTGTGGTAAGGTAGGTGCCAATGGAGTTAAAAATGGAAGAAAAGCAATCTTCATTCCAGTAAATGGGACTTAATTCACTCATAGTGACAGAAGCAATGTGGTATTTTCTGAATTCATTCAGAGGCAGGGTGGCATTCCATTTTAAGAAAGAAACTTGGAATGTATCACAGGTAGTGAAGCCAAGCTTCAGTAGATAATTTGAAGTCCTGGAGCAGCCACATTCCACCATAATGTAAGGGAAGTTTAACCAGTAAATAGAGTTAATGACAATACCCTTGTGTAGCCTCAAAAGATGATTCCAAAGCTTTTCTATTTTTAACCCAACAGAATCCACTTTGACAACAACAGCAACCTTGGATAAAGATTCAATTTTGGAAGCAATCAAAGGTGAGTTCAGGTGAATACCTCTGAAAAGCTGGATATTTGTAGGGGCTCTTGATTGTTGGTATTCAAACTCAGAGGCAAGTTGTTCATCCGAGATGATTGGTTGTGCTGGTCGTGGAAATAAAGGTAAAGGTACCCCATTTGCATCAAATCTTGGTAAAGTTTGGGATCCCCTTTGATCCAGAGCAAGAGTGTCCCAGTTCGGAGCAAAATGGCTGAAATGATGCATTAAGTCGTATTTAATTAAAGTGGGACAAATCTCGAATTTTGGGAATTTTGGGAATTTTTCTCGAATCTCAGGGGGAGGGAGATGGGGCACACCTTGATAAGGAGAAGGGTAGGAGGAGAAGGAGGGAGGGGCCACAGGTTGAAGAGGGGAAGGGGCTAAGTTTGAAGAAGAGGGGAAGGCGCTAAGTTGGAAGAAGAGGAGGGGAGAGGAGAGAAAAGGGCAAAGGAGGACGGGGAGGGGATCACGTTGGAAGGAGGAGGGAAAGGGGGAGGGGAGGGAAGGGGGGGAGAGAGAGCAAAGAGGCAAACGAGGAGGGGAGGGTAGAGAAGAGCAAAAGGGGCAAAGGAGGAGAGAGGGGGGGGCAAAGGGGCAAGGGTCTTCCCCCACCTCCTCCAAAATAAAAATAAAAATAAAATAAAATAATAATAATAATTATTATTATTAAATAAATATATAAGTATTAATAATTACAATGAAATTTTTTTAATCAAATATAATTACAATCTAATTTTAATATAATTCTACTTCCTTGGCGAGAATGAAATTTGAGTTCGAGAAAGCGCCAATTCGGGGTACTATCTGGAGCTTGAGTAGGATTCGTGGTGCCATACGGAAGAAAGCTACTGGCATTTATAAAAAGGCTTGTACAAACAAAGCCGCTTGCAGTTCCTCATTCTTCTATATGTGGGATTGAGAGGTAAAGCGGCTGGGAAAGCAAAAGAGCTTGCAAACCCCTCAACCTCGATTCCCGGCTTCACTTCTAGTGTGATTCGATGCAGTTTTATTGTAGTGCACTCTTGCAATAATATTGAACCAAAGAAAACAAACCGAAGACCGTAAAATTGTCAGACCAGAGAAATTCTACAAAGAATAGATGCGCACAAGCAAGTGGAATCGTATGTGGTGGTACCACAAGCATTTGATAGGAGGCATTCGGCAGGATCCAGCTATGGCGACCAAGGTAAAAACAGGCAAATTTGATTTTCTGGCCGCTTTAGAAATAAGAGAAGGCTTTAGAACAGAGCATTTTCTCGCCGCTTTTCTACTCATGGCATGTCTTTGCAATACCATGGCTATGTCCTCCGCTCCAGCTCCAGCGCCAGGACCGTATCCAATCATAAAGCGCTCCAGGAATGAGCCCTGCATTTCCCCCAAAATCTTTGAAGAACAGGGGATTTGAAGTGTGGACAGACAAAAAGCATAGAGTTCTAAGCAGATCGGGCAGAAATCGGAGCAAAAATCAAAGCAACATCAGAGCAGAAAAACTTAAGCAGATCTTACCTTGAGCTCGGGTCGGCCATGGCGGCAGTCTGTTGGCTATGGCGGCAGTCCGTTGGCAGTCCGTTGGCTATGGCAGCAGTCCAGATCTTACCTGAGAATATGTAGATGGATCTCGTTGGCGTGTTCATTTCCTTCGTTCCAGTTCTTTGAATAGCCGGAAACGGTTCCTTCTTTTGCTCAATCTGCTCGATTCTTTCCTTCCAGTCTGATTTTCAAGGAACCCTTCGATTCTGTAGCGGACTCTCCATAGCTGTGAATGAAGCACCGGTTTAATCGATCGGTTTGAGAGGTATAAAACGCGTCAGAGGAAAAGAACAGGAGGTATAAAAGGAAGGAGGTATAAAAGGAAAAGAAATCTGGGATAATAAAGCAGAGACAGCAGATTGATTATGCAACAGGGTGCTTGGGCTCTCGGCTGCGAAATCCAAAGCACGAATCTGCGGTGTGGCTTATTTGCAACAGTGAAGCTTTTGGTTGCGGGTCCAACTCCGGTGGAAGCTATGGCTATGGAGCTTCTTCCGGAAACAAAGAGTTCTACTGGTACAAAGGATCTTCGTCTCAAAGGTATGTACCAAATTTTAAAATTCAACCATGGGCGGGAAAAAAAGGCGGGGTATTAGAAAAAAAGGGGTAAAATAATACGTTAAAAAATTTCAAATTTTTGGGGTGGCCCCACTTTAATGTGGTGGTCACATTTTCGTACCCTTTTTTTTGCCCCCCTCCCTTTCCATTTCCTTGACATTTTTAGAGGTGCTCTCCTCTTTTTGGAGGCCCCCTCCTCTCCCGTATAGGGAAACGTATATGGGGGGTAATAAAATAATATTTCACACGTTAAACATTATGTTGCCATGGTGCATGTTTTCTAGGCATATATTCTTATTCTAAGGGAAAAATTTAACACATTAAATGTGTGCTAATTAGCACACATTAAATGTGTGCTAATACTAATGTGTGCTAATACTAATGTGTACTAATGTATAAAAATGCTAATGTGTGCTAATACTAATTGTGGTAGTATAAAGTACTAATTATGTGCTAATTGTGTTAGTATAAAGTACTAATGTGTGATAGAATAATAAACTATGGTGGAAAATTAGATGGATAGATAGATAAAATGATGCTCCGCAAAAATAATCTCTGGCCCCTAAAATTGCCTTTGTCTACTCACGAACGCCTTTCTCGACTTCATGAGTCGAAAAGGCCTTCTCCCTAAAAAGCGTGTTTTTTAAACTTTAAAATTGCCTTTCTCAACTTTCGTGAGTCGAGAAGGCCTTCGACCCCTAAAAGCAGTTTTTTAAACTTTGGTTGCCTTTCTCAACTCGCGAAGTCGAAAAGGCCTTGACTCTAAAACTGCGTTTTAAACTTTGAAGCGCCTTTCTCGACTCATGAGTCGAAAAAGGCCTTTCACTCCCTAAAAGCTGCGTTTTTAAACTTTGAAGCGCCTTTCTCGACTCGCGAGTCGAAAAGGCCTTCAACCCTAAAACCGTGTTTTTAAACTTTGAAAAGCTGCCTTTCTCGACTCGCGAGTCGAGAAAGGCTCTCAGGCCTGTATTTTCCTAAAATGGCCCTAAGAACTATGTTTTATTTTTATTTTTTTTGCCTGTAGCATCACTTGACTAACTTTATTTTGTCTTTTGCAGTCCTTATCTCGACCAGATAGTACATGCTTGGGAGCAATGAAAAGACCAGTTCATTGAAGAAAGATGCCGAGAAGAGGGTGGTGACATCAGTTTGACATACAAGCACGTGGCCTATGAAGGAACTCCTCATATAAATTTCTATCGTCTGTAAGTTGCTCCGTGACTTGGACAGAGCTCCACGCGTCGTTTGCACTAGGTGGTTCATGTTTGAAGAGGGTGTAATCATTGTGATAATACGGCCACTATGGTCGCTTCACCCACTGTAATATATATTGTAATAAGCCCATTTATAAATATAAGGTATCTCAAAACTAGTATTTTTTGGTGATTAAGTAAACAATTTGCTTAATTTTTGTTGAGATTTGTGATCTCTTGTCTACCACCTAAGAAAATAGAGCCAAAATGTCTTGGAGAAGGAATTCACCCTCACGCGAAAAACTCTTATTTTGAATGACAAATAAGCCTCAAAACAGGGACTCGACTCGCTATCCAAGAAAACTGGGAGAAAGCTTGGATGCACAGTAACAGACAAAAATTCAAATTAAGGACAGTTTTCGGGTCGGGGTGCTCCTTTTTGTGTAAAATAACAGGGTTCCGAAAAAAAGTGGGAATGGAATGAGTCCCACTTTAATTAAATACGACTTCATTTCTTTTGACAGAGGTTGTTTTGGTTAGCAAAATTCCCAAATTTAATAATTTTTGATGGATCAAGGTGGAATGCACTTAACTGAGAGAGAAGAGCGTCCCTTTGAGCAGCAGGAAGGAGCATGAAATTGTGAAGAATCGAAAGAGAATTTGAATTTAGGGCTGACGGGCCATGAAAAAGTTTATTTTTTGGGGGGAAATTCGCCATAAATGCAAAAAAAAAGGGGAAGTCTGTCCGAGGCTATAGAGGCTAAAGAAATGGGAGAGAGATCCAGGAAAAAATTCTACCTAAGAGCTTAAAGGGATAGAAATACCATATAATTGCCAGAGGTACTCAGGAGCACGGATTGAATCAAACTGAATCATTCTGAGAAAATTTTAACCATAATTTTGTTCTCTGACCATCCACAATGTACCTGAAAAGTTGCAGTTGCTGAGATGTTCTTTTTGCCTGTAAATTCTAGCACCCAAGCTTCAATCATCTCGGCTTCAAATTCTTCTGAAGATGGTACAATTGAGTATTCTGGCTCAAACAGGTGATCTGGGAAGAATTGATTGAGAATAAGACTGTTCCAAAGCTCGGAAGATGATCCAATTAGAAAACCACAGGTGATTCTATGATCCTGCTTTAGAACAGTGAAAAATTTAGTATCCATGCATAGAGAAAATGTTGAGGAAATCAGATATTGCTGGGCCTCTACAGGGCCAGCAAAATGGGGAGGGCAAATTCGGATCAAACAGTGATTTCTCTGGTGAATCAAATCAAGAACGAGTTTGAATCACAAAAGACAAAGAAATCAAGAAAATTGGCGCTGATTGATGACGTGTGCATTTTTTTCTCTCATACCGGCAGTCAATTTCCTACCATTAACCCTGTGCTTGCAGTTATACCAAACCTACATGCAAAGCACATTCTGTTAAACTATTTTATCATGTTCAAAATATAGAAAGTCAATTAGAAAATGAAGCAGATTTAAATAAGAAGACTTACTTTGAACGAGGATTAACGATAGCTTGCATGAACGCATATTGCTTTCCCTTTTCAGTTTCATACTTCTTTGGCAAATGTCTAAAAAGCTGCTGGAATGTTTTGACCACATCTTCTTCATAGCATTTAACAGGTGGACGAACGGACTCCTCTTGGTATTTAGACATACTAACATCATTGTTCTTGCTTAGCCTCTCACTATACACTAAAATATCCTTGCCATCTGATCTCTCAACATTAAAATCTGTAATTACAAGTCCAACAAGCTCCTGTTGACCTCTAATGCCAAAGCGAGAAACTACATAATATAAAAACCGTTTTTGAAGGCCCTTTCCATCAGTTATCGGATGCTCAATATCAGATAATAATGCTAATTCAGTGCCAAAAGAAACTTCATCCACTTTCTTACACTTACAACATATTCCAGGAGTGTTTCTTGACCGCCTCATTGCTACAATGCAAGCTAATCTAGCTTGCTTGAAGATAGGAGATGTTCTAATTTCAAACATGTTCTCCTCAAAACCTGTTTCTGCAACTTTTATTTCTTGTTTTTGTCTTATCATAGCACCAAATTTTCTAAAAAAAATCTTGTAATCTAAAACACAAAACATAACAGATTATTGATCAATAAAAGGTCACAAATAAAAAAGAAAGAACATGCAACTCACGATTCTGTTGGGTACATGCTGCCATTATCCTTTACAACCTGCAATATAAAGCGTTCTAACATGCCAGAAAACTCTTTCATATTCAAATCCTCAACAAGAACACTATCATCCAGTCCAACATGTCTTCTCCATGCGTCAAACTTATTTCGAGCCCATTTTACTTTAGATTCTGACTTATTTATTCCTCCTGATCTAACTTCCTGCATTAGAACTTCATCTAAATCCAGAAATCGCTTATATTTGCCTTTCTTATCTTTTTTATCTGACACCACATTATTCTTAGCCAAAGAAACTAATTCACAACTAGAAGACTCAGCTGCATGCAAGAAATATATGCTAAACCAAATGTATCCGTGGTAAGATAGTAAGAGTTCCAGTTAGCTTTTTAGCAATTTCCCCTTTAGGATCATCTTGAAATTTCTCTAAGAATGCAAAAAATCATAAATAATTAACAATTCTAGTTAGTTAACATGGCGCTCAATTGACGATTTGCACATTGAGGAAGTAAAGAGGACTTAGATAAACAAACAAAAAGTGTATGAATTTAAAAAAAAAATAGTTAGTTGGACGTAGTGACACCATATTGTCTTGCTAACTCCTCATAACAGAGAATGAAAAGCTTCGAAATTTGGCGCACAAAACAAGAAAGCTTGAGAATATGGATCACTTGTTTGAAAAGCTCAATCTGGAACCAATAATGACATTTATTGATTTAGAGCAAATGATGTGGAAATTAATGGAAGTCGTATTTAATTAAAGTGGGACAAATCTCGAATTTTGGGAATTTTGGGAATTTTTCTCGAATCTCAGGGGGAGGGAGATGGGGCACACCTTGATAAGGAGAAGGGTAGGAGGAGAAGGAGGGAGGGGCCACAGGTTGAAGAGGGGAAGGGGCTAAGTTTGAAGAAGAGGGGAAGGCGCTAAGTTGGAAGAAGAGGAGGGGAGAGGAGAGAAAAAGGGCAAAGGAGGGGACGGGAGGGGATACGTTGGAAGGAGGAGGGGGGGGGGGGGGGGGAAGGGGGGGGGAGAGAGAGCAAAGAGGCAAACGAGGAGGGGAGGGTAGAGAAGAGCAAAAGGGGCAAAGGAGGAGAGGGAGGGGCAAAGGGGGGCAAGGGTCTTCCCCCACCTCCTCCAAAATAAAAATAAAAATAAAATAAAATAATAATAATTATTATTATTATTAAATAAATATATAAGTATTAATAATTACAATGAAATTTTTTTAATCAAATATAATTACAATCTAATTTTAATATAATTCTCGCCTCGCGAGGCGAGAATGGGCTGAGTTCAGAAGGGCCAATTCGTGGGTACCATACCGACTTGAGTAGGATTCGTGGTGCCATACGGAAGAAAGCTACTGGCATTTATAAAAAGGCTTGTACAAACAAAGCCGCTTGCAGTTCCTCATTCTTCTATATGTGGGATTGAGAGGTAAAGCGGCTGGGAAAGCAAAAGAGCTTGCAAACCCCTCAACCTCAGATTCGGCGGCTTCGCCAGATTTACTTGTAGTGCACTACTGCAATAATATTGAACCAGCAAAGCAAACTGAAGACCAGAAATTGTCAGACCAGAGAAATTCTACAAAGAATAGATGCACACAAGCAAGTGGAATCGTATGTGGTGGTACCACAAGCATTTGATAGGAGGCATTCGGCAGGATCCAGCTATGGCGACCAAGGTAAAAACAGGCAAATTTGATTTTCTGGCCGCTTTAGAAATAAGAGAAGGCTTTAGAACAGAGCATTTTCTTGCCGCTTTTCTACTCATGGCATGTCTTTGCAATACCATGGCTATGTCCTCCGCTCCAGCTCCAGCGCCAGGACCGTATCCAATCATAAAGCGCTCCAGGAATGAGCCCTGCATTTCCCCCAAAATCTTTGAAGAACAGGGGATTTGAAGTGTGGACAGACAAAAAGCATAGAGTTCTAAGCGGTCGGGCGAGAAATCGAGCAAAAATCAAAGCAACATCGGGCGAGAAAAACTTAAGCGATCTTACCTTGAGCTCGGTCGGCCATGGCGGCTGATCACTGTTGGCTATGGCGGCGGTCGTTAGCGTCCGTTGGCTATGGCGGCCATCCCGGATCTTACGAGAATATGTAGATGGATCTCGTTGGCGTGTTCATTTCCTTCGTTCCAGTTCTTTGAATAGCCAAAAACGGTTCCTTCTTTTGCTCAATGCGCTTTCGATTCTTTCCTTCCAGTCGATTTTCAAAGGAACCCTTCGATTACATGTAGCGGACTCTCCATAGTCGTGAATGAAGCACCGGTTTTAATCGATCGGTTTGAGAGGGTATAAAACGTCGAGGAAAAGAACGGGAGGTATAAAAGGAAGGAGGTATAAAAGGAAAAGAAATGCGGATAATAAAGCGAGACAAGCAGATTGATTGATTATGCAACAGGGTGCTTGGGCTCTCGGCTGCGAAATCCAAAGCACGAATCTGCGGTGTGGCTTATTTGCAACAGTGAAGCTTTTGGTTGCGGGTCCAACTCCGGTGGAAGCTATGGCTATGGAGCTTCTTCCGGAAACAAAGAGTTCTACTGGTACAAAGGATCTTCGTCTCAAAGGTATGTACCAAATTTTAAAATTCAACCATGGGCGGGAAAAAAAGGCGGGGTATTAGAAAAAAAAGGGGTAAAATAATACGTTAAAAAATTTCAAATTTTTGGGGTGGCCCCACTTTAATGTGGTGGTCACATTTTCGTACCCTTTTTTTTTGCCCCCTCCCTTTCCATTTCCTTGACATTTTTAGAGGTGCTCTCCTCTTTTTGGAGGCCCCCTCCTCTCCCGTATAGGGAAACGTATATGGGGGGGTAATAAAATAATATTTCACACGTTAAACATTATGTTGCCATGGTGCATGTTTTCTAGGCATATATTCTTATTCTAAGGGAAAAATTTAACACATTAAATGTGTGCTAATTAGCACACATTTAATGTGTGCTAATACTAATGTGTGCTAAAACTAATGTGTGCTAATACTAATGTGTACTAATGTATAAAAATGCTAATGTGTGCTAATACTAATTGTGGTAGTATAAAGTACTAATTATGTGCTAATTGTGTTAGTATAAAGTACTAATGTGTGATAGAATAATAAACTATGGTGGAAAATTAGATGGATAGATAGATAAAATGATGCTCCGCAAAAATAATCTCTGGCCCCTGAAATTGCCTTTGTCTACTCACGGTTGCCTTTCTCGACTTCATGGTCGAAAGGCCTTCCCAACCCTAAAAACGTGTTTTTTCGCTTTAAAATTTGCCTTTCTCAACTCGTGAGTCGAGAAAGGCCTTCTGACCCCTAAAAGCGGTTTTTTTAAGCTTTGTGCCTTTCTCAACTTCATGAGTCGAGAAAGGCCTTCGACTAAAAGCTGCGTTTTTTAACTTTGAGCGCCTTTCTCGACTTCGCGAGTCGAAGACCTCCCGGCTAAAAAACTGCGTTTTTAAGCTTTGAATCTGCCTTTCTCATTTCGCGAGTCGAAAGGCCTATCAACCCTAAAAGCTGCGTTTTAAACTTTGAAAATTTGCCTTTCGACTCGCGAGTCGAGAAAGGCTCTCAGGCCTGTATTTTCCTAAAATGGCCCTAAGAACTATGTTTTATTTTTATTTTTTTTTGCCTGTAGCATCACTTGACTAACTTTATTTTGTCTTTTGCAGTCCTTATCTCGACCAGATAGTACTTGCTTGGGAGCAATGAAAAGACCAGTTCATTGAAGAAAGATGCCGAGAAGAGGGTGGTGACATCAGTTTGACATACAAGCACGTGGCCTATGAAGGAACTCCTCATATAAATTTCTATCGTCTGTAAGTTGCTCCGTGACTTGGACAGAGCTCCACGCGCCGTTTGCACTAGGTGGTTCATGTTTGAAGAGGGTGTAATCATTGTGATAATACGGCCACTATGGTCGCTTCACCCACTGTAATATATATTGTAATAAGCCCATTTATAAATATAAGGTATCTCAAAACTAGTATTTTTTGGTGATTAAGTAAACAATTTGCTTAATTTTTGTTGAGATTTGTGATCTCTTGTCTACCACCTAAGAAAATAGAGCCAAAATGTCTTGGAGAAGGAATTCACCCTCACGCGAAAAACTCTTATTTTGAATGACAAATAAGCCTCAAAACAGGGACTCGACTCGCTATCCAAGAAAACTGGGAGAAAGCTTGGATGCACAGTAACAGACAAAAATTCAAATTAAGGACAGTTTTCGGGTCGGGGTGCTCCTTTTTGTGTAAAATAACAGGGTTCCGAAAAAAAGTGGGAATGGAATGAGTCCCACTTTAATTAAATACGACTTATGGGCATATTCCAAAGTTGAAACACCTATGAGCTTTTGTGGACATTTAATTTGTTTGAAACCAAATGTTTGTAAAGCCCCCATTCATAATGCTAGCCTTCTAAGACATTGTCTTGATGAAATGCTAGTCAATCCCTGGACAACCCACGAGTCTGTTACTCTGCAAACCTGGCAAGAAGGAAAGATCTTGAATATATGCATTGTTCAATCTTAAGAAGTCATATGCAAAATTTAATATTGAGGTAGTGGATACTATGGCATAGATAGGTATCCAGAAGAGGAACAATTAGAGAGCTTGCATCATCTTCGTTCTGCTCATGCATGACAAACTAATGAACATAATGAAATTACCAAGATCAACGCAAGGTATAAATCAAGTTTAAAACATGAATCAAGAGGTCTAAGAACATGGGTCTAGTTCAACTACTTATCGTGGCATTAGGGCTTATATACAAACAATATACAAACAATTTCCTTTCAAAACATTACAACACAAGTTACTTCTGTTATCTCATGGAACTGGTTCAAGCTGAGGAAACAACTTAGTATTTGCAACTAAATTAAAACAGGAACAACAACAATTGTGCATTTGAGTTCTTTTGACAATCTCGACATAATGCTTGTCACCCCGGTGGAAAATGTTGACGACAAATATAAATACAGTATCAAGGTTGTGGCAACTTCAGGAGTATTAGAAGTTCCCTTTCAGTCAAAAAATTTGGTACTACATTTTTTGACAATACTAGTATCATTCTCTTGTAGTCCATATTCTTGCGACAAGATAAAAGTCAATCGGACCAAAGGGATCCACCTTCATGGAAGTTACTGGCAATGAAGGTTATCTAGCTATAAAAACTCATGCATTAGTCGAACTAGCTACTGCCACCATCATGTTGAAACATCAGTCGATCATATCCACAAACTTTGATGCATCTCCCTTGTGACATTTTGATCTTGAAAACATACACATTGAGCATTCAACTTAGAAAGATAAAAAGAGCAGACTCCTCTTTAGGCAGAAGAGGACAACCCTTGAACAAATCGTGCATAAAAGCAATGCAATCCATCCTTTGTGATTCCATGAGATTAACTGCATTGATTTTCTAAAGGGATTGAATCAAGGAGGACAACTAGAGCTTTTAGTATTCTCGACTTGATGTAATGAATGCAGTAATCTCTTCAACTATATCAATCCACTGAAGTGGTGAGAAAAGATCATGATGAGGATACTGATGTGGCCTGCAAACCATGTTGCAGTGGATGTTGAAACACTGTGGAATTAAGCTTCCTTGCTATATTCCGAGGTTGGCAAAAGGCAGATGGATATTTTGGTGGACGATGGATACCTAGATGATAAGTATTTATGTGTTGAGTTTTTTTTTTTTTTTTTTTTTTTTTTCCCCTTGCATTCACATCCTTTGAATCTTCATTAACCTCTGCCTATGCTAATCAGAGATATGCGACAAAAAAGCTGCAGTGGGGCCTAGAGCGGAAGGGCCTGCAGGTGTCCACGAGACATCCATTGGCATGGGGCCTGAAGAAGCGTAGCGAGGAGCAACCTATGCAAGAGCCAAGTGTTGAGATGTAAGAGGTATGCAATAGTGAAAGAAAGCAGTCACCTCGTGGAACATAAGAGCCAGTGTATGGCCATTGAGCAACCAGCTTGAAAGAAAAAAACATAGGCTCACTCTAGGCAACAATTTGTTGGGGCAAATAATGATCAATGGGTCTTGCAACACAAATCTTGATGAGACCACTCGTGATAGAGTGCTAAAGATATAACCCAATCTCATTTGCAATAACAGAAACAAACTCTGAATCTTGCATCTCTGGAAAGAAGTCTTCAATCACAATCCAAAAAGGGGCACATAGAGCATTTGGTTTTCCTGGAGAAGACGCTGGAGCAAAAGAAATGCTTCCATACAGGGTCAGCACCACGTTCAATGAGTTGGGGGGGCTAGCTCAGACCAACCGAATATGAGAAGAAAACATCACTGATCTTTTGCTACTCGCTTGATGGACTGATAAGCTGGAACATCCAACTTTTAAAGATGCACAGAGAACCAAGATTCCTTACCATTTAGATCTAAAAATGGGTCAGTAAGGTGGCACATCATTGGGCATACAACAAGCTTCTTTACATGACATTGATGAGCCTCATGGCTAGTCTACATGACTGGTGATCCAAAGTACTCAAAGGTTCATCAACACTCTCACACTTCACAGAAGATCCCCTCCATTGGGGTTGGACATCCATGCAGTCTTGCTAGCATGCAGCTATTGACGGTAGGACGTGTAATGAACAAGGAACAAGAGACGCATCCATAAAGAGACCATCAGTTCCTAAACTACGTCTCTTATTCCAAGTTAACAAAAATGTACAAAACTGTGGCCTTTGTCCATGTGAAAGGACATGAATCAAAAGACACGTACAAAAATACTGTACAAATACATGTATAAACGTATATCTCGTTTTGTTCTGAGGTTTCTTACAGGACGCCAGCTCCTTTATTATGCACCATGGTGGAGATACCCTCTGACACGCAAGCGTATGCACTACTATTCCACCTAAAATGTTTCGTGACAAATTTTGGGTATCTCATGTAATGGTTGACCAAGGCAAACAAGATTTTTCCTCAATATATCTTGTCTCTTTCTAGTAATCATTCTATTCTATTCTATTCTATTCTATTCTATTCTATTCTATTCTATTCTATTGTTTGTCATGATGTGTGATAGTGATATTCCCTTTAACATTTGATCTCATACCTTTTCAAGCCAAAAGATTGCAATGAGTCATTAAGGAATATGTGGAGGCCCTTGTAAAGGCTATAAAGAATAGAATAGAATGTAAAGGCTAAAAAAGCAATTGCTTCCCCACCAAGTGTATAAAAGAACAAGATGAGGAGTCTAAGTTTTTTCTCGGTACCAATGGACATACAAAACGTACACGACAAATCCCATGAATTAACAATATGGAATGTGGGTCGCTCATTTGAGCGGAAGATCATTCTGGTGCTGACACCTGTGATACTCCAATATCACGGAATGGAAGTCGGGGCAGCTGATTCCGCTGATCCGGTGAGCAGCAGGTTGATTTGAAGCAGCAGCAGCTCGATTTGAAGAAGCAGCCGGTCGCAGCAGCAGCTCCCCACATTCCATATTGTAGGGGAAGGGAGGTTGGGGCTCCCTTTCCGCAACAGGGGCAGACCCTCTCCCGGCTGCCGCCAGTCGCGGGGCCCCTGCCCATGTTGCAGAAAGGGAGCCCCAACCTCCCTGCCCCTATACATCCCCTTTTCTCTCCCTCTTTTTCCCTAGTATATGGTCATATGAGGGGCAATAGAGAGCATGACTTTATATGCCATAAATAGGCTAGAACATAAATAATATAATCACTAAAATTAATTTAAGAGTATTCATTCACAAAATAATAGGCAAACCATATTATGCGTCATAAATCATTTTTCTACATAATGTTCATTATGTTTCCTTTATTGTTCGATTTAATATGATTTATAATCTCATCGGTACCTTCACAAAATGATACACAATTCTTATTAAAAATGCCACAAAATTTTCAATTATTTTGTGATATAACAAATTTTGTTGGCAAAAGTTATAGCATTAAATCGTTCAAATCGGCTTGCTTCTTATCCTTCTTCTTCCTCTATGGCTTACAATTGTGCAAATACTTTTGAAGCATATTCCAAAAAATTAACATGTAATATTAAGGTATTATGGCCATTTAAACTTGAAGCCATATTTTGCAATAATATTAGAACTTGTTAAAATCCATTTAATTTAATTCAATTCTATAGCTAAGGCAAAATAATAGAGGCCAAATGAACTCTTCGACCATAATTCAATTTTTGTCTTTGTTGTCTTCTCTATTTGCCTTTTCTTAACAACGAAGGGCCAAGCCCTCTCCCCCAAAGATCCAAAAGAAGAAGAAACATCATTATTAAGGTAATTAGACAAGTTTCTCTTGTGGTGCATATGACGTCTTGTCTAGAACCGGCTTTTTAGGGGCTATAGTAGTGCACGTTGAGCCAGTGGTGCATGTTCGGCCCTCTTCCATTGACAATAATAGCCAATTAAATTCAATTCATTATTTGGAAAAGTTTACTATATTTGCATTGCAATATGTATTTTTTTTCCTTCTTTTTGTTTTGGGGGGGGGGGTGGTAAAGTGCTAGTAGCAATGACTTCATAAGACTATGTGGCTCTTGCGAGGCCTTCCTGTTGAGCATGTTAAAGAGGAGTCGATGCCATGGAAGTTATAGGCTGTGAAGACTTTTTATAACAAAAGGACCACTTAGATGTCTGTACTAAAGATGCATAGTCAGTATGCAAGAAGCAGCATAGAATCCTTGATATATGTAATGGTGTTGAGGGTATTCCTGGCAATCCCTCAACTGGAATGGTATAGGACCTCCAGGTTGCTTTAGGCAACCACTCTATGCTCAAAATTTGCAGAAACAACCTTCAAGGAATCTCTTAGAACCAGTTTCCCAAATTGGAAAAAAATGCACAGTGCTAACCTTTAGATTCTGAGCAATATAAATTGAATTTTTTCCTGAAATCAATGCAATAGTATACTAGACAATTGATGTGATATATATGCAAAATATATTCTGAAGTCAGATATCATTTGGCACTTTAAAATCACACAACTGACTAGGTCAGAATTTGGTCAATGGCCTCGGCAGAGAGCTTCTTTTTGCAGAATTCTTTAGGAATATCTTTTTCGAATGAAACCACCTGGGAAGGTGTTGAAGGGTCTAAAGGGTCACGTGCAAACACTAATACTGATCTAGAGATAAAGATATTTTGGAACTATGGGATTTTATGAACCCGGCGGACTATGACTTTTGCCACGAGAGAATGCTTTTTTCCAAATTTTATCGATATTTAAGTAGGAAGACTATGCAAAAGGAACAAGAGATATCCTAAATCAACCCTTGCTATTAAAATCACTAGAGCTTCGAGGAGTTCAACTATAGAGTATGCAATGGTGCGATTAAAGTGATGAGATCTGAGAATGGCATTATGGTGAGCGAGTTTTTCTTTATTAACCATAGAACGGTGTTGATTGATATGCATACTAGTTGAAGGAAACGAAATAAGCTATTTTTGAATTTTCTTTAGTCTTTAGGCAATATAGAAGCTATTTGAGCTATTTTTTGGAATTTCAATAACTTCAAAGGGAAAGATATTACCAAATTGGATTTTCATTCACTTGATATATCAAATTGGAGGAATCACATCATTTTCGATGCCCACGCTTAATGAGCAAAGCATATTTCAAAAAAAAAAAAGACGGGTTTATGGTCGACTTTTACCGATCAACGATCGATTTGAACGACAAGGAGGGTCGAATCCGCAGCAGAGATCACTTTTGCATGTACTTCACACCAAAGAATCTTCAATTTAGCGTAAAAGCCCCGAATTCGCATAGAGATTTGCCCTCTTTAAAAGGCCCCGTTTACGTTGAAATTCTTGAATCTACGGCCGATCCTTTGTCTTTTAGCTTCGATTTGGTTTTCTTGATGTTGCGAGAGGTGGATTCGGAAGGTAATGATGCGAATTTGTGGTCGGATCTGACCAAAAATTCCGTTTCTTGGTTGGCAAAAATTTAAGGGTTCTTGCTTCCTTCGGCCGGATATATCCCACGTGGCCAAGAGCAAAAAGTTAAACAAGGATATAAATAGACTTCTGAAGCCGTTTTAACTGATTGCGTGGTCTCCTCCCACGCCAGCGTCGGCTCGTGATTCGACCTGGCATGCCAGGGGGGACGCCACTTGGCGGAAAATGAGAGGGTAGATAGATGGGGGGGGTAGATGTAGGTAGGTTTTGCCATTTTTCCAAAGAAGGCACGTTTCCCAAGAAGTAGCTTAAGGAGGTCCAAATAAACTCAATTTGAAAATTTTTTTGTGCCAGGTGGCATATTTTCACAAGGGCTACCAGGTGGTTTTGTCAAAAGATGATTTGGAGCACTTGATTTTTTGTCAAAAGAGTGAAGGGAGGTGACTGGACATAAATTTTGGTGAGGTGGCAAATGTACTGCTGATGTGGTACCATTGGATGACAAAAACTTTTCCCTAGTCAAAATGTTTTAATGAAGTGGATATGGAATGAAAATGATGTGGATTGACACGTGTGTAATGAATGGTGATGTGGACTTGTGAGTGATGATGTGGGCATAAAAAATTCCCTTTGCCAACTAGACATAGGTGACAACCTTTCCTCAACCTAGTGATCATTTTAACCTTAGGTTTTTGAAGTGAGAGAAAGTAGGGTAATGCCTCAACATTTTTTAGTTTCTTTTGGTAAACTTATGAATGTATGGATGGATCATGAGTGTGTGGGTCATTTTGACTAGGGAAAAGTGAATTGGACAAGAATTGAACAATCCCAAGGTATGGTATGATGAAATATAGATGTATGGGAAATGATAGTATGAAGTGTAGAGATGACAAGAAATAGGAAGGTGGAATATGAGTCAAATGGCAATTAAAATGGGAAATTGGCTAGGCAAAACTCTTGCAACATCAAGAATCCAAACTTCAAATGCTCAAATCATGAAATAGACTTCATACCATGCTCATGTCTCGCAATTCTTCAACAAGTGACTTCAAATCTTGTAGGAGTGATCTCTAGTACCTTGGGTGATAATCAAAACCTTGTCCACCCACCAATTTTGAGATAACCAAGTGAATGTCCTTCTTTGGTTCTTCTAAACATTTGTTCCTTTTGCTGTTTGACTGAGTCTTCAAGTACTTCTGAAAGCCAATGGTCTTCATATTTCCTCATGCATTCAATGAGCCAAATGTTAGATATGTCTAGGGCTCTTCTATGCTGCCATGAGTGGCAGCATCATGCTAAAAAAAGAGGGAGACTGGTTTGCCAGACCCCTGATGACTTCAAAGTGCAGAAGATTGCCATGATGGGAAAATGAATGGCAATGTGGATGGGATGCATATGTTTGAGAAACAGAGTTCTTCATGGAGATCAGGCCAGACATGGAGCAGATGATGATGAATGAAATTGAGGGTGAACCTGCATACAGTATGTAAAAGCATGTTAGCTGAGTGTGCTTGCTGGGTGGTAGAGATGATGGCAGCACACATATGTGGGTTGAAGTGAATGAATGAGCAGATGGAGCGAATGAGTCAAGGATGAACCTGCACCTGCATACAGTATATAACAAACATGTTAGCTGAGTGTGCTTGCTGGATGGTGAGGATGATAGCAGCACACATATGTGAGGTGAAGATAATGGAGAGTGAAAAGATGAAATGAATGATGTATGGCCAGTAGGATGTTCCTGCATGGAAACTTAATTAATCATTAGCACCACATACCTGTTCTTCAAGAATCGTCTAGCTCATGGAATAGTTATCTCTGCAAAAGGTTATGACAACAAGGTGCAATCCTACAACTTACTTATCTAACTTGAAAATTTAACTTCCCATGACATACTTCACACATTCTTTATATATTTTTAAAGACTTATAAATAATTCAAGCTCTAACTTACAAATCTTCAGGACAATTTATATCTAATGAAATGCAACTTATTTTTTGTCTTTTGAAATTTTTCATGACTCTGTTTCTACTCTAATAACTCATACTCTAAATATAGCTATTAATTCTTATTCAAACAAACTAAGGGCAACATGTTGTTGCCAGTACCTCTTCAAATGCAGAATATTGATAGGATTTGGTAAGACCCTCCCTTCTGATATGGACCTCAGCCAGTAAGAATCCTGGCCTGCTGTTCCTGCAACCTCAAAAGGACCTTCCCACAACTCTTCAAATTTGCTGGCACAATCCTCTTTTGCTTTATTCCATTTTAAAACCAATTCTCCATCTCTCAATGTACCTTGTAATTTATGTGCAGCCTTGAATGCTGCTAGATCTTTGGCTTTTTTTAATAATATTGCATTCTCAGCTTCATGTCTGTGCTCTTCCAACTGCATAAGTCGTATACATCTTTCCTTGAGTGCTTCCTCCATTTCCAAATTTAGTTTCAAGGCCATTCTCAGGGAGGGAAGTTCTAATTCTATTGGGACAATAGATTCTACTCCATAAACCAGGCTAAAAGGTGTATGCTTGGTTGAGATTTTGGTGGTAACTCTATAAGCCCATAAAGCATCATGTAACTTCATGTGCCAATCTTTTTTTGAAACACTAATAGTCTTCTTGAGAATAGTCTTGAGCACTTTGTTTGTAGATTCTGCTTGGCCATTACCTTGAGGATAATAAGACGAGCTCTTGGAGTGTCTCACTTTGAGAGTTGCTAGCAATGTGGCTATGACATCGTTTAAAAACTGACTACCCCTATCAGATATGAGTTTGAAAGGTATGCCAAACCCGCACATATATTCTCATGGATAAATCGGCGGTAGTATATGCATTGGCTTGTCTCGAGGGGAACGACTTCAGCCCATTTTGTAAAATAATCGGTGGCCACAAGGATGTCTTTTGATCTTTGTCGCGAAAGAAGGAGGATCTACAGGTCCTATAAAATCAAGCCCCCAAGTCTGGAAGGGTCCTGGGGAAGTTATGGCAGTTAATGCAGCTGGCTGAAGAATCCTTCTGCCAAAAACTTGACATTTATGACAGTGCTTGATTGTCTCATAACAGTCCTTGAAAAGAGTTGGCCAATAATAACCAGACCTCAAAATCTTCTTTGCTGTGGTATCTGCTGCAAAGTGTCCACCACATACCCCTTCATGACATGCTTCCACCACTAATCTAGCTTCTTCTTTGTCAACACACCTTAGAATGATGCCTTCCTTGTCATACCTGCATAACACATTTCCAATTAGTCTATACTTGTTGCATTTTTCTTTGAACCTTCTTTTTTGGCTAGAATTGAACCCTTCTGGTATTTCATTCAGCTCCAGAAACCTTCTTATTTCTTCTTGCCAATCTTCCTCCTGCACAAGATTTACATCTACATCTGCATCTTCTTGAACATCATTAGCCAAACCTTCTTCATCTTCCTGTTCGAACAAGATATTAGTCAAGTATGAACTAGGATCATTAACTAAAGTGATCACTTTGACAACAATATCATAAGCTTGAACTTTGCAAGCCCATCTACATATCTTAGCCTTAGGTTGCTTTTTTGAGAACATCAAGGATAAAGGATTTTGTTTCATGTACACTTGAGTATGGCTCTTTTGGATGAGATGTCCCTGTCTATCAATCAAGAACATAAGGGCTGCTGCACTTTTTTCAAGTCTTGGATATCTCATTTCAGTGTTAGACCAAATTTTGCTGGCAAAAGTTACCACCTCTTCTTCTTGCAGCAGAACTAATCCTACAGCCCTTTTGGTTATACTGATATAAGCCTCAAAGGGTTTGGATGTATCAGGAGGTTTAAGTAATGCAGAATTGGAGATGGCTTGTATAATATTATCAAAAGCAAGCTGGCATGTCTGAGTCCATTCAACCATAATTAACTTGCTCTCATGTTTGGTATACTTGCCAACCTTGGTGAGATCAGATATAGGAGCCACAGTATTAGAGAAATGTGGGACATACATCCTCAGAAAACTTACCATCCCCAAAAAACTTTTTACTTCCCTAACAGTTTTAGGTGGTGCTAGTTTTTTCAGGGCATCCACCTTACTTTCAGCTACTTGAATCCCTTTGGAAGATACTTCATGGCCTAGCAATCCTCCCTTGGAGCAGAGAAACACGCATTTTTTGGGATTTAAACTCACACCCCCTTTTCTGCACATAACACATATTTTAGTTAGATAGTTAAAATGATCCTTTAAGGCTGATCCCAAGCAAAGATCATCAAGAAAAACCCTGAATGCAGTTGAAGGCATGTCCTTGAAGATAGCGTCCATTGTTCTTTGAAAAGTTGCTGGAGCATTCATCAAACCAAAAGGCATTCTTTTCATGGCAAAAGTTCCCCATGGTGTAATGAAAGCTGTCTTTGGCTGGTCTTCTAGCTTGACAGAGATCTGATTAAACCCTGAGAATCCATCTAAGAAAGAGTAGATCTCCTTCCCTGCAACTGCATGTAAAGCTTCTTCCAAAAAAGGCAAAGGATAGCAATCTTTAACAGTGGCTTTATTCAGATCCCTATAGTCAATGCAGATTCTAATAGTTTTGTTTTTTTTTTCAACGGGCACAATGCATGACAACCATTCTGGATTTGATATTTCAGTGATCACACCTGCATCTTTCATTCTAAGTAATTCTTCTCTGATTAAGTCAAGCAAGGATACATTGATTCTTCTGAGTTTTTGCATCACAGGTTTGATACCCTCCTTAACCTTTATCTCAAACTCACAAATGTTCTTATCAACACCAACTAATTCATCATAGTCCCAAGCAAACACATCCTTCCATTCATTAAAAAATTTAGTTAATGTGCATTCATCTTCTTCTCTAAACATATCTCCAACATACAAGACTCTATTCTGACCATTCTTCTCTATTTGGATTTCTCTTACTTGTTTTTCAGTACTAGCATTGATTACCAGAATAGGATGAAGTTGTTTGAGTTCCTCTTCTTCAAGCTCTTCTTCTTTAATAGCACCTTCTGCTAGATGTTCAAGCAAGACACTCTTGCATAAGGCATCTGCCTCCTCATTGAACTCTCTAGTTATATGATGCAGCTCCCAAGTTGAAAATCCTGATATTTCTTCTAAAGCTTGATCTCTAAGTATGAGCATATCCTTGTTCTTGGTCTGATAATCTCCTAGGATCTGTCTACACACGAGTTGGGAGTCACCAAACACAATAATGTCAGTAATACCAAGGTGCTTAGCCTCCTGCAATCCTGCAATCAATGCTTTATACTCAGCCATGTTAGAAGTGGAATTCAAATGGATTCTGCCTACTTTTGCCATTAATTTGCTGGACTTATCTTTGAGAATAGCAGCAGATGATGCTATGCTTAGTTTCTTAGAAACACCACCATCAAACCATAAGTAAGCACTACTACTTTCCTTGAGTGTCTCGCACTTGTCAGATGGTCTCTTTGCTATATCAAGCTGAGCCATAATTACTTCATACTCACCAGGTTGGTTAGACATCAACAAATCTTCTTCAATATAGTTAAAAGATTCAAATTCCCCAAACTTGTTGTAAATAGTGACTGTCCTTTTGCCATCAGTAATGGTACACTCACCTCTTGACCATATAGGCCTAGCATCTACTGTGGACAGCCATCTCCTTCCTAAAAGGAGGTCATAAATATCTGATTTCTCATTCATACCTTCAAAAGCAACCACTACAAAATTAGCAGCCACTACAATCCCTTCAATATCTATAGGTACCTTGCTTACAATCCCTATGGGGTTTATTTTCGAATTGGAGAAGGATTTAAGTACCATTGGGGCTTTTTTGTCAATCTCTAAGCCACATTGCCTCATCACATGATGTGGCATGACATTTAAAGGTGAACCACCATCTAGTAATACCTTGGACAAGGCTCTTTTACCAATGTTGGCAGCACAAGTGAAGGCACCTGGATCATGCTCATCTTGTATCAGCATTTGTTCTTCAATATGGTTTGTAAAAGCAATCTGCTCCTCTTGTGTGAGGTTAACTTGTTCCTCCTGAGTCAAACTAAGCATCTTTTTTCTGTAAGTAGGAGCAATTCTCAACAATGTGAGTAGGTCTACACTGATTTTTGAACTTTTCATAAGAGTCTCAAATTCATCATTGTCTTTATCTTTTCTCGGGAACTTTTGACAAGGCAGAGGGGGTATAAGTTGTTTACCTTCTTCTGCAGGTTTGTTTTTATTCCCTCTACCTTCTAGAGCACTTGTTTCTGTTTCTTCTCGAGTTGCCTCCTTGTCTTTCATCATAGCTCTGGTGTGCACAGCCATAATTTCTTCCTGCTCTTCAGATTCCTGCACAAACCTTATAGGATAAGAAGTTTCAGACAAATATTTAACAGAAGCAGTGGTTTCAGCAGTCTTTGCTTTTTCTTGTCTAGCAAAATACTCTTTAACACTACATCTATCTTCATAGTGTCCTGTGGCTTTGCAAAAAATACAGACAGGGCACTCTTTACCATAATGGCCTCTCTTATTGCATTTAAGACAAAGCACAGTACCAACAAATCTCGGAAAGAATGAGTGTCTCTCATGCAATGTGCACATGGAGGATAAGTTCTTCTTTACGGTCTTGAAGCCTTCAATTCCTGGAGTTGTTTGGTCACTTCAAGTAGGGCCTCAAAGAACCTTGTCAACATCTGTTTTGGTATTAGCAAAGCAGGCTTATCGATTCTTCAGTTGTCTTGAATTTCTTTTTGTCTTTCTGAATAGCATAAACTGGTATGGCATCTGGTCCCATATGCTCTTGTTCAAAATCTGGGAAGAAAGGATCATTAGTGGCATAACCATCATCTGGCAAGGAAGAAAGCACATCAGCAATTTCAATAGCCTTGTTAAAAGCCTTGTGAATGGTAGCAAATCCCTCCTGCTTGTAAATCTTAAGCATTTTCCTGTGTACTCTCGGTCTGCCAGTCAAACCTCTTATAAAAGATGCAACAAGATGCAAGGTATGGTGAGGCACTTGATTAGTTTGACATTTGGTGAGATACACATGAAATCTTTCTACATATTGATGAATAGTCTCACCATTTCTAATATGGAAAGTTTGTAATTCAAAAACAAGATCTTGAGGATCATAAACCTTTCCAAACCTTGCTAGGAATCTTTTGATAATCTCATCCCATGTGTTAGTTCCATCACTTATCACATATTCCAACCAAGCTCTTACTTCATCATTTTTGAAGCACTTCTTGAATTCAGTGAACTTGGTACCTTTCTTGTGACCATATTCTTGATAATACTCATCAAAAACCTTGAGAAAATTGTTAGCACTCATAGTAGAGTCAAATGTAGGAACAGGAATGGGAACATTCAGTTCAAAGTATTGAGCAGGCACAATGGTGTTTAGATTCACAGATTTGTTGAGATGTACAGACATACCTTGGGGTGTAGCTTGTACCTCTGCATTATCTTGTACCTCAGCATGTTCAGATGTCTCAGCATTTCGTCTAGGAGCCATAGTTCCCAAGAACCAGGGTGGATCTCGGTAGGAGCCTCCAAGATGTTGAGGGTATTCCTGGCAATCCCTCAACTGGAATGGTATAGGACCTCCAGGTTGCTTTAGGCAACCACTCTATGCTCAAAATTTGCAGAAACAACCTTCAAGGAATCTGTTAGAACCAGTTTCCCAAATTGGAAAAAAATGCACAGTGCTAACCTTTAGATTCTGAGCAATATAAATTGAATTTTTTCCTGAAATCAATGCAATAGTATACTAGACAATTGATGTGATATATATGCAAAATATATTCTGAAGTCAGATATCATTTGGCACTTTAAAATCACACAACTGACTAGGTCAGAATTTGGTCAATGGCCTCGGCAGAGAGCTTCTTTTTGCAGAATTCTTTAGGAATATCTTTTTCGAATGAAACCACCTGGGAAGGTGTTGAAGGGTCTAAAGGGTCACGTGCAAACACTAATACAGTCTAGAGATAAAGATATTTTGGAACTATGGGATTTTATGAACTGACAGACTATGACTTTTGCCACAGAGAATGCTTTTTTCCAAATTTTATCGATATTTAAGTAGGAAGACTATGCAAAAGGAACAGTAGAGATATCCTAAATCAACCCTTGCTATTAAAATCACTAGAGCTTCAGGAGTTCAACTATAGAGTATGCAATGGTGCAGTTAAAGTGATGAGATACAGAATGGCATTATGGTGAGCAGAGTTTTTTCTTTATTAACCATAGAACAGTGTTGATTGATATGCATACTAGTTGAAGGAAACGAAATAAGCTATTTTTTGAATTTTCTTTAGTCTTTAGGCAATATAGAAGCTATTTCAGAGCTATTTTTTGGAATTTCAATAACTTCAAAGGGAAAGATATTACCAAATTGGATTTTCATTCACTTGATATATCAAATTGGAGGAATCACATCATTTTCGATGCCCACAGTTAATGAGCAAAGCATATTTCCGAAAAAAAACGGACAGGTTTATGGTCAGCTTTACTGATCAACGATCGATTTGAACAGCAAGGAGGGTCGAATCCGCAGCAGGAGATCACTTTTGCATGTACTTCACACCAGCAATCTTCAATTTAGCGTAAAAGCCCCTGAATTCCGCATAGAGATTTGCCCTCTTTAAAAAGGCCCTGTTCTGTTGAAATTCTTGAATCTACGGCCAGATCCTTTGTCTTTTAGCTTCGATTTGGTTTTCTTGATGTTGCAGAGGTGGATTCGGAAGGTAATGATGCGAATTTGTGGTCGGATACGGCCAAAAATTCCGTTTCTTGGTTGGCAAAAATTTAAGGGTTCTTGCTTCCTTCAGCGGATATATCCCACAGGCCAAGAGCAAAAAGTTAAACAAGGATATAAATAGACTTCTGAAGCCGTTTTAACTGATTGCGTGGTCTCCTCCCACGCCAGCGTCGGCTCGTGATTCGACCTGGCACGCCAGGGGGGACGCCACTTGGCGGAAAATGAGAGGGTAGATAGATGGGGGGGTAGATGTAGGTAGGTTTTGCCATTTTTCCAAAGAAGGCACGTTTCCCAAGAAGTAGCTTAAGGAGGTCCAAATAAACTCAATTTGAAAATTTTTTTGTGCCAGGTGGCATATTTTCACAAGGGCTACCAGGTGGTTTTGTCAAAAGATGATTTGGAGCACTTGATTTTTTGTCAAAAGAGTGAAGGGAGGTGACTGGACATAAATTTTGGTGAGGTGGCAAATGTACTGCTGATGTGGTACCATTGGATGACAAAAACTTTTCCCTAGTCAAAATGTTTTAATGAAGTGGATATGGAATGAAAATGATGTGGATTGACACGTGTGTAATGAATGGTGATGTGGACTTGTGAGTGATGATGTGGGCATAAAAAATTCCCTTTGCCAACTAGACATAGGTGACAACCTTTCCTCAACCTAGTGATCATTTTAACCTTAGGTTTTTGAAGTGAGAGAAAGTAGGGTAATGCCTCAACATTTTTTAGTTTCTTTTGGTAAACTTATGAATGTATGGATGGATCATGAGTGTGTGGGTCATTTTGACTAGGGAAAAGTGAATTGGACAAGAATTGAACAATCCCAAGGTATGGTATGATGAAATATAGATGTATGGGAAATGATAGTATGAAGTGTAGAAATGACAAGAAATAGGAAGGTGGAATATGAGTCAAATGGCAATTAAAATGGGAAATTGGCTAGGCAAAACTCTTGCAACATCAAGAATCCAAACTTCAAATGCTCAAATCATGAAATAGACTTCATACCATGCTCATGTCTCGCAATTCTTCAACAAGTGACTTCAAATCTTGTAGGAGTGATCTCTAGTACCTTGGGTGATAATCAAAACCTTGTCCACCCACCAATTTTGAGATAACCAAGTGAATGTCCTTCTTTGGTTCTTCTAAACATTTGTTCCTTTTGCTGTTTGACTGAGTCTTCAAGTACTTCTGAAAGCCAATGGTCTTCATATTTCCTCATGCATTCAATGAGCCAAATGTCAGATATGTCTAGGGCTCTTCTATGCTGCCATGAGTGGCAGCAAATGGGCATGGCCACCTGATGGGCCAGTATATGTATGTATCATGCTTGGCATATATGCAGCATGGAGAGCATATAAGCAAGAGTTTGCCTCCCTCTTTGAAAAAGAATTTTGCAAGAGCTTTTGCAGAGCGTGAAGGCAGAAGGAGCATTTCTAGACAGTTTTAATGGATGAACTTTGAGCATTATATCTCGGTGACCAAAGAACCTTTTTAAGTGACTTTTCTTTTCCTAGAAAGGCTTTTGAATCAGCTTTCAAGAATGAGTTGATCAGCCCGAAATTCATCTAGAAGAGAGTTATAACAGAAATAGTAATGCCGAGTCATAATTGACTGCACTATGTATCTTTTTCTGTAGTTTGATTCTTGGAGCTAGAAGACGATTTTTTGAGGTGCAAGCAACGGCAACGGGTACAGAAGTCTATGCATGAAAAAATTCTCAGGTGGGGTTTTATTATTGATCAATTGAGGTACTACGGGCTGTCATGATTAGTCTATATATGATTTTTACATGCGAATATGATAAATTATGAATTTATTGGAGGCTCATAAGTCTACAGAAGGTAACCAGTGAGTAGAAGCAACTTTGGAAGGGCTAATTCTAAGGCAAGAAGTAAAAAAATGCTTGGGAAGTGCTGATATGGGCTTGAATCAACAGATTTTGCATGTCTTAAATATCCTTTGTAGGACGTCTACAACTTTTGGAGCTAACCAGTCATGTTCCCTTTTCTTGGTTTGGTTGAATTGTCCTATATTTACTTTGGTTTACTATTTTGTTGCTAATATAAGGAGTTAGTTAAGGAATAAACCATTGAGATGGGGCTCAGTTGCCTTGCATGTTGATGGTATCAGTGAAGACTGCCACAGATTGCTCAGAATAGTCACAAGAATTGTAATAGTAAGAAATGCATTACTTTGAATGTATCATTCATCGTACATATAGCAAGAATTAGTAGGCCATAGTCATAAAAAGAATTGAACTGCTTACAATAATGTAAGTCTGAGCAGTGAATGCTAGAAATAATTCAACAATTAAAGCAACATAGAGCCCAGGACCTTGGTAGGCTGTTAAAACTTGAATTAAAGCAGAACTTACAAGGGTGGCACTAATAACCTGAAGGAATTTTTTACTGATCTGGGGTTAAGGTCAGCAGATTTAGCATAGGGACAATTAAAAGCACAGGAAATCATCAAATGCAAATCCACATAGGGCAGCTATTATAGCATACACAAAGCACTAGAGTATGCAAATTATCAGCCCAATTACAGCTACAGATTATACCATAAAACAAACACACAGGAACTAGTCTCCAATAGGATCAACAAACGCCATCGATTCGAGCCACCGAATCGTATTCTCGAATGGGCGAGCGTGCATCCCTCCCATGTATGCATGCATTGCATGCATTTTCTGAGGCTCTGGTTCGTTTGGGGATTGCTATTTCTTGCAGATTCTTCATCGACTTCTCATCGGCGTTTTCTCCACTCTCAGCAGTTTCCTTGAGTCTCTTTCTTTGATACCAGGCAGGGGAGGGGCTTCTTCCTGCTTGGTTTGACAATTTGGCGTCTGTTTTCATGTTGTGACATGTTCTTCCCCGATCTTGTCCCTTTTTTGGCCATCCTTCAACCTTCGACCTCGATCCTGTTTTGATAAGGAAGTTCTCTTTTTGTTGGGAGCTTTTGTTTGTTTTCATGCAAGCCCTTATTCGAGAATGCCATCGATCCGAGCCATCGGATCAGTATTCTTGAATGGGCGAGCATGCATCTCTCCCATGCATGAATGCATTGGATGCATTTTCTAGGGCTCTGATTCATTTGGGGATCGCTATTTCTTGCAGGTTCTTCATCAAATTCTCATCGGCATTTTCTCCTCTCTCAGCAGTTCCCTTGACTCCTACCCACCCTCCCTTAATGTGTATATTCTTATAAATGTTCTCTCTTTTTTTTTTTTTTTTTTTTTCTTCCGAGGTTTTTCTCTATTGGATTTTGTTGATGATGTGCAGGTCCAGGGATGATGCGCGACTTCGGTATTCTCTGTGGAGCATGGGTTTTTTTTGTGGGAACGTTTAGCAGCCTTGCGTTGTCCAAGCCCCTTGCCGAGATTTTATCGCTAGGGTTTTTTCTTGGAAACCCGAAAGGGCGGGGTTTTTTTAATTCCGGCAATAAGCACTCGGTAGGTACACTAGCCAACATCTGTAGCTCTCAATTTTATTTGGGGTTCAAGTATTATAATTGGATATTCCCTATGTTTTTCATTTTTTGGGTAGCCTGCGATGTGCAGCTACCCACTCCATGCCATTGTAGAAAAACTGTTGAGATGAATGAAAAGCCTAGCTAGCGGGAGCTTTTGTCTATGTTCATGCGAGCCCTTATTCGAGAATTGGGCTTCAAAAACTAAACAAAGTTCAAGTAGTTAAATTATATTATAGGCTAGATCTAAGCATTATAATTGTAAACATGTTCAACTCATCATCAGTATCATCTTCTTCAGCAAACAAGGGTACAACATCAATATTGCGGGTAGATGCATCAGAACCCTTTGAAATTTTGCTGCCATGCACAAGCCTTGGTATGAATCTCTTGACACCAGATTCGGTCTTGTCCTTGTTAGGATCAAGACCTTTCTATATATATCCATTAACTGTGCCTTAATTGGCTGGGTGCTGCCATGCTCCAAATGATTTCTCCTAAGAAACTCTGTCAACTTGGCCCGGAGCGCCCTCAGGCCTACCTGCCTTGCTCATGACTAAATTGGAAGGAAGAATATAAAATCCTATCCCTTAATTTATAGATACTACAGGCCTGAATGAACCTTATGCATTTTGCATTATTTTGATCCATAAAACCTAGAATGAAGTTAGTTATCTAGATCCGTAAGTCATTATGCTCACATAAGCCAACATGCACAAAGAGTGTGATTACATCAAAAATTGGTTAAAGACCATGCCACAACCCAAAGATATCTACAGGCAGTCAGGGTTTTCACAAGCTAGCCTCAGTCTTGTCCAATGCTTCCACAAAATAAAAAGTTATACTTGTTTGTCGGGTTTAAGCTTCGGTGCAGAGAAAGGAAAAGAGAGGAAGAGGTAAAGCTTTAGGTGGCTCAAGCTCGCGATGAATATGAAGGAAGAAAAACAACGAAGGGACCAGTCGAAGAAGGCAAAGAGATATTATTGGTCTTTTCTAATTTTCCTGACCATAGATGTGAAATTAGAGAGATCCAATGCCGTGTAATCAATTTGGCCTACATGGCTATACACAGGATAGGCTAGAATTGCTACAAAGGTTGTAAGAGGGGTTAGGCAAACCTACTAATGATAATAAAAAAAACTTGTGTATTGCATATGGAAACAATGACTTATAAGATATTTGCATCCTCTACATTTCTTTGAATTCGAGAATGGGCTTCCATTGCATTGCATCATAACCTATTTACTACTACACTACGAAGATGCTAGTTAGGTGATATGTGTCATGCCTGATGCTCTATTTTCTTTATGTAATCAATCAACGATAGAAATTAGTTGAAGAAGGACATGGCTAGACCAAAGGATGTTAAAATTGACAACTCAAATTTGATTCTTAAAGGAGTTATGTTATTCTATTGCATGGGTGATTTATTTTTGCCTCTGCACAACATGAATTTCTTGTGGAAATTATAATAGGAAAAAAGGTGTTTGTGGGTATGCACTATGCATTGTAGCAAATTTAGTGCTCAAGAATCGGAGGAGTTCATTAAATCAATACTGTATGTTGAGAAAAAATAATAGTAGTATTTCTTGAGGAAAGTTTCATAACATACGTTTGGGGTACTTTGGTGTGTATGCAGGTATTTCTTACAATAGAATAGTTGTTTAATTTTTTGCTTTAAAAATAAATCAGGGGTTTCCATCCATAAGCAAGAAAGAAGTATTCTAGAATGGGACTCGCAAGAAACCAACAAAGCACCCGATAGATAGGCTTCTCATTCATCTCAGCAGATTTTCTACAATGGTGGACAGTGGGTAGCCGCACACATGCGAACTACCCACGAAAAATAAAGGGAAAATCCAATTATATCATTTGGACCCCAAAACAAATACAATGCTAATAGATGAGTGGCTGATGTACCTGCCGAAAGCTTATCACCGGGATTAAAAAACCCCGCCCTTTCGGGTTTTCGAGGAAAAACCCTAGTGATAAGCCTTCGGCAAGGGGCTTAGACAAACGTAAGGCATAGAATCGCTCCCAAAAACCCCCGCATGGAGAAGTCGAAACGGATGCTGCTCGCCAACCTGTACCTGCACATCACCAACACAACAAACGAGAAACATACCAGAGAATAGCATCACCCAGCGGGTGGAGAAAAAGCATCACCCAGCGGGTGGAAAAACATGATAAACAAAACTTGTACAATAAACAAAGAAGGGGGGGAGGGTGGGTTCAAAGAGAATAAGGTACTGCTGAGAGAAGAGGAAGCGCCGATGAGACGTGGATGCAGAAACACGCCTGAAATAGCGAACTCCCAACCCAAAACGGGCATGCGCCGCCCGCATGCATGCATGACATGCATGCTCGTCCCATTCTAGAATGGCGATCCGATGTCTCGGATCGATGCGAATATGTAGCATAATAACAGGGGGTTTTCTTTGTGTTTTTGTACGCTTTTCACAAAGGTTTTCCTAAGATTTCATGGCGTATTCGAATGGATATACTAATGCGTACATCTAGAGTGCACCATTTCTTAGTCATTGATTTAGCTTTTTTTTTTCAATGGTCCAACATCCAAGGGCTCACAACAAAAGCCCTCTTTTTTATTTTAGGGGCTGAACATGCAAGCCTCGTGGATAGCATTTTAGGGCATCTAGCGTCAAAAAAATTCGTGGAAGTGTGATTCTTAGGGTGTGATGATCAGACATCTGGCTGAACAACTCGTGTGTGTGGCTTCTTTCTGTGCATTTAGGGCTAGGCCTTCTGGAGCCGAGGTTGATTTCGATGCTTCAGATTTCTTGGAAGCATGCAAAGGGGAAAAAGATAATCCCAAATTTTATGCTCTCTTGCTCCAGCGATTATGGTTCTGCAGTATATCGTAGCAAGAGGCAGCTAATTCTCCGTGTATTTGTTTAAGATTAAATGAACAGATGGCAGAACAAGCGGGTTGCATAAGGAATGAGGGGTCCACGGAAAAAGCAGTTCAGAAATTTCGTCAATCAGCTTTCAAGTCGAGCAATTCCACCATAGAATCTCTGACATGGGCACTCTAACATCAACTAACGAGGGCAAGCCACACCAAGAGGGGTTCGATGAGTCTGCTTTTGCCAGTATTGTGGACCACTTTCATTCCGTCGTCAAGTGCTCCCCACAAGCTGAAACTTGTACAGAGCTTTTAAAAATACTAGATAAACTAGAAGACAGGATCTTTGTGGAGGTAGAGGCTATGAACGGAAAGCCTAAAGAATCCCCAGGGGAAGCAGGTTGTGATGATACGGTGAAAACACCCATAAACAGGTTTTCTAGAGCCTGACTGTAACATTGCGGTGGCTCCGGTCGAAATTTTACAAAACGAAGGCCAAGTTCATTTCTACAGCACGTTATATAAAACATTTTTGGATTGATCAAGCAAGCAGAAACTCCGAACAGGCCACAAAGGATTGGTCAATCTGGCCATTTGGTAGCACACAGTCATTCCTTGGATCTATTGGGTCGGCTGAAGGAAAAGAGCTGCTTAGGGTTTTGAATAGAGGCCTGGACCTCCTTCAGAAATGCGCAGATGAAGATCCTGCAAATCTAGCTTTCGTTTCCATTCTGCTCATCAATACAGGTGAGTTTTGTGAGATTGTTGATGATGTTAAAAGATGCCTATGCTTGATTCAGAATGAGCAGCTTTATTGAAAAATCATAGCAGCAAGCAATGGTAAGGTATTTGCGTGGTTAATTCAGTAAGAAAGTTCACAACCAGTTCATAGAAAGCAAAATTGTTTTATCACTTCAGCTGCAAGGGGATAAAGAACTAGTGTCAACCAGCAAAAGCCAGGGAATGTTTGTCACAGAAAAACACTTCAATAATAATCTGTTCTGGTATTGGCGCACGTTGAAAATGCCTTAAAGAACCACCCTGGTTATTAAAGTACAAGGCGCGAATGTAAAATTCTCTTATGTTCCGTTTCTTAAGTTTTAGAGCTACATATTCATGTTCTTAAAATTATTCATTTGATGTTTAGCAAGATCTTGTTAGAGAACCAGTGAATATTTCTGAATCTGCTGGCACACCGGAAGGTCCAACCAAGAAACTGAATCAGATGATTGCAGTGGCATCTGTTGCTGCTGCATTAGGACTATTTGCAGCCAGTCATGGCATTGGAGGAGATCCTGGCTTAAGTGAACTTGCAGAAAATGCTATCCCATATGAAGAGGTAAATTATATCATTTTGGTTATTATTTGCACCATCATGCACATATTGGGGAAGGTATTATAAGATGATGCTAAAGTGAGGTTTGTAATACAGCGAAAAGGGAACAATTTCAAAGTAAAGTAGACTTAGATTGTAGGATGCTGCAAAACTCTCTTCGATTGGCTTATGAACAAGACAAGCACGCGAGTATAACTAGGTATCAGATTGCTTGTTTATGTCAGATCCAATTCCGGCCAATATCTGGGTTTTTTATACACTATTTGGGTTCTTCGGAATCCGTCGCATTTGAAACTAGATGGGAATTCTTGCCATAGCTGACTTGCAGGTTTTAATGTCTGGCCATGCATGCCATATCTTATTTCTTATTTAGCATTGTCAGAGATGTTCTACTGTGAACATATAGTAAGCTAGATTGCCAGTTTTTATAGATGGAGTTCTTATAAATGGTAAGCAAAAGTTGCTGATTTTGAATTCTTGTTGAAAATGCATTCTAATATCAATAAGAATTCTCATTCTCGTACAGATGAAATTCTTCATTGTAGTGCTTGTAAGAACACTGCCATTTATTTCTACATAAGTGATTGGTATTATTGGAGCAATGCATACTATGCAACTTCTGCAAGTTTATGTGATGGTTTCCATCAAGGATTCTATTATTCAATTTGGCTACATGAAGACCAAAGCATAGCATCACATGTAAAAGCGCTTTTGATGGTTTCCATCAAGGATTCTATTATTCAATCTGGCTACATGAAGGCCAAAGCATAGCATCACATGTAAAAGCGCTTTTGAAGGTCATGGAACCTTTTACATTAATTGCGTCCCTACTTTTGTTTATAAATTAAATTGGTATATCAAATTAGGAGATCTGGTATTATACATGAAAAAGGTGTAAGCCTTGGATACATAAACAACCTCTATAGTGTACACACACACTTACACACTTACATAAACAGGCTAACTGGCGCATAAAGTTTACCTATGTTTGCTTTAGTTAGGGCCCGAAGGGCCCAGAATTTTTTTTAATATAACAATCAACACACAACTACCATTAACATTATTAATACAAACCATTGCATTTAACACATTTAAATTAAAATCCCCCTTAAACCCCCTTTGGTTTGGGTGCATATTCACACGGGGGGTTACGTAGGGCAGCGAGAGCCCCAAAAATATATTCACAATACATGTACAAATTTAACACCATTAAGTACATTCTCTCAAATCTTATAGTATTTTGCAAACCTTAATATACAGTATACAAAAACTTGTACATGCATACCCCACAAACGAGGATCGCTATGTATGGTCCAGATTTTGGAATAAAGGGCAAATATGCCTATCCGACAGCTCTCGTTGCCCGGAGTAACCCCCCGTGTGAATATGCACCCAAACCAAAGGGGGTTTAAGGGGGATTTTAATTTAAATGTGTTAAATGCAATGGTTTGTATTAATAATGTTAATGGTAGTTGTGTGTTGATTGTTATATTAAAAAAAATTCTGGGCCCTTCGGGCCCTAACTAAAGCAAACATAGGTAAACTTTATGCGCCAGTTAGCCTGTTTATGTAAGTGTGTAAGTGTGTGTGTACACTATAGAGGTTGTTTATGTATCCAAGGCTTACACCTTTTTCATGTATAACCATGTAATACCAGATCTCCTAATTTGATATACCAATTTAATTTATAAACAAAAGTAGGGACGCAATTAATGTAAAAGGTTCCATGACCTTCAAAAGCGCTTTTACATGTGATGCTATGCTCCTCCATTTGTGGGATTTCTAACATGTTTTGAATCTAAAGATTACATAGAGCACATTTCATATAGAGACAAAGGGTAGTTGTTAATGTTTGCTTCTCTTATTGATGTAATCTCATTATTTAAGGGCGTTCGTATTTTATGTTGTAATAGGTTTGGAGCATGGATTTTTGATGTAGTTTTGCATTTCTATTGTTTTGGGTGCGTATGTATAGGTCATCAAGGCCTGCTTCATACGTATTACAAATCAATATTATTAACTACATTCACTTAAAACCTTAGAGTATGTCATTAAGTTTCTTATGTAGTATAGTATATACGACAACCAACATATAACTACTATACACATTAACACAAACCATTAAATCCAACACATTAAAATTAAAATCCCCCTGAAACCCCATTTGGTTCGGGTGCATATTCACACGGGGGGTTACTCCAGGCACCGAGAGCTATCGGATGGGCATATTTCCCCTTTATTCCTCGATCTGGACCGTACATAGCGATCCTCGTTTATGGGGTATGCCTGTACAAGTTTTTCTATACTGTATATTGAGGTTTGCAAAATACTATAAGGTTTCAGGAAATGTACTTGATGGTGTTAATTTTGTACATATATTGTAAGTTTTTAGGGGCTCTCGCTGCCCTACGTAACCCCCCGTGTGAATATGCACCCGAACCAAAGGGGGTTTCAAGGGGATTTTAATTTTAATGTGTTGGATTTAATGTTTTGTGTTAATGTTTATAGTATTTATATGTTGGTTGTTACATCAAAAAAAAATTCGGGCCCACGTGCAAGAGAGAAAATAAATGGCATGCAATCACATAATGATATTTGTATATGTAAAAATCTATTTGCATGTATATCAATATTTTCCTTTAAAATTCTTCTGTTAGCTTTTTCTGATGTGGATTTACTGCAGCATCAAGTTTCGATGTAACAACCAACATATAAATACTATAAGCATTAACACAAACCTCAAAAATTAGATATGTACAAAATATAAGATGAAAGTTGTGTAGAGATGCAGGAAATGCTTTCCTTCAGTGCAGTATGATCCCCTAGATTACCAAAAATAAGCAAAAATCTGTTCATCCTTGGGACGACAGAATAGATAGAATATATAGAACTTCAAACTGAAAGCATTGGACATATAATTAAGATTTGTTCACAACAATAATATGTATCCGAGGCAATTATCATATTTGATAGCAAAAAATCCACGAAAAATTCATATTTGATAGCAAACCATTAAATCCAACACAAACCATATGTTCCATAGCATATAATAGCCTGAGTTCCATAGCTCTTCCAGCTCTTTGCATTGGTGTAGCTTTTGAAACAATAGGAGTGCCTGTACATTGATTGTAGCTTTGAGTCTTGCAAAATTCAGGACGAATAAAATACATGATACCATCAATTGTGAAAGAAAAAAAAAAAAAAAAAAAAAAAAAAAAAAAAATGAAAGAAGTTTTTGCAATGTTTTTTTTTTTTTTTTTTTTGAAGAACTGTGTCATCAATATATTAAAAGAATGGTAATGTTACAAAGTAAGTGAGGAGGAAGGAGAACAACCCCAAAGAGACAGCGATACCTCGACACTCCACAACAAACTCACAGAAAAACTGCAACTCTACTGCACATCTAAATATGAGTTGTAAATGCAAACATGTAAGAACTTTAGATGCAGAGGCTTACATCCAAAACAACTGGGTTTAGAGCTTCCTTTTCTACTGCAGGTGAAATGGGGCCAAAATTAGTGATAAGGAACACACTCGCATGAAACTTTTAAGCATAAAAGACCAAAAACAGAATGGCATTCAGTACCTGTGAATCTTCAGCAATCAAATGCACCCAATGTATGCAGTTGGGCATCACATAATCGCTTCCAGACTTCCAAGCACCCTTGCGATCTTGCTTAAGCTTCTGTACAAAAATTTATACTGCCGAACTCCTTGCACTGGACCTAAAGACATGCAATGCTTTCTCCTCATGATCACCAGTGTCACAAGAGTAAATACTTTCGCCAAATGCTTGAGTCTGCAGTTTTCCAAAACCATTCTTTGGCCTGCTTCCACTTCACCTGCGAACCTGATGCTGTGAGCTTCGGATTTGGCTCTGAACCGTTTGTTGATAGCCTAATGCTGCATTGTGGAGATCTGGACAGGAATGAGGCATAGAACTAGCCCATTTGCTCATCTGCTCCAAACTCTGCTCAAATGCCTATATCCTGCCATATATAGCTCGGCTTTTTTTTATTGCTGGTAGACTCTGGGTAATGTGTGAATCACTTTAGTTCGTTATAGACGCAGGATCTAAGCATACTGGGTGCAGGGAGTGATTCGTCGACTCCAAAAAGGGCGTGAGATTTTCCCATGGACTCTGTTGGTGCATGATAATTCGCATAGCAAGAAACTCTAAAACTATTTCTGTATATCTTCATGAACACTTTAATTTAGGTTGAAAATAACATGCACAAAAACCTAAATCACCACCATACAATTCTTTTCCTATCATAAAAAATCCACGGCTAAGAAAGGGATGCGCTCTAGAAATACTCTTTCGTACATTCACACGAATACATCAACAAAATCATAGTAAAACCATAATAAAAAGCGTATAAAAATCATAAAGGTAACCCCCTGTTATAATGCTAGATATTCCAAACTTATGGGCGCATGCTCATAAACGAGGATGGAGAACTACAATCACAACTCAAGAATATGTGTATCCAACAATTCTTAATGACTAAACTCCTTAATTTCTCTAACATGAAATATGACATCTAATCGTCCACTATATGTGCTTTTACAAATGTCTACAGTGGTGGCGCTAATATCTTCATTCGAGATGTTCTTGACCAGCGCACCCATCTAGATCCACCATAAACACATTGCTATGTGGATATTCATTAGTAGGCTTATTATTATCAAATATTTTCCCTCAAAAAGCCTTTAGAGTGGGTTTTTTTTTCTTATCATGCAGAGTAACGAGCTTAATGTACTCTCTTTTGTATTGAGTCTCAATAGACATCTTGGTCTCCCTGTAGAATAAATAAAAAATAATCTAATTTAATTCAATTTTCTCTAATGGTTATTCGATAATATTAAGACCACCAAGGGGCATGGGATGATAGAATGAACAAGGGCATGGAGCCTAAATCAGGCTAGGGGAACAAGGGGAACAAAGCGGGCTCAGAAAGGTGGAAAATGATGGAACGATTGGGATGGTTTTTTCTAAATAACTTTTTGACAGCCTTAGTAAGGCACATGGCCAGACTCATGGCATACTCGTACATATATATAACTGAAAACGTGGGGTAATATCCACAAAATCTTGGAGTAGTTGTGAATATTCCCCAAGAAAAATGCATTTACCAACCAATCTCGCTAAACAAAGGCTTTGCCCATAAAATATCCTATTTTATATGACTAGTCCTTCTTTGCTTTTAGGTTGTAATGGATGCTTGAAGAACCATTAACATCTTCAAGGTAGATACATCACTGGATTGATGAGCTTGGTCCAAAAATCACAATGGCATAACATGAACCCTACACCTCTGTCATTCTTTTTGTAATGGGCATGGACACACTTCTTTGGATGTTGGGTGTAGGTGGGGCTGGTAGTAAAGGAAATAAAGGCATGAAACTTGCACCATCATATGGAGCCATCTGTTGAGGCATAGTGACAGCAACATCAATATCTTCTGGTAGGCCTCTATGCCTCCCTAGTAGCATCACCACGACCATGAGTAGTTTTCCAAGAACATTGAACTTCCCAGAAAGGCTCCACGGCTTGTCAACACAAGATTGATCCATTCGGTTCAAGTTGCAACTGTATCCTACTGATAATCCAACATTCCCATAGCCACTGCATAGGTAGTAAAAACTGTCAACCAAAAAAAAAATTGGTTCCATCACATAAGCACATGCAAGTAGGTGAAACAAAAACTTGCCTTATGACCTCGAATATGATATTGAAGACTGAGAAGTTAAGGGGGTCTTCAAGAATCCTCTTGCTTAAGCAAATGCAGATCAAGAATATGGCAGCAAAGACAAGGGCCGAATCGCGAGCAAGGAGCTTGCGGCTTTGCATCAACACTTGCTCATATTGTGTTTTGTTTTTGGCATGTGGTTTCAGATTTTGCTTAACTATGGTGTTCTGCCTGGATAGATATACAGGATAGACTGAGACATACCTGCAAAGTGGAACTTCTATTTAGATTACGAAAGAATAGGCGCATTTTTAAGGTCCCAAGTGTCTCAACTGGTGTATTTCTAAGGTTTTAATTGGTCTATGAGAAGCACACACCACACCAATGTTATATGCTAAATACTAGATTTGCACTTTAGAAAAGAACTAAAAGAAGAGAAAAAAAAGTGAGGATTGTAGGGGTTTTTATAAAAAAAACTTACATAAGAGACACAAAGAGGACGAGCATGGGTGGAGATAGATCTGCCAGATTGACCACAGTAGCACCAGAAGATCTTGTAGAAACAGACTGAAAAATTCCTGCTACAGATACATGGAATGGTGACAGGCCTTGGAGCGTTTTGGAGTGGCAATCCAAAACAAAAAAGAAAAAACACTGCACCGCATTGAACGCCAGAATGGTGTAGACGATCCACAGAGTTTGAGCCTTTGGAAAAAGATGCGTGTAAATTTTCCGAGGACTGGAGAGCAGATAATGGTATGCGGATTTAGTCTTGCCCTTCGAATAGCGATGAAGAATCCAAATTGTGGCTCTTAAACAGGGCGCAAACATGGTGTTTCCCATCAAAATTAACAGAGAACACCACAGCAGAAGAGCCCAATTCTGCCGAAAAGGAACCAGATTTTCGTCCACCGGAGTAAGGCCCGCATTCGCAAACATGGCTACTGCCGTGAAGAAGGAAAAAAAAAAGGGATTGATGCGTTTCAATCCCAAAATCCGGAGATTTGACGGGCTCCCCTGAATGCATATCACAAGTACCAGAAAACCCACAATTTGGATCGAAATAAAATACACCAGAACCACCCTGCTCAGCAGAACCGATGCATCGTGCTCTAAATACAGCCTCTGCACCGGATCGGATTCATCCGGCAGCACATGCTCCTGAATCTCTTTTCTCATCCTCTGCTGCTTCAATTTCTTCAGCAGCCTTCTTCCCCAAATTTTCTTCCCAATCCTTGCCACCCAAAAATCGGTCTTTTCCTTCAAATCTTGCATTACGCCCTGCTTCTGATCCGAACCCTCTTCCCCATCTGCAAAAAAATGCCTGAATTCCGCTTCGAGCTTCAAAATCTGGCAATGGAAAACATAGCGCCGGACATAGAGAGGCACCAAAGAAGTAAAAATCTGGCTACCCAAGAGCATGAGCACCATGGCGAGGATTGACTCCGACGGACTCAGCCATTCAGGATTAATGCTTAGAACCCCTGTGGCTGTGCTAATAGAAACGGAATTAAAAAGCGCATCTATGTAGCTGATTGTTTGATTTTCTCGTTTTGGAGAAAACTGAAGAATCAGGGAGCCGATTAAACAGAGGATTACGAAGTACAGAAGATGAAGGCGGTAGTAAGTGAAATGCTTAGAGCCCCAAAACTGGATGGATGTTTGGGAATCTGCCGACACAGAATTCTGAAGATCAGAATTCTGAAGATCTGAACAGAATTTTGAAGAATTCGGATCCGACATGCCCAAGATCATCCTTTTCGACACCTCAAAGGAAAATTAATTAATAATTTTGCATTGGCCTAGCATTTTATAGTTTTGTCGGCTCGGCACTCTTTTTACACCCATATTTTCAGAGTGTCACATTCTCACATTTTGGTCACATGCTGGTCCTTTTTTTTTTTTTGGACTATAAAATTCAATTCGAATTTTTTTTTTTGCACTATTGCAATTGCACCTTAATCTTGGACACGTTTATTGTTTCGTATTTCTTCGCACTACTTGGTCCAATAATTTAATGCCCCACCAAATTCCTTCTTTTCTCGGCATTTACAATATACTTATAAGGGCATTATAAAGGTTTACCATGAGGGAAAGGTGGAAAGAACACTAGAACATGGAGTGAAATGGAATAGAATAAAATTTTTAACATCAATGAAGACCAAATGGTCATGACAACTGAAAACACATGTTGACCATCGGTCGAAGAAGAAGAGAGCAAACTCTAACGGCGTACCTTTCACATAATGGATCAGCGAGTAAACGGAAGCAGCAGCTTAAGCCATTAGGTGTAGGCATTGTGACGTTCCTAACTGACATGCCCTTAACCAACTGGGCAAAACCGTCTAGACGTTTATGAGCAGTTGCTTCTACCCATTTATGCCGGTGTCTCGGGAATTCCCCACAGGCACATTCAAGGTTCGAATACTCGAGCGGTCTACCATGGACCCGTTACAGGCGCAATGAGAATGGCTAATTGTTTCTATTTGACCCGAAATCAATCTAGCCACAAGCAGGTTGGAGCTATAACAGGCCTTCGAGGACTGAACCCACATACGTTAATGCCTCACCATATTCCTTTCTTGGCCGCTTATATAATATACTTACTCATAAGTGCATTATAAAGTATATACTTTGCATGTACTTGGAACTGAAATTTTATAAAACTAATATTGCATCTTTGCACATTGTATATAATGTTGCCATTCTTTTCAATTCTTGGAAAAATCACCAAAATGCCCCTAAAATAGGATAAGGTAAGAATTTTAATGTACACGGAGACCGATTGGCCATGGGACCGAAACAACAGAAGGGGCATGAAAACCCAAATACGATGCTCGGCTAAAATGGTCTTAACTTCTTTGTGGCTGATCAAACTAAAAAGTGGCCTTCAGAAAACTTATAGATAGAATCAGCTAAATTAGAATCTTTAAGTTATAGTGTTTTAAATGAGTGTTTTAAAAAACAACTCAAGAGAGCATAATGTGTGAATGTCAACTCTAATATATATGAGTTCGATCTTATAGGAAAGATCTTAGCATGACCTACAATTTTTATGAAGACTGCTTTTGCATTTGATCAGCCACAAAGGCAAAACAACATTTTCGTGATTCTTGCAAAACATAGGAAAATCTTGGTAATTTTTCCTTCTTTCCGCCTAGTCCAAATATAGGTAAATGAATTTTATGTCGAAGGCTCGAGATACATAACTCTTGCCAACTACATTAATATCTAGGTCGCCTAATATGTTTTAAACAATTACACTTGGCTGGCAAAAGGACATACTAGACAGAGGTAACTAAATTATTAAAAGTCGCCACACCTAACTGAATTTTAAGTCATGCATCTAGAGTATTCAATTTGACATAAGTACAACTGTCACTTGCGCCCTACTTCATGCAGCTCATTGTTAGGTGAACTAAAATGCCATAATGGCATTTACAAATAGCTAAAGCTCATCTTGTACATGAGAGTGTCTATTTGCTATATAGTCATGCAACATTTACTCAATAATAATGGAATTCTTTATCCAAAAAATAAATAAATATAAAATTAGTTAGGGGAGGGTCGCCCGTCACCGCGTTTCGCTTGCAGACGAGGTCGCAGGTGACCCGATATCCTCATGCACCTCTTCACACCAACGCAGTCCACATGGTCTCTCTTCATTGTACTTTGGTGCAGTTCGTCTAGCTGGAGTCTTCTGCCCTCGAAAACCCTTCGGGGCGGGGTTTTTTAATCTTGACAATAGAACGCTTGCTGCTCTCTTTTTGTTTGGGTCCCATAGGCCAATTGGTCTATGTGGATGATAAAAAAATCTATTCTTCTGCCGACTAGAATGTAGCTTCTGAATGAATAATGTCTTAAATTTGAAGGTTTTCAGTTTACAAGAACCATGGATGATAAGTTAATAACCGTATTTTTTTTCCCATAGAGTGGTTCATATATAAGCATTGAGCATTAGCTTATGCCATGGTGGTATAGATGAGACTATAAACATTGCCACTTTGTCAAACAGTTGCATCTTATACAGTGAGCCAACATCCGGACCAAAATCCCTTTGACATTTTTGATGGGCGTTTGAACAACCTTCTGTGCTTTGATCCTTCTTCCTCTGGAATGCCCCATAGTAATGTTGAACTTATCATTCATCACACATCTCATAAAAAGCATTTTGTGTGCTAAGCCAAGACAGTGGCAACCACCACCTAGCTTAATATTTGAAAAACTAAGACTATAACTTGCCTACTTAGTGTTGATGCAATAATTTGTTTCGTTGCATGTGTAAAGACACCCACCAATCATGTAATATATGTTACTTATAGATGTCAAGAGTAAAATAGTTCTTACAAACATATAGCAACTTTGACAATGTGAATTTGATATATAGATAGATATATAGTTGTTTTAAAGTCACACAGCTACTATTGCAATAAAACAATATCGAGGATACCCTATTGATGGAAGAAAGGATCACGTGAACAAGGCTGTTTTTCATAGGGTAGAAATAGATATAGGTAATTGTATTATCAACAGAATAGCTATTTAAAGTAAGAGGTAGCTAAGAATTGAGTGTGTACTACTATGTTCTAGACTGATCATGTGTTAGATAATTGTATACATATACTTATTAAACCACAAATATGTATATCTTGTGCACAAAAAATTAGGGAAGGGCAAAGGTAACTAAAGGGCTGGTTTCCAGAAATATTTTTGTGAAGCTCGATGATGTGAAGTGTTGATGCATTAATTCGTTTCGTTGCATGTGTAAAGACATTTACCAATCATGTAATATATGTTACTTATAGATGTCAAGAGTAAAATAGTTCTTACAAATATATAGCAACTTTGACAATGTGAATTTGATATAGATAGAATATATAGTTGTTTTAACGTCACACAGCTACTATTACAATAAAACAATATCGAGGATACCCTATTGATGGAAGAAAGGATCACGTGAACAAGGTTGTTTTTCATAGGGTAGAAATAGATGTAGGTAATTGTATTATCAACAGAATAGCTATTTAAAGTAAGAGGTAGCTAAGAATTGAGTGTGTACTACTATGTTCTAGACTGATCATGTGTTAGGTAATTGTATACATATACTTATCAAACCACAAATATGTACAAAAAATTAGGGAAGGGCAAAGGTAACTAAAGGGCTGGTTTCCAGAAATATTTTTGTGAAACTCGATGATGTGAGCACATCTTATCAAGTCCCTGTATCAGCCTCTTAATGGTGGTACCAGATCCCCTCAACACCCAAATCCATACTTTTACAATATTTAGACCCTTATACAACATTATTTTCATGCATATCTATATGAAATCCAAAATTGCCATTTTGAGGGTTTCCTTGTTTGCATATTGCTCCCTGCTCCCATAGGAGGCGTCCAAGCTCCCTATTTCAACTTTTGATAAGGAAGCCAAGCACATATTCAAGGTATGAATACATATTCATAAACGATGTGCACCCTGGACTACCACAGTCGTCGGATCCGTCGATCCTACGGCCCAGATCGTATGTTGGAGCCTTCTGGCACCTCTCGTTTCGCTTATGGTCATTTATGATTGGGCATCTATGATTTTAAAGTATGGAATACGAGTTTGCCTAAGGTTTTGATGGAATATCGAGCTTCTATACCGGTTTGCCTAAGATTTTAGAAAATGAAATATGGGGGCTCGAACCTGTACCAAAATAACTCAATGTCCTAATAAGACTAGTTTGACTAACATAACCAATGAGCTAACATGATTATTTTTTATTTTAAATCTATTTTTTCTTTTTTCTTTTTTTTTTTTATAATAGCTCACTCAATTGTTTTTGGGATATGGTCTATGGTTTCAGGAATTGTCATTTTTACATCCATATCAAATCCCCCTGGAATCCCTGTTATTTTGCTGCATATTGAATAATGTTTGTCTACGGATGATTTACTACTAAGTTAAGTATATGGTGCACTCAATGATTCTATGGTTAGTAGTTTTGTCTTTGGTATGTATGCTATATGAAATTGTTCGTCGTGCATGCATTTAGGGAATGGAACTCTAAGCTAGTTAAACCCTGGCTAGTAACTATGCTCCATAAGCTTGAATAATGTTCTTTTTACTATGAAGTCATCTCATAAGTGCTTATGATGGATTGGAGGGGCTTAAGACATTAATATGTGCCTCATGTATGGAGATTCCAATAATAAAATCTACTAAAGAGCATTGTCTCTCTAGCTTCACATTGTTATACAATTTCCAAGCACTAAGCAGAGTCATCGACAAGCAAATGTCAAGTGGCATCATAGTTTTGAGAAAATCTTCTAGTACATTGAAGCATCTTCTATGAGCTTGAAGCTCTACCACTAGGGTCATGTCATACAAATCATATCTTGTACTAATATATTTCCCTTCTAAACATGGAACAATAGACACCATCATCTACTAAACCTGCACAACTGAATGCTGTGAGGATTCTATTGGATGTTATGTTATTCGTGTATATGCCGTTATGGTGCATACTCTTGAGATGCTCTTCAGATAACCCATCCTCCCCAAGTTGGGTATATCCTATGATTATTGTACTCCACGATACCATTTACGGAGCTGGTAGGTTTTGAAAGGTTAGTTTTGCTTTGCTTCCATTCTCCATATTTAGCATATAACCTAAAACATTGTCAAACTAAAGTATATTATCAACTATTTGCCAATGAGTACGTTTGCCATTCCATAAGGAACCTGAGGTTCCACAAGCTTTCAACAAGCTCACAACTATTACTTTGTTAGCTCTATGCCTTGAAGATGCATGTGTCTCTCCTCCCCTCGGTGAAGGACAAGAGATAAATATCATTACCAATCAGAGAAACAAGTACAATAAGTTGAGAGACGGGTTTAAAACTCAAAGGGAGAAAATGCCTCTTTGTGCAAGGCTACCTGTTTGTTGAAGGTGTACCTGGCAAACCTTCAACTCAGTGGTTGAGAACCTCCAGGTTGCTTAAGGCAACCAATCTATGGCCAAATCCCTGCACAAATCAACTTAAACTAGCTTGTGAATCACTTGTCCCTGAACAAGAAAAAACTGTCTGCCAAAAATTGTTTGCCAAATGAAAAGAGATGAGTGTTTTTTGTTGAGAACACTTGCAATCAATGCTCAAGGGAGTTCAAAAGATGCTTACAAGAGTCAGAGGCAAAAGGTTGACCAGAGCTAGGTGAAAAACAGCTACCTGACTGGGTCAATTTTGGGTCAATAACCCTGGCAGAGAGCTAGAATTTGCAGATGAGAATTCACGAGGATATTTTTTGAATTTCTTTCTTTGACACTCTCAACCTAACCTAGAAGAAACGTGCATCATGTAGAAACAATAGGAAGTATGCAGTAGTGTGTACAAATGCCATTTTTATGGATTTTTTTGTGACAGTCTGTGACAGAGTTAAAGAAGATGTTTTGAATTGTGGCTACATAGGACTTTTTAGCTTTTGAATGATGGAGATAGCCTATATGAGATGAAAACAAGCTCTAGATGATCAAAATCTAGCACAAAATGCTATTTGACTAGACCTTTTTTTTTATTTTTTGAGGATTTAATGACTGACCTAATGATGCAGTATTCAACAAGCACTTCAGGCTAAAGTTTAAGCTAAGAAATGACTTATACAAACCACAGTTGTGTTTCTTGTTGAAAATCAAGCACTGCTACAGCATAAATTGAACCAACAAGATTTGACCTTCAGGAATAGCAAACATGATCTTCACCAACTTCAAATTTTCATTCAAAGGAGCCTTCAAGAATTACAATGAGGGAATTTCCCAGTAATTTGTCATGGAGAAATTCATAGAATGAAGGAAACAAAGGTAATACATATCTTCAAATGATAATAAAGGACTTTATTGCATCAGATCTTCGAGAAATCTGATACAAGGAGGCAGTACAGGGCAAGCAGAGGTCATTCCCAATAGTAGTATGCTGGATTAGATCACTCAAGCGCTGGGGTGCTCGAAAAATCTCTGAAACCTCAATGACCTCTTAAATCTGGCAATTTCCGGTCAGTTCTTGATAATGCAGTTCGGTTTTTGCCTCCTCCGCCTGTAAATGAGTTCTTGATCTGCAAGTCAATCAGTTGTGGTGTAATAATCATGATTTCTTCTTCAAAGTGGAGCCCCTTTTTCGAATAATCCCCTTTATCGTGGCCTTGCTCTTGTCTGACACTAATAAATGAGTTTTTAACAACTTTTGGCGAGATTCTTGGCATCAAAGGGCTAAATCCGGCCGGTTTAATCATGATTTGCCAGTTAGTGGGGCTAATGCTTCGGATCTTGCCATAATTCTAGGGTTCTTCACGACAACGGATATATCCCACATGCATTTGGCGAAAAATAGGCTTGATTCCACGTGGCCGAATGTGGTTGGTGGGCGTGACATGGTTTTTTGGAGGGTGGTTTAAGCCAAATATCAGTGCAACTAGGGTAGGGCGCGCATCCCGAGAACCCCCAAAAACTAGGGCTAAGTGTGGTCAAAATAGGAATCTTTGACCACCATTTTGCATGATTTTTTATGGGCTTTTAGATGGAAAAAACAAATTTTGAAAAAAAGCAACTTTAATTTTGGGCCTTTTTTCCAAGGTGTACAAGGGGATGTGGCACATGTGAGATGACCCGGGCAAATCGTGATGTGGCATGGTGAGGTGGAAGGCAAGGTGTCAAAGAAATTTTCCCTAGGTAAAATCTTGATGAAGTGTGACAAGGTGTGAGTGACACGTGTTGGGTGAGTTGGTGATGATGTGGATGATGTGTGCATGACCTTTGAAGGTGAGGTGGCACTAGATATTGATCTTTTTCGACTTAGTCAACTTTGAACCTTCATGATTTGATCTTTGACCCATACTTTGGTCTTGAATTTGGTCATGTAATGGACTAGTGGAGCTTCTCTCCTCTTTCTTTCTCTTTTCTTAGAGAGAGAGTGTGCTTCTAATGGCTTGTCAAGTGCATGGTCATGGATCATGATGTGTGTGTGTGATGTACATGGTGCATATGTGTGAAACATGAGGTGTGTGAGATTTTGCCCTAGGGAAAAAAACTCTGAGCCAGGGAAATGAGATGAATGAAATGAGGGATGGGTATGAGGGATGAATATAGATGTCAGCAATGCCTTCTTTAGCCAATATCTCTAAGGTGGTGTGAAAATCTCAAAAGTTGGCAAGACAACATACTTCTTTTGGAGTCTTCTAATCTTTGGCTAGGGGTCTTCTCTTTTTGACTTGCTTTCCAACCTTTGACTCAAGTCTTGCTCACTTTTTGAATGCTCCTTTGAATGTTCTCCATTGGTCTTTAACTTGGTGTAAGGATTTGTCTTCATACCTAAACAATGAGCTCCAAATAGAAATGCCTTGCAAGTGTGTCTTGATCTTTTTGTGTTTTCTTGTGAAGTTGCTCTTACATGCTGCCACAAGGTGGCAGCATCATGCTAAACAAACAGAGGGAGTGTGGAGTGGAGATGGTGTTCTTCACATGAGCTTGCCAATGTGGTGGAAAGGTTGGCAGCAGTCAGGGAGAAGGCTTGTGTGCATGGGGGAACAAGGATGGTGGAAGTAAGCTGCTTGAGTGTTCAAATGAATATGAATGAGTCAAGTGATGAACCTGCATGACTGAATGATAAATCTGTTAGTACTTTGACTGCCATGTGGAGGTATGGTGGCAGTCTTTGACCTGGTTTTGAATGAAATGGAGATGGGGGAAGGGCTTGTAATGGATTTTGGCCAACTTTGAGTTATGTGCTTGTGAGTGTTCTGAAGGGTGGACCTGCATGGTAATGTGTGTGACCTGCTATTGGTTTAAGCATGTTTGGAGCTCCTTTTGCTGCTTTTGCTGAGAGGTAAACATGATTAGGAAGTAAGGAAAGTGTTGTTTGCATAACAAAGTAATCTAGGCCTAGTTAAATCTATTCTAACCTACAATTACCTAGTTTCTGCAAGCAGGACTATTCAAATAGGCTTAAGGCAACATGCTGTTGCCAGTACCTCTTTAAGTGAAGGATATTGAAAGGATTTGGCAGTTCCTGGCCATCCTTGAGCCAATAAGACTCCTTGCCAGCCTCACCAATGATTTCATAGGGTCCTTCTCACAAATTCTCAAACTTCTCTGCAACTTTCTCTCTGGCCTTGTTCCATTTCAGCACGAGTTCTCTTATCTTCATGGTACCTTGTAATCTGTGAGCAGCTTTGAATGCTGCCACATCCTTAGCCTTTTTCAGCAAGATTGCATTTTCAGCATCATACCTGTGCTCCTCAAGTTGCATCAACCTAATAAACCTGTCTTGCAGAGCATCTTCCATCTTGAGGTTAATAATATGTGCCATTCTTAAAGAAGGCAGTTCTAATTCTACAGGTAAGATAGCCTCAATGCCATAAACCAAACTAAATGGGGTATGCTTGGTGGCATGCTTTATAGTAGTTCGGTAGGCCCATAATGAATCAGTTAATCTCAAATGCCAGTCTTTCTTGGATATGCTTACTGTTTTTTGCAGAATTGACTTAAGTACCTTGTTTGTTGACTCTGCCTGACCATTTCCTTGGGGATAATATGTTGAACTCTTTGTGTGCTTGATCTTGAGGGTGCAGAGTAGCTGCTCAATCACTTCATTGACAAATTGTGAACCTCTATCTGATATTAGCTTCAAGGGGATGCCAAATCTGGCACAGATGTTTTCATGAAGGAATCTGGCTGTTGTTATGGCATTTGCTTGTCTCAATGGCACTGCTTCTGCCCATTTTGTGAAACAATCCGTAGCTACCAATATAAACTCATGCTGAGCAGAAGAAGGGGGATCTATAGGCCCTATAAAATCCAATTCCCAGACTTGAAAGGATGCTGGAGATATTATGGCTGTCAGTGGAGCAGGTTGGAGGATTCTCTTTCCAAATATCTGGCATTTGTGGCAACTTCTAATGTTTTCAAAGCAGTCCTTGAAGATTGAAGGCCAATAGTGACCTGACCTAAGTATCTTTTTGGCAGTTGTGTCTGCATCAAAGTGACCTCCACATACACCCTCATGACAAGCTTTTAACACCAATTCTGCCTCAAACTTGTCCACACACCTTAGCAAGATACCTTCTTTGTTTACTCTGCATAAAACATCACCAATTAGCCTGAATTTTTTTACCTTGTCCGTGAATCTCCTGTTTTGGCTAGGGTTCTGATTCTTTGGTAGCTCTCCTCTTTCAAGGTACTCCCTAATTGCCTGTTGCCAGTTCTCCTCTTCAAGTAGATTAATTGTAGCCTCCATGTGAGTGCTATCTAGATCCTCCAAGTCTTCATGCTTAAAAAAAACATCAGTAAGATAAGTGCTAGGATCTTTAAATTTGAGAGTTACCTGAATGTCTATGTCATAATCTTGCACTCTGCAGGCCCACCTGCATAGCTTGGCTTTTTGTGGCTTCTTTGCAAAGAGCAAGGGCAGTGGATTTTGCTTCATGTACACTTGAGTCTTGCTACTTTGGATCAGGTGTCCCTGTTTATCAAATAAATACATCCAAGCTGCTGCACTCTTCTCAAACCTAGCATACCTCATTTCAGTATCAGACCATATTTTACTGGAGAAAGTTACAATGTCACCCCCCTGCATCAAGGTAAGGCCTACAGCCCTTTTGATTACACTCAAGTAGGCTTGGAAGGGTTCAAACATGTTTGGCGGCTTAAGCAAGGTTGATTTGCAAATGGCCTCAATGATTGCTTCAAAGGAAGTTTGGCATGCTTCTGTCCACTCTACAGTTATGAACTTGCTTTCCTTTTTTGAGAACTTCTTTCCCTTGGTCAAGTTAATGGGATGAAATGTGTGAGAGAAATGTGGCACATACATCCTTAAGAAGCTTGTCATGCCTAGAAAGCTTTTAACTTGTTTGATAGTCTTGGGTGGTGTTAAGTTTCTAAGAGCTTGGATCTTACTTTCTGCCGCCTGAATCCCCTGATTTGAGACCTCTGTCCAAGTAGATTTCCTTTTGAGCAAAAGAAGACGCATTTCTTAGGGTTTAAACTCACTCCTCCTTTCCTGCACAAAGAACATAGTTGTGTGAGATAAGTCATGTGATCTTCTAGCTTGGTATTGAGACACAGATCATCCAGGTAAACTCTGAATGCTTTAGGATCCATGTCCTTGAAAATGGTGTCCATTGCTCTCTGAAATGTGGCAGATGCATTCATAAGCCCAAAGGGCATTCTCTTCATGGCAAAAGTTCCCCATGGCGTGACAAAAGATGTCTTATCCTCTTCCTTGATGCTAATCTGGTTAAATCCTGAGAAACCATCCAAAAATGAGTATACCTCCTTTCCTGCAACTGCCTGCAATACTTCTTCAAGAAAAGGTAGAGGATAGCAGTCTTTTATTGTTGCCTTGTTCAAGTCCCTGTAATCAATACATATCCTTATGGTTTTGTTCTTCTTTTCAACTGGTACAATGCAAGACAGCCAGTCAGGGTTAATTATCTCCTTTATAACTCCAGCATCTTTCATTTTGAAGAGTTCTTCCCTAATAAGATCTAACAAAGAACTGTTAATTCTTCTAAGTTTTTGCACAACTGGTTTTGATTTTTCTTTTATCTTGATCTCAAACTCACAAACACTCCTATCGACACCTAACAATTCTTTATAATCCCAAGCAAAAACATCATTCCAACCCATTCCAAGTATTAAAGAAACTTACAAATGCTTCCCTTTCCTCTTCTTTGAACATGTCTCCTACATATAAGACTCTATCTTCATTGTTTTTCCTTACCTTGATTTCCTTTACCTATTTTTCAGAGCTGGCATTGATTACCAATATTGGATAGAGTTGCTGAAGCTCCTCATCTTCCATATCTTCCTCCTTGAGCTCCCTCAGCCAGATGCTCCATTAGTACATCTCTGCATAGGGAATCTGCCTCAGAGTTAAGCTCTCTAGGTATGTGCTGCATTTCGCAGGTTGTGAACTTTGCTAGTGCCTCCAATGCTTGTCTTTGAGTCTCACCATTTCTTCATGCTTTGCCTGATATTTCCCTTCAATCTGCCTGCATATGAGTTGTGAATCTCCAAAGATAACAAGATTAGTAACACCCAAATGGTTAGCTTCTTGAAGGCCTGCAATTAGTGCCTTATATTCTGCTATGTTTGAAGTTAGATCCTGATAGATTCTTCCTAATTTGGCTATCAATCTGTTGTCTTTTATGATTGCAGCAGATGAAGCAATGCTTAGCCTTTTTGATACATCCCCATCAAACCACATGTAAGCACTCACTTCCTTGAGCTTACCTTTGTGCACTTCCAAAGGCAGATTTTCTTTTACAAGATTTACTTGTAGGTTATAGGGTGCATCTCCTCCTCTACTCTTAATAAAATACTCTCCAATTTGTCTGGGAATTAGCATCTCCTCTTGAATGAAGTGGTAAAACTCATACTCACCTAGTTTGTTGTAAAGTGTAACAGTACTTCTGCCATCCGAGATGGTGCACTCTCCTTTTGACCAAACTGGCCTTGCATCCACAGTTGATAGCCATCTTCTTCCTAATAATAGGTTATAAATTTCTGACCTTTCATTAGCTCCCTCAAATGCTACCACAACAAAGTTAGCAGCCACCTTGATTCCTTCAATATCAATTGCTACATCACTTATCATGCCTACAGGATTGATCCTTGAGTTGGAGAAAGATTTTAGGATCATGGAGGCCTTTTTGTCCACCTCCAACCCACTTAGCTTCATAATATGATGTAGCATGACATTCAAAGGTGATCCCCCATCTAATAACACCTTGTTTAGGGTCTGATTACCAACCTTTGCTGTGCAGGTGAAGGCACCAGGATCATGCTCTTCTTGTCTTAGCATTTGTTCAGCTATATGATTAGTAAAAACCATTTGCTCTTCTCTAGTGAGGTTTACCTGCTCTTCCTTGGATATATCTACAACTTTTTCTCTATAAGAAGGAGCAATTCTTAGCAAAGTCAACAGATCTACACTTACTTTGGCGTTTTTGAGCAGATATTCAAACTCATCATTATCCTTTTTTTAGAAATTTTTAGTGAGGAGGAGGAGATACAACCTGATTATCAACTTGCTTTAGTTTCTGCACCTCTTGTTCATGAGACTCAAACTCTGCTTCTTTGCCTTTGGCATTTAGGGCTCCCCTTGTGTGCACAGCCATGATCTCCTCTTCTTTTTGAAAGCTTTTACCCTCAAAGTGCAATGAATTGCTTTCTTCCTGCAAATATCTGATGGAAGCACTAGGCTCAGGTCTTGAAAAACATCTTTCATCCTGCAATTCTTGACAGATGCACTTGGCACAACAGCCTTAGCCTTCTCTTGCCTAGCAAAATATTCTTTAACACTACATTTATCTTCATAGTGTCCTATAGCTTTGCAGAAAGTACAAAGAGGGCATTCTTTACCATAATGCCCTTTCTTACCACATTTTAGACATGTCCTATACCAGCAATAATCTCAAGAATGGGTGTTTCTGGTGCAGTGAGCACATGCTGGGTAAACTCTCCTTTCTGGTTGGCTGACCTTCATTTCCACGAGTTGCTTGGTCACCTCAGCCAAGGCCTCAGTGACCTTATTGAGATCTGCTCTTATATCTGACTCAGAACAGTTTGCATCATCAGTCTTACTTTTCTTCTTCTCCTTTTGAATGGCATAGACAGGCACAGGGGCAGATCCTATGTATTCTTGATCATAATCAGGGAAAAAAGGGTCATTTGAAGCTTACAGGTCATCAGGGAGGTAGGCCAACATTTCAGATGCTTCAATGGATCTTGTGAAAGCTTTGTGTATGGTGTCAAAACCTTCTTGCCTCTGTAGCTTCAGCATTTTTCTGTAGACTCGAGGTCTGCTGCTTAATCCCCTGATACAAGAGGCAACCAAATGTAAAGTGTGGTTAGGTACCTTGTGCACTTGGCACTTGGTGAGATAGCAATTAAACCTTTCAACATACTGGTGAATTGTTTCACCATTTTTTATGTGAAAGTTCTGCAGCTCAAATACTAGATCTTGTGGTTCAAGAAGTTTTCCAAACCTGGCCAAGAATTTCTTGACAATTTCCTCCCAAGTGTTAGCACCATCACTAATCACATACTCTAGCCAAGCTCTAACTTCCTCACTCTTAAAGCATTTCTTAAATTCAGCAAACTTGCTCCCTTTCTTATAGCCACACTCTTGATAATATTCCTCAAAGATTTTCAGAAAGTTATTGGCATTGATGCTTGGATCAAAAGTGGGGACAGGTGCAGGAATATTCAGCTCAAAATATGTGCAAGGCATGCCTGAACCATTTGGCAGTGTAACATGTGGTATTGATGATGATTCAGGGTTTTCTGGTAGTTCAGTATGTTCAGCAGCATCAACATTTCTTCTGGGAGCCATGAGTTCCAAGATCCAGGTGATATTGTCTCGGTAGAACCTCCAAGATGTTGAAGGTGTACCTGGCAAACCTTCAACTCAGTGGTTGAAAACCTCCAGGTTGTTTAAGGCAACCAATCTATGGCCAAATCCCTGCACAAATCAACTTAAACTAGCTTGTGAATCACTTGTCCCTGTCCCTGGACAAGAAAAAACTGTCTGCCAAAAAATGTTTGCCAAATGAAAAGGGATGAGTGTTTTTTGTTGAGAACACTTGCAATCGATGCTCAAGGGAGTCCAAAAGATGCCTACAAGAGTCAGAGGCAAAAGGTTGACCAGAGCTAGGTGAAAAACAGCTACCTGACTGGGTCAATTTTGGGTCAATAACCCTGGCAGAGAGCTAGAATTTGCAGATGAGAATTCACAAGGATATTTTTTGAATTTCTTTCTTTGACACTCTCAATCTAACCTAGAAGACACGTGCATCATGTAGAAACAACAGGAAGTATGCAATAGTGTGTACAAATGCCATTTTTATGGATTTTTTTGTGACAGTCTGTGACAGATGAAAACAAGCTCTAGATGATCAAAATCTAGCACAAAATGCTATTTGACTAGACCTTTTTTTTTTTTTTTTTTTTTTTTTGGAGGATTTAATGACTGACCTAATGATGCAGTATTCAACAAGCACTTCAAGCTAAAGTTTAAGCTAAGGAATGACTTATACAAACCACAGTTGTGTTTCTTGTTGAAATTCAAGCACTGCTACAGCATAAATTGAACCAGCAAGATTTGACCTTCAAGAATAGCAAACATGATCTTCACCAACTTCAAATTTTCATTCAAAGGAGCCTTCAAGAATTACAATGAGGGAATTTCCCAGTAATTTGTCATGGAGAAATTCATAGAATGAAGGAAACAAAGGTAATACATATCTTCAAATGATAATAAAGGACTTTATTGCATCAGATCTTCGAGAAATCTGATACAAAGAGGCAGTACAAGGCAAGCAGAGGTCATTCCCAACAGTAGTATGCTGGATTAGATCACTCAAGTGCTGGGGTGCTCGAAAAATCTCTGAAACCTCAATGACCTCTTAAATCTGGCAACTTCCGGTCAGTTCTTGATAATGCAGTTCGGTTTTTGCCTCCTCCGCCTGTTCTGCAATCAGTTGTGGTGTAATAATCATGATTTCTTCTTCAAAGTGGAGCCCCTTTTTCGAATAATCCCCTTTATCGTGGCCTGACACTAATAAATGAGTTTTTAACAACTTTTGGCGAGATTCTTGGCATCAAAGGGCTAAATCCGGCCGGTTTAATCATGATTTGCCAGTTAGTGGGGCTAATGCTTCGGATCTTGCCATAATTCTAGGGTTCTTCACGACAACGGATATATCCCACAGGCATTTGGCGAAAAATAGGCTTGATTCCACGTGGCTGAATGTGGTTGGTCGGGGCGTGACATGGTTTTTTGGAGGATAGTTTAAGCCAAATATCAGTGCAACTAGGGTAGGGCGCGCATCCCGAGAACCCCAAAAACTAGGGCTAAATGTGGTCAAAATAGGAATCTTTGACCACCATTTTGCATGATTTTTTATGGGCTTTCAGATGGAAAAAACAAATTTTGAAAAAAAGCAACTTCAATTTTGGGCCTTTTTTCCAAGGTGTACAAGGGGATGTGGCACATGTGAGATGACTGGGCAAATGCTGACGATGTGGCATGGTGAGGTGGAAGGCAAGGTGTCAAAGAAATTTTCCCTAGGTAAAATCTTGATGAAGTGTGACAAGGTGTGAGTGACACGTGTTGGGTGAGTTGGTGATGATGTGGATGATGTGTGCATGACCTTTGAAGGTGAGGTGGCACTAGATATTGATCTTTTTCGACTTAGTCAACTTTGAACCTTCAGGATTTGATCTTTGACCCATACTTTGGTCTTGAATTTGGTCATGTAATGGACTAGTGGAGCTTCTCTCCTCTTTCTTTCTCTTTTCTTAGAGAGAGAGTGTGCTTCTAATGGCTTGTGAAGTGCATGGTCATGGATCATGATGTGTGTGTGTGATGTACATGGTGCATATGTGTGAAACATGAGGTGTGTGAGATTTTGCCCTAGGGAAAAAAACTCTGAGCTAGGGAAATGAGATGAATGAAATGAGGGATGGGTATGAGGGATGAATAATATAGATGTGAGCAATGCCTTCTTTAGCCAATATCTCTAAGGTGGTGTGAAAATCTCAAAAGTTGGCAAGACAACATACTTCTTTTGGAGTCTTCCAATCTTTGGCTAGGGGTCTTCTCTTTTTGACTTGCTTTCCAACCTTTGACTCAAGTCTTGCTCACTTTTTGAATGCTCCTTTGAATGTTCTCCATTGGTCTTTAACTTGGTGTAAGGATTTTCATACCTAAACAATGAGCTCCAAATAGAAATGCCTTGCAAGTGTGTCTTGATCTTTTTGTGTTTTCTTGTGAAGTTGCTCTTACATGCTGCCACAAGGTGGCAGCATCATGCTAAACAAACAGAGGGAGTGTGGAGTGGAGATGGTGTTCTTCACATGAGCTTGCCAATGTGGTGGAAAGGTTGGCAGCAGTCAGGGAGAAGGCTTGTGTGCATGGGGGAACAAGGATGGTGGAAGTAAGCTGCTTGAGTGTTCAAATGAATATGAATGAGTCAAGTGATGAACCTGCATGACAGAATGATAAATCCGTTAGTACTTTGACTGCCATGTGGAGGTATGGTCGCAGTCTTTGACCTGGTTTTGAATGAAATGGAGATGGGGGAAGGGCTTGTAATGGATTTTGGCCAACTTTGAGTTATGTGCTTGTGAGTGTTCTGAAGGGTGGACCTGCATGGTAATGTGTGTGACCTGCTATTGGTTTAAGCATGTTTGGAGCTCCTTTTGCTGCTTTTGCTGAGAGGTAAACATGATTAGGAAGTAAGGAAAGTGTTGTTTGCATAACAAAGTAAATCTAGGCCTAGTTAAATCTATTCTAACCTACAATTACCTAGTTTCTGCAAGCAGGACTATTCAAATAGGCTTAAGGCAACATGCTGTTGCCAGTACCTCTTTAAGTGAAGGATATTGAAAGGATTTGGCAGTTCTTGGCCATCTGTGAGATCCTTGAGCCAATAAGACTCCTTGCCAGCCTCACCAATGATTTCATAGGGTCCTTCCCACAAATTCCCTGCAACTTTCTCTCTGGCCTTGTTCCATTTCAGCACGAGTTCTCTTATCTTCATGGTACCTTGTAATCTGTGAGCAGCTTTGAATGCTGCCACATCCTTAGCCTTTTTCAGCAAGATTGCATTTTCAGCATCATACCTGTGCTCCTCAAGTTGCATCAACCTAATAAACCTGTCTTGCAGAGCATCTTCCATCTTGAGGTTAATAATATGTGCCATTCTTAAAGAAGGCAGTTCTAATTCTACAGGTAAGATAGCCTCAATGCCATAAACCAAACTAAATGGGGTATGCTTGGTGGCATGCTTTATAGTAGTTCGGTAGGCCCATAATGAATCAGTTAATCTCAAATGCCAGTCTTTCTTGGATATGCTTACTATTTTTTGCAGAATTGACTTAAGTACCTTGTTTGTTGAATCTGCCTGACCATTTCCTTGGGGATAATATGTTGAACTCTTTGTGTGCTTGATCTTGAGGGTGCAGAGTAGCTGCTCAATCGCTTCATTGACAAATTGTGAACTGCTTAAGACATTAATATGTGCCTCATGTATGGAGATGCCAATAATAAAATCTACTAAAGAGCATTGTCTCTCTAGCTTCACATTGTTATACAATTTTCAAGCACTAAGCAGAGTCATCGACAAGCAAATGTCAAGTGGCATCATAGTTTTGAGAAAATCTTCTAGTACATTGAAGCATCTTCTATGAGCTTGAAGCTCTACCACTAGGGTCATGTCATACAAATCATATCTTGTACTAATATATTTCCCTTCTAAACATGGAACAATAGACACCATCATCTACTAAACCTGCACAACTGAATGCTGTGAGGATACTATTGGATGTTATGTTATTCGTGTATATGCCGTTATGGTGCATACTCTTGAGATGCTCTTCAGATAACCCATCCTCCCCAAGTTGGGTATATCCTATGATTATTGTACTCCACGATACCATTTCTGGAGCTGGTAGGTTTTGAAAGGTTAGTTTTGCTGCTTCCATTCTCCATATTTAGCATATAACCTAAAACATTGTCAAACTAAAGTATATTATCAACTATTTGCCAATGAGTACGTTTGCCATTCCATAAGGAACCTGAGGTTCCACAAGCTTTCAACAAGCTCACAACTATTACTTTGTTAGCTCTATGCCTTGAAGATGCATGTGTCTCTTCCCCCCCCCCGTGAAGGACAAGAGATAAATATCATTACCAATCAGAGAAACAAGTACAATAAGTTGAGAGACGGGTTTAAAACTCAAAGGGAGAAAATGCCTCTTTGTGCAAGGCTACCTGTTTGTTGGTGTACCTGGCAAACCTTCAACTCAGTGGTTGAGAACCTCCAGGTTGCTTAAGGCAACCAATCTGTGGCCAAATCCCTGCACAAATCAACTTAAACTAGCTTGTGAATCACTTGTCCTTGAACAAGAAAAAACTGTCTGCCAAAAATTGTTTGCCAAATGAAAAGGGATGAGTGTTTTTTGTTGAGAACACTTGCAATCAATGCTCAAGGGAGTCCAAAAGATGCTTACAAGAGTCAGAGGCAAAAGGTTGACCAGAGCTAGGTGAAAAACAGCTACCTGACTGGGTCAATTTTGGGTCAATAACCCTGGCAGAGAGCTAGAATTTGCAGATGAGAATTCACGAGGATATTTTTTGAATTTCTTTCTTTGACACTCTCAACCTAACCTAGAAGACACGTGCATCATGTAGAAACAATAGGAAGTATGCAGTACTGTGTATAAATGCCATTTTTATGGATTTTTTTGTGACAGTCTGTGACAGAGTTAAAGAAGGTGTTTTGAATTGTGGCTACACAGGACTTTTTAGCTTTTGAATGATGGAGATATCCTATATGAGATGAAAACAAGCTCTAGATGATCAAAATCTAGCACAAAATGCTATTTGACTAGACCTTTTTTTTTTTTTTTTTGAGGATTTAATGACTGACCTAATGATGCAGTATTCAACAAGCACTTCAGACTAAAGTTTAAGCTAAGGAATGACTTATACAAACCACAGTTGTATTTCTTGTTGAAAATCAAGCACTGCTACAGCATAAATTGAACCAGCAAGATTTGACCTTCAGGAATAGCAAACATGATCTTCACCAACTTCAAATTTTCATTCAAAGGAGCCTTCAAGAATTACAATGAGGGAATTTCCCAGTAATTTGTCATGGAGAAATTCATAGAATGAAGGAAACAAAGGTAATACATATCTTCAAATGATAATAAAGGACTTTATTGCATCAGATCTTCGAGAAATCTGACACAAGGAGGCGATCTGAGGGCAAGCGAGAGGTCATTCCCAACAAATGGTATCTTTGGATTAGATCACTCAAGCGCTGGGGTGCTCGAAAAATCTCTGAAACCTCAATGACCTCTTAAATCTGGCAATTTCCGGTCAGTTCTTGATAATGCAGTTCGGTTTTTGCCTCCTCCGCCTGTAAATGAGTTCTTGATCTGCAAGTCAATCAGTTGTGGTGTAATAATCATGATTTCTTCTTCAAAGTGGAGCCCCTTTTTCGAATAATCCCCTTTATCATGGCCTTGCTCTTGTCTGACACTAATAAATGAGTTTTTAACAACTTTTGGCGAGATTCTTGGCATCAAAGGGCTAAATCCGGCCGGTTTAATCATGATTTGCCAGTTAGTGGGGCTAATGCTTCGGATCTTGCCATAATTCTAGGGTTCTTCACGACAACGGATATATCCCACAGGCATTTGGCGAAAAATAGGCTTGATTCCACGTGGCTGAATGTGGTTGGTCGGGGCGTGACATGGGTTTTTGGAGGATAGTTTAAGCCAAATATCAGTGCAACTAGGGTAGGGCGCGCATCCCGAGAACCCCAAAAACTAGGGCTAAATGTGGTCAAAGTAGGAATCTTTGACCACCATTTTGCATGATTTTTTATGGGCTTTCAGATGGAAAAAACAAATTTTGAAAAAAAGCAACTTCAATTTTGGGCCTTTTTTCCAAGGTGTACAAGGGGATGTGGCACATGTGAGATGACTGGGCAAATGCTGACGATGTGGCATGGTGAGGTGGAAGGCAAGGTGTCAAAGAAATTTTCCCTAGGTAAAATCTTGATGAAGTGTGACAAGGTGTGAGTGACACGTGTTGGGTGAGTTGGTGATGATGTGGATGATGTGTGCATGACCTTTGAAGGTGAGGTGGCACTAGATATTGATCTTTTTCAACTTAGTCAACTTTGAACCTTCAGGATTTGATCTTTGACCCATACTTTGGTCTTGAATTTGGTCATGTAATGGACTAATGGAGCTTCTCTCCTCTTTCTTTCTCTTTTCTTAAAGAGAGAGTGTGCTTCTAATGGCTTGTCAAGTGCATGGTCATGGATCATGATGTGTGTGTGTGATGTACATGGTGCATATGTGTGAAACATGAGGTATGTGAGATTTTGCCCTAGGGAAAAAAACTCTGAGCCAGGGAAATGAGATGAATGAAATGAGGGATGGGTATGAGGGATGAATATAGATGTGAGCAATGCCTTCTTTAGCCAATATCTCTAAGGTGGTGTGAAAATCTCAAAAATTGGCAAGACAACATACTTCTTTTGGGGTCTTCCAATCTTTTACTAGGGGTCTTCTCTTTTTGACTTGCTTTCCAACCTTTGACTCAAGTCTTGCTCACTTTTTGAATGCTCCTTTGAATGTTCTCCATTGGTCTTTAACTTGGTGTAAGGATTTGTCTTCATACCTAAATAATGAGCCCCAAATAGAAATGCCTTGCAAGTGTGTCTTGATCTTTTTGTGTTTTCTTGTGAAGTTGCTCTTACATGCTACCACAAGGTGGCAGCATCATGCTAAACAAATAGAGGGAGTGTGGAGTGGAGATGGTGTTCTTCACATGAGCTTGCCAATGTGGTGGAAAGGTTGGCAGCAATCAGGGAGAAGGCTTGTGTGCATGGGGGAACAAGGATGGTGGAAGTAAGCTGCTTGAGTGTTCAAATGAATATGAATGAGTCAAGTGATGAACCTGCATGACAGAATGATAAATCTGTTAGTACTTTGACGGCCATGTGGAGGTATGGTGGCAGTCTTTGACCTGGTTTTGAATGAAATGGAGATGGGGGAAGGGCTTGTAATGGATTTTGGCCAACTTTGAGTTATGTGCTTGTGACTGTTCTGAAGTGTGGACCTGCATGGTAATGTGTGTGACCTGCTATTGGTTTAAGCATGTTTGGAGCTCCTTTTGCTGCTTTTGCTGAGAGGTAAACATGATTAGGAAGTAAGGAAAGTGTTGTTTGCATAACAAAGTAAATCTAGGCCTAGTTAAATCTATTCTAACCTACAATTACCTAGTTTCTGCAAGCAGGACTATTCAAATAGGCTTAAGGCAACATGCTGTTGCCAGTACCTCTTTAAGTGAAGGATATTGAAAGGATTTGGCAGTTCTTGGCCATCTGTGAAATCCTTGAGCCAATAAGACTCCTTGCCAGCCTCACCAATGATTTCATAGGGTCCTTCCCACAAATTCCCTACAACTTTCTCTCTGGCCTTGTTCGAAGCAACTAGCACGACTGAGCAATTACGGTCACTACTCATACATGATGTCACTGCTTTATTTTAATTTCGACTATATTCTTCTCTCTGTGTCCAACCCAAATCCATCTTTAACACATAAATATTAGGACAAAAAAAAAATTAGAATCAACAAAAAATAACATTGCGTTATCTATGTCGTGAAAGCATGGATATCAAAACAAATTTGGATATTGAAATAGGTGAAGGGACATAGATGACATCTTAATACACAAAGGGTCTTCCTTTTACTATTTTTCTTTGCATCCTAAGTGATAACCAAAGACATGGGCACTAGCTCTAGAAGTGAGCTAAGGGTCAACTCTCACTAGCCGTTAGGTTAGGTTAAATAGGGCAAATAACGAAAACTTGCTTTCATAGTAGCACTTAAGTTACTACCAGTTAAGTTAGGATTTGGTTAAATTTTAATTTGGTTAACTTAACCAGGCCGCTTTCATACCGATGATAGTTAGGTTAAGTTAAGTTAAAACATTAGCTGGACCCCTTATTTTAAACTAGAAGTTAAGTGACCTAGGAGAGGTACATTTAACTCAGTTAAGAATTAGCTTAACCTAACTGCTAAGTGAGAAAGGGATAATAATCTAGTTAGGTTATTTGTTTTTTACATGAAAATGGCATGTTTGGTGGTCCTTTTCCAGGCAGTGGAAACATTTTTTAGATTTTTTCAGGGAGCGTGTACCATGGTTTTCCCTTTCCAATGGCATGAAAAATATGACACCCACCAAAAATAATGAGACATCCAAATTGAGGTTCAAAAAGAGAGAAATACATAGAGAGAAAAATAAAGACAAAAAAAGAATACCAGAAATATAGAAAAAGAAAAGATAGAAAATTAATCATGTATCTCTTCATGGGTTGTTGGTTTTAACAACTAAGAAATACTTGAGATATCTTTAACTTAGTGGCATCTCTTACCTTAGTGAAAAATGGACATGGTTATCTCTAACCTAACAAAGCCTCCTGACTACTAGTGTGAAGCACCAAGTGATTGTAAATGTTAGATTATTTTGTTTTTATGAATTTAACCCAAGTAATCTCTAACAAGTCTAGTGGGAATGTATATTTTTGTAATCCATTAAGTTACTCTTAACTTAATGATTTTAATGGGAAAGCATAACCTCTTTTCGGTCAGGTTAAAAGATAACCAACCTGTTAAATTAACTTAACTTAATGGCGAGTGGGAAATGGCCCTAAATGTCCAAAACCCATTTAAAAAATTTGGGATGAGAGGGACAACACCCTGGAATGAGGGTATTATGCTCTATTATAACAAACGAGGGCCGGAGGCCCAAGTTTGTTATAGTAGGGCATGATACTCGAGTTCTAGAGTGTTATCCGCATTAACAACCTGGGCCCGAGAGTTTTATGGTGGTTTTATAGTGGTTTCCATAACAAGCTAGGTGTTTGTGGTCATTTGGCATAACAAACTAGGCGTTTATGCACTTTTTAATGTGTTACTGGTGGGTAACACCACTGCAACCAACGGCTGAGATATGATCTCAGTATTAAAACTTGAGGGCCAGGTTAAGGATGGATGGATGGAATCAATTCATATACGCTACCCTATTATTAGACGAAATCAATTCATATACGTTAGAGATGGATGGCAAGGTATCCATTTTAATATGGATGGCAACATCTAGGCCGTCTGCGCAAGATAAGCCCAAAAATACTCCATGTGGACAGATAAACCCTAAAATTATTGTCGAATAGCAGGCGACCTTAATATCAAAAAATAGGAGGCGGTGGCAGAATTTCTGCCCTGGGTGAGCCGAAAATGATCTTTAATCCCGGATTTGCACGATGGTGGTAAATGTCTAAATGTCTGCTCCGTCTCCGGTCCTCTGCAAGTAGGCATGGCACGATCCATCTCTACATTGCATTCTTGTCGTACATCCTCATTTTTGAAGCGAAAGTCTATGATGAGATGTTTTTGAAGCAAAGGTCTATGATGAATGTCTAGGTCAGCTCAGTCAGCTCCTCTGCAAGCAGGTATGGGGTTTTTCGTCTCTGCATTGTGTTCTTTTGATACATCTTTGTTTTCTCCAACTTGATATTTCATCTGTGCCCCATAGGTTTGATGCAAAAACCATGTGTCTGTCTGGTCCAAGGCGGTGGAATCCATCTGACCGCAGTGACAAATTCTGCTTGTTCAATCTGCCCTAGCTGAGCCAAAAATGGCTCCTCAATTCCGGATTTATAAGAGGTAAGTTGGTGCATTGCAAGATCTTTGCTTCAACACTATTTGTCGGTTAGTGCTACCATAACTCAAAAATTCTCTCCACATTATGAAGCTGTTTAAAAATTACTGTTGATGCTTTAGAACGCATTTGATTTTCTTAATGCTTTGCGACCAATCTGTGCATGATCTGTAACTATAAGTATCCGGATCCTTCAACCTGTTCCTTCCATGTGCCTATGTATCTGTTTTGTAGGTTTCAGCATCTATATAAACAGATCAAATAAATTAGGCATGTAACCACCAAATATGCAGGTCCTATTTGTTAGCATGTCTCCCTCTACTTGTGCAGAAAGTTCACAAAGATTGTACTGAATGGGGATTAGTAAAAGTGCTGGCCTTCTGTAAGTAATGCAAAAGAAACCTATCTTGAAGAATGGACCTTATTGGCAATGTGCAAATGCTTGCTTCCTTATTTTGCTATTAAAAAATATCCAATGTGTGCTTTCTTACGTGTATGTGCTCTAACGGGCTTCGCTTGGCCCACTTTGAGAGGCAACAGGATAAGCAGGGCCTTGCCGACTTGCGAGCTCGCGTGGATTCCCTCCTCACCACCGTGGAGACTATGGCATGCGACAAGCAGGGTGTGGAAGCGGGGGATCTGATGGCAACTATTTCCCCGCCGATGTCGGGCTGGGGTATGCCAGCGTGATACGAAACGTCAGAGCCATCGTCCGAAGCCAACCAGTGCGGTGAGAACCCCGGCGTAGGGGGAACCCACACAAGATCGGGGAGATCCGGGAGCTCAAAGCAACCATTGCCCGGCAAAAGGCCTCGGCCTCCGTGCTCAGGTCCATGAACACCGCGGCCTTTGCACAAATGAGTTGGCCCGGCGGCCCGAGATTCCAACAGGGAGCTAGGCTCCCAGGCTCCAGGCGGCCCGGTCGCAAACACGGGGGACGCCAAGCGCCGCGTGCCCCACGACCCGCAGTGCGTCAAACGCGAGGCAAGGCGGGCGCGCCACCTCCTCCATCTTGCTGCCCGCACCCCCGCCCTTTTGTGAGCGGCCCACACACTCCAGCCCAACAAAGGCCACACCGGCCGACAGCTAATGTTGCCCCTCGACCTCGGTGAGCAGCAGGAGCGTGGCACGACGCCATAATGTGGTGGTGCGTGGACTTTCTTTACCTTCAGGAGAAGATCTCACCAATACTTTATTCTTGATGAGATCCTATCTCAATGGCATTCCGGACTGCGTGCAAATTGCTAGAGCGAGCCGCTTTGGGGCTCAGATGACGCTCGCCTCTAATAGTTGTCACCTTCATTGGCAGGACATGCGAGTACGGAGGCCATCCTACATCCAGTAGACAACCGGGCTGGGACTGCCTCAGATGTTGACCCGATCTCACCTAGGGATGCAACAGAGTCCCCGCGGCAGATGAATGCCAGGTCGTGGACGCCCGCCGAGAGAGGGGGCGTAGCCTTGTCCGGGGGGCAAGCCTTCTTTTTTCAGGCCGGGCCGAGGTAGCCGGTGCAATGCGCAAAAATTGGCACTCCCCAACTGCCGCCGCTGCCGCTTTTGCGGTCCGCTACCCCTCTTGCACCTCTGCTCCCGCGCCTCAGACCTTCTTTCGAGCGCCGCTGCTTTAATCCCCCCGCAGCGGGACGAGGTCATCGAAGTCCACATCGAATGCCCGACAAATAGGAACGTGCCTCCGGATGGTGTCTTGGAACCTGTCGGGGCTTCCCACGGCGAGAAAGGCGAGAGTCTCAACTCTATTGCACCGGATATGGATCTCATTTTCCTCATGGAAACATGGGAGCATCACGAGAACCTGACGCCGAGACCTCGGGCTATCCGCATTTCTCGGTGTTCAATGAGTGCGCGACGGCGAGGCATGGCGGGGTTGCCCGCTACTCTGCGCAACCTTGAGGCACTTTCAGTCTCGTTGCACAAAAGCATGTGTACAATCGCTACTTGTGGGTGCGTCTGCGGCATGGACAAGTGGCGACACTCTCCCTCATAGCAACATGCTACTTTCCACATGCCGAGCAACTTTTATAACACTCATTCGGATGTGGATCGATTGGAGCCTTATGTCGATCTATATGATGACATACGCTGGCCCTGAAAACGGTTAGGCGGGGTTATGTTGCTTGGCGACTTTAATGCAATGCATACGAGGCCGAAAGCAGGTTTCAAAATTTGAGCCCCCGGCGAGGGCGTCTTGCAACTGAACCCCGCAGAGGTGGCTTGGTCAAGGATATCGATGACGACCATATTTCGCGCTATGGCGTGCGATTCTTTGTTCTTTGGGTAGTATCTTTGACCCGGTTATCTCATAATGGGTTGGTGCAATGGCCGCCCTTCCAATTTCCGCACTTGTAGACGAGGGAGAACCAAGGGGCGGCTCCGGTGTGGTGGATTATCTGGCTGGTTGAGGAACGGGTCTGCACTGGTTACTCATTTTTCCATCGGACGGACACTTTCGGGGGAAGTAGACTCCGACCACCGCCCCTGTTCATGCATCTCCGATTGGGAAGCTCCCCGTGCACCCTCTCTTGCCTCAACACACCGGGTGCCCAGTGCGCTGGACTCACGGCCGTCGCGGGGACCTATGCCCACCGCTTGAGCATGATCACGGCGGAACCGCGCAACTCCCCACACTTCAAGAACAATGCGCTTTCCGGTGACTCACCGCCGGCGGGCCGCGGAAAGATGCTTTGGGAGAGGCCGCTCACGGCAAAGCCTCGAGCACCACCACCTTCCCCCTTAACCGATGGTTTGATGATGAGTGTCGGGGAGCTCAAACGCACACCTTCGGCAAGTCAGTCCCCATCTCACGCCCACGGTAGTCGGTCAATACCGGTTCCTTTCTCAAGAACAAGAAGGCCGGATACCTCGCGAGAGCATCGACTAATTGATGTTTGGTCTCCCGGGCCGCACCCGGGACATTACGGAGAAGGGTCTTGAGCAAGCACCTGACCCCCGCGGGGAACATCACCTGAGGAGCAATGGGTACGGTGCTTTGCAAATTTGTATGACCAGCTCGGGGGCGGGCACCAGTCCCTCCACGAGATAGGCATGGCTCGGGTTATCACAGGGGGGATGTCATCATGGGCCTCTGGCCCCTAGCTAATGGGAAGGCGGCCGATTTAGATGGCATGCGGTGAGCTTCCGAAATGGGGCTGGGCCTCCACGGGTGCCTGTTCTCACGGCATTGTTCAATAAAGCATTGCGAGAAGGCTTCCCTCACGAATGGACCACTAGTAGAGTAGTGCCCATATACAAAGGGGGACCCTCAATGTCCGGCCAACTACCGCACTATTATGGTCAGCTCTCTTTTTGCAAAACTGCTTGGTTGGCATCCTTGAGCGTGGCCGACAATATGGGCGGAGGAAACGGAGGTGCGAGCTCTTACCGAGGCAGGTTTTCGCCCGCACATTCCACCATTGATCATATCTTCACTCTGCGCACATTGATTGAAGATAGCAGGAATCGCCGCAGAACACGTATTGTTGTTTCGTGGATTTTGCAAAGGCATTCGACCTGCATACCTTAATAAGCTATGGGACAGATTGCGGCGGTATCTCCCCACGGACTTGCGTAATCGCGATTATATAGGCTTGTCTGAGGCATGCTTTCGGGCCGTATCACATCAGCAAAGACCAACGGGTGACCCGACTAGCATTGGAGTGCGTCGGGGGTTGCCCCTCTCCCCACACTCTTTGGCCCGTACATTGATCGGTTGGAAGATTGGCTCTAGAGCATGGAGGTGCGGGCACACATATCATGCATCACACAAATCCGCAACTCATATATCTTTGGACGATGTCAACCTCATGGCCTATACTCGGAAGACATGCAACGTCACCGGATGCTCTTGACACTTTTTGCCAATTCAGCGGCATGCAAGTTAACTTGGCCAAAACTAGGGTGCTTTGCTAGTTGCATCATCCGTCGACCAAGGCTTCCCACATTCACTTACCGGGGGCAGGGAGGTAGAGGTGGCTCCGACCTACAAGTACTTGGGGATTGAGTTCTCAACTACCACCCATTGGGATCGCGGCTATCGGGTTGCGGGTCACTGCGGGGTTGGAAAGCACTATATGCCATGCGAGAACAACGACCACAAAGGCGAGTTGTATGCACAGGGTCACCCGATCACATTTGTTTCGGGCCTTGGTTGAGCCGGCCCTTTTGTATGGGGCAGAAGTTTGGGGTCCAAAGGATATCCCTCAACACACGGAATGACCTCGGCGGTCGCGAGAAGGCCTTCTTGGCACGGGCCCCGGGGGTGAAGTCCACCGGTTCCGCACCAGATCCTACTCCGAGGAGGCGAGGATTTCTACCCCTTCAACGGGCTGCATTGGAACGCCATATCGTTTACTTCCAAAAGGTGGTCGCTATGGCTGATACACGCTTGCCCGCCTTGCTTTGCCACGGCAATGGGTCCCCAACGCTGAAATCTGGCTGGAAAGACAAAGCGGGCTCCGGTGGTTCTCACGGGGGGTGTCTGAGAGGGCAAACGGATGTGTCGAGTCGGGACAAAGAAAGATCGCGAGGCACTTAAACTATACCTTGATGCTACTTTCCTTCGCGGGGTGTGGGATCACGAGGCTCGACACATGTTAAAATCTGGCACACTATCGCCAGCAAGTCAATCCTAGGCTCACAAGAGGCCCACACCCATACTTGTACACCCGGCTACCCATGAAGAAACGCAGGCTTATAGCTTCCATTCGCCGGGGGCACATCGCCTCGCATTGAAACAGGCGTTGGGCTCGTGAAGCCGCGGGAGCAAAGGCTTTGCCGATGTTGCCACCGGTAGCGATTGAGGATGAATGTCATGCCCTCCGGACACGCCCGACATTTGCCCATATCCCAGAAGCGATATGTTCGATTACTAGTGCACCGCCAGGCCGTTGCATCGGTTATTGGCTCACGGCATCGATGGGGTTTGTTGGGGTCATACCTCCGAGGAGGTTATGGATGCACGGACTCGTTTGTGTCCCTCACGGGACGGTATTGAACTGTCCCATGCAATTGTATGCGGTGTGCCGCCAGGCTTATTACTGCTAAGGTTTTCCCTCGAAACCCCTTCGGTAGGGGTTTTTTAATCCTGTCGATAATATGCTTGCTGCTCTCTTTTTTGTTTGGGTCCCATAGGCCAATTGGTCTCCGTGGACGCTAAAAACCTATTCTATTCTATTCTATTCTAAAAAGAGAAATTCATAGAGAATTCGGAAAAAAAAATAAAGAATCCAATATGGAGACTGGGCTAGCCAAAGTTCAGGCCCTCTCAAAAGTTTGAAAAAGTGATTGCCAATTGTTCGTGTGCAGATTCTAGAATGTTGCACAATTTTAAATTGAAAGGAAACATGCATAAACTTAAGTTATTTTAATGTATGCTAAACCATTAACTATAAATGAATTTGTTACTGAATAAATATCAATTCTATTGTGTAAAACATCATTGGTTTGCTTCCCAACACATCTATTATATCTTAAATCATCATTGGTTTGCTTTCCAACACTGGATATTCTTAAAGATGCGAAGCCGGTATCTAATGTCATGAAGAACCCGTTTATATTTTTGGTAATAAAGTTGAATCCTTTATTCTCAAAGCCATTATCTATTATTTGTGGAAAACCCATTTATTCTTTATGTAATAAACTTGAATCCTTTATTTTAAAAGCAACAGCTATTCATATGACACTACAATGATGATTTCATAGGGCAACCACCACGAGTTGCAAAAATTCTTAAAGCTAAAACTACTCTTGGTTTAAAAATGGATTATGTCCTAGTTTTCTGCCGTATTTAATATCAACTGTTAATTTGAAATATGATTGGCTACATGCAACACAAAGCAATTTGAAGATGCAAAACCACCACTATTTTGAAAGATACACTGTTAATTATATTATGAGAAACTTGATGTCTTTATTCTATGTAACATAAATGGCTCCTGCAATAAGATCTCCATGAGTTGATTGGGGTACCACTATGAGTTGTCTATTCTTTAAAGCTAAAGACACTAGTGGTTTACAACCTATACTACTAATTCAACACCATGTCACATAGAAATAAAACATAGCAATAAACCAAGAAAATTCACCACCACAAAGAACCATAATGGTTAACTATACCATCAAACCATAATGAGAAAATATAGGTGCTTACTATGTGGATATACCACATTGAAAAACCTTAAATATAAACTTCACTCTTTAACTGCATCTAGTTATTCAACATATTAACCCACAAAGTAGTATTAGTTTATTTTATTAGTATTTGATAAAAAATAATTTGAAAAACTAATAAGAATTTTTTTGGGGGCAGCCTTGTATATAATCATAAACTGTCAGTAACTGCCATGATAAATGCTATCCACCACTCTGCAGCTGCACCATTTTCGAATTATAAATTTCTTTACCAAATTCTTCCCTGGTTTGCCTCGCGTTCACTATCCCGCTCATGCATTCTCTGCCTTCATTCCGATCACCAATTCTTGATCCAACTATGGCCCCAAAATCCATTCCCCAACTCAGTGCTTGCTCTTCACCACATCAGAACCAAGAAATCAACACTTTCGGCAGTGGAAAATTACTAGCAAGTAGAAAACTTTTGGCGTTATCCATGATGGTACGAGTAGAAATATGTTGCATTTAGTATGCTTCATTCCTTTGCAAGAAGCACAAGGATGTTTGAGATAAGCCAAACAACTTACATTGTTCATGAGTCATGATGCCTTTTCTTAATGTACAATTTTTTTTACCATTTTCTTTGAAGACTTTCAATCCACAAAGGACTCTCAATTCATTAACAAATGTCCAAAACGTGAGAAAAAAATTGAAAGGGCAATAGCCATCTCGATATGAGCGATCTTGATTTTTGGAGTAGCAATATAGATGACCAAAATTCACTTTCTTAAAAGTTATTAGACATGAAAAAAATATCAACTGACTGATCATGAGTTACAAACAAAGAGGAACCAAAGTTTCTCACTCACATCTATGCAATGTTATTTCAACATAAAATGGTTGTTATAAATATGGAGTACCAAATGCAACTATGTTCCCACTCTGTATCTCCAATATGAAATAGATGTTATAAATTAGGGCACCGATGCAAGTATATTCCCGTTGTTGCTTAGCATTATCTATCTCTATCAAAGAACAAAGTGGAAACAATTTTAAGAAGTGAACTTAATATACATGCTATAACATATAAGGCATGAGCTCCTATCTTGGCACTATTGTTTCTATGGCTCATTAATTTGGCTCTATCTAATAATTTGGCTCCTCTTTCTCAATTTTATGAACATCGAAAGACCTACAAATACCATTTCTCTGCTTGCATGATGCCAGTTTCAATCATATTATAAGAGTTTTTTAAAAACCTCCAAAATGTACAATGATACGTTTTAGACTACATTTCTTTTTGTTGGTACTGTAAACATATGCATCCTTGGGAGTATAGAGGGATCACTTGATTGTTAGAATTGTTCACATTCTTTTCCTTGGTTCAAATGCGTGTTGAGGAAAAACATAGTGTTATATCTTATTTTTAGGGGACACCAAAATAGAGACATCAAGCAGTGAATCCTTTATCGAAAACAAAAATTGGAAAAAGAAGCAAGACTTAAAATTGGAAAGGAAGCAAGACTCTTGGCATGTTGAAACACAAGTATTTTTGAAACTTCAAGCCAACGGAAACACATAAATTTTTGTATATGAAAATGCAAATTTTGTGCTTCAGTCTTGTTCCTACAATCTTCATATACAAATTTTCATGCTCCAGATAATTTTTGAGCATTAAACAACCATCGCTTTAAATTATCACTACGCCTGGCAACGCCGAGCACCATAACTAGTTTGGCTTTTAATCTATATCTAACTCTAACATAGCTAACCTTACCTTCTTAATTACTCACATGAATAATATAAGGGAAAGACTACAAAATACCCTTATGTTTTGACGAATTTCACGATATACCCCTGAGTTTAAATAAATTACTGAGATGCCCTTGGTCAATGCATATCCCTCTGTACAATTTTAAGTTTCACCTAATGCCCTCTAGTTTTTCGTATTTCATGGAATATCCTTTTGTAACAGATATTCATGGTATGGCGTCTTTTTAAGAAAGACGCCTATTTTTATTCTTAGTACCTTAAAGGAAGGGAAGACACCAAATTAACTTTTGCTCCATTGATTTGCTCTCAGCCCATCGATTTCCTCTAGCGATTTGCAATGATCCTCTTGTCGAAAGCACTAATTCGATCCAATTTACAATAACAACTCATTATAGCCAAATAAAATCAAGAAAGAGGATTTGTAGGAGTTAAGAAGTAGTGAAGGATGCAAGGGCAGAGATCATAGTTCATTCACATGCAAGGCCTAATAGTATTTGGTGAATTTTGAAATTTGAAGGAAACTTGCGTTCTAGTTCTCAAGGGCGTTTGGGAAATTCAAAGAAAATTTAAGGGCATTTGGGAAATTAATTGAAATCAACACCATATAGTACGAAATCAACACCATATAGTATTCCGCTTGAAATCTTATAGTATTTTGTGAATCTTGTTATACAGTATAGCAAATTTTGTACTTGCATACCCCACAAACGGGGAACTTTACGTACGGCGTAGATTAAGGAATAAGGGGTGAATATGCCTATCCAACAGCTCTCATTGCCCGGAGTCACCCCCCGTGTGAATATGCACCCAAACCAAAGGGGGTTTAAGGGGGATTTTAATTTAAATGTGTTGGACCCAATGGTTGTGTTAATTAACGTCAATGGTAGTTATGTGTTGGTTGTTAATGTCAATAGCTGTTATGTGTTGGTTGTTATGTGTTGGGGGATTTAATTTTTATATGTTGGATGTTAATGGTTTGTGTTGCAAAAAAAAAAATTTTTTCCCCTTCGGGGCCATAGGGACATCCCCGTGATTGTGACAAAAATTTTAGAATTCAAACCAGAAAAAAACTAGAATTCATTTCACCTGTAGCTTCTGAATTTGATCGCAATAAAATAAATAGAACATAAGTAAAAGTTACCATAAAGATAGAGCAGATTGATCCCATTATTCTGAAAGTCATAAAGTTTGCAACACCCATACATAAACATTTTTCAACTGGAATTTAACAGCAACCTTTAGCCTCCATGGATTCTTGTGGTGAGAAACCAAAGTGGGAAACTTTTCTGCTTGTTAGCACAAGGATCTAGAAGCCTTGGAATTTGCTTAATAACTGCCTCAAAATCTAAAAATGCATAGTAATTTTTTGCAAGCTTCATTCGGAATAAGCCATAAAACAATATCCAATAGCGCAATCCTATATTAATCAGCTGGTGAAAGCCTACCAAACCCGGCCGAAAAATTGCTGTTTTAGCATACATAACTTAACCAAACATATTCATATCATACACTATCAAAAAGATCTCGGAGAGAGCTTTCCAACACAATAAAAATCATCTCAAACAGAGCTCTGGATCAAAAGTTATGATAAGAAATGTGTTGCCGGCGGGGAAACTGCACTACATGCGCCCTTCAAGCCCTTCATGTGCCCATTATGCACCACACACACAAAAAGAGGGCTTTTGTTGTGAGCCATTGGTTGTTGACCATTGAAAAAAAAGGCTAAAATCAATGGCCCTCATGTGCCCATTATGCACCACACGCACAAAAAAAGGGCTTTTGTTGTGAGCAATTGGTTGTTGACCATTGAAAAAAAAAGGCTAAAATCAATGGCTCAGAAATGGTGCACTCTAGATGTACGCATTAGTACATCCATTTGAATACATCACGAAATCATAAGAAAACCTTAGTGAAAAGCGTACAAAAACACAAAGAAAACCCCCTGTTATTATGCTACATATGGGCATTTGAATAATTTTAAAAGATACACCATACTTTGTATTTTGATCAAGGGCATCTCAGAAAATTATCAAAAGTCAGGGGTATGTGGTTAAATTTGTAAACATAAGGGTAATTTGTAGTTTTTCCCTTAATATAATATACCATTAAGTATTCATAGTGACGTGTCACCTATTCGTACGTATGACGTATAAAATACGTGGAGCATCACATTCATAATGATTGGGCATGCACATGTTGATATAGATGGCTTCTTTGGGACTTTCTCTACTAAAACATGACTAGTCTCCCTGAACTCATGAACATGTTTCAGAGTTGTGTTAGCCCTAATCCCATAGCCTTCATGGTCGATGAGGTTGCAGAATGAAAATCATTTGTAGAGGGACACTGAAGGGCAAGGATCAATTGACAGGGCACACTAGCCCACTTTAGTTCAAGTTCTGAGTTAGAGTTGGAATACCAATCATACAATATAAATGGAGGCCATCTGATAAGTTGTGGATGCATGTGCAAGGGATTGAAATGTGGCAAAGGGGCCCTAAGGATGAAATAAATTTTCCCATAGATGAGCCACAACCACTTTCCCCTTTCAAAAATGTAACGTTCCTAATCGACATGCCCTTAACAAACTGGACAAAACCGCCTAGACGTTTATGAGTAGTCGCTTCTACCCATTTATGCCGGTGTCTCGGGAACGCGACACCAAGATCCACTTGAGTGGTCTCCAATCTCACCCACTAGAACTATGCTCATCCTTAAGCATCACAAACCATATCACACCATCCCATGACTTCCAAGACCAAGTCATGATCTACCGTCCAACAGTATTCTGGGTCATACTTGCCCTGAGCCGTACTCTGATACTAAATGTAACATTCCTAACTGACATGTCCTTAACCAACTGGGGGTCTAAGCACAATGGTGAGGGACACTTTTTATGTCGGCGACATATGGTGCTTGTGCTATGCTTTAAAAACTATTTTCTTTGTATTTTGAAAAAAAAAAATATTATTATTATTTTGATATTTTTCTCAAATACGCATTTATGTTTCGCCTAAATTTTCAGCCCAAACGGACTTCTAAAAAAAAAAGATAAAAATAAAAAAACATTCAGTAGGGGGTGCTGGTGCTATGCTTGGATTTCGCGAAAATGTCCTCCAGCTACGTGCGTTTACCCCTGGGCAAAACCATGTAGACATTTATGAGTAGTCGCTTCTACCCATTTAGGTCTCCCATGGGTCCATTACAAAAAAAATTAAAGACTCTAGCCAGATAGTGAAAAGGCATCTGGGATTACATAACACATTGGAAGGATGATTGAGAGGGAAAGCATACATTATCATTTAAGAAGAATCGCTAAGAATCCCTAGTCAATTATTGGAAAAAAATAGTTTCATGTTTAGAAATTGAGCAGTCATGTGGCAAAAGTTAAGAGACAATTTCTTGCCCAAGACTAGGTGGGAGAAAGTTTGTCCCAGCAATGGCTCCAAGTGGTTTGTCGAAAGCAAGGCATCAAAGCTGAAGTAGTTTGACCTTCCTGAGTGGCATCATTTCGAGGATGTCAAGAAAGGCTACTTTGTTAGTCGGGCCTGATGATGAGGATTGTCCGTTATGATTAGGGATATTACTCACTGAAGTTAACACCACCATGTCTGATGGGTAGGAGTAGAGATTTGTACTTCAGAGGAAAGTGCGATTGTTCAACCAGGTTCACTTGCCTAGATTGAGGTTTTTTGTGGAGGTAACCATTACAACAAATTCAGCATGACATCCTATATTAGTTAGAAAATGTTGTCCAAATCTTTACTGCTCCTGAGCATGCACGATATAGGTTGCAATAGTGCTTCGAACAATTGGAAATGGAGAAAATGAAGGGCTTGTATTTGTGTGTAGATAATATTTGAAAATGGGATAATTCCTCCCTCCTAACATGTCTAATTGTCTTCCATAGTCTACTACTTTCATGTTTTTTACATCGGATATACATACTGCACATAGATTTCAGGAGATGTGCTTCTGGAAGGGGGAGGAATTCATACTTATAAACATCAAAGATGAACAGAAAATGAGGCACAACATCTCTTTGTTGAGATGACTAAAAAAACTGGTGCGCAAGTGTAGGATGTGGGTGTTCAATTAATAAGTCAAATAGTTCCACTCTATGCAGGACTTCCATTGGTCGTCAAAGCCTCCTACTTTCAACATCCTCAGAGGCGTAAAGAATGAGAGGTTGTGGAAAAACAATTGGGAGAAGCTTGTAGTTTGTCAAATAACATTAATGTTTTATGAAAGAGGTTGGTTCTATTTCAACAGCCCCGATGCTTTTGTTGATGTGGCTCATTTCTAGATTGGCCAACCACTCGAGGTAAATCGGCATAAGGCAAATCTCTCGAGTTTTTAGAAGATCATCAAATCACAACACAAAGCATGAAGATACAATTCTTTCGAACTATATCATTTGTAATTATGTGAATGAAAAGGATCTTGCTAGCTCTATTAAACCTCAGATTATGTATTACCATATTTCTAACAGTCAAAACGAAAAATATTGTTTATTTCTTTGTTAAGACATAAAAACTGGCAAATATGTTACTATAATTTGGTTGTAAAAAGTAATAGAACAGTCAATAACTATTTCAAAACAACAACGAATCAAATCAACCAACAAGCAAAACAAATAAGCCATGAAGAATGAGAATGAGAATGATTTTTTATCGTCCACTGAGGCCAAAGAGACAATGTTGAGAGTGCGAGCCTATCTAAGGAAGGAAGGAAGGAAGGAAGGAAGTTTATTTTAACGTCCACGGAGGCCAAAGGCCTATGAGACGGTACATGCAGAGAACAGGCAAAAAAGCCAAAAACCCCAACACCAAAAACAAACAATGTAACTGTACAGTAGAACCCTACTACCGGGATGAAAAAACCCCCACTTGGGAGGAAAAACCCTAACAGTAGGCTCTCAAATACCATGCCCCTGAAGAGCAAGTCTGACGGCCGAAATCTGCAGGATATAAGCTCCCAGTCGCACTACCATAGGTGATGCGAGTAACTGATGTAGCGGTGTGTCAGAGCATCTAAGATCGATGTTACCTTTGCTTTCGGACATGGGCATATCTTTGGCACCATTTGGAGGGCATGGTGCTCATCCTCTATCACGTGCATCTCACAACACTGACATATCCTCTCCTCCCTGGGGATCCCGTGCCCGCCATTCACCCCCCAGCGACCTGAGGTAATGGGAACCCGTCCTTATGGCAGCAATAGCTCTCCGTTTCTTCACAGAGATGTGTGCTTTCAAGTACCGATGGGGTCCATGCTCAAGGCCGGGATTAATCTGAGCGTGATAGTGCTCTGTCTTGGGCTTTGCAAGAGTAGAGGCATCCCACAGGGTGGCAGCATAGGCCGCATCCAATTGCCCATTCTGCGCATCAGAATCTGCCAGTACCACCATCTGTTGGTAATCCATAGACCACCTCCTAAACCATCCCTTACAGTGCTCGTGCCATACCCTCTTCAGCCGCTGGGGGCCCTGCGTTAACAACACGGCCTGTGGGGGCAAGCGATGCTCATCCATCCCATCCACCTTATGGAAGCAAGTAAGATGCCTGCGCATAGCAGAATGCTGTAAAGGCCAGAACCCCGTCTCATACAACAAAACCTGATACGGTACGGTGTCCTTCACTCCCAAGCTATATGTCAAGAAAGCTTTCTGCACCCTTTCCAACCTATCCCACGTGTTTTTGCTAACTGCTGGGCCCCAAACCTCCACCCCATATAGCAGCACCGGCTCGACCAAAGCCCTAAACAGGTGTGCTCTCCTCGCCCAGTCACAGAGATCTATCCGGCAACACGCGTTTTGCACTGCATATAAAGCCTTCCAGCCTGCACTGGCTCTCCTCTCCACACACTCATCCCACAGCATGTTAGTAGTGAAATCAATTCCCAGATACTTGAAGCTCCGCACCATCTCCACTTCCCCGTCCCCATGTAATATAACTCCGGGGATATGGTGTTGCGAGGGCGGGGATCGCGAAAGCTTAGTTTTGTGCAAGTTCACCGTCATTCCCGTTGCCCCCACGAGAACCCACTAAGGGCATCCAAATGCTGCTGCATCTTACCGGCGGCCGTGTGGGCTAGCAAAGCTACATCATCCGCATATAGTAAGCGGCTCCACGGAGGTCGCCTCGGATAATTGCCGCCGGCCCGCCATGGTGGTGCATCCATGTCTCCAAGCTATCAATGTACAACCCAAAAAGCGTTGGAGACAACGGGCAGCCCTGCTTAACTCCGATAGTGCTAGCTACCCGCCGATCTTCATAAGGCAGTGCAGCATAAATCCCATCATAAAGCTGGTGCACCCCATTCTGCAGCTCCTGTGGAACTCGCAATTCTTGCAACCTCGCCCGCGGCATGTCTCGAGAGACGATATCATATCGCGCCTTAAAATCTACAAAGCAGCAATACAAGTCCTGTCGCGCATTCCGGCTTGCCTCCATCAACACTCTCAAAGTGAAGATATGGTCGGTCGTGGAGTGAGCTGGGCGAAAGCCTGCCTGGCCAATTGCCCGCACCCCTGCCTCCTCGGCCCACTTAGTGAGTTTCTTCTCCACCACCCCTGCCAGGAGCTTTGCAAACAGCGAGCTTACCATAATCATCCGGTAATTCGCCGGCTCATCCGTATTACCAGCTTTATGCACAGGAACAACCTTACTAACCATCCACTCCTGGGGGAGCCCCTCGCTCAGAGCCTGGTTAATGATCACCGTCAGGGGCCCTACCACAGATGGGCGCCCCATTTCAACGGCTCGGCCTACAGCCCCCCAAAATCCTTTGCCTTGCCATTAGCCCGGATGCACGAGACCTGGCTGGACATCCTCCCGCGTGAGCTGCCGGTACCTCTCCTACGATCCGGGACCACGGCATTAGCTCACGGGGGTCATATAACTCCATGGCGGTGCATCCATTGCTCCACACTTACATTACCAGCCACACGGGCGCGCCGGTATAACACCTTACGCCAAAAAGCTTTTGGCTCTGCCATGAGCATGTCAAACAGGCGCTCCTGGGTTTCTGCCATGTATCTCCCCTTCTTGGCTTTTAGGAAGAGCTTATAGTCTTGCAGGGCCTGTGGCCGCAACTGTGGATCTATGACCAAGCGCAGCTGGCTCTTTAGAGCCTTGCAATCAGCATCAAACCACGGGTTCTTAGGAAAATGCGCGGTGGCCCTCCTTGGAGGCCCTTCAACTACAAAAGGAAGCCCCCCCGGTACAGCGGCGCCCTCCTCACCAGCCATGCACACCTGTCTTGCAGTGTGTAGAAGCACCAACACAGATTCATACTGTCCCTGCTTCTGATAGCATGGGATGTATGGTAACCCTCCACGCCCCCTTTGCGGTGTCTCCACTATTGAGTGCTCCCAATTCAGCGTGACATAAAGCGGGTAGTGATCTGACAAAGCCTCCTCATCCCCTGTGCTTGTGCCAATGGAGAAGTGTGTAACCATGTCAAGTGCTACTACCGGAGCGAGAAGGTAATCCAACACACTAGCTCCCCCATCCTGCCTATCACTCCTGCAAGTAACACCCCCTGAGTGTGGCCATCGCTGCATACCATTACAAATTACCATGTCAAAAACACGGCGGAGCTAGACTAGTCTGCACGCCAAATGGTCTATCCACCATATCACGGAGTGCCGTTGTATCTTTGAGTAGCGGCTGTCTCAAGCCAAAGCGGATCAGCATTAGCGTCACCTTGGAAGGTCACCGACTGCAACTGCGCCGTACGAGCATTGAAATCTCCTAGCAAAAACACCTGTCCCTGCTGTCTATAGCGGTCTATGTCATCATACAGTTCCCTATACGGCATCTGGACATCTGTGTATGCATCATGTACCTGGTAGAACTTAGAGCCTGCATGGGGAATGTAGCAGCTAGCAAGAAACAATGGGATATGACCAGGCTCTAATACCATTACCCACATGTAGCGGTTAAATGCATCAGACTTCTGAAGTGTGATCTTGCATGCTAAGGCGTCCCTAAAGTAGCAAGCCACTCCACCGTACCCGCGTCTGCCATGGCGCTCATTAGCAAGTGAGAAATGCTGATATCCTCGAATGTCTGGCAATCGATGCCCTTCATACTTCCATGTCTCCTGCAGGAAGACGATGTCTATGTCTGTCGCGATCCCATTCAAGCCACTGCCCTTCTGCCACGGGAAGCCCCTACAATTCCAGGAAACAATGCGAAGACACTTTCCCTATGAACAATGTTTAAAATGAAACGCACTTATTTGCTCCAAACGCACTTCAAAAGGAATCTTTGAAAGATTCCCTTAAATTCCCTTAAAAATGTCCCTTTTCGAGGTAAATTTGTGACAAGTGTGACAATTTGGATATTTTAGGTACTATTTTTGAGGGGTTAATTCAACTTAGCTTCCATGCAAAATTGTTTGATACCCCCTTTTATCCCCCTAGTTTAGTTTAAAAAATAGTAGCAATTTCAGAGACTAAAAAAAAGTAGACATTGAAAAAAACATCAAGTGCACTAGAGCGACAAAAAGGCATTGCATTCAAAGTTTTTGAAATCACTACAAATTTTTGAACAAAATTGTAAAAAATGTGGTAGATTTGACATTTTGAATAAAGTTACACTGCAACTAATTCAGGATGCATGTCATCGTCTGACACGTTGAGACCATGATCACCAGAGCTATTCTTGTCCTCTGCCTCATTATGAAAACTATACGTTCCTTAGCATTGTCTACCAATGAAACCACAAGCCGCATGGTAACCTCAGTATTGTTTGAGTCACAACAGGCAACTTGTGAGCTTCGCCTTATAGTGGCCAAGTAATCGTACAACATGATTGTTTCATAAAAGGTGTTTTTTAGATTTAGTTCGTAAGCATTAATATTCCCTACGTTATTGGATGGTATAAATATATACCAAATGGGAGCTTAGGAGGCATTGCACCAAATAGTATAAATTTTTACAACGTGAGCTCAAGCGATACATTGAATTTATTGAACTGTATAAATTTATACCGCATGAGCTCAAACGATACAAATTTCTACTACGTGAGCTCAAGCGAGTGGTATAAATTTATACCGCCGAGTGAGCTACTACTCGAGTGGTATAAATTTATACCGCCGGTGAGCTCAAGCGGTATAAGTTTATACCATCTCCGCACATGAAAATGTCAGGAGCAGTATAAATTTATACCGAATTTTTTTAAAAAGGAAGTCACGGTATAAATTTATACCGCGAGCTCTTTTAAAAAACATTTTATTATAAATTCCATAGATTATAACAAGAAATTTTTATGGTTATAACTTGACATTCCATGGATATAACATGATTTTGGCTGGCTAAAACATGGCAGATGCTTTTGATGGTATAAATTTATACCGAGGCTAGGAAAACTTGTGTGAGGAAAGCTTTAGGGTTGTGGTAATCTAACGATTTAAGGTGTTTGTTGGTGCGGCATGAGTTTGTTAGTGATGCAGAAGGTTTGTTTCTTAGTCTGAAGAAGCTTTGAAGAAGAATTTTTTTTTTTAGGTTCTACTCTATTAGTGTGGCCCAGCTTCTAACAGGTCGAATAGGTCTCACGGTAAACAGGGGTAGCCGAGGTTTTCAACATTTCACATAGGTTTCAAGCTTTTCATGGCAAATAGGGCAAACAGGGCAAACATGGCAAACGTGGCTTTCCAAGGTTTTCAAGGCCGAGGTTTTCAAGGTTTCGCATAGGTCGACAAATAGGTATAGCCATGTTTCAGTTTTGAATGGGTCGGAAAACAGGGGTAGCCGAGTTTTTGATTTTGAATGTTTTGAACGGTTTTGAAGGAGTTTCTGTTACCGAGGTTCTTCTGGCTGCACTCCTGAACTAGGAGACCGAGAACATTCCTGAACTGCTATACAGGTAGAAGGCCTCAACACAGGTAGAAGCTTCCATCTTTTTCTTAGTTCATGGAGATAAAACTGTAAAGACTATTTCTGGGGTTGGGCATGTAGATTACTCCATTCCAAGCATGATTTTTTCTTTGCAAATATCTCACAAGTGCAGATATTAGGCGCAGACATTAGATGCAGATATCACACAGGTGCAGATGAAGGAGGGATTAGAGAAATTAGAGGTTAGAAATGTGTCAGATTTGGAGGATTTATCCAGCTAAAATTACTTGTTATTAGTTCGAAAACTCCTTGTAAAGACTTAAGAATCCAAGTCACTGAGCACTAACAAGCTTGGATGGCTCTGTTTTTCATCTATTTTGTTTGACAAAACATCTCTGATTTTATCAATGAATGCAGATCAATGAATGAATGATTTTATCAATGAATGACTTTATCAGCTCTGATTTTATTAATGAATGCAGATCAATGAATGAATGATTTTATCAATGAATGACTATTGCGGTTTATCATTGTAAACTACTTACAATGTTCATAGACTATTCTAGTTTATCTTTTCTTGTTTATTGTATTCTGTAAGATTGGCACTACTGCCACTGCAGTCCATAGATCTTTCATGATTTGGAGGGTGATTCCTCTTCTTAAACAAGTTTCATAGATCTGTAGGTTTACATTGTGGCTATTAGTCGTGGTTTAGAAGGAAAGCAAATCAGAAGCATTTTCTTCCTTGCAAGATGTCCCAAGTGAGTCTTAGTTGCTAAGCTAGTGTTTAAAAGCAGAAATACAATGTTGTCGCATCTTTTGTAAAAGGCACAAAGCTTTTCATCTATGCTAAATTATAAACTCTTCTATTGGCGAAAGTTGTCTCTGTGCTGCAGTCTAATAAATATCTCAAAAGCTTCCTTTAGATTTACATGCTGCATTCTAATAAATATCTCAAAAGCCTCCTTTAGATTTGCATGCTGAATATAAGCAGTAGGTTCTAAATTCTTAACATGTTTCGAATCATTTCTAAATTCTTAGCATTTGTATAGTAACAAATTTTCTAAGCTCATGCCGAAAGCATGTCTAATGGTATGGTCATTTCTTTGCATTCGTACTTGGGCAATGAACTGAAAACAACCTTAAATCTAAATTTCTCACTTTGATAATCATGTTAAATATAAACCAAATGATGCAGCCTTAGACGTCTAGATTTCTCACTTAGAAAATTTTGTTTGTGCAAAATGTAAACTAATGATGAGCTGCAGAAGTTGACATGTATGCACTAATGGCATGCATCAAGCAAATGAAAGTACAACCATCATTTTCTGGGCATTCCATGTTCGAGAACCATAACATGTAAGATAGCATACATATGACATCCATTACACATGATGTCCCTGTGATTGTTCCTTCACGCTAGAACATATTATTATATTTAAACTCTGTATGTGATAGGATATCCATGTGATTGTTTCAGATGATCCTGTAGGGTTGTCAAAGCGAGATGTGGTGTTATGGTATGCTATGCTTATAGCTGCATATAATTGCGTTTTTGAGTTTTTAGAACATAACCTATATTTCTTGTGTGGCATCACATTGGATGGCCTCTACAACATGCAATTCCTTAAATGCTCATGAATAAAGTTAAAACATCTAATTCTAATCTTCATCATTTTGCTACTTGTTGTTTTACTGGCTTGCAGAATGGTTTGTTACCCCCCCAAAATAGGATTTTTTTTTTTTGGAACTTCTCTTCATTAAACTATCTATGCAAAATCACTATTTTCAGGAAAAAGTTTTGCATAAATTTTGGCTAAAAACAATCAAGGCCTCTTTTTAGCTGAATCTTACGATCTTTTAGATTTTTTAGAGGAATCTTTCAAACGCACTTCTTAAATAAGTGCGTTTCATTTTAAACTTTGTTTATGCTGACTGCGGCTTTGGACCCATCTGAGTGCCTGAGGACGCTGTTGTGGTTGGAATAACTCGGGCAGCCTGCTCACGGGACCCTGATGGATGTGCTGCAGTTGTAGAAGGCCTCAATCCGCCCTCTCTCCCCGGCTTTTGCGGCCTGATGCCCCCGGACCGCTCTGCCCTGCGGCGACGCAGCCTGTTAGGGAGTGTCTTTGCCTCACGAATGTCGGCGAGGAGGCACATATACCTTCATCTTGCCATTAACCAAACCAGCAGCCCCTCCAGCTTGTCGAATCTCTCTTATCTTGATCAACTCTTGGCTTCTTTCCGTTGTTGCGGTGGCGTGAGATCCGGATCGGTGTATATGGGCGCACCTTTCAAGCGGCCCGGTGCGGTGCAACAACAAAGATTTTGCCTCCCAATCCAAGGCGCAAACTTAACTAGCCGAGGGTCTCATGCTCGGTCCTCGACCCCGATTTGACTCTTGATAACCAAATCATCATGGTGGAGCTTTGCAAATACCGGGGTGGTAAGCTTGCACGGCAAATCCTCGCCTTGCTCCTCTGGCAATCCCCCGCACAATAAGGTTGGGCGGCGTGCGGATGTCTTGCTCCTCCACGAAGTACCTTTGATTCCCCCGAGCCACCTCGGCCTCACGGTATGGGGGTCTTTGCATGCGACGGCGTGGTGCACTCGGGACTCGTTGCACCTCCATTCGGAGGTCCTGCATCTCTTCTTGTAAGTGGGCCATATGGTTCTCTATATGTGAGCATCTTCCCCGACATCTCCCACAATGCGCCTTTGCTTCATCAAAGAATTGGAGCACGCCCTTCGCTTCCACATCCTTTTCCTTAGCATCTATCCCACCGACCATGCTTGTGACTTGTACAATCTGGCTGCGGCAACCCCTTCATGTCGGCCCGTGCTTGCGCCATGTCTTCCATCCACACTGGCGGTGGATCTTATCCAAGCGATTGCCCCATCTCCGTGACTAGGCTGCGTTGTTGCTTGTATCTCCCCTCTTATCGGGTCATTAGCCTTTTGGGCTCCCCTGCAATCATAATCCCCGGCGAACTTCCACAAGGGAAATTAAACTCCTTCATTGGAGAAGTCGCTTCTTGAGCGCGACCCACAGCGAACAGTCCGTGATGCCTCCAAGCTTGCCAGCTTAGCCTGGAGGGAACCGGCCTGTTCCTGTACAACCCTGATTGCCTCAGCCTGTGATACCTGCTCTGATGGGGACGAGGTATCCAAATTGCGGGCTCTTTTCTTCAACGCATGCATGCTGTCAGGGGTTGCCATAGAGGGCCGGGACTGTCAGGTGGATTCCGGCGACTAAAACAGAGGAAACACCATACAAATCATACACCGACGGAAAGCTCGTTCGATAAGCTTTCCAACGGCAAAGAGATAATTATATGAAGTCCGTACTACAGTTGGTGATTGGACCTAACTGATCCTGCACATCCAGTGGGTTTGAAATTTTCACCTAGACAAAATCAATATTTGGAGCTTCTCCAATGGGTTCCTTCAAAGCAGCACACAAAAAAAAAACTCAAATCATAGAAATAACTTATGAAGCATTGCTTCTCTTTGGACGGGAGAAACTAAAGAATTTGAAGATGCCATCACATCATGTTCTTCAGATCTTTTGAGTTGTGATAGTGCCAGTATTTAATAGATTTTCAAGTTTTTAGGAAGATTTTGCACAAGTACATTTTCAATTTGATAAGTCTTGTCTTGAAGGTGAAAGTGCAAATTAAATCGACTTTTGTTTCCATCCACATCTATGTTGTAGAGCACGATAAAAAATGAGGACTAAGAAATTACCCACCGATACATGTAAAGAACATTTCTTTAACATTTAGTCCTCTACATGTTTGCTCACACATTCATCATGACGAATTTGGCCGCGGCGATAAATTTCTTGTACTTCTAATTGAGTTGTTTGTAGGACCAAGAGTTTTATAGGAGCAAAGCTAGTGGTACCCTTGGCCAAAAAATCCAAGCGACAGGTATATGAATTGGAACACCACTAGACCTCATTCTTCCTCATGGTAACGGGCATGGACATACTTCTTTGGATGTTGGGTGGAAATGGACGTAAAGAAGCAAATCCATGCATCGAGTCTGCATGAGCATATGATGCCATTCTTTGAGGCATAGTAACAGCTACATCAATATTTTCAGGTAGACCTCTATGCCTTCCCAATAGCATCACCAGGATCATGAGTAACTTTCCTAGAATATTAAATTTCCCAGAGAGGCTCCAAGGCACATCGGAGCAAGATTTTGCTTGATAATTCAACTTGCAATTGTATCCGATCGATAATCCAACATTCCCATAGCCACTGCATAGCCATTAGAAACAAGATCAACAAATGGAAAGATGGTTCGGTGTAGGATGCCACATATATAGGCTAGATAAGCATGCCATAGGAAGAAGAAATAGAAAACTTGCCTAATAACTTCAAATATGATGTTGAAGACTGAGAAGTTGAGAGGGTCTCTTTGAATCCTCTTGCTTAAGCAGAGGCAGATGAGGAATATAGCAGCAAAGACAAGAGCTGAGTCGCGAGCGAGGAGCCTGCGACTTTGCATTAGAACCTGCTTGTATTGTGTTCCTTGTGTTGCATGTGGCTCCATATTTTGCTTGAGGATGGTGTTCTGCCTTGACAAATACACAGGGTAAGCTGCAATATACCTGCAAAAAAATAAAAAGAGGATTTCAAGGGGAGAAAATATAAAATGAAATGTTAAATATTTATAAATAAGTAAAAAGTAATACTTACATTAGACCTACAAAGAGGACGAGCACAGGAGGAGATAAATCTGCCAAATTGAGCACATTGGAACCAGAAGTTCTGGTAGAAACAGACTGAAAAATTCCTGCAGCAATTTTGCGGAATGGTGCAAGCCCCTGCAGCGTTTTGGCGTTCCAATCCAAAATAAAAAGGAAGAAACACTGCACAGCATTGAATGCCAGAATGGTGTACAAGATCCATAGAGTTTGGGCTTTTGGGAACAGATGCGTGTAAATTGCACGAGGGCTTGAAAGCAGGTAGCTGTATGCAGATCTAGTCTTGCCCTTCGAAAATCGATGAAGAATCCAAATTGTGGCTCTTAAACAGGGCGCGAACATGGTGTTTCCCATCAAAATTAACAGAGAACACCACAGCAGAAGAGCCCAATTCTGCCGGAAAGGGACCAGATTTTCGTTCGCGGGAGTCATGCCTGCATTGTTAAACACGGCTATGGCTGTAAAGAGGGAAAAAAAAGCCGGATTGATGTGTTTGGATCTCAGAATATGGAGGTTTGATGGGCTGGCATGAATGCATATCAGAAATACGAGAAAACCCACAACTTGGATTGCAATAAAATACAGCAGAACTACCCGGCTTAGAAGAACAGAGGCATCATGGTCCAAATAGAGCCTCTGCACCGGATCAGATTCATCCGCCCGAGCCCCAAGCTGCTGAATCTCTTTTCTGGTCCTCTGGTGCGTCAATTTCTTCAGCAATCTTCTGCCCCAAATCTTGTGCCCCATACGGGCCACCCAAAAATCGGCCTTTTCCTTCAAATCCTGCATTATACTCTGTCGATTCGGCCCTTCATCCCCATTCTCTGCAAACAATTGCCTGTATTCTGCTTCTAGCTTCAATACATGGCTTCGGAAAACGTATCGCCGGATATAAAGCGGCACCAAAGACGTGAAAATTTGACTGCCCAAAAGCATAAGCACCATCAGAACAACAGAATCCGCCGGACTTAGCCATTCCGGATTGATGCTTACCAGCCCTGTGACGGTGGTAGCAGAAACTACATAAAACAGGGCATCTATGTAGCTTACCGTTTGATTTTCTCGTTTGGGAGTGAATCGAAGAATTAGAGAGCCGATTAGACAGAGGATTACAAAATAGAGGAGGTGAAGACGGTAGTAAGTTAAATGCTTAGAGCCCCAAAATCTGGTGGATGATCCCGGCTGTGGAGGATTAGAATTTCCTTGGTTTGGAGTAGCAGAATCGACCGGTTCTGCCATCGCCCAAAAATGATTGCCCACAGATTTTTTCGAACCATTGTAGGGTGACCTTGCAATTTGTAGCTAGTGGTCGCAATTCAAATTCAACTTCAACTTCAACTTCAATTCAATTTAATTTCCTATAGGAGCATATGTCCTTTGATCTTAATTTTCTCTACCCTACAATATAGAAGTTGGATCATCAAGTTATGCTGGCGCTTACTTCTGTGCAGCCACGTGGCATGTGCCAATAACACGGAATGCACCCATTCCGCACAGCAGGTAAATTTTAGGGTAAATAGCCGGTAAACGGCCGCAGAGCTTCTTGTCAGAGTTTTCTACAAAGCTTCTTGCAGAGCTTTCAGATCTTCTTGCAGAGCCAAATTTCTTGCAAATTCCAGAGCTTCTTGCCGAGTTTTCTACAGAGCTTCTTGTAGAGCTTTTGGATCTTCTTGCAGAGCCAGCTTTCTTGCAGATTCCGGAGATTCTTGCAGAGCTGGGACGATGCCGGAGGAAAACTGTATTGTAAACAAGCCTGTTTTACGTCCCCGCCGGAAGAAGAGGCTCATTTGAGCTAAAAGTTTGGGGTTTGGCTGCAGAGCTTCTGTTCTTGCAGGATCTTATTGCAGAAATTTTCGAACTTAAAGACTCGATTCCCCAACTTCTATATTGTAGGGGAAGGAAAGCAGGGGCTCCCCTTCCGAAAAATTGGTAGACCCGCTCCTGGCTGTCGCCGATCGCAGGGCCCCTGCCAATTTTTCGGAAGGGGCTGAGCCCCTGCTTCCCTTCCCCTATACATTTTTCTGTACTATAGACCCATGGAAGATAAGATCTTATGGTATGCCTAGAAGATAAAAGTAAATTCAATTCAACAACAATTGCTAACCATATATATTTTATATCATGTATCTATTTTTGATGTTATGCGGACTAGGGTCCATTGGGTTGGTCAAATAACTTTTTTCCCACAAGAAAAACATTGGTTCTAGATCTTGTACTTACTAATTCAAGATAATCGTGATAGTCGTGAGAAGGGTCCCAATTGTTACCCTGTCAAAAAAAAGTTGGCAAAAGTACCTTGTCTTCTTGTGCTAAAGATGTATTCGTCTAATTTAAAAAGTATTTTACTAGTGAAATATCCCTAGTGCCTAAATACTTACCCGCGTAAGGCCCTTTTTATAGGACAATCCTATTTTAAGACTGTCTATTGTTTTAAGACATCAAATTATATTCCACGTCATACCTAAGACATGTCTTAGCTTTATGGACATTGGACACTCCGATTCCGTCATGTCTTCATGATTATCCATGGAAGCTTCTTGCTTATGGACATGCCATAAAGCTACTTGGGTCCAATGGCCTCTTGGTCTTCGTGGACGTTAGAAAATCTATTCTATTCCATTGTATTCATTGGCTTTCATGTTAGTGTAGGAGTAGCATGGGAAGAAATTATTAAGGGTTTGGAGAAACACCTATTTTGGTTGTCAACTGCAAAGTTCTCTCTCACTGGTCGCATTACAGTCGCCAAATATGTTCTGAACAGTAATTATGTTTATATGGCCTCCTTGTTGCTAGCCCCACAGGTTGCTCATTGCAATAGTCCAAAACGTCATATAGGCTGGCACAGAGGAAGGGGTTATAATTAAGGTGGCCAGGTCTAAATGCATCCTCCCCAAGTGGGCAGGTGGTGTGGGTATGATGGACTTCTTACTACAGAGTAAAGTCCTCATCTCAAAATGGTGAAGATGACTCTCTTGGACTATGCCTTCTCAAACAACTCTTGGTCACTGTATCCCCCTAGACACAGTCCTTCTTGGGGTCTATTTCACCATCTTGAGCCTTTTCCAAATGTATCTCCTTTCCTATGAGGATTATTGGCAACATGCTCTCCTAGTTATTCCATGCTCTCCTAGTTATTTCGTGGTGGAGGGCAGCATTGCCGCCAGACCTCTCAGCACCTCCACTTGTTGCATCCGTTCATCACCTTACACAGAGCAATGGGTCCTAGCAAGTGTCATCCCTATTGGAGGATGGTATGAAAGTGGCCGCCTCTTGTCATGGTCGGCGTTTCAAGCAAAATTCTTACTCTCACATTGGGATGTAACTGTATGGGAGACGGTAGTAGAGAACTTGCCTCTCATGAAAGTTGGTGTCAGGGAAAGGATGTTGTGGGGTTGTCACGAGGACATTCATAGAGGCAAATACTTTGTCCACTCCATATATCGTCTCCTCTTAACTCCACGGGCTCTTCCATTGCCAAATGGATGGCAATTATAGATCCCAGAACCCATCTGGGAGCGTACATGTCGATGGCTTTGGAATAAGTTGATGGCAAGTTTTACATGGTGCTTGTTTGCGAGAGGTCTGCTAGATAAGAGAGGAATATTGAATTCCTCTGCAACTAACTCCAAGACCCACTTGGCCCACAGACATCCCTTAAATAGATATTCTGTTATTTTGCTACATATTCTAAACGAGGTGCACCCTGGACTACCACAATCGTCGGATTCGTCGATCCTACGACCCAGATCGTATGTTGAGGCCTCTTGGCACCTCTCGTTTCGCTTATGGTCATTTATGATTGGAGGCGCCTATGATTTTGAAATATGAAATACGATTTTCGCCTAAGGTTTTGAAAGAATATCGAACCTCTATACGGCTTTGTCTAAGATTTTTCATCTCTATACAGCGTTGTCTAAGATATAAGAATATGCAATACGGGGGCTTGAACCTCTACCAAAATAAATCAATATCCTAATAAGACTACTTTAACCAATGTACCCAGTGAGCTAATTTGATTATTTTTTATCTTGAATCTATGTTTTTTTTATAACAGCCCATTCAATTGTTTTAGGGATATATGGTCTATGGTTTCAAGAATTGTTATTTATACATCCATATCAAATCCCCCTGGAAAGCCCCTGTTATTTTGCTACATATTCTAAACGAGGTGCACCCTGGACTACCATAATCGTCGGATTCGTCGATCCTACGACCCAGATCGTATGTTGGGGCCTCTTGGCACCTCTCAAATCCCCCTGGAAAGCCCCTGTTATTTTGCTACATATTGGTATTCGTCCTCAACATCCAGAAGACACCTGCCACAAAGGTTAGAATGAGGCATATTCAGCCTATACCTTTTGGCAGTAGTTGCAAGAGCTTTATGCCAAAGCTGCCAAATAAAGGACTTTCTTTGAGGGAGAACCCCAAAGGTATTTTAAGTTAGTAGCACAAGTGTCAACAGAAATATCCCACTTAAAATGAATGAAAATACTAAAGCTTCTGGCAAGATACCTATAGGCCTTCTTAACCTTATGTCCAATAATGCCATTAAGATGCCAATGTACTCCCTGGTTGTGCCACTCACCTTCCATAAAGCTGACCTTAATAGCTTGATAAAGAGAAATCTCCTAAGTATCTATTCAAGAAATCTTTGGCCATCAAAAAGACGGCGGATGTGAGTAATACCCAAATCCATCCATTTTCTGCACTGGATAGGAAAATGAAGGGTAAGACACATGTCAGGATTATTGAGAATCAAAGAGGGATTCCAAAATATAGTCTGATCCCGAGATAGTTCTTCCTTCCAAAAATACATGTTACAAACCTCCCTCCAAGCCTTGATACCTTTCTTCTTAATAAGTCTTGGAATGTTGTTAGGAACAGCGAACTCAAGATAAAGACTGTGAGAAGAGACATTCTTACATTCCTCTAGCCAAAGGGGTGACATTTAGCCAAATAATGCTTGATCAGAATGGAGACTGGGTGATTGCTAAGATCATGACCAGCTCTATAAATATATTTAGAAGCCAGAGCGGTTCCTTGTAATGTCGATGACCCCCAGACCTCCATCCTTTCTTTTTTTGCATTATGCTTACCCCAATTTTTGAGCCAATTTTTTATTACCTTTGCTATCTTGACCCACCAATCCATCCAACCAAAAGAAGCAGTAAGCTTAGAGATAGTATTATAAACCTGCTCAAACTCATGAAGAAAGTCATTGTGATCAAGAAGAGATGTGTTGAGTTTGAAGAAGGAATTTTTCTTGAATCTACCATTTATAATATTAATCTCGAGCAGCTGAGGAAAATGGTCAAAGAGGTTAAAGCCATTTAAATTTGAAACTCTACCACAACAATTCCATAAATTTTCACTAATGTAAAATTTGTCATGAAGGCAGTGGATTGGCCCATTAATCCTATGATTAAACCAACTGAAGGAATTAGGCTGGGTTCTAGCTAACTTAAGATTATGCATACTAATTATCTGAGTCCAAAATATCGCCAGGGCTTTAGCAACATCTTAGCCGAGTCAATTTCTTCTACACAGTCTGGCTTTCTCCCTGGCCGATGCATCTTAAACAATGTTGCGGCTGCATACGAGGGCATGTATTGGGCTCGCTTGCAGGGTCATCAAGTGGTGTTCCTCAAAGTAGACTTTGCTAAAGCCTATGACAGTGTGGATTGGGTCCTTCTTGCTTTGGGATTTGGAGAGGCATTCACCCGTGCTGTTATGAAGCTTCATGTGTCGGCGCGGTCTACAGTGCTTTTTCAAAGTGAGCCATCCCAAATCTTTAATGTTGGTCGGGGGATCCGACAGGGTTGTCCTTTGGCGCCCTTGCTCTTCACTATTGCTGCAGAAGTGTTGTCTCAACTCTTTGATGTTGCAGCTCGAGAAGGTGTCATCCAGGGCTTGCCCATGTTGGATGGTTCTCAGGAGGTGTGTAATCAGTATGCTGATGACACTTTCCTTTTTCTTATGGCCAATGATGAAAACCTCCATAATGCTAAGCTGCTCCTAGATACTTTCTCCCTGGCCTCTGGAGTTCTTGTAGGTTGGAGAAAGTGCACTGCTCTATGGACACTGGATAGTGTTGTTCCCTCTTGTATGCTTGACTACCCCTGGACGGTGCTTCCTCATGGTCAACCCACGCACAAAGCTTTTGGGCATTCCTGTGGGGGTGCATGTTTCTGCCTCATGTGCTTGGGATGAGATCATTAAAGGTCTTGAGAAACATCTGTTCTGGTGGAAGGTGGCTAAGTTATCTTTGCCTGGTAGGATCACAGTTGCAAGATCCGTCCTCAGCAACACCCATGTCTATATGGCATCTGTCTTACTGGCTCCTCAATGTAAGATGAATGAGATCGTCTGTATTGTCAGGAATTTCATCTGGGGTGGTACCTCAGAAGGTGTTGTTGTTAAGGTATCCTGGGCTAAGTGCATCAAGCCTAAGGCGGCTGGTGGTCTTGGAATGTTGGACTTTCGTCTACAAAGCCAGGTCATGATTTCAAAGTTCATTTGGAGGCTCCTCCTTGGTAAAGATGACTCTCCTGGCTTAAGATTGGTGCTGGAAATCACTTCTGCAGTGTCTCCCCTTTCACAAGACAACTATCAAGCCTAGTCTCCCATGGGCCTTATTGTATCCTCTGCATCCATATCCAAATGCTTCCCCATTCCTTAAAGGTCTACTTGCTTCCTGGGATGCGGTTAGATCTTTATTCCATGTTAATCCCCAAGCTTGTGCTTCATTGTCAATGTCATGCTGGTGGCTTCCCCTGCAAGGTATGCATGATCAGCAGCCTTTATGTGCACTTGTACATCCAAAGACCCAACGGCATTGGGTCTTTGGCGGCTAGCTCGGGTTTTATCGATTGCAGCTTGGTATGATTCTGGTCATCTTTTGTCATGGGAGGCTTTTCAGACGAGATTTTTGTTATACAGATGGGATCGGCAAATCTGGGCTCGGGTGGCATTTCATCTTGCTTCTAGTTGGATTTTGTGGTCTATCTGGCAGAGGCGACGTTTGTGTATTTTCCAAGGTGCACACATCTCTGATCAGCAGCTTGTCCGTTGTGCTCAGCAGAAGATCACTAAAGCTTATTGTTGCTCATCTCTAGCTGATGATAAAAAAGAGATAATTTGGCAGACGTATTTACGGTGTTCTTCTTATGCATAGACGGGTGTTTTTGCCTAGTTGGATCAGCCTATCCACTAGGGTTTTATTCATGTCTGTGCATTGTATTGTGCCTTTATTCTTGTCAATAAAAAGAGCCTCACGTCCTTCAAAAAAAAAAAAAATGAGTCCAGGAGTTCAGCACTTGATCAAGGAGGGGCCTAAAATTAGTACTTCCTCATAAATTCATGAGTAACCATATTAAAGTCACCAGCAACCAAGCATTCATCATAAAAAAATATTACTTAGACTATTCCTTACTGTATTCCAAAAGGGAACCCTGTCAGCTTGCTAATTATGGGCATAAATATAAGCAAACCTGACATTTCCCAGATCACCATGGATAATTTGCCATCTGACATTGCTCCCATTCTTCATCTGAATGTTAGAGAAGTTAAGACTATCTTTCCAAGCAATAAAAATTCCTGCAGAAGAATTGTTAGCTTCAATATCTAGCATTATCACAGGGGGTTGCTTTTGTATTTTTGTACATTTTGCCCTAAGGTTTTTATATGATTTCGTGGTGTATTGTCGTGGATGTACTAATGCGTACATCTAGAGTGCGCATACGCATTTCTTATTTTTTATGGAACTTGCCAATGGTTTAACCCCTTAACAAAAAAAAAAAAAAAAAAAAAAACCCAATTCATCGCATGCAAATCTCGAGAGGTTTTGCTTTAGGGTTCCTTCCACTCTTCCACTGGGGTATTTTAGGGTGCCCTTGATTTTCCGGCTGGAATAGCATGATGATGGCCGAAATAGGGTTTCTGTCAGATTTCGAAGGAGTTTTTCTGTCACGTTGGTTGTAGGCATTTAGTGCCACAGATTAAATTTCATATTCTTTGATGCGAGTAATCTTTGTTCTTTTTCACCTGCAGGTGCCTTATCTTCTATGTGCTCTTGGAGATGGCCATCTATTCAATTTCATTGTTGATGTTGATACGGGACTTCTATCAGATAAGAAAAAGATATCCTTCGGAACTCAGCCAATTATACTTCGTACTTTTCGCTCCAAAAATGCAACTCATGTATTTGCAGCATCAGGCAGCAATAAGAAGCTGCTTACAGTAATGTTAATCTAAAGGAAGTCAATCACATGTGCCCCTTCAATTCAGCCTCTTTTCCAGATAGGTAGGTCCTTTTTTAAGAACTTTCTGTAATGCCACTTTCTTCAAATAATTTAAACATGAGGATATGATGCACAGCCTTGCAATAGGAAGGAAGAAAGGAAGGAAGGAAGGTTCTTTTATCGTCCGCGGAGACTCTAGAACGTTTGCAATTACAAGTGCCAAATATACTCACAATCTGTCGACAGGTTAGACTGTTTTATGCAAACATAATAGGAGTTCGTGGGCATATCTGAACTGTGCCAGTGGACCTACATGGGAGGATCAAACGTTTTCTTTGTTTGTTTCTGTTTTTATTGATACATAGTTTAGCTTGTCTAGTTTTCTATTTGTAATATCTAGCTTATGAATCCTAGTTTTTGTTGCAGACGTGCAGGAGGCCAATTGGTATGTGTGGTGCAGCTTTATATCTCTCAGCACTTATTCATGTATGCCAGTGGACCTACATGGGAGGATCAAACGTTTTCTTTGTTTGTTTCTGTTTTATGAACTTCAAGTCCAATCTGTAGCTGACCCATATGTAAATATTGGGCCTAGCGGGGAGAGAGCTATTACGGAGATTATGTGTGAGCATAAAACCGTGGGAGCTGTACATTATGCGCACGGCATTTGTAGAAGCTATTATGATGACGCAAGTGTCTAGAGACCATTCTATCATGTCTTTATGATGCAATTTTATTTTTATCTGTTATATTTTTGTAGTTTATAACGGTTTCAGGGGGAATACAAGGTGGTGCCTTTCAATGTGCTGTAAGCCTTCAATATTTTCCAAACTCTCAAACAATTGCTTCAATAGATTTACTTCTAATAAAATACAAATGCATCTGTTTCCATAAGTATGTAGCAATGTTCTGTGGTTTTTTACAATTAATATATTTGCAGTCCTATTTCTCTCTATTTGCCTGTATAGATTTATGCCCTCACGGCATTTTGTCTTTCAGAGGATGGGAGCACGAATGTGTTTTAAATGAAGATGGTTATATTTGGACAGATGCCAGAGATACCAGAACTGGCCATAAAACTGTAATCTAAGATGTATAGAAGACACCTTAGAAGGGAGAAGAAAGGTTAAATTATATTGTGAAAGGTCTGTGTTAAACTTCTTATTGAATGTATTGATATTGTAGAGTCTACATTCCATGGTTCAATGATTATTTTAAATGCATAGCTACATTACTATGCTGTGAAAGCTGATCATTAATTTAATATGGACATGGTTAGCATTGCAGATGCAAATTGATGTTGCTTGTCTTACAAATGCATAGGTTATGCATTGGTGTTAAGATTGTTGGATTCTCAAAATCTAACAGTTTCACACCTTCTGGTGCTGATTAGTTTGATGAAGGGAAATAAGAACAACTTGTTCACAAGGGCTCCTTATTTAATAAGTAATTCCTGTTCTTCTCATATATGGGTAGCTTTTACAGTTTTGGTGTCAGAACCCTAGCATGCACAATAAGCAAGCAGGAAAGGCCCCCGTGGGATGGTATTGGTTGTGGGCGTTTTGTAATTATCTATGATTGGCCTTTATCCTTGTGATTACCTTGCATATTTCTTTCAATGAATACGAGCCTTATTATCACATTCATGTAAGCATATTGAGCATCATGACCCTCTTCAGCAGACCTTATTATGCTATTGTTGATGTTATTGTTGTTTTGCCCATTTTATAACAGTGTATTTGTGTATATTTGGGCGGCCCTGGGTATGCAATGCATGGAATTGAGATCACAATGAAATGTGTTTCTAGGGATTATATTTCCAATTCAATTTGTCCACATTCTATAAATGAAAGTGACAATGCTCAGTTGTGCATTGTATTTCTAGAATAGTTGTGCATTGTTTAGAGTGGAATAAATGGTGTGTTGCATTTGATCCTTCATGAACTTGATTCTTATATTGCAATATTCAAATTACTGATAATGAATGAATAAGCTAAGTTGTTTTAAATAAACATATCAGTATAATACTTATGCTTGCTATTCTATTCTTTGTTAGGGCCCAAAGGGCCCAAATTTTTTTTATTAAAACAACCAACACATAACTACCATTAACATTAATTAACACAACCATTACATCCAACACTTTTAAATTAAAACCCCCTTGAAGGGGGATTCAAGGGGGTTTTAATTTAAAAGTGTTGGATGTAATGGTTGTGTTAATTAATGTTAATGGTAGTTATGTGTTATGGTTGTGTTAATTGGGGGGGAGAAAATTGTAAGTTAGTCTCTCAAAATCATCATGTAACTTATATTCCTAGAAGAAAACTACGTCAAAGTTAATGGAAGATAGGCATTAAGTCTATCACGCTTAAGTGTGGATGACTTTTCATTATGGGAGTCGCCTCTTTGTATCTATACCTTATTCAAACTTGTCTAGGAGTGTGCTTACTAGTATAGATATACTAGTAATGGTGCCCAGCGTTGCTGGGCATGAGTTGGTGCATGTAGATGATCAGAGAGAAGAAAAGAGCCAGACATAAAACATAAACCGAAATATATTATAAATTTTAGAGCTTCTTCCCTCTAGTTTGAAAATTGATGGGCAAAGCTAGAGACACATTGTTATACATAATGGCAAACCAAGACATAAACCGAAATATATTATAAATTTTAGAGCTTCTTCCCTCTAGTTTGAAAATTGATGGGCAAAGCTAGAGACACATTGTTATACATAATGGCAAACCAAGCCCAACATTGCTGGGCTAACGTTACAAATATGTGAATTGATGAACCTATTAATATGTTATCTATGTTGTAAATGTTAAATGAACTTAATTGAGTGGTTTATGACTTGCCTTATATAAAAAAAATAGCATTCAATATAGAATACTTTGTAAAGTGAAGAATAGATGGTGTATACAATAAATGTTGAAAGGGTGCAGTTGCTTGGCATGTGCAACATCTTCTTAGCTACACTTTCTATTCTGCTTGGCTTCACATTCTATTCTATAAATGTTCATCAAATTGTTGGAAAATGTACCAACTTCGTTGTACGTTGACAATAAAAAAGAACCTGTTTCCTATGACATTATTCCATATTTTATCTTTGCAACTATTTAACGTGCTTCGTGTGAAAATCCTTTTGTCCAATAGATCTTAATGCATACGCGTTCTATTTACTTTGCATGCCTAGCATACCAATTTGTCCAACATATACTATAATTTTTCCTCTATTAAACTATGCAGCTTTTGACTTGTTTGCGAGAATAGAAGACTAAATTAACATAGAAGACTAAGGATTATCATCAACACTGATAATGACCAACAAAGTAAATTTTATAAAACATGAACGAATATGAAGTAATATTGTGCAAAGTAATTACATTATTAAGGGTGCTCTTTCAGCTGTCTGGCAAAACCAAAGAAAGTAAAACAACAAAGAATAAAACCCACCTTAATCTTGGGTTATCTCGTCGTGTAAGCAATTATCTCTGTGATGAATGTATTAGCAGATTAGGAATGAAATGTATGTCACGCAATGTACTGTACAATGTTGATGTCATATGAAGTTACAAAGTGAGCTAGTTACCTTTGTCTTAATAAATGCAACGGGATGGACTTGAGGAACTCGAATATGTAGAAAAAACTAAATACCAACACTCCAATATCAGTAATAATGCATACCATTTGTCTCACACTGTTGGTGACATTTTCCATAGACATGTATGAGATAATCGATGAGAAGTCTGCCCATAATCATTTGCACACAGACATTCCCTCTTGCCTCTTGCAACTATAAGCCCATTGGAACCTGCGAATGGTAATTATTAGCAGGCCCACATGAGAGGGAGAAGTTCTCCCCAGAACTTGAATGAACGTGTAGCATATCTCCAGAATCTGAAGAATTGATAGAACTTGATAAACTATTAGACACAGCAAGTGTTCCTTGTTGCTGCTGTCTATGGTTCCCAAATGGAACGCCAAGTGGAAATCCAGCAGATCTTCCCATCTGCATTATAAGAAAGGCTGATTTATAATTGGACACCTTTCAAAATGAAACTTCCAAATAATAGACATGCATTATGACCATAATTATCAATACCGTGTACAGTTGTGGTTGCAGTACAGAAAGGGAGCCATCATGTTGCCGATCTTGGTGAAACTCCGTTGTTAAGTTGGCATTCCTACCTGAAACAACAGAGGCACTACAAATTTCAACATCTGATAAAGCATAATATGAATATTATACTCCAGAGACAACTTTTACCTTTGAAACCTGGCAAAGCAGGAAAATCCTCATTCTGTATGCTGAATTCTAAAATTCCTGGAGATGTACATCACCACCAGCGTGGCAAACCATATTCCTCAGATGCCGGCATGCCAACATAATCAGAGGAGTTGTAGAATGATGCTTCAGAGAAAAACAAAACTAACAAACACCGCTAATACCAGAAGCAAGATAATAAAATCATTCATGAAGAATGTTAGCAAAAGCAATAGGTATTGCCTTATAGAATGTTTGTTTGTCTAATAAGCATAAGATGCTTGTCTGGCTGCAAAGACATGGTAATACTTTGATTTAGATGGCTGCAACAGAGAAAAACTTTAAGATGAATATATTTTTTTTAAAGTTTCCATATTACCTCATTCGGCCTCGATAGTCAACAAAATAGGCTTTTCCAAGAAGTTCTCTTGAGCAGCTTCAAAACGCATCAAATTTCACACCAAACAGAGCTTTCTAAGCAGAGATATCGCACAAAATGTGTAGGGCTACCTTTGGGCTGCGGAAAAGGTATTTGACAGTGGATGATAGTGTAAGTTTCTGCTACCTCAAGAAGACATTTAAACGGAACAAAATATTCAAACTTACATGGAAGAAAACCCCATTATCTTGTATCGTAGAAAGAAGGGTTTGCCTTTGCTATTGCATCTCTTGCATCAACTGCCTGCAACATGTAAGCTCCTGTAATATGCTGGCATCTAGATTGGGGTGGGTTTGCAGCTGCGAATTATGCAAGGCGAGCTCATTAAACCATTCTCCATCCAGGTATTCAATCAAACTTTCTTCCAGGTATAGCTCCTTTAACCCTCTGCATCATAAAAAGCTCTCAAAATTACTATGCATAGTATGTCACGGCAATGGCATAACAAAGAAGAAATGGCGAAAGCATACCTACAGCAATGGGCTACAGCACGGACACCCTTGGTCGTAAATCCAGTACACTTATCCAATCTAAATACCTGCAATGAGCTAGAAACAGTGTTAAAATTTGACGGCTTTCACGCCCGTTTTTGGCTATTTTGCCCGTCAAAACGGGTAGGAAATTTTTTTGCCCTGCACATGAAGGGCATCAAATAGTGCGGGCTATGGATATCAGGTCTTCATCAATAACTTCGAGGCGGCGAAGATGAATGGATTGAAGGGCAGGATGAGCCTTAAATTGTATCTCCAGAATCCATGGCCGAGCAAACCCACCTCTCTGAGAAGCAAAGCAAAATCATAGGGCCTAGGTTTTCCCTTGGGCACCGTGGCTGCCGTGGCCGCCATAGCCACAAAAAACGCCCAGAACCCTAATACGTCCAAACCCCTTTTTTTTGCTTTTTTTAGCTAAAAAGGCTTTTAACGTGACCGTTGGGTAGATTAATCCGGACCGCCCAATTTAGGGCTCGGTGCACTACGCACTTACGGTATAACATTATAATATAAGAAGATTACAAACGGATTTTATTTTTGTTCTTCAAAATGGAAAACAAAAAACACGTACGATCTAGACACTTGCACTAAAAGGTCTTCTTTGATTAGTCTAGCTTATCGCATGCTATACAAATGAAAACAAAATCTACATGTTAGTGGTCCCTTTAGTAGTCGATGGACAAACTTAATGAAAGAAATTTAAGGGCATTGCTCAATCGTTGTATTCATGATGCTTGTTAGATTTTGACCTAATTAAAGTAGTTCTTGTCATTTTCTATAGCCATATGTGTGGGAGCACTAGATAGACAAAGATAGAGAGAAAACATCAAAGTATCCACTGAATTGTGGAAATTAAAATTGCAAATTTTATAGATAAGGTGAATGCTATGCATATTTAATGGTCAATAACCTAGAATGGCCAATTCAATACCTCTTTTGCAATATAACTTTGCCATAATAATGGAAGGGCAAATTGAACTAGAGAGGAATAAAGGAAAAAACAGAACCGAACAAAGTGGAATAAAAGAATGAGAAGGGATCAAGTTTCAACCTATAAAATGGTAGATCAACCAAGGATGAATATCATAGATAACCATGAAGAGATGCATGTGGGACAATACAATGAGAAATAAGTCGTTTAGAAACATTGAGGTGAATTTAATAGAGATGCAATATATTCTTCCATTGTCATGTTTTCTAGACATTAAGATGAATCTTTATGAATTCCTTATTTATTTATTTTTTGTTCAGGGATTGGATATAATTATAATGAGAAAACTTTACAAAACAACAACCTTTGCAGTCAAACAAAGCTGTAGACTGCAAAGGCTATGTGATTTAAGTGGCATATGTCAGAGAATATTAGTTGCCTTCTCCACAATTAAAAAAGATGATCTTACAACCTAGAAGAAGAGGAGGGAGAAGGTTGTGAGGTGCAACAACAATAATTGCTCTTTTTGACGATTATTAAAATTGCATCTCATCGAGTTATAGGCGAGGTAGAAAGAGCCATCGGATGAAATCAGTTATTGAGACTTGATGAATTTTGGTTTAGAAAGTTGTCACCCTTTGGGGCATGGTCTAGTGGCGGGACCTTAAACTGCCACACCCGAGGTTACAGGTTCAAACATGGCCGACATCAGTCTAATAATGGGAACTTTAAAAATCTATTACCACAAGGTCACAGGTGGCACCCCATGGGCAATCGCAGCAAGCCCAGTGTTTGTGTGTTCCATTCACGTAATACGGGTTGTGGCCCAAAGTCCTTTGGCTTTGCACCCTAGCCTGGCCCTCCTCAACGTTAATGATTGTGACGGCCCCATTAGAGATGGTTCTTGCCCTGCGAATGGCACATTCTATGATCTGCTCCTGAGATGTATTGGGCATGAAACTGGCCTCTTTCATGTACATGAAGGGCATTATGGTTTCCTATGATATTTTACCTTGAAAGCGAGAAACAATGAAACAATGAATAAGAACTCACCTTGTGTATGCCAAGTGTGTCTCCACATCGTTCACTAGAATGTGAAGAAGCCAGTCGATTCTTCTGCCCCTCAACTGAGACTTTGAAATGCCTAGACGCCTTTTGAGGGTGTAGTGATATGCCTCAATAGCTGCGTTCGTCTCCTGGTTCGAGTGATGGTACACTCTAAATGCCAACACCCACTGACATATATTTCTCATCCATTCCTGGAAACCTCGTGCCATACTTATTTTTTAATGCATCAAGTTTTTGTGTAGCTTCAATTCTGCAGGCTTCTGCGTACATGTCCCCGTAGTGATTGTCCCCTAGCTTTCCCCTTTCTACACCACCCAAAACTGCTTCGTCCTGACCAGCATATAAGCTTACATGCGGACTGCCTATCCCATACATAATCGCTCCTAGCTCGGCGAACATCTTATTTCTGACCTCCTTTTTCCTCACGTTCCTCGACAACCACTTTAACCAGGCTCTCCTGACGTGCCAAATGCAAGTTTGAATAGGCACTCTGGGGAACATTTGCATTGCAACATAAAACAAACAAAACCAACATCAAACACAATTTTTTAGATACTGATTTCCATTTCAAGCAATGAGGCGGTTCATCACCATCTCACAAGCTTTGATTTCGGCATGGGCATCGTCTGTAATGAAGCACGATGGTCCCCAAGCTGGATCACAGAGGTGGACTGCATCCCTCAATGCTATGAGCCACTGTGATATTGCACTCTCGATTTGGCTGTTGGTAATAACCTAGGCAACCGGCATCCCGTTGTGATGGTCATCAAATGCGATTAGGGTGAAGAGATAATACCTTGCAAAGCAATGAGGGGGCATCGACGTGAAATTACTAAGAGCTGAGGTAATTTTAAGAGCGCTGACCGAGGATTACCTTTTGTCATTTGTCTTGAAAGTAGAGTCCAGACAGCTCTGTCCTTCCCAAACCGGATCAAGGCTTCCTTCTGGAGTTGCGTCATCACACCTAGCTGGAATAAGTCTCACATATGGATGCTAGTAGGCAGGTCCTCATGTAATTTCCAAGTGTCACGCACGATGGACTTGTCTACATTGTAGATATCTGACATGTACAACATATCATCCATGTTCAAGCTTTCTTTTCCTTTCACGGAGTATTTCAGGTTCTAGCTCTCCTCTTGCATGATTAACACACTGCGGGGGGTGTGGTACCACACAAGTTTTTGACGAATCCATTCCTTCTTCTCCTTGGAGATCCATGGTGCAAACCTGAACCTCATGCCCTTTTGTGGGTCAAGCGCCCTGCCGTGAGCCACCTCACTGCACAGGTTAACGTGGTCAAACTAGTAATACGTGATCTTACAGCATTCAGGCATGAGATAGAGTTGGCAAACTGTGAAGTGGCATCGACGGCCCCTGCGAACACCCTTTCCTTTTTCAACCCTTCTTCGGCATCTACCAGAACCTGGACGTATGCTTTCAACGAAGTGAGTGTTTGTTAAGTAGTCCTGAGACCCATAAGTACATCAATACCTGGCCGGGTTCATAGGATTAGTCTCAAACGAAGTATCACATTGCATCTTGAATAAGCCTGCATGCCATACCTTTTTGTTGATAGATATGAGTCCTTAGTTGGACGTTTTAGATGCCGCTGGGATGCACTGCTTCTCAGGTAGAAATTACAAGGGGAATCTTCGAAAACTTTCTCACCGGCAACAAAGTCAGAAACCCGCCCGATGGGAATGCAACAAACCATGACGATCATTGGCACACCGGATGGTAGGGTATGCTCCTCTACGTTCCATAGGGGTTGGCTGTGATCAAAGTAACCGTCCACAGGCTCCTGCACCCTGATATTCCTGATGCTACATGGGATTGGAATTCTTATCAATGGTGTTGCTTATGGTAAATGGAGCAGGGAAAGTAGATTAGCAGCCCATCTGTTCGCTCTACTTCCACCATTCCGCGACAAGCGCATGTAACCACAGGTGCATCTCCAAACAGCCTCTTCCCTGTAATTGCCGCATGATTGGGCTCTTGTGCCACTATTCACTCGGACCAATCACAATCCCAAGTCCATCAGCCATGTTGGATGGACAGCGTGGATGCACCCTCACGGGTTTAAGGGATAAGCTCGTGCCGGAATCAACCATACGAATTGAATTGTTGCCAGGCCATATATCCGACTCCAAACCCCTTTGGTAGCCATAGACGGAATCAAAAGGTAGGCAACAAACTGTAGCTATAAGGTATGGAGATGACCGTGCCAAACGCCATCGATTGCGAAGGAGGGGACATGACATCGTGTCCACTATCTGCTTTAGAAGCAACTTCAGCAGCCAAGAGAGAAGTGGTGGCATACACAATGCAGTTCAGGGCCATCTGTGGTGCGCGTTTTGTGCCCCTAGAAATCTTCCTGGGCGTGGGGGGCACGGGCTTCCCCATAAGTTCATCTTTTCCGGGTGTCACAGGCGACCTCTCCCCCCCCTCAGCATTTGGAGATGGATCTTGATTTAGTAGTGGTGACTGACCAAAGCTTCTCCTTATCCATTCCTTTATCTCTTCCATTTGGCTGTCCAGCATCTTCAGTTCCTTATTTCTTTTAATCTCAACCTGTCGCTCTATCCAAACTTCCCTGTCCTCCGGAGCCAGGAAACCGTTGTCTATCTGATCTCCAACAGTTTTCTCGGCCCTTTTCCTGGCCCTCTGCAATTTCCTTCTCATGTTGTGGTTTATCTTGTACTCAGCATCGCGGGCCCTTGTGTAAACAATGATGTCGTAACACCTTTTCTTCGTGGGCAGCAAGCTCCCAATGTTTGGCCTGAGCCCTTTTGGCGCCTGTGGAACCTACTAATTAGTGCAGCTGTGCTTTTTCCTGCAGTGGTTCTCCAAATCACCTCTCTTCACCCAAGCGCTGGTGCAGTCACCAATTTTCCACAACCATTTGTTCACTGTGGTGTCATGAAAGTACTCTCTTCAATCTGTTATGTGGGCTCACCTATGTGCCCACACATCTCAGCACCCACTGCGTATACTGACCCATCCCCCCCAGATCCAGGGGCGTCCACAACTGCGAAGCGGTCGAACCGTGCAAATATCTTCGACGCCTCCACCTGCTCCAAACCACTGCCTCTCCGCTTCCTTTGGGAGATTGGGGATTCCACCTCCACGTCTGACTTTCTGTTGAAATCATCGTACTTCATTTCGCCCACCTGAGTCCCAAGATTATTTGGATCTATGTATGGGCGAGTGATTCCGGGGCCCGATGCCACCGGCCAGGATCGCCGCCTTGGTCCCAGAAGCCGGGATCGACCACCGAGTTGGCAGCCCGCCAGAATCAACAATAAGTGATCCTGGCGGTAAAGCCGGGTGCTAGGATCGCTACGTTGGTTCCAGCAGCCAACACGGTCGATCTCCTGGGCCACCCACCGGAATCAGCCATAGGTGATTTCAGCGATAAAGCCAAGAGCCAGGAGCACGGCATCTGTCCCGCGATCAGGGATCCTCGTCCGGAGGCCGCCCGCAGGAATCTCCTCGACATGTAAGGGATCCCAGAGCCACATATTTCTACTGCGCCCGTTGTATGGATACGTTGGTCCGAAATCACAGGCCCATGATTCCGGATTGTGCCGCTGACGGGCAGGATGTGGTGCCAGACATTCCACGGCCACGATTGCCTTCTGGTGCTCTACCCTGGTATCCAAGAGGCTGGGATCCCGTCGGGAGGCGGTGCGGGGGAGGAATACCATGCCCTGAGAAAGTTGTGGAGAGAACCGGATCATGGGCACTGCACAGACGGTCCCGGACTGCGTCGACGATCCCGATGTGGTCAGCGATTCTCTGACCGTTGTCTGGTACGGACTGACAACGACGCCACATCGTCCAGGTTGCGTCGGAAGGCAGCAATCGGCGGCCGGAATCACCCGTTGCAGTATCCCCGAGGAAGGGCTCTCTGGTCCATGCTTCCAACAGCTGGAAGGCCTCGACGGGATTCTGGAGGGGGGTGCAAACCGACGGCTGAGATCCGCAGCAGCAGGCGACGGCTCGGATGATCTGGTCAGGGCTGCCACAAACGGACTAACGCAAACGGACCCCGTGGAGAACAGCGAGGGGTCCCAGAATCCAATTTATTGTGCTCCGGAATCTACCAATCTGGGGTATAATTATCTTGACCCATATAATTATTGGTGGGAAGAATTTTTGATCCCGCAAAAGAAGGGGGGCTGCTTCGCTATTATATTTTTTCTCTGCCCCTTTTTAGGAATTTTGTCCACGACACGTGATTGTGGTTGTATTGCGTCTGTAGTCTTCCAGGAAGTATGTTCAGAAAATGAGTTTTTCTTCGGTCGTTTTTATAAGATCTGTTGCAGCTGATGAGCTAAAAGAGCTCTAAAGGCGATGAGCACCGGAGCCAAAACCTCCATTGAAGTACCAGAGTCTTTTTTTTTGCATCCACTAAGGCTGCCATTACATATCATAGCTTCCCATTTACACGATTAATCTGGCTCATATTAAAGACATGCAGTATGAAATTGCAAAAATGGTAGTTTGAATAGTCGAATTTGATCATGCATTTGGCAGAAATTGTGCCGTCGTCCCGTGATTTTTCCTACCCGTGCATAATAAGTTGCACTTAGAATTTAATGCTGCAGAGAATGGGCACATTCTGAGAAAAAAACTGTGACATTGTAAAAAAAATGGACATCTTCCACAGATTTTCGGCAAAAATCTTCAATTCCCTGCAAATTTTATGAGGTATTTCATGCCTTCAGACTCCGCTATTTCTAGTTTAAAGGGATTTTCGTTCAATTTTGAAGAATAAGTCTTCAGATTTGCCCATTTGAAAAAGCTCTCTTCATCTATACCTAATAAAATTTGTCGAAAAATCCCTTTGAAGTCTTCAAATTGAATGAGAATACCTTGTTCTTCTGTCTTACGCCTGTGTTTTTTTATTTTCAGAATTGATTGCTGACGAGAAAGAACAGACCATGGTTTTGTGTTTCCCCTCTGTATTTCTCTGTCTTTATCACGGTCGGCAACCGTGGTTGTCGATCTGTCACTTACAATTACAATCCTCCGTCCAGAGCACAAGGCTGGAACACATATAACCTGTCAGATTGCTATACCATACATCAAATATGGCAAATGTAACGATCACGGGTAATGTAGCAATCACATGGGTAAACATTTCTGCGGGGGCTGAAGCCCTACTGTCCCGCGCCGAACTCCTGAACCCGGCAGCGGCAGCGGTTCACATCCACGTAAGCCTATGAAAGATGCACACTCCAAACCCAGAAGAGGTCTTGGAGACTCCAACCGTATTGGAGATGACAGAGGAGCAAATCGAGATAGTTCCTGAGTTAATTCTCGATAAGGCTTTTAAGAAGACAAGAAGGTTCCAGTTCCTTCAATATTTGGTCAAGTGGAAGCACTTGCCTGTGGAAGATGCAACTTGGGTATTGAAGCAAGATTTAGAGAAGCAATACCCGGACTTCATAAAGCAATACGACGGCCAAGTCATCTCCGAATTGGTCGACACCAACCCGTCAGGTCTCGAGAAGAACTCCAGGTACCAAAATACAAGGATTTCAATTTCGAGAAAGATAAGTCTGGAGGATTTGTACAGTAAGTCCTTTATAACTATTTTTCGAGTGCTTATTTGTAATTTTGGATTGATTATAATGTTTCTTGTTCACAGATGCATTTTCTTAGGTTTAAGCAACGGGGAAGCAAAAATTACTCAACCGACATAAAAAAGTGTAAGAAGATCAATAAACGAGATGATATGTCCCTTATATAAATAGGTTTTGTAGCATTAAAGAAGATTTCATATAGATTTGCATTGTTATAATATGGAGGTCTTGTAATATAGAGGCCTAATTATAACTTGCATTGAATGAAGAGTTAAATAACTTGCATTGAATGAAGAGTTAAATAATTTGCAATTGATTGTTGATAGTTTTTACTGCAAGAAACCTGTGAAAATATGTAGAAAAATTAACCCGAAACTTTATGATACATTCGTTTTGTCTTTTTATGGGACTGCCATATATTGTAGATGATGTCTCTACTCATGGCTACCTTCTCTATACAGCTGCAATTACTAGGCCACGAAGCGATACTTTGTATGCTTACAACCCGAATGTTGGAGTTACCAAGTTGATCAGCCAGATTATCGGAAAGAAGTTTACAAACAAAGATTTAAGGCACTCTAATATTACAATTTTGAATGTTTGTGGTGTACCAGACGAAGCAGCTATGAAGCTTACTGGCCATAAATGGGCAGAAAATCTATATCAGTAAGTTTATGTTCCTTTTTTCTATATATTCGGTTCTTTCATCTAGTAGTTCTTCTTTTCTTATTTTAGGTATGACCATTCAAACAAGGTGCAGATGATGGCCATGCAATCCATTCTATCGAAACCACATCTTAGCAATGGTAAACTTCATCAGTTTGAAGATATCTAGGAAGAATTATAGCAAGAGCATGTGGACAACATTTTGAAGTCTAAAGATTCTGCGAGGAATCAGTCTACATTGGTAAGATAGAGTACTAGATTTTCGTGAGACGTTGTAATTAATTTTTGTTATACACTTTCCAGATGTCTGCAATATTACTTCTTTTGTTGGAGCTGCTTTTGCTTCACCACAACCTGCAAGTGGTAATAATAAAGCTACATTTTTTTTTTGAAGCATCTAGTTGTAATTAATCGTTTCTTTTTTCATGTTCTAATGTGACTGACTTCAGCACGTGCTATTGGTGTGTGCCCTATGCCTGCTGGTAATAATAAATATGTTCTAATAGTCTAATGATGTTATAGTGTTGATGGAGTAATAATAGTGGAAGTTGCTAAGTTAGCAAATATAAAGAAGACGATACAATTATTCAATTGGAGGAGGACCTTACCTGATCCTACCACATGCAAAAGCTTTGAAACTTAATGAATATTAAGGGCCAAGAATTAGCACAAGTAACACATTTCAAAGGCCATGAATTTGCAGTTCCAACACGTTTGAGCGCCCCACTTTTAACAAATGTGTTTTTACATTTCCGGTGGCCCCACTTGAACATTGCGTAAATGTCTAGGTTTGTACATTATCGTAAATGAACTCAGCTGAAACTGTTTAAAGCTCCTTTCTAGTGCTATGGGTTTGTTGATATTGTCTAAATCTGTAAATTGTTTAAAATTCAACTCAAGGACTTGAAATTAAAAATTGTTAAAAAAACGTTTGAATAAAAAATTTGTATATCTGAATACACTCGTAAGGACCAACCTAAAGTTATTGGCCTGTTTATAGGCTAGAAACGTCACAATGCCTAATAATTATTGAACTGCATCCAATGGCCAAGGTTTAAAATCTCCGAGGAACTGCCCTGTAAATGGTGCGATAATTTCTTCCACGAAGTTTTTGGTATGATAGGGAAAATAATTTCTTCCACAAAGTTTGAGTAGCGGGATATGCTGGGAGTGTAACTTATGTCAGGATTTCGATGTTCCAAAATGGACAGGTATCTAACGGCATGGCAACGTGGATCCTAAGAGGAACACTAGAATACGAGACAATACAACTCTTACCCTTTCACGATATTTGTTGAATGCTTATTCTTGTAGAGATTCTTGTGCTCCATAACGTTCTTTAATACCCATAAGTTTCAAATATCCCGGTCCTTCATGGACAGCAGTGCAAGATGTGGGAGCATGCATATTACATGTGCCATGTAGAAAATATTATATTACTGCACAACCATGACATTAGATTGAATTCCATTCCTTCTTTACCACGTGGCACCAACAAACGGGCTATATTCCATGACTGCAGCAATTACAGAAATGAAAATTATCATCTGCTAAAGCATTTCTATAGGTTGTTCTATTGTTTAAACTAGAAAATGCATACAAAAATTTCTTTTGCAAAGGTTATCAGATACATAGAATAGAACCATAACTGATTCCACACGCAGGAGAATGGCCTAGATCTCTATCTCAGTAACATGCTTTGATGATAATGATGTATTGATGATTCTCATGTTCTTCGAGTTGCACAGATTTTCAGGATTACCAATCTGATATTCTGGATGTACATCTCAACGCTCAATATTAATTACATGTTCCACACTTTCTTTCACCACATCTTCCATGGAAGAAACACTTCTATGACTTTTTGGTGTTCCTGAAGTCTCAATCTCCCCAATTGAGCTTTCTGCAAGAGGAACATGCTGTTGGTGATCAGCTGAATTCTCCCTGCCACTGTTTATATGTACATCAGAATCATGAACTGGAGACTCAATTGGAACCACCTTCCCATAAGGAAGTAGGGAACTGCGGCAAATTGGACAAGTGGAATTGCTTGCAAGCCACTCATCAATGCATTCCAGGTGAAATACATGGCCACATATAGGCAGCTGCTGCAACTTCTCATTTAACACGTAATCACTAAGGCAAACTGCACATCTGTACAGTAATGAAAAGAGTTATAGAAGTTTGTCATAACACTCTAAACCCTGGAACTGAATTGACCAGGAATAGAATCAATAAGAGACTGAAAAGTTTATATGACAAGCGGAATCAGCAAAAAAGGACGATAGGGGAATCAGCCAAAAAACATGAGTTTTTCTTTCTATTGCAATGGATACTTGGCTTATAAAGGATAATCAGTAGAACATTAGCCAGCTTGGAACTCAGACTAACATTTGCCATGCAGGAAAGCATTAGTTAAGATATGTCCAACGGAAACAGCTTATCATGACAGTGTTCCCAATTAGTCAAGATGATTTCTTTCTCTTAAAACAGGCGTGCACACATCATTTAGCGAAAATGAATACAAGAACACACACATTTAGGTAGCAACCAGTTCAGTATGGCAATAATACTATGTTTATAATGTATTTCTCGTGATACGCCCCTTTGTTTCGAATCCAAAAGATTTAGCATATAAGCTGACATAAAATAAAATGAAACACTCATTCCTGGACTTGATCAGGGGAGAGTACTCACTGGTTGTCATCTCTGGTCTCCCCAAATGTGTCATCGTATACAATAGTAGGCAAATTATCTCGAAATGATTTGTTCAATCCGTGTTCTAAAGGCTGCATAAGATCAAAAAGTTATGTCAAATCAAATGTGGTACATAATGTTCAACAATCAATGGGTTTTTACGAAATATTACTTCACATGCACTATCCAGCATGGGTGCAGATTTTCTTTACCAGTTTCATAATGTATGAGAGATTTTACAACGGAACGGAAATGGGAAAAAGAACACTTACTGCTGAGAAGAGTCCTCTTGCAAAAAACTGGGGCCTCCGCAGAGACACAGCTCTAGCACTGCGTCTCCTGCGCACGTATAGCAAACAAAAGAGAAGCAGAAGCACCAGAGTAAACAAAATGGGCGTTGCAAAGATGAAAGTCTGATACAGCTTCAGCTGCGGAGAGGTGCTGCAACCCCAGCATTTACCTGGTACATTTTTTTCGCTCTTATCTGACATCTTATAGAAGCATTCACATTCACATTTTTCTCAAAGCATCCACAGAACTCGTATATTTGAACACCAGCTAACTTAACTTAACTGCATTTCCATCAAAGAACTCATCTGCATTGATCCAGGTATCTATCATGCTAGCACATTTTGCACCAGGTCGAAAACTCCCCTGCTAAAGTCACCATGGCCTATGAAGCAGAGGACAAAACCAGGCATCTGTGACCCAAGGGAGCCATAGCTGGAGGAAATGAAGCATATTACGAAAAAAAGCAGCAGTTTAAGAAGCCGATCCGAAATCTATGATCCGGAGCGATCCATCGGCGCAAGACTACATAGCCATTCCGTCCCTGCCATTTCCTTTATCTCTCCATGTACGTACCTGGCAACTTTCCCGGCGTGCCAGGAACGCCGGCGACTACCGGTTAATTTCACCGGCCGACAGAAAAATCTGTCAGAAGACCTAGACGGTCTCGATGTTACTGGGTCCTTAGGAGCAATCCGGAGCGTCAGAATTGTGGAGCATCAGAGCCGTCCAATTTGATGTGATCTGTGTGGTGATTTGGATAGTGTTTTGGGCACACATGATGACCATATGATGTTCCTTTTAGAAAACAACCACCCCCCACAAAATCGAAAAAAAAAAAAATAACCACACACAAACCTCTTCCTAGTACATTTTGTGTAGAGTCAGTCCATGATCTTGGCCCCCATGATCTTGGCATGCACCTCCAGACATGTTGCTCCCCGTGCAGTGCAGGCATCTCTTTTGCATCCTTCCAAAAGGATTTCCAAAAAGAAAAAGCGTGCACCCAGCCTTCAATCATCTGCTCTTTCTAGCATCTCCCTCAAAAGGAAGTGACAGCCTTCATGTGCTTCCCCATGATAACTCGACCATTGGCCTGTCGTGCACAGCACAGATTCACGATAGACATTTTGGCCTCTGCCCCTTGACTAACCACCCTTCATCTTAATCTTCCCTGTACCAACCTGGAATGCCAACTCTTATTCCTAAGTTGCAATTCTCGACCTTCAACATCATCTGCTTATCTTTTCAGAGCTGTTCATAAGCTTATATGAGAAGAGAACAGAAGAGCAACTTGCTCGTCTTTTTAAGGTAGTTTAAGGAGACCCAAACGGCTCCATCACAACTACACCCTCTTTAGAACAATATAATACGGGGTCACAATCTTCCATTAAAGGAGGTTGTTTTGGATAGCATATTTCGCTTGCTTGCTTATGATTTGATTTTTTGAATGTCGTTTTCGTCTTCTTAATAATCATTTACAATCACAAATGCGTGTGTTGAAAATGGCCTAGAATTAGGTGAGCTAACATGCAATTTATAAAATTAGCATTGAAAAGTATCATATATATCAATACAAGAAACTTATCGCGGCGGCCTTGGCCGCCGCAAGGCCGCCGCGAACGTTTCTCTTCCCCAACTCATCTATACATGCTAGAACATGCATAATTTGAACCTACATTTTGTTGCCTTGTGTTCAGTGCCCGCAGATAGAAGAATATTGACCATAACGACTCGTTACGAAAGACGTTTTGCATTAAATCAAAAGAATCTAAGTTCCGAACATACAAAAATTGAACTGTGTTTGAGCATGGAGAATTCTAACCTCTGTAGTTGCCAATATATCTATGCAAAATGGTTATTCAAAATGCATATGAATAAAACATGAACCCATTAATTCAATAGCTTTCCATATGGTAAGAACAAATTTATGATATGCATCATGGAGATGGTCCGTCATGCAATATTTCCCAACACTATTATTTGCTCTGCTCAATGGAAATGTTTCAAACGTGGTAGATCAAATTTGATCTCTGCTGAAACAAAATGTTAATGATGAGAACGATAATCTAAATGAGAACGATCTTTGGAAAAATGATGCATGCTTGACACAGTTTGAATATCAGTCTGCAAATGTATGTAGATTTGGTGTACTAAGGCACATGCGTTACATGCAACCAAAGTCCATTGCACATCGTCATGATCACAACCTATTTCTGCAGGTTTCGTCCACTTTCTATCCGTTCTTGCAACTTAAAGTTTAGTTGCAAGCATTTCAAGTGCATGAGCCAATTATGTCGTGCCACCTATGACAAATTCTCAAGATTATTGCCAAAATTATCTTCCAAGAGTGTTGCCAGGAATATCTTAAGAGACTACGATTTTTATATTTATTTTTACATTGCATTCTTAATCAGCTATTTGACGTTTTGCTATTCTACCCGATGTTGCTTGTAACTACACTTCACGGTGTGTCCACCGGGGTCAACTTGCCCTCTGTGCCCCTAGAATCAAGGGTGGAACGTGACATTGTTGTTATACCATAAGAGGTCTGGGCCCTAGAATGAGGTCTAGGCCTCATAATATACAATAACTTGATTGTGATATCAACGTTCTTCTAGGTTGAGATATATATTTACATGTCTACACCAGTCTTCATTTTTCATAATTTAAACGTACAAATCCAATCCACCCTTCTTCATTCTTCATAATTTAAAGCATGGCATAAATGCTCAGTAAATATGTTTCATCACATAGCACCATATAAGGTTTGTTCCGTATATGAAGTTATATATAGCAGAAGAATTTGCAGAGATAGTTTTATATAGTATTCTATTCCATCTAAAGAACTTAGTGTCTACTATGGACTGTCGCTGGCAATCCACCTTTTATGCTCATGGTAACCCGCAAAACGTATTGTGGTCTAAGTCCCTCTGCAACCTTGAACTGATAGTTTAATATACATGCTGCTGCAGCATACTTCATTTGTATAGTGGCCATCTCCTTCCCTAAACAGATTCTAGGACCTGCTTGGAATACTGGATATTTGTAAGGATCCACGGGCACAAATTGTCCATCTACGATCCACCTCTCTGGTTTAAATTCCAAACAATCCTCTCCTCATATTTTCTCTGATCTTCCCATTGCATATGGACTATAAGTTACTCTCATACCCTTTCTAACTATGGTTCCATCTTCCCAAACATCATCTCCCAAGGCAATCTTCGTGTCACTTGGAATTGCAGGGTATAGCCTCATTGATTCATATAAAGCAGCATAATGCATTTCCTTCAGTTCTTCAAAGCTAAATTTTCCATTTGATGACTGCCCAGATCTTCCAGAGGAGCAAATCCAAGCTCTGGCCGTGCTAAGCCAGAGTTTCCACTTCCAACTTTTCTGCTTAGATATTAAGCCTTTTCGTAGCTGCATTTTTTTCTCCGTAAATTTTGTTCTTTCTGTCGGAGTTGCCACCAGATTAATTGTTTCAGAAAAATAGCCTATGTTATTTATTTTTTTTTTGGCTAGAAAAGGACTTTTGTTTGTTTTTTGTTGGCACTAAGTTAGCTCTGCCTTTAGCATGTGGCGGAACAAAAGAGCCTCTGCAATAGCTGGGACATAGCCAAAACCTTGCTGCAATTTGTATCTCGGTCAGAAACTATGGAAGGGCACATCCTGTCTCTATGATTGCTCTTCTCAGCATCAGAAACGATCCATGGATAGGTATTATCAGAGCTGGCACCATGAATGGATCCTCACGCTGTAGTTTCTCTAGGTTCTGGCTGGCCAGATCTTTTCCTGATACTTCATTGTTTGGATCCAACACCAAAATCCTCCCTTTTCTGGTGCATCTGCTTGCTTGGATTTTTAGAGCTTGATCTAGTGCAGAAAAAATCCGTCTTTGATGCGGAAAACTAATACCATCAGGGCTACAATTTAAAAGCGCAAACTTAAGGGTAAAACCAGTGCCACACTTTGCAGCGTTTTTGTCCAGAGGGACCAATGTTTTGGAGCGGATCTGCCCCACAGCTCTACTTGGAGATCTAGTGGAATTATATTTATTCTTTCTTCAGAGACTGCAAAAATATGCCTAAATCATACTCAAACCTACCTGTAAGTGGCCGATTTGCCTTGAAACGTTCTTAGTATGCTTGACGACTCAACCCCCTTTCCTAAGGCTGGGTTTTCTTTCAAACCTTCTGCGATCCTATGTTTCCAACCACAACAAAATCCCAAATCTTCTCACCATTGATCCCCTCTTCGACCAAATAAGTCGGTCGCAGAGCTATAGGTAACCATTGGAGCTCTTGGGTCTCCGAGATCCGACATAGCCAAGAGCCGCAGATACCTTCAAGCAAAGGATACAGACTATTTGGAGTCAGAAACGATGGGATGGGGGAGGCTTCGGAAGTCCAAGATGCTTAAGAAAAACAAAAAAAAATGATAGGGCTGCCGGAGAGGGTTGCAGCGGACGACCCAGGTGATGATTTTCTGCTTAGAGAAAAGATTAAAGCAAAAAAATTAAGGCGGAGAAGCCATGCCCAAAACCGAGAAACCCAACTCCGGTGAAAGTGTGGGTCTTCCAAATCTTCCTGTGGGCTAGGTTTTGAAGCACAAGTTCAAGCAGAGCCTGCTGAGATTTGGACTGTTTTTCGTGCTCATTAACATATTGGGCCAGCAATAAGAATAAAACTGTCGAATTTGGCCGGCCCAGCAATATCTAAAACCACTACCAGCATCGGAGTTGGATCTGCCATAGCTAGAGCAGAGCAGTGGCAGAGGACGAAACAGGAAAAAGACCGTGCAATCTTCTAGCCGCCATAGCTGCCATAAATGCACAATAAGTGTATATCATAAATGCCGCATTCTTTTCTTAAAATTTTGTTTGCACATACGTGTCACCACGAGGATGCTTCAAATAAATAGCATCAAACAAATATTTGCCAAACAAAAATTGACACTGAATTAGATATGAGTGAAAATATAGCATTAGTTTTGGCCTACATTCTTTGGCTTATGAACCATTAACGTGCCTATGCTCTTTTTCCTTTACAAGATTATACAATTTTGCTTAACATGCCCATAAATCTAGGGAGAGTACGAGGCCTCCCTATTCTAAATTAACGCAATGTGGTATATGAGAGTATAATGTAATCCTCAACCTTCACTACATTCCCTTGAAAGATGATATCTATTCGGGTGATGGATTCACATGAATACAACAAGATCCTATAGATAAGCTTCTCATTCATCTCAGCAAAGTTTTTTTACGATGAACAGCAAGTAGTCGCAAACCTGCAAATTCCCAAACAAAATTGAAATATAGAGGGAATGTCCATTTACAACAACCTGGACGAAAACTACAATTTGAACAAATGGTTGCTGGTCTACCTGTCGTACGCTTACTATCGCGAGTAAAAGATCCCGCCCTTTAGATAGATAGATAGATAGATAGATAGATAGATAGATAGATAGATAGATAGATAGATAGATAGATAGATAGATAGATAGATAGATAGATAGATAGATAGATAGATAGATAGATAGATAGATAGATAGATAGATAGATAGATAGATAGATAGATAGATAGATAGATAGATAGATAGAGGAAAACGCCCTATTAAGGGGCTTGGACAGACAGATAAACAAGCAGGCAGGCAAGCAGACAGACAAACAGATAGATAGATAGATAGATAGACAGACCCATACAGGCCCGTAGCGTTATGGTCGGGTATGTGTTGGCAACGAATACAGGTTCCTTAGAGTGGAGAATTGAATTTTTTAGTGTCGACGAGGACCAATATGCCATGGGAATACTATTAGAGCTAATCTAGGCTTTGCCATTCTAGTGCTTTACAAGGTAAAGTTTTCTTCCTTTGGCTTTTTTGTTTTTGATTGGGCCGAATCTTTGTTGGTTGGAGTTGTACTTGGGCTGTTGCGGATTGATTTGGATCTTTGTTGGCTGGATTTTGTTGGTCAGAGTTGTGCTTGGGCACTTCAGGTTGAACTTGATTCTGCCTTGCCTGTTGGCTTTGATTTCCCTATTTGTTTTTTAGATGAGGTTCTTACAGACAAAGAGGCCTTTTCTATTTAATTTTATTTTTTATTTAATTTTGATCTCGTTGCCTCATTTTGAGTTCCAACAGATGTGATTCCATTTAATAAAAGAAGTCAGCAGCTATCACATTATAATAGTCACGATCATGTCGACATATGCTATGGTCCTGTCTAACCATTACACCATGTAAAGGGGTGGTTTTCATCAACCTCTTTGCATGCCTCGAAGAAACTAAACTCTCAAAAACCGAAGGAGCACCCTCACAAGCCATTTTGTGTGCATCACATACACTTATTTTGGGAGAATTTGCATCATATTCTATTCCAATTCCACCATGTACTATGCTACAATTACCAGAAGAACATTTTGGAGGGCTGCGACTGGATCTTGTCATCTCCTCAAAAAAAGGAGGCCGAAGTTTCAGAGCTGAACAATCCTTCTCAATAGGCCAGTCTCTGAAAAGACTAAGCACCACTGGATGGAGTGCTCAAAGAGCTTTCCAACAAGCCCAAACACGTCCAAAAGACCACCAGATGCAGAAGTTATGACCAAAAGAATATTGCAGCCACAAAAGAGGGCCGGGATTTTCAGGTGAATACTTTCTACCAAACAGCAGAACCACTATACAAATCGTACACCGACGGAAAGTTCCTGTGATAAGCTTTCCAAAGAGCCCAAGGACACCCAAATGTGACACAGGAATCCCGAGCTATGAGCAAAAGAGCGGGGCTGAAACCCTAAGCACCATCATGAGCGCCCTGTAGAATTTCAGAGCACTCAGTGGATAACTAACATGCACAACTAGAATACAGAATTTGGTTGGAATCCTGCCAACCACAGTTACATGAGTTTATAAATACCAAACAGACATAGTTACGAAACTAATGGACGCGACTCTGATAAGGGACATGACTTTTTGATCCACATCATTGATCCACATATACAATGCCACGTGTACAATGGCTATTATCCAACACTCCCACTGCCATTGTACACATTTACAGATTGAATACACACCATCTGCTCCCACTGAAACTTGAATAATTTTTCTCCCACTGGATTTACACAGTTCTTTTGCTCCCACTAGATCTAATATAATAAATCACGAATATAATTTGCTTTCTCTCCTTTCCATTTTGGTGCTGCAAAGAAATGCTTTATCTTCCTCTGTAGATACCCTTCTTCTTTTGACGCATTTCTTCTTTTAAAATAGCGGCTATCACTTCATCAAGAGATAAATTATCACAATTATTTAACGTTATCTCCAGCTGCCCAAATGAACTAGGAAGACTGGATATAAGAGTAGCCACTTGATCTTTGGAACTTGATCATGTAACAACTGCAAATTGCTGCATCAAGGCCTTGAATCTGCACACTTCTTCCCCGATTTTCACACTATCATCAATATTGAAATTGCGGATGTCGCAGAGACACCTTCGTTGACTCTTTCTTTGATTTTCAAATATCAACAAGAGTTTGCCAGGCTTCATGTGCCGAATCCGTGCTGCTCACATGAAGTACTTGCTGATTTCCCAATGCTGCCACAATTAAATCATATGCCTTGTTGTCACGAATTTGCCACTTTGTAGCTTCATCGGAATTGCAGGGGGGCTTCTTCTCTGTGTCTGTCACAATATTCCAGAGATCTCTTTGACGGAATAAAGATTTAATCCTCACCTTCCAGATGTAAAAACCTTCACCATCAAATCTGTCAATTGTCTTCTCCACTATTATGCTTGAAGCCATCCTTGAAACTTGCACTCCAGAATTATCACACACAAATATAACAGATTAGATTTTCCCTCTACAAATATCTTCAACTAATTTTAGGGCCTTTTCCTAATCTGACATAAGCTCACTAATTTAAGGGTGGGCTCTCAGACATCATCGCTCCAACATAGAGAGGGGGTTGGTCACGATTTTGAAGCCTTTTCGTGGACCCCAATAATATCATTCTTCACAGTAGCCTCTTCAAAGCTAAAGCTCTGATACCATGTAGAATTTCAGAGCACTCAGCGGATAACTAACATGCACAACTAGATTACAGAATTTGGTTGGAATCCTGCCAACCGCAGTTTACAAGAGTCTATAGATACCAAGCAGGCACAGCTACAAAACTAATGAACGCGACTCTGATCAGGGACATGACTTTTGGATCCACGTCATTGATCCACATATACAATGCCATGTGTACAGTGGCTATTATCCAACACGCCATGACCTCACATCATCAATAAAACAATTCTAATTGTTTACCTATACCAAGGTTCGAACCCTCAACCTTTCTATAAGAGGCAACCTCAACCATTTAGACCATAAATGCAAATTCAACAAGACTTGAACTTGCGGCCTTTCTAGTTACGAGTCATGCACCTTGACCAAGTGAGCTACGTAATACTTATTAATTTTTGTATAATTGAGAATATGAACACTATGATCCTACTTCTACTTTGTATGTGATTATCTGGTATACGTGGTAGGTTTAAGGTCTCTACTACAAGACTGGTTGGTCATACAAAGGAAACCTATGCAAACACCAGGTGAAGGTGCTGCAATTGATGGATACATACAGGGAGCAAGGTACTAATTGCGGGACGATAGGGGGTGGCCTAGACAACCTTAAGCCATGGGACAATCAAGTGGAGGAGCCATGTGTGCCATTGGACGAACCAGCATCGACGAATGCTGTTCTGGAAGAGGCTCTTAGGTTCCTAAATGATAGAGGCATAAATGTGGGCGACCACGGGACATGCACCAACTTGGAGAAGGTCAACGCGTCGCTACATTCTGCTATTGCCAGAGTCGTTTGCAGGGCCACGAAAGATCCCGATATTTTGCTTGCCACCGACTTCATGATGGGAAAGCTTAACAACAAGCTAGAAAGATTGGACGAGGAAACGACATCTAAGAACAAAAAAGCTTGCGCCCTACCTGAACTAGATGTGGAGGATGCCTGCAGCAGCAGTCTAGCCAGGCTGAAGCCCTTGATAGAGCTCGGTAGAAGGGGAAGACCAAGAGGTAAGACAAGTTGGAAGCGGTTCGAAATGGACCCATCCTTGCAGGCGAAGGAGCACCTATCGGAATAGCATCTCTCCATTGACAGCCGTTTGGAAATCAAATTGTATTGTTGAAATGAATACCTATTTGTATTGTTGAAATCAAGTTGGAGTAATGTCAATAGTCCCAGAGGTATAGATATATATAATACTACATAATATCTAAACATATATAATGCAGTTTGTTGTTTTTCTTTTTTTTTTGGTCGCTCCGTAATATTTCTGCACCGCCATCCATTTTCATATTGTTGTGCCACGTTTTTCTTGGGAAGAATCGACTCCGTCCAGTGATGCAAGTCGTCGTGTTATGCTATCATGGCGGTGGGAAGTGGCTATGGCAGTGGTGGATAGAGAAAATGCACTGAAATAGGAGGCCGAGGCTTTAGCATCTTCGGATGCAAAAAAGGCGATGAATGGATGTAGGTTTAGCACAGCCTGTTGTCTGTTGTCAGAACTATCGCTACATTATTCAAGCTTCACAATGGCATTGTATTACGTTCCGCTAATGCTTTATGGCAGTGTTAGAAAATAAGAAATCGACTCCTTTGCCACACGTCCAGGGAAGCTAGGCCTGCGGATTCTGGTCCCAGCCATCGCCATGTTTTTCCTCACTTTGGCAGATGTCTCATGCCCTACAACTTGGAGGCATTCAACTAAGGCAGCTATGGCGGAGCAGCAAGCCCGGAGTGGTGCAGGCAGATAAGGATTACAAGGCAGGGGGATGGCATAAGTATTGGGCTAGGTTGCACAGTTGCTCTATTTTGTGAGTGCTACAGAGCATGTGCAAGCCAAACCTTCGCATGTGCTCTGCCACCTTCTTCTGGTCGAGGAAATTGCCAAATAATAGGATTTGTGGGCCGCCCCAGAGCCCGTCCCTCTCGGAAAAGCTTGGTAGATTCAATGTGGTTCCGTCACTTCCTTAATAAGCTGCATCATTCCTTCACAGCAGCCATCAAGAGATCGTTTTTCTATTTGTTTTGCCTTTAGGTCATGAATTAAGGTGCAGAGATCGGGATGATTACAAAGATGATTTTCTTGCATTTTACAGCC